>OY787668.1:41074519-41700825 GCA_963678985.1 Spisula subtruncata
ACATGTTTTCAGTTGTTCTGAAGAAGGCCATAGGCCGTAATATAAACGATGTGAAAAAACCGAAGCTTTTGAATTCTAATTTCCCTACGGAATATATATGAAGATTATTATTACCTCACCTTGGAAACATATGAAGATAAGGTAGAGACGAACGTTTGGAATGTACATGCTGTAATGACGTCTAATAGAATACCTGCACATGAACATACTAGAATATGACACAGAATCAAGTACGTACTATGTTTGACAATTATAAATATCAACTATATAAATCAACAGAGAAAGTTATAAGATACAACAGCCATTATGAGTTCTTACAATCTTGTTTAAAAGATTCGATAGTGCCCAAGGGATTCAAATTAAAATGGAATATACAGCTAGATGCAGACACCATTAGTCTATTAAAAATTGAGAGCGTTAAGGAGGATGCTTCGCGGAAGCTAATGACTGTCGCTATGGATGCATGTGCTCACAAGTTAAACAACCTGAATAAAGAAATAGATGAACTGAGTTTTAAGTGTGATTCAACTTCGATGAATGAGATTAAAAAGTGGTCTTCAAGTCAAAAAATAGTATGTGAGTTGAATAAATTGAAAAAGTTGAGCAGGTTAAAACATGAATGTAGAGCGGGCGATAAGGATATGAATCATGGAAAAGACACATTCACTGTAATGGATATCAACCGGGATGGTAACTGCTTCTACAGGTGTATTTGTCAATATCTGTATGGTACACAAATGTATCATGAGTCCATACGGAATGATTTAGTAGACTATATGAGGAAAAATAGGATTAAATATGAGATGCTCATTGATGGAGATTTTGAGACACATGTTAAGTTACAAAGTTTGACGGATGGTCGAGTGTCTTCGTGGGCAACGGAAGCGGAAGTGAAAGCAGCGAGTGATCGATATAAACTAGAAATTAACGTATATGAAAGTAGGCAATTCAATCATAACCAGAAATTCATATGTGAAAACCATGTAGACCAGCCCTTAATGGAAATGAACATTTTACTGGAAAATCATCATTTTAGTTTGCTACACGATCGAGAGGTGATAAGGAGCAAGAGAACGGATGTAGACTGGTTTAAGAATGATAGTCGAGAGATAATGCGGGAAGATGTAAGACCTGTAGCAGGCGAGAGGGAAGACGTAAGTACAAACATAATGCCGACACGACCAAGATCCACCAATAAAATGGCACAGAGAACTAAACGTATACACCCGCCGAAAACAGATGTGGGCATAGATCAAGACAAACCAGAGAAGTCACATGAAAAAGAAATAAGATCAAGTGTCGTCAACACATCTAAAAGACGATTGAGTAAAGCACAGGTTTCGCTGCTCGAAAAAGGTCTGAAATTCGTCCCAAGTAGAAAGCATATAGATAAGGTAAAGTTGATTGCGGATTTAAGTGAATGGGAAAGGAGGATGCGGTTGAGAGAATACTTTTTCGATAAAGAGAAATTAACGCAGAAGGAGGACGTGTTTGAAAAGTTTAAGACAAAGAATAAAAGTACATTCACACCAAATGAAGGCCGGGATATGAGTATGGACTTATACATTGAATTAGTAAAGAATGACATAGTGATGAACCTTAAGAAACAGGGTAAAATGAACCTTACGCAGGATGAACATAAAGCATTCTATGAACTTATGCATGCCGAAGATATAGTTATAAGACCCGCTGATAAGGGTTCGGGGGTTGTTGTTGTAGATAAGGAAGTATATATAAATTCATTAATAAGTGAGGTTGAGAACGACAGAGCGTACGTCCGAACAGATAAGGATGTTACACGAGAAAGCCAGAAGAAAGTTAAGACATTGGTTAATAGAATGCACAGGGACGGTATGATACCATTGGACACAAAGCAATACTTGATACCTAAATATCCTGAGGCTGGAAAGCTTAAAGGTAATCCTAAATTACACAAATCCGGATACCCAATGAGAACTATAGTGAGTGGAATCAACTCTTCAACAGAAAAAATAGCGGAATTAGCGGAATTTGAACTACGAGAATTCGTACAGAATACACCCTCATACATCTGTGACACAACAGATTTTATCAATAAATTATCAAATATCCAGGAGCCTATTCCAGACGGGGCCCTGCTATTCTGCTTTGATGTCGTAAAATTGTATCCATCTATCCCAAAGAAAGAGGGTCTTCAAGCATGTAAGGAGGCACTGAATAGCAGATCCAATCCTTTAATAAAATCTAGTGGTGATGTACTGCATATGATACAGACGGTTATAGAAAACAATAATTTTAAATTAGGATCAAACAATTACAAACAAACTGATGGCGTTGCGATAGGGTCGAGACTGGGCAAGAATTACGCGTGCACCTATATGAGGGTTTGGGATAGACAGCTGATGCAATACGGACAGAAACCCGCATTTTACAAACGATTTATTGACGACGGATTCGGTATTTGGCTGGGCACGGAGGATGAACTAATGCAATTTTCAGAGTATGCTAACAACATACACCAAAATATTAAAGTAAAACTAAGATATAGCGGCGATAGGATCGAATTTTTGGACACAATGGTCATACTAAAGTGCGGACACGTGTACACAGACTTATATACGAAACCCACGGATAAACAACTATACTTACGCCGTAACTCCAGCCACCCACCCAGCACGAAAAGAGCCCTACCTTATGGACTGGGGGTCAGACTCAAACGCATATGTGAAAAAGACGAGGACTATCAAAGGCATCGCAAAGCACTAAAGTCGCAATTACGGAAACGGGGATATAGTAGTCGAGAGATAGAGTGTCAACTGCAGAGAGTGGATGAACAGGATAGGAGAGAATTACTTACAAAGCAAGAAAAGCAGGAAAAGCGGGAAAATAATCGAGTCCCACTGGTGATGACGTTTTCATCGGTCCTTCCCAATGTCCACCATATAGTGAAAAAGCACTTGCCCGTATTGTATCGGTCTCAACGTATGACGGAAATATTTAGTGAACCCCCACTAGTGGCATACAGGCGTGACGCTAACCTGTGCGATGCGCTTGTACACTCAAAAACAAACAGAACCATACAAACGAATGAGCGATCGTGCCCGGAAGAATGCGAGTACTGTAAAATTATATCGTGTGGCCCTATACAGGACACAAATAAATGTGACTCTTATAATACTCAAAAAGATGTCAATTGTGGCACCAGAAACGTAGTGTACGGTATAATATGTAAGAGGTGTGATGTGGTTGCATATGTGGGAGAAACGGGGAGGCAGTTAAAGGAACGAATGACGGAGCACTTGAGATCGATTCGATTGAGACACGACGTCCCGATTGCAGCACATTTTGACAGCCTACATTCGCACACAGATTTGCAGTTTCGGGTACTAGAGAGGCTTTTCAATGGTACGAGGACCGAGCGACAAATAAGGGAGTCTATGTGGATCAAAAGGATGAATACGGTTAGACCTGCTGGTTGTAACGTAAAGGACGCTGACGTCCCGACGATTTTGTTTGCGTAAAATGACGTCGCTAGTTGGCGCGGTTACTGAATGACGTCCCATGACGTAACGTCCGGTCAACAATATAGAGAAAAAAACGTTTGAATATTTTTGAACAGTCACAATATTAAAAGAAGATTAAATATGTAACTTACACGGGAGAAATAAGTAAGTTGGAAGATAAAATCAAATGAACAATGTACTTTTTTATTAATTTTACGGGGGGGGAAGCATATCTAGATTTTACAATAATTATTTATGTGTCATATAAAGTGTTATGTACATGTATGTTTGTTTTAGGTAATTAGATTAATTATGTATGTATGTATTTTTAAAAGTTTGGTTTTACATGTTTTCAGTTGTTCTGAAGAAGGCCATAGGCCGTAATATAAACGATGTGAAAAAACCGAAGCTTTTGAATTCTAATTTCCCTACGGAATATATATGAAGATTTTATTATTCATGATGACGTAAACATTGCCTTTGATGACCTAGATTATGACCCTGACCGTACACCAGAACGGGCCTCGGTCGACAATGTACATAACAATCATGGTATAAAGTTGTTAGATTTGTGTAAGTCTACATCAATACGTATTGTGAATGGTCGAGTGGGCAATAGTAATCAGTATACATACCTTACTCACAATGGATGCTCAATGATTGATTATTTTCTTACACACGGAAAGAATTTTTCATTGATAAATACTATAACTGTTGACCCATTAAATGAATGGAGTGATCATGCGCCGTTATATTGTACGATGTTGTGTAACACATCTGAGCCTGTTGACCAAGAGCGTTCGGAAACTAAATTTCGATGGTCAGATTCATACAAAGAGCGTTTTCGCTCGGGTATTATTGGATGTTTACCGCGTTTTAATCATGTTGTTGATAATATTGATTGCGAGAGTCGCCAATCTGTTAACTGTGCGGTAAATGACTTTACGGATATTGTGCGCTCAGTTGCGGATCCATTATTTTCTAAATGTCGTAATGTTAGTAACAAGTCTTATTTTGTTGTAGATTCATGCGTGAAAATGCGGCTGACTGTGAAAATGCGCGAAAGTTATACATACAAGCTTTAAATACTTTTAATGCAGATAAGTCAGAAGCAAATAGGTTATTGCTGTTTGAGCGCAAACGGAATTACAAATGTGTTGTAAATAAAAATAAAAATAGGTCTTACAAATTAAAAATGCGTGAAAAAGAAAATCTGAAAAAAAATGTAAACCCAAAGAATTCTGGAAATATTTTAAATCGAAGTCAAAGCCATCAGGTGATAGTATTTCTATTGACGAATTTAAGGAATATTTTTCTAACTTGAGTAACGGAATGTTTGATTGTTATAATGATGAAACAGAACATTTCTGTAGTAATAACGATTTTAATCAAACTAATGACAGCTACCCAGAACTTGATCAACCAATTACCATTGATGAAATCCAGCGCGCTATTAAGTCACTCAAACGGAACAAATTGGCAGGTAGCGACTGTTTATTGAATGAGTACTGTATAGCGGATATATTTAAAATCTAAACCCCGCGAAATAATCACCAAAAACATACAAATTTTACAAAGGGAGACAATGCACCAAGGAGCTTTAAGAAATGATCCAACATTTCTTTCCAAGAAACATTGAGTCGCTTCAGTAAAATACGGTAATAATAAATAGACTATGACATGTATAAAATATTATTAGAAATTGGATATTTGTAAAGAACATGTTTAAATCTCTATGCATGCATATCAATATCGTTTAAAGGTTTAATTGTAAGCCGTTTAATCACACTTGTTCAATTTTAATAACTGTTTTGTTTGCAGAACATGTAAATGTTTGCCGCAATAACTATTTGTTTGTAAATAGATCTACATATTTTTCTAATGTTAGCAGTTATAGCTTGACCAGATTTAGTAGGCACTCCGGACATATTCCGTGCATATTTCGGACAAAGTCGGTGCAAAAATAAACAAACATTTCCGATAAGTACCGACTACGCTTACGGAAAATAATACACGCTTTCGAAGTTTAATGAGTGCCTACTAAATCTGGGCAAGCTATAATGATCAGTATGTTTGGTTTATTGCGTTTCTTTATACTTGTGACCGGATAATCCTTATGGGCGAGGCCTCCAGAAGACTTTTAGTACTTTTAGTATTTTGGAGATAATACAGAAGATGCCCTAATTGCAGACGCATCTATGGTTCTTTTTGCATGCCATATGTATAGCACCCATACATGGGATCTCGGTTTAAAGTCTCATCCGAAAGACTATCAGTAATTTTAGTTGACCAGACCGGGATTCGAATCCACAACCCCGAGATCAGTAGCGACTATTATACTCGTACTGTAACGTTTACCTCCCCTTCCGTGTTTACCAACACGGTTTTAATTTCGCGGTCCAGGCCGTTAGCGCGAAATCAAGACACCGTGAATTCAAAAGGATCCAACTAACGCGAAAATTGGACACCGTGAAATATACCCGCTATACAGTATTTTACTGAATGTATTGATATCTTGTGTTCACATTTATGCGATATATTTAACAGCATCTTAAATTCTGGTTACTATCCTGAAAAATGGATGGAAGGTTTAATAGTACCATTACATAAGAAAGGTAGCACGGATGATGTAAATAATTATCGCGGTATTACTTTACTTAGCTGTATGTCTAAACTGTTCACTACTGTGCTTAACAAAAGAATAGAATCATTTTGCGAGAGAAATGATATTATTTCACACGCACAGTTCGGTTTCAGAAAAGGGCGCTCAACAGTGGATGCCATATTTATTCTAATGTCATTAGTGCAAAAATATTTAAATGAAAATAAACGCTTATATGTTGTTTTCGTTGACATGATGAAGTGTTTCGATTCTATTTATAGAAATGCACTTTGGTTGAAATTATTTAAAAGCGGAATTCAAGGCAAAATATTAAGAATTGTAAAGGACATGTACCAAAAAGTTAAATCCTGTGTTAAAGCGTGTTCCACATTCTCAGATTACTTTGATTATGCTGTCGGTCTTAAACAAGGTGAAGTTATGTCCCCTTTGTTATTTTCCCTTTTTGTGGAAGATTTGGAACTTTACTTACAAAATGATACAAATTCTGGTGTACAAATTGACGGTATTTTACTAATATTGTTGTTATTTGCTAATGACATGGCTATTATAGGAAAATCACCGGAAGAATTGCAATCTCATATAGACCGTTTGAATATATACTGCAATACTTGGGGCCTAACTGTAAATACAGCAAAAACAAGAATTATGTTTTTTCGCAAGCGCGGTAGGTAATTACCTACAGAAAGATGGACCTATAATAACCAAGTCACACAGATGGTTGACGAGTTCAACTATTTAGGAACAATTTTTACTTATACTGGTAACTTCGGTGCTAACATAGAGCATCTTGTTGGTAAGGCCTTAAAATCTTTGAATGTACTTTTATATAAATGTAATGACTTTGATTTGAAACCTAAGACACTTTGTATGTTATTTGATGCTTTTGTTCTACCGGTACTAAATTATTCATCCGAAATTTGGGGTTACACCAAATCTAAAGAGGTAGAGAGGATACATTTGAAATTTTGTAAGCGCCTTTTAAAGGTTAGAAGTAATACATTTACAGCTGCTGTCTACGGGAAACTTGGTAGGTATCCTCTCTATATTCACCGCTATGTACGCATGATACAATACTGGCTAAAAACACGAACACTGATAACATAATATTACGTACAGTTTGTAATGAAGCTGTGACTGATTCGGATAAAGGCCGTCAAAATTGGGTTTCGAATATTAGAAAAAATTTAAACAATTATGGATTCACGTATGTTTTCGAAAATGCTGCTACAATTAATAAGAAGTTATTTTTATCTGAATTTAAAAGTAGAGTGATTAATTGTTTTAATCAGGAATGGTGTAGGCAACTGCACAGTCCGGTTTTAATATTATACAAAGAATTTAAACCAGTACATGAATATGAATGCTTTTTAGACGTTTTGCCAAAAAGCCTTAGATTTTATTTTTGTAAACTTAGACTGTCAGTACTTCCATTAAGAATGCAAACGGGTAGATATGCACGTAATCGTGTAAATAGAGTAGAAATGTATTGTTTATGTTGCAACCGATTAGATTTAGAAGATGAGTTTCATTTTGTTTGTATATGCCCGTGTTTTAACGCCATTAGAAGGAAATATATCGGCATTTATTTTTACCAACGTCCGTCCGTTTACAAATTTATTGAGTTATTGAATTCCTGTAACAATCAAAGCACTGGAAGTACTCATGTGTGGCGTACTGATATCATTATACCCAATCAAATAAAGGCTGTATCATCAACATGCTGCGTCAGAGCTCTGATAAGCCCAGACTCACTCGAATGTTTGTGCTGCTCTCAAGACACTAAGCGCCGGTGTCAAGATGAGTGACTGGGTAATCTGCATACAACTGAATACAGTGGAAATTAAAACACAACAAACGAGATGGCCATCCCCCTGCTATAGAAACAGGACTAGTAGGGGTGTAACGATACGCTCACCTCACGATACAGACCTTATGATACGATACGTATTACGATACACATTATAGTTTTTCATTTAGACTGTATAATGAGTATGTTCACTTTTGAAACTTTTAATAATAATAAAGGCTTTTTTTCTTATATAAACAGGCAGACATTTTATAAGACCTCTTCTCTTACAAAATTACATATTAAAAGCAATTACTTTTACCAACAAATTAAGTTCACTTAAAAAAATAATTCCCCAATACTGCACAGTTATGTCCCTATATACTGTATGTAAGGGTCTTATCAAGTTTAGAAGATCCCCATTATAGCCCACAACTGTCACCTTTAGTTTCCCTGATTAATTTATTATTGTTTCTTTAAAGTTCTTTTTCAAACATAATAAACATTTCCATTGTATGAGCTGTCAATTAATTTTACGATTTTTTCCCGTATTTATTTCACTATTCTGAACGTATTTTCGGTCCGGATTCGTATAGTACGGTCCCGAACGGGCTTTAGCCATTCTGCATGGCGGCGATCGTCCTGTCACTTTCTACGCTCGTTGATAACAAACACAATATTGCTTCTAAAAAAATATTGACGTCCGTTCGTTTAATTGATTAGTAATGTCAAGCGAATGATGCATATTTTTCTTCATTTTAACTGAAGAATTTAATGGATAAACTCCGTATCGTAGCGGTCTATTCGGCGTACCGTGAACCGAATCTACGTAGAACTATTTCAGCTTCCCGCCACCAGTGAAAACATGCTGTTTCTATTTATAGCATTAATGTTTGTAAGCAACATAATTAGGTCATCGTCTACTACGTTCAGCGGCGGAGTGATTTTAATTAAAACCAGGGGATTACTTTTTCTGCTTTGACGGTTAACAGGCCTTTGGTAGTAGGAATATAGTCCATGCGGAATGATTTGCTATAAATATCCTCTAAAAATAAAAGTCTGATATAATTGTTGGTCTTAATATTAATAAATGTTCGTAATGTAAACAAATCGGGTTCAATGATACTTGTTACCTGTGTAGCATGCTTGTAATATTGTTCAAATCATAGAACTATTTATTGGCGTAGGCATAAATGGGTTAAATTGGTAGTAAAGCTGAAAAAACGGTTATTACTTCGTGTGGCGGTAAACGCCACACAAACACGTTCTCATTCATTTGTCTTTATATATTAAAGAAGCTTTGTTCTTGCGAACAACTATATTGGATGTTTAATTACTATTTATCCTCATCTACAACTGTATTTTCTATCAATTGTTTTGTTATATTTGTTTGAACTTTTTTTTGTATATAGATCACGTGATTATTATTGTATATTATGTAAATATGTATGTGAATCGGACGATGTACTTGTACAAGTCCTAAAAAATTCTGTTCTGTTCTGTTCTGTAGTCCATGCAAACACATGTTGTGAGTTACGTATTACACGATCAAACAATGGTCATTTACCCAGTGTAACTTGATGTTATAACACGATGGACATTATAAAGACTTTGTTTCAGTCAGAGGATATATTTCCGTGCATAAACTATACATGGATATTTATAACTGATATGCAAGTTGATGGATATAACTACAATGTTTTTAACATGTTGTTATTAAGCCTAGCTTTGTATTTGCACAGTCATTTTAATGAAGGTATTAATTTACGTACTCGAAAATTGGTAAATATACTTGTGAGGGCAGTGTCTAATCCTAGGCGTTGGCGCAACGCACACGAAAGGGAAATAGTCTCCCATGAGACTCGAATGTTTCATTAGGAAGCCCAATGATCAGGGGAAGTTAATGCCAAAGAGTGATTGAGCGGTTGAACAGCTGAAGACAGCCCTCGTACATTGGGAACTTAACTTTTTTCTTACCCGTCAAAATTTATACAAACTTTGCCTGTTCTTTAATTCAAATTTAGGGGGCCAGGTCTTTCTAGATTATGAGCCTTGTATGACCAAAACCAATTAGAAATTAGCTTTGTACGTACTATTATATTCAAACAGTTTTCACCTGATCATCTCAAAACCTAAGTTGCAATGTTTTTCGGACATTTTAATTTAGACCAAGGTCGATTATTTCATTTTAAGTATCATGCTGAAACCGGGTGTCATGATTTAGTGATAATGTTGGCCCTTGTGAATGTATAAAAGCTGTAATTGCAACTTATTTAATGGTCATGATCACGCGAAAGTGCAATTGCAAATTAACGGTATTTAATATCATATCACACTAGCATCATCTTGATTTCTTTATTTCTTGCGTGGGTACCACCTTAATAGCTGAAATTATAATTATGTTAATTAATAACAGCGGGTTGATTTCATTTTCTAGTTTCGATGTGGTTTGAGCATTTTTTGAGTGTTTTGTTTTCTTTTTTCTGTGTTCGGCTCTTTCAGTTGAGTGCTGTTTTCACTGCAAATTGTAGTGCCCTTTTTGAGAACACAAACTTTTTGTAATGCACCAGTCAGCTGCATCCACGGCCCCAACCCCTGCGTATGGCTGCGGTGTTTTACCCTACAGCTTCCCTGCAACAATAATTCTCCATTACCTGTTAACACATTTAATAAAAATAACTCTCTATTTTTTGTTAACACTACATGTGTGTGTTATGTTTTTCAGGCATAGAGAGTTTTCTTAACAATAACTCTCCATTATTTAGTATACACATTTAATGTTATGTGTATACGAAAGTATATACATTTAATGTTATGGGTATACGAAATAATGGACAGTTATTGTTAAGACAACTCTCCATTCCTGAAAAATAATGGAGAGTTAATGAATGGGTTAATCCCCTGGGTGCATTTTAAATTTACCGTTAAAAGATTTGCTAGTAGAACCTCACATCCATCTGGGTCTGCACATCTATACCGGTACGATATAGACTACTATGGATAAAACATGCTTTTTGAGCCGTGATTGAAGTTTACACTTCTTAGTCATGGTATGTGAATATACCTGGTTAAATCTCAGGGTCATGGATTGGTTACTGTCATTGATCACATATATTGCTTAAGCCTTAATACATACCCTATATCTATCCTTCGAGGGCAAATCAACCTTCCTGTATAAATTAGTCACGGCTCAAAAAACATGGTTTATCTATAGTATGTTTTGATTTGTGTGTGCTGGGTGGTGATTGGAAACCTTCCCTTGTGTATGCACTGTCCACTTTGTAGTAATAGTAGAAGACTACTAAACATACTTGGCTAAGTGACTTTTTTGTTACTGTGTTCTTCCTGCATCCTACTAGGTCGGGTCTTTACTGCATTTCATTCGGTCACTTGGAAGCACCTTTCTATATTTCATGGTGAAATTGGGTCGTCCTGCATTTTTGCGGCCGGGACTAGAGCTTTTAATTATTTCTTTGGGTTGGGTTGTGTTGTGTTGTTACTTTTTCGGTGCTAGGTTGGTTAAGTTGAATGCTGAATTCCTTGACCGATTTCCTCATATCTGTTTTGGTGTATCACACGAATTTAGCGTGTGTGCTTCGTTGGTCCGTGCTTTGTCCAACTGATTAGATTTATTGCTTAGTGGGGTTCGTTCTATCAGTGTAACTGGTAATAAATATATGGTAGATACACTGTGTAGTTTAACAACAAAGTAACGTGCGAAATGATGAATACACTTGATTGAGACGAAATAAAGAAATTTGTACCAAACTGTAGCAATATAAAACAATGAGTGCAGGTATAATCGTATAGACAATGGTGGACAATAAAATAAACAATCGCATTTACAAAATAATATACTAGTATTTGTGAACGAACTACGACAAAATGTTTACACACATGCTAAAACAATGTATATCCTTCCCCTCAGATTTTCTACATGTATAAATATGGGTAAATGTTATTATAACAAAAGGGATATGTCTTAAATTATAGAGAGGATCTTGCACAAGTGCTTATTACATACGAGTTTCAGAAAATGCGTATGCGTGTTATGTACGTAAGGTTCTTTTTGTCACACAAGTTTCGTTAACGCTCACTATCTTCCAAAATGATGATTTTTTATAAAAATAAGTTTAAACCAAAATTTAGCAGTACTCGTAGGAGTGCAGCACCCTGAGCCTGCGCCTGACGTCATAAGTCGATGACTTCACGGCACTTCTGCCTTATCTGCATATGTATTGCACAGTTTGTGAGTATTAATTGAATGGATCAAACTGGGGCAAACGTCACCTTCCTGAAAAAGATGCACGACTGTATCATTTGACATTAGCATGCCTCCTTGCATTAAAATAACACTGTTCTTCCCAACATTGATCCATTGCCAAATTTCAGCATATAAAAATTCAAATAATCATAACTTAGCCAATTCTTTGAATATTTTCATCAAATTAGCCTTACTACATGGTACAAGCAAATAAATGTTTTCTACTTCAGCAAATCCGGATTTCCGATGATTCTACAAAGCGTGTGGTGCCAGCAGATCTAGAAGGTTGATGATTGGGACGACTTCTTGCTGTGGGTCATTATATTTATTTGCAATTTATTTCCGGATAGTTACGTCCCATGCTCGTTGCCAATCTCATGTTCAACATCATGATAATGTCCGTCTGCAGACTGGCGCTCTTCCAAATGACACGCACTTATATAGCCATCATCTGTAATATAACTACTTTTAAAATAAAAATGACTCGAGCAATGGATTCGAAAATGATTACACTTTGTTAACTTTAGAAAATATGTTCCTCATGTCGTTTTGATATTTTCCAGAAATACTGCTTAGCATAATCAGAAGATCTAAATCCAATTATACCCAAATTGCTATATTCCATACCGTCTTTCATTCATCACAATACCGGAATTGTTATATTCCATACCGTCTTTCATTCATCACAATACCGGAATTGTTATATTCCATACCGTCTCTCATACATACAATACCCAAAGTGCTATATTCCATACCGTCTTTCATACATCACAATACCGGAATTGCTATATTCCATACCATCTCTCATACATCACAATACCAAAATTGGTATATTCCACACCGTCTCTCATACATCACAATACCCAAATTGTTATATTCCATACCGTCTTTCATTCATCACAATACCGGAATTGTTATATTCCATACCGTTACTCATACATCACAATACCCAAATTGCTATATTCCATGCCGTCTCTCATGCCTCACAATACCGGAATTGCTATATTCCATACCGTCTCTCATTCATCACAATACCGGAATTGTTATATTCCATACCGTTACTCATACATCACAATACCCAAATTGCTATATTCCATGCCGTCTCTCATGCCTCACAATACCGGAATTGCTATAGTAGTATTCCATAACGTCTCTCATTCATCACAATAACGGAATTGCTATATTGCATACCGTCTTTCATTCATCACAATACCGGAATTGCTATATTCCATACCGTCTCTCATTCATCACATCACCAGAAGTGCTATATTCCATACCGTCTCTCATTCATCACAATACCTCAATTGCTATATTCAACACCGTCTTTCATTCATCGCAATACTGGAATTGCTATATTCCATACCGTCTTTAATTCATCACAATACCGGAATTGCTATATTCCATACCGTCTCTCATTCATCACATAACCGTAATTGCTATATTCCATACCGTATATTCCACACCGTCTCTCATTCATTACAATACCGGAAGTGCTATATTTCATACCGTCTTTCATACGTCCGTCTATACCTTCTCTACCCCTGCATGTCATACTGTTACATACAGTGGACTAACCATCGAAATAATTCGTTGTTGTATTATCAGGACAAATGAAACATAATAGGATCGGTGTTGTTGTACGGAAACGCTTATACTAGATTTACTATTAAAATATAAAAACAAACCTTTGTCAGGAACTTTCCTGGAGCATCGGAAGAGGAAAATACTTAACACACCAATGACCACACAACATAAACCGATAATTGTACCAAGAACAGGCGTTGTGAAATCTGTCGATCTGTAATTATGTAAATATGTTAGTGCCAAAATACCAATTGAGAGTTTTAAATTGGTGCGAATTCTTCCAAAGAAAAACGGTGATTTTTGTGTGTTTTATTTTGGGGTTTAGTGAGGACAGTATACGAAGTATTTTTACATTAAATGTATTTACGTACAATGGTAAGCGCTGTGCTATGTACATCGAAAAATATGTCGTAAATTGCCTCAACAAGCACAAATAAATGCACCAAAAGGTCGATTTTGATAAATTTTCCAACAGCCGGTTTTCTAACTCCCAAGACCCTCCAATTCAATAAAAATAGATTGTAAAATGGTCTACCATAGAAATGGGTATCCGACCAATGAGTAATCAGTACTAGCCAATTAAATAACATAGTAGTCGTCTACATAATGGTTGTTTCAAATGCAGATATGAGAATGATCCACAGTAAGCTTTAAGGAGGTAGGAAACCAGTCTCAGTCCGTCCGGATTCCTTGTATGTCTTCTACTTGCTGCCCCTTCAGCAAAACACAGGACTCCATTGGAAATAAGCATTTGCGTTTTTATTGGTTATCGTTGACCGTAAGGTTTAAATAATTATACATACCCAACATTTAAAAATGCCATTGATTCAAAACATCGTTAATACCCTGTTTAGAACTTAACAGAAAAGTTATTTTTATTATTAAATAGACAGTTCCAAACAGTAACTGCTTTATGGTCAAATGCATTTCACATGCCGATTATACCAATAAAACTGTAATAAAACTGTATAAACTTAAGTCAATATTTCCTAAATGATTATAATAAAATCATAGACATACACTACATGTATTATATTAATTCATACTTTTCATCTATAACCGTTGCTTGCTCCTGTTCCAACTCTTGACAATCCATACATGCACGTTGACTTGGACAAGATGATACGATAGTTTGATGAGTAGGGTATCTTACGGCTTGAACATCTAACACTAAACCACTACTGAGGCTGTAGCTTCCCACCTAAAATTTACACGTTACGAGTCATTAAAGTACGTTTTCGAGGGTTTATCAACAAATACGCGGGAATATAATCTGATATTAATGATTTCTTAGTCATTATAACTAGTTTTTCACACATTGCCTAAATTCTAGTCATCATGGCTTGCTTTCTTACAAGTAACTTTTAAGATTAAAAGAAAGTTTACGTTTTTCTGCTTAGATACTTTGTGCATTTCATCATAGCGCTAAAAATAAGAGGTGATAATTACAAGTCAAAGCTATTGTCAACCAAAGTTACTTCTAACGTTCTAATCAAAATAAACCGTGGTAGAATGTTGAAAGGTTAGAACTATATAATTTGTATTAGCCAATGTCAGTCAACATGCTGTCTACCAATACGAGTCGCATTAAATTTTGTAATTTCTACTCCACTCTTGAATATTCACTCCGATGTCATGGCACCGAAACCATTAACTTATTCAAGGGACCAATTTTTGGAATATCGCACAGTTCCCAGAAAGTTGATTCTACCACAAAATGGAATATTATCTACTCTCAAAGACCAAGAGCAGGTCGATCCAGGTCAAGAAGGAATACTGGGGGTCATTTGAACAATCTTACATCTGTGAAATTAGACCACACAATTCTCGTAAATTCCAACAGAAATTTACATTTGAAATTATGTAAGTAAATTACAAGCTCGTTGCTGCAATAAACTACGTCAACCTATTAGAACATGTTTTGGAAGAAGAAATTGATATCTGCTTAATAATTGAATATAATTGTGAAGCACAATAGAATATGCTTTCATATTTTTTGCGCGATATGCGTAGATGACATGTATTTGTATTTGTATGTATAAGTTAACGATATGAAACACGTAACCATTAGACGGTTAACGCCTTTTAAACAGTGTAAAACACATGTGCCTTCCACGAAAAACACGTTTAAAAATTAGCATCCCAAACACAATAGTTTAACTCACCGGAACATAGTCACGTTTTGTTTTGTCCTCGGGAAGTTCCTGTATATTATATATCTTGTATCCCATACGGCCATCCCCTTGGTCATCGTAAACCTGGAAATAAATAATACTCCATATGGTTTAGTAACTAAACCAAAACATAACCGTATACACCACTAGAATGTGGTTGGTTTTTTGTATGTTCTTTTTAATTTCATCGGGTTCTACGCTGTGGGGAGCGGTGGCCTAGAGGTAGGACGTGTGCTTGGGGATCGAGAGGTCCCCAATTCAATCCCCCTGGGCCACTGGTTAATTTCTCTGAGCAAGACCCACATGCTCCACTCCACCATGGTGTAAAATGGTACCTGTGAGAGCAGTATATTCCTGGGCGCCGCAGATCCATGTTGGCTGCCACACTCACAGAAAAGAAATAGTCTCCACAGGGAGACACAAGTGTAGGTTTCCATAGGAAGCCGAATGACCAGGGAAAGTTATAATGTCAAAGGGTGCTTGAGCGGCCTAACAGCTGGAAAGAGCCCTAGAAAATTGGTAACTAAACTTGTTTTTAACTAACCTTACGCTACTTTGAAGGGCTTGTTTCAGCCACATACTGTACGTGTATATTGTTGACCAGTTTCCACATGCGCTTACGCCTTCAACAACTACTCAAATCTTATGCAAAAACTATATTTAACCTATGTCGAAAATAACATACTTCTTGGTGCATAAAATGTCGTGTACCACAGAGGCTAGCTCACCTCGGTATACCAATCTGTGATGTTACGAGTTGGTTTAGCAACAAATCAAGATGTACACCAAGCTTCCGATGTTCACACTGATCACGAAAAACAAAAATAGTGACACTTTCAAAGTTTCAATAGATATAAATTGTACCTACAAGTTTATCTCCATCGCCATAGATATTCATTTCGACTTTCTTCAAAACATTGACAAGATCATGTGGATAATCCATGTAGCCTGAACAGAGCCGACCCTTTACATTGGTACCACACCTATCTTTCACAAATGTCGATGATCCTACAAGATAAATTCCTTATACAAATGTAATATAAAGCATATTTAAAATCTACGTCATAAGGCGCTTCTTATGAGCATATTTGTCATGTTGACCAAACTGAAGTTGAAAGAGCTTGTTTTACCATAAGTAAAGAGTGATTGTCAGACTGTTTTTTCTTGTCTCCTCAAAATATTGACTTTGCAGGTACGACCTTCACTTTCAAGCCAATGAGATGTACAATGAGGTCGAGCAAGCATTGAAAGGTTCATTTGACCACAGTAAAGTGATACAGTACCAAAAGCTGCTGTAGTCTGTACTATTGTTTAGATAAAAATGATATTGTTAATAAGGTTAATAGTACGGGGGTTGGGTAAATGTTTAAGAGTCTAATAGCATACTTAAAGGTAACAATTTTATAGGTTAATTCATATGCACTTACCTTTGAGAAACGAAAGCAGTGTATTAAAAACAAAAATGCACCAAGGATCCGACGTAAATTGTAAGTCATTCGTGGGTAAAAGATCAGGTGTACATTGTCTGCTAAAACTCTTGTCCAAACTCCATCTAAAGTAACAATCCTGCCGGTTTTGAATATAGTCCAGCAACCATGGGTCACTTTCAGGAAACGTCGGCATTTGATCTTAAATATAAGTTTGATACATGCGTCGACATTTCAAGAAGATAGGGTCACAGCTAAACGTTTTCACAGTAAAAGAAAAAAGTTTGAATACTAAAATATTGTCTGGTCCTATATAGTTCATCATCCTCGCTTGGTTTATCTGCAACGAAGTTGTAGTATTCTATTATATGTATATTGATCATATGCAAGGGGGACTACTCTGTATGTAACTGTGTATCTTTGCTGTACTTGTTACCTCTTTGAGTTTATACTTACTAGTTTGTAGACCGGAAATAAACGGCAAGAACCTTCAATGGTGTTTTATATTATTACAGTTAAATCTGGTCATATCAGCTATTAGCTGGGTCATCATTACAGAAGTGATCTCTCTTACCAAACCTAGATGCGTATTATCTACATTTCGAACAATTCATGCTATAAGCATAGGCACCTTGAGCAGTTTTGTAATGATAGTTTGATTAATGGGCATCGGAAGACGTGAATCTGTTCAAGATGCCCCCGAAGTCCATTTATTTACACAGGGAGTACATCCAAGAGACAAAAAAAGCTCAGTGGGAAATTCTTAACATTTGACATCATTGTCAAAATGACGCTTTTTTCAAGGTTACTCTAAGAGGCAATTGTATTCGATTTTTAAATAATATTATCAACGAAACAATTTTAAAAATAGGCCGAAGCAGCCATATTTAGTCCCAACCTCATAGTTGCAAATTTTACAATTTCTTAAAGATTAAACTGAATATAAGCGGTTTTGTAATAAAAGAAATAATACAAAAGTGAAGATAATATGAACTCAGGCACCGCCTATATGAGGGATTAAATAAACATTGGATATCTGCTAAGCTAAGTTTCAGATAGAAACTGACTAAATATGAGTTAAATTTAGATGTTATACAACAGGGGTGGTATTCACAAAGGATTTTAAGTGAAAACTTAAATATTTTGACTTCAGTTAAATATTGAGTTGTGCATATTTCCCAAGAAACAAAGATTAACCCATGTTTTCTATATGATTATTGTAGCTCTTTACATAATGCTTCTAAACAATGTAAATAATTTTCAATTTTGATTTTCCTGTTTAGCTGATACACTTAAGGAAAATTTGAGATTTCTAGAAAATTCTAAGTTTTCACTTAACCCCCCAAATGCCACGGGCCTATTTTGGGCCTATTTTGTCATACTACGTTGAGTGCCACGGGCCTATTTTGGGCCTATTTTGTATAGCCATAAAGAACCTGACATCATTACATATCAGCATCGTAGGAAAGGGCCAAGATGTTATCAAGTAAGGGTCAAAACATTGTGACGTCATTTCCGATTGAATTCGGACATGACGTCATACGTCTGACGACGTTACGTTTGGCGCCATTTCGCCGATCGCGTATAAAAAGTGACCATCGTAACATTGCGTTTTTATGTAATTAATAACGAGTTACGTTAAAATAAACTATTTACTTCGGTGGTAAAATGACAGCCCTTCTGCATGATTGCTAAAATAGTTAAAATATTCATGTTTTATACTGCGTAATTATTCTTCGAAGTATGCGTGTTTTTCACTTCATCTTAACACGGCATATCGTTACATAGGCATAAACTATAACAGTAAGAATGTTCTTTATAGTTTCATTATCTACTGCTGAAATTTTGGTATCATTCCATCGAACAGCTAGCAAATAAATGAGCTTTTTGCAATACTAGTGTACTCACCAGACGTGTTTTTTCTACAAAACGTTTGGTGACGTCATGCCAATTACTTTTCAATCATGCTCGACATAATTAATGATTTATTGGCCTAAATATTATTCAAATGTATGCCCTAAATGTCATGCCACCATTCAATTTCAGTAAAACATTGTATCTTTTTATAACGAACTTTATCGGCGGGCAAAATAACACACAGAAAGGCCCAACCACTATGTTTCCAGATATGAATAGTTTGAATGAATACATCATAATACTCGACCTCACATCCTGCGTCATATTTTTTTTAAAACAACGGGTACCGGGTTCGAAGTTCATTGTGATATATATAAAGGTCAATAATTATAAATAACAACGAAATATTAAACACTTTCCATGTATATGTAGTGCTACGTTTTTATAACGAGAGCCTAACGCAATCAAACAATTAGTTACGTTATCCCAACGCACATAGGCTTAGATCCATTAACTATCATATAAATAACTGCACCTAGTTAGTAGTCCCTGCTGAACAGTTGATGTAGGCTGTAAGTTGAGAGTTTGTATTGTGAACGACAGCAAATAGGTGTGACACTTCCTCAGTATCAATTTAAAATAATCAGGTTTATCTTTGCCCACCAAAGAACTACACATGAACTGTACCAAAAGCGATTGTTTTTTGGTGCAATTTGTTTCTTTGCGAGCACGAATCTTTACGATCTTAGATTCGTGCTCAGCAATTATTAAGAAGTGATCGGTTTTAACTCTAAGAAGGATCCAAAACATATTTGCCGGGTAATGATGTTACCCGGTGAAGGGTTAGACTTGGTAGTAACAGTAGACATTCCGGTAACGATAGCGAGTGTTATTCAATGTCGCTCAGCGATTGCTTTAGTACTGTACTAGATACCGAGAGCCCCCCCCCCCCTTTTACGACTAGAATTTGTTCAACATACACTGGAGAGGGTCCCTAGTGTTCGCTTCTGATTTGGACCTTTCACCAAGCGCTGACCTTAGCTAGCAAGCATGGTCTTAAAGTACTCCTGTGGTTTCGACCAGCATTTAATGAATGTTAGAGTCGGTCCTGATAGCTGGAATTTATACATGTACGGCTATATCTAAGGCATGCGCTGTAAATGTTTAAGGATATTTCTCGATTGCGGGGCGCGATCTTAGACCTACATCGAATGCTCGTCATATTCGATAAAAATAGACTTAAGTCAAGACAGAGTGTAGCGGATCATTGAATAAATAACAATGCCCAGGAGTTGTAAAAGTTAGTAATCAATTTCATTCCCAGCATGCTTCAGAGAAAACCCTTGCTTGCAGACATTCGAGTTTAAATCGACATGGCGAGTTAGTTCTATGCTAAGAACACATTTTAATCTACTGACACAAATGCAGAAAATGCACGTAATATTCTTTTTGGGGGTTGTTTTTGGGCTTTAAACTTATTACATCAAATTTCAAGAATTCTGAAAAATCACGATTGCGTTTCAGGACATATATCACGTATCATGTCGCTACAAAATTAGTTCAAGTCACCAAGGATAAATTGCATCTGCACATGGCATTAATAGTTCGTTCCCCTGATACTACATTTTTGTATTTGTGTATATAGAGGTTTATTTTCAACGGACACCCGCCACAGTAGGAAGTACGTAGACATCTGTTTTATTTATCTCATAATGACCGAAGACGTTCGACTTCGAGTGAAGTGACAGTTGTGTGAAACAAGGCATTCATGTTGCGATACCTTACAAGTATCTATTTCCGAATTGAATCATTGATTCTGTAACGTACCCGGTTGGGTTTACAGAATATATACATGCGCATGGATTACAACATACAGACAGTTAATCTATAACTAGATATGCATTGAACACTGAAGAGTACTATAAGAACTGACAAAGTGCCCGGGCCGAGATTCGAACAAGTAACATCTCTTTCACTCGACTACTGTGCAGCCATATCACAATGCTGGGTGTTTTATTAACTGTTCGTTCATTTCCTTGCAAGATACAAAAAGAGACACACGCACTAAAACTCCATAACCATGCTGCAACATGAGTTAATAGTGCAGTTTCCGTTTTATGTTTTGTGTCCTTTTTGTGTCCTTTTTGTTTTGCGTAATTTCCAATACAAATGAACGTTTTACAATCATGTCGACTCATTGAAAGGGAGGTCGATTGCAGTATTTACTCGAAAAAGTCGCACACTGGGTAGAACAGTGCACCACAGTGCATCGCTACGTGAAGGGTCAAAGAGTTACACTATTTGTGTAACAAATATTTGCATTGTAAACATCTACTGTAATCACCAATCGTAATTTGTGTCAAAATAGTATCCGTATTTAATTGAAGGTGATATGATTATGTTGATATTCTTAGAGGGGATTCAATGACGTTGTATTTACTAGTACTGGTCTTTTTATTATTTGTAAACATGAATCTTCTATTTGCTTGAATGTAACACCGTTTCTTAACATACTAGTAAGTAGTTGTATTCGGCGGCAGATTCACCTAACCAGTGACTTCTTGCGCTGCAACCCACTACATTACCAGTAATAACAACCAGCTTACCATTCTACAAGCAACACTTAACATTTCGACATGAATGTGGAGAAAAACGACCTTGGTGTTAACATGTCATTGAATGGTATGACGTGCCACAACTGGAAACGAGCCTTAAAATTCCAGCTCACTATAACCACTGACTCGCGGCATGTAGGACAGTATGAACCCAACCTCTTTGTATAATAATTAAATAATGTAAATTAATGTTACAAAACATATAATTTAGAGAATAGTTCATAGCGGTTTAGTTCCGTGATAGTTTTATATGAATTTTAAATTTATATTTGGTTTACATCGTGATTTCATCAGGTGTTGTTCACGCCCATGTCATTCGATTAAAATTAAAAGCTAGAATACTAATACCTGATACTGGGCTTGTTTAGGCATCTTGTAAATACAGAGTTTTAGGGTCCCATGTTTTGTGTAAATATGGAGTTATGGGATAAGTTTACGTGCACACTAGTCTAGAATAAAAAAGTTAGAAAACTTACATGTACATTAAACAAGATACTGCATTTTAAAAGTAGATACATGTATTCGCAAAAATGGCCAAGTCTATCGATTGTAATTTTATTCAGCTTTTATGCGTCTGTTCCAACTTAGCATACATTGGTGATTTACTTATCATGGATGCATAAACAGCGCTTCTATTAACATCTAATTACGTTGTAACATGTGTCATACCGCGCCGTTTTTAGAGCGTCGATTTTATGACGTCAACATGTTTACGTCAAAACAGGCTTGGCACAGACGACGTTATTTGGAATTTCGACGTCGGCAGCGAAAAGGTTAAGATTCCTTGTGAATACCACCCCAGGCCTATACAAAGATAGTTATTGATAAGCAACTGATCACTTTTCCTCTTTAAATTTAAGACCAGAAATAATAATTATTCAAAATTTTAGATTGGCTATGTATCTGTGGTTTATGTTTGGAATAAGTGTAGGCATCCCTAACCTGGAGTTTTACCTATATTATACTGATTTGTTATACATTGCAACGTAACGTCATGAGTCTATTTGGCGTACTTTTGGTATGACGTCATTTCCTGTTATTTGTGACGTCATGACAGCACGTCTTGTATTGGCGCCGTGTATCCAGTACAGTAGCGTATTTCATACTTCTCTTTGCTTATTTAAATAGTTCGTTTTATTTATTGAATATTTTTAAAGATGGTTATAATTCGAAAGAAAATGATAGGGGGCAACCGTTTACAGATTACTATTTTTTTTATTTTCAAAGGACCATTCACCTCGGAAAACTGCCTGAAATTTTTGACCGGAAATAACTTTTTCTGAAAGCAATAGTACCTGCAGAGACTCGACGAAGATACGCACGTGGACATTATTGGTATGGGTATTTACAATAGCCAGCTTCGCTGGCTATTTAATCCCCTATTATTCCAGCAGAGGAAGAATCGAACCTCTGAGAGTCTAAGGTCAAGTATAGGATTACAATTATATACATCATATAACAACAATGTACAATGTTATCCCCGTATTACCATACAAATGTATATTCAACATACCTTGGATGTATTCTTCAAAGTATTGATATGTATCCATTTCAACGGATACAATTAGAGCACCCTGTGCTATATCGTATTCTGAAATTTCAGAATTCCTACCCCAAGCTTCTGAGCCAACAAACTGAAATTCTCCAACTTCCATTTGACTGGTCTTCACATCCCGAAGAAAAGGCGTAACAACGTGTGCTCTAAGAAATATTATAACAATTTTTGCGTGTGGTTTCTTTCTCATAATCTCGTAATATTCATAATACGTTTCACTTTCGTATACTTTTATTTCCTGTGCAATACAGATGTGTTTCGCTTTTGCTTCCTTGACAACCACATCCCTGCCACCCTCTCCATACCCCCCGTCACTGTACATTATTTGTATGTATTCACCATTCAGTGCTGAAAGAAGAACAGTTAAGTTTTAACATCCATTTTTAATTTCTTCATCAGCATAGCCATGTATACACGTATACAATCTATTCATATAAAGTTTACAATAACCAAGCATAACCAATGATATTTCGGTTATACATCTAACACAAGCATACATTATAAAATGGTCAATAACTTTTATTTATAATGGCGTAGGAGAAGTTATTGTGATTAAGCTGTGTTGCATAAGTTTATTACATACTTTATAATATCCTTGTGTAATACCAATTTTATGGAACTGAAAAAAAAGAGGAAAGGTATAACTATGAAAACATATGTTTGTTACTGTACACATTTATTTTTTTATTTTTGTCTCATCCCCGTCTACAATTATGAAAACATCATCATATAATCATCATAATACCTTCGACTATTGCTATCAAAGCCTTAGCTTGCACATTATCCGGTGTAATGATACGCATGAAATATGGATATTCGTCTTTATTACTCAATACTGGATTGGTTGCTGAGTAACTTATCTGTACCAAGTTCAATTTGGTTAGTTGTACTGCAGCAGGCCTGGTGACGTCGGTTGATTGTCCACCAATATAAGCTTAAATAACCAAGTTACAATTTATACTGTAAAAGAAAAAAGAAGTTACCATGTATATCTGTTTTCAAGCTTTCAGCAGTTCAGCGGTTCAGCCACACTCTGATATTTTGAATGTGTTCGTAGAAGATATAAAGAATGTCACTTCAGAATTCCATAGGTATGCAAACAGGTTAATGTTAAAAAGCAATGTATAGGTAACACAATCATATTCTTCAAACCTTTTTATAAAGCTTGCCATTTTGTATAGTTTAAAATGTCAATACATAGTTTGTATACATCTTACAGTAACGAATACTGCTATCGCCGTGTTACATACGTTCTATGACGAACCGAACCCCGGTACGTATAAGATGGATAGAAAGAGGGTGGCATTATTTAATGTAATGTGAATGTTGAAGAGACTGCACATCACCATTCAGCATTTCATCCTTTCTTTGTGTAGTTTACCTAAAATATGATTTTCCCATGACAATCTTCGGACAACCAATCGAAGACCTCGTCTTAGACCAACATCGCTATTTTGAAAAAGGAATGCTTTTTTTAATTTTCATGATTTTGTATGCATATTGTTTAGTATAGTCCAGTTAGAATAAATTGAAAGTGACGTCATCGTTTATGTGTACACAAAAGATTAAACCCATTGCTTAAATAGGTAGGGTTTAGTTTGGTATTGAACTGTTGGCATAAGCCTTTATACTTGTTTTTACACCGTACTAGTGGATTGTTCCACTGCGTCACTGTATTTTTATCCTATCTGGACTGTATTTAGTATTATATAAATAATAACAACAATACCTAAAATGCGACCAGACAAGTCCATGTATGTCCCATCTGATAGCGGTAATCCATTACTATGTAGGTCTAAGATACGTCTCACTACCTCTAGTTCATTATTGCAGCTGTTGATAACTATCAGACCGATTGTATTATTGCCGAACATGTCTTTGTACTGGGTGTATGTTTTTCTTGATTTGAATTCTTCCAGACCAAACTACAACAAAGTAGCATACGCGCAAGTTAGTTACATACAGTTGAATTCGTCTGTCACTCGACAATAATATATACACACGTGAATGCTATTCTCACTTATTCAAACAGTTCTAGATAGATGACTTTTACGTACATGTATAAAGTTTCAAAAGTGAATATATTTTTTATAATTATTTTGATTTAAGAAATAGGAGGAACATTTTTGTAACACTGTCTTCTCCCCTTTTTAAGGCACATAACGATGCTACTATATACATGTAAACGTGTTTTGATTTTGAAAATATTGAGTTGCCACCTAAAATACAACTTGTATTCATATTAATGATCCAGAATAGGTTTCAAAGATTTTTATTTTCTCTGAATAATGTCAATAATGTATATAATTATGTTTGTGAGTGTGATTGTGACATATGTACGCATGTGCGTATGTATGCGTGCATGTATGGTGCGTGAATGTGTATTTATGCGTGTGTATAAGTGCATGTGTGCGTGTGTATGCGTGCATGTATGGTATATGCGTGAATGTATGCGTGTGTATGCACGCATATATGGTGTTTGCGTGTATATGCGTACGTATATTGTTTGTACGTGAATATATGCTCCTGTATGTTTTTTTCTATTTTCTAAAGACTGTGTGTTGAATGTAAACGTATTTATGTAAGTCCCAAAGTAAGTATGTAAGTTTACAAATCCAATTCCTGTCTTAATTTACCATATAACTTCCTGTTGCTAATGTTTGTATATGTACCTCTTTTATTCAAGAATAGTGTCTACGTAACAAATATATAATAATGCACAACTATGGAAATAAATGTTGTTTAAACTAAACTCAGGGGAATAATGCCTAATCTCTAATGGAAAATAAACCCTATATAAACATACCTTCAAAGATAGATACAACTGATATCCATTTCGTGTATGGGTCTTGCCACATCCAAGGGGGCCTGGGATAGCTCTCTCGTTCAACGAAACTATACCTGGAAGGACACACACGTTTGTAAGAAACAACTTGAAGAGTACAGGTCTGCTTTTGGGATTTCAATCGCTCAGCTTTCGGAGAAAGGGTTACAAAGCCTTTCAATCTTAAAGGGCCAACGTAAATATCGCAGCGCAACGATTCCAATGCATTTATATACAATAACATCACGTTTGTAATCAATTAATTGTTAACAGTATCACGGTAAATAACAAAAACAGAATTAAAATCATGACAAAGTTTGGTCTTGAAACTATTTAAGTCACAAAGGAATACTGGTATTGCTTGAAAACTACCAAAACCACTGAATATTAGCATTATAAACACCAATTGCATGTTTCCTTGACCTTTTTCGTCAACTTTTCCCCGACAATGTATTTGCCTTGAAAGAAACAAGATCCCATGACTGTTTAAGCAAGCCAATTGACAACTCTGACGAAACTGGAAACATTCACAGTGCAGCAATAACGCAAAGCGTTCGTAATTATCGTAATACAAAACTGTAGATATATTACCAACAACGTAAAAGTCTCCGGGGATATGAAGGTACGCGTCTTGCATATTGTCCGGTAAGCACTCGTCACATGTCGACTTTACTGGACAGGTCCCACGTCTCAACTCGGGGTATTCCAGTACCGATTGATCTGCATCATAATCTCGGAGTACGTCAGTTTCAAGCGATAAATTAGTCTCAGATAGATAACCAACCTTAAAGAGAGGCATAAATATTCCATACAAATATAGTATACTCAATTACAAAATGCATTTATCTAAGTATTATTTTACGAGACCCTCGTAATTTATTTCATCCCGTTGTATGATATTACTGGCAAAATAATTAAAACTGATTTGATCATGTCAGCCATTTTGAAAAGCACTAATGGTGGTCGTGCTGGAAATTTTGAAAGTGACCAAAAGTAAAATTTTTGAATATAATGCATTAAACTACGATAATGCAAGTTTTGTGTACGAGTGTTTGTAGACAAACATTCTCCTAGTGTAAATTGTTGGTGAAAGATTTAAAGTTTTATCATTTATGGACAAATAGTTAATTCGGGCAAAAAAGATAAAACTTAAATCCGATTTGAAATTGGTGGTTATGTTCATATACAGTTATATGTGCATGTTCTTGTCGATAC
Organism: Spisula subtruncata; assembly: GCA_963678985.1. NCBI lineage: Eukaryota > Metazoa > Mollusca > Bivalvia > Venerida > Mactridae > Spisula > Spisula subtruncata. The sequence goes on from OY787668.1 coordinate 41,101,926, forward strand.
TCACCTGAACAAACTGGAACTCTGTGCCACTATCAGCCTTGGCCCTATAGTTGTATACTTCATACAAACTAGCAGCACTTGTAAGTTGTAGGTTAGGTGTAGAACCACTAAATGAACCTTCTGTGATATTGAAAGAAACAGATAATCCATCCATTGCGTCCAGCATATCACTAGGTTTAAAGTTAGTCTTAAATGTATCAATATTTAGACATGTTTCACCTGGACAGCGAGTGTTATAAGTCTTACGTAAAGCATCTACCATTGTCAACGCTGCCAATAACGCATAATGGACGTACGGAGAACGATCAGATACCAACTCATTGACTTCAGATTGTGTTAAGGGATAGCAGTTAGAGGAATCTGTACTGCATCTTTTATTGTATCTAGTAGCAACCTGCACCAAATATGGATTGATCTGAGAAGCATTTAGGAAAACTTGTGAGTCGGTTAGTACGGTACGGATATATTCCCAGAAGTTGTTTGTTATTGGTGTATTCAGCATAGGAGGGGAAACAGTCATTGCTCCTCGGGGTTTTATAAGTTCCGATCCATCAGTGGAATAAAACACACTGTTCTGTAACTGTATAGATTCTGAGAGAAGGAATATTGGCACGTTGTTATAATCCTGTTTCTCAACTATACGAAATATGGTATTGGCAACTGTCATACTTCCAATATACACGACCCCCGTTATATGTGGTGATTGAATGATCATATCTTCCAACAGACCCTTTACTTCATTAGCATCTACTCTCCGGGAACTATCTATATTTATGGCGTCGCTTCTCGATACACAAATGTTATTTTCTTCTGCTAGTCGACGTAAATCCTCGGCACCAACACGGCCGTATGTGTCATTCTCATATAGTATAGACACACGGTTCCATTCTAGCGCCAGCATTAGCTTCACCATTGCCTATAAATATAACGTTCACAAAATATAAACATGATAAGCAGTAATATAAGAAACGGGTACATTTTTGTAACACGTGCTTAGCTAATTTTTGTTGCAACATTTCGTGTCTACTATATATAAACTAGCTCGGATTTTCCTAAAGCATTTTAGACTTGAACATATTTCTGACGTCACTAAAGCATGACCCTAGTGGAGGTAAAAGTAGCATTAGGCCTACTGTAGGCTACCTATTACATAACCAACCTCGATAAACGAGGGGATCGAAATCAGGTCAGTGGTCTATGTAGTCTAAAAAGGATTAGGTTCGACCCCGGCTTTAATATGGTTTGTCTGTGCGAATGAATAACTCCAATGGGACTGTGATCGAAAGTATATAGTTCCCCGTATTGCGTGCTCGACTGACCAGTGCTTCACTGTACGATGTAGTATCCACCCGATCTTCAGGTATACGTTGAATAAGGGTAGAATGCAGGGATTTGCCAACTTAAGAATTATTATCCTATGTTATCCACATGTACAATGCTGGCGCAAGATCAATCAAAACATGTTATAAAGGTTGTTGATAAAATCAAACATAGTACAACACGTCACCAATCAAACTGTTATAATAAAAGTTCTTCAATGAAGAATTGAAAGTTCGTTTGTCCATGCACGGCGAGTCAAGATTGCGCGGTGCAATAAAGGAAACTGCATTTTGTACCTCCATTTGAACACTGTCATCTGGAATAACTCTGTAGTAATTGGGATATGCCTGTCGATCATTGAGTTCGGTAGATGTTGATGAAGAACCTATCTGTAGGAATCTGTCCCATGATGGCTGTGAACTTAATACTGACGAGACTATGGTCGACTCGGAGCTTAACTCGGGTCCAATCACACCTGAAGAATAATGAGACTGTACGATTATATATAGAATGTTATCAATTAATCTATTAAGGTAATGATTTTTAGAATATCCATATTTAGATGTCAAACCATTAAAATGCCGATCCTACAAATTCGGTGCTTTTGACGGGATCTTAAATTATTAAAACGAGGCGTGTTTTTCTGCAAAATACCAAAGCCAACGTTTAACCAGAATGGCAAAAATAGCATGTTGTTTGTGGAAACAAATCCACTCTAGCCTCGGCATGTTGTTTGTGGAAACAAATCCACTCTAGCCTCGGCATGTTGTTTGTGGAAACAAATCCACTCTAGCCTCGGCACGTTCTTTGTGGAAACAAATCCACTCTAGCCTCGGCATGTTGTTTGTGGAAACAAATCCACTCTAGCCTCGGCATGTTGTTTGTGGAAACAAATCCACTCTAGCCTCGGCATGTTGCAGTGACAGGATGATGCTGGGTAGCTTTATTTACGTGTCATTTGACCTACTATTGCAAGAAAACAGCCACAATCATTTAAAACATTTTTTAATAAGACGGGTACCGATTGTCTCCTGTAAATCTATAATATTTTATAGTAGGTCCGGGGCACCAGTCCAGTTTTAATTTTAGCTTTGTACAGCCTACGACTAAACGCCAAAAAGAAAACAAAGCACGTGGCTATTCTGGAAAAATATCCAACATTATTTCAAATAAGCTTGCCGACAATGAAGTCTTCATGTGTGTTAGTAGATTGTGAACCATGATAACGTTGAAGTATATCTACTGCTTGTTCTCTTACAACGTCTGTATTTCCACATGTCGCATAATACCGGAATCCTGAAATTAAGAAGAATAAATGTTTACCAAATAAATTGAATTCATCTTGTTATGTTACATTATTAAAGCATGTGTCCCACTGAACATTGTTGCATCTGCGGTGTACTCCGGGTGGAAATAAATGAGTTTTGGGAGGCTTATGGAGCAGGCTCCGCTGGTCTAGGGGAAAGCTTCGTGGCAGTCATAAAACGTCTATGGACAACACTAGTACACCGTCAATGTATTTAATTTGAATTCCATGTCGCCGTTTGAGTCAATTAAAATACAAGTACTTTATCAGTTGAAAGTTGAAACAAAGTCTAGGTTTGATCATTACGGGCTATTATTGATAGCAGTAATACCATTAACATTGAACAAGCATCTGGCCCTTCAGTACTACATTGTTTTCTCAACCAGCCCTGGCCACTTTGGCCGAGATAAAATCTATATTAAAAAGGTGTAGACCATCGGATTAATTGTTATAAGATGTAACGAAACTGTAGACCTGTTTCCTATTATTCAGATCCGCGGTCGACAGACTCTTCGATGAATCGTAACATGATATGTTTAAAATGATATAATCCTTAATATCCTAGCCTTTCTACGTTTAAATAGGTTCCCTAAAAACCCACAATCGCCTTGCAGTAAGGTTGAAGCTGGAAGGTAATAAAACACGGCTCTCCCCATCTATTCACCGCCCATCCCCGGATGTGGGGGTGTGGATACAACTGGCTGGAGCTGAAACCCCATTTATAAATGCATGTTTTCACATGGACATTCACATACAATGATTGCAAGGTTCACTTGATGATGATAAACAACAATACGTACCAACTTTGAACGGCAAGGAATGTTCATCATTAACTGTATTTAGGTACCATCTGATTGCTTCCATAGACAACACAGATGGAATATCAACCTCACCACAATCACCGACTTCTGATGTCTGCATCTGAAATAATCCTTAAAGGAGAACCTACAGATTAGTGAACTATTCAGGGTTAGTATTCACAAAGCATCTTAAGAGAAAACTTATATTTTTTCTAAAAAATCTCAAAATTTCTTAAGTGTATCAGCTAAACAGGAAAATTAAGATTACCAATTATTTACATTGTATAGAAGTGTTGTGTAAAATGCTACAGCATTCACATAGAAAACATGGGTTATTCTTCGTTTTCTTGGGAAATGTGTCGTTTGATTTTATGTAATTAAGTCAAAATATTTAAGTTTCCTTAAGATATTGTGTGCATACCAGACCAGGTGTTTGATTATTGACATACGAAAAGGTGCAAACACAACAACATGACAAATAAGTATTAATTTGTACATAATTATATTCGCAAAATGAAAAACTCAAAATATCGGTTCGTGAATACGTATGCGATTTCTGCAAAATGTCATCTCAAGTTGAATATAATTCTATATTTGGAAATAAACATTATCTTATGTTACTTAAGATGTTTCTGTTTAAATGTACCTATGAGTTTCGTAGTTTTATATTTATCGAGGTAGTTCAGGCCCGATCCAGGATTTTCTGAGGGGGGGGGGGCACGAGATATGTACGGGAGTCGGACCCCGTAAACTATAATAAACTACTGCTGTTTGGGGACTCCCGGGGAGCTATTTTTATATGTGCACGAAAATGCATAGGAATGGGGGGTACATTCCTTTAATGTGTGAAATCCATTATTTTTATGTTACCAGCATTTCATGTATGTCTGTGCATAAAAGTCAATGTTTATAAATTTATATTGACTAGATATTTTGGCAATTACAAGAATATTATATAAGATATAGGTAGGGTGTCCAGGGGCTTACTCCCCCGGGAAAAATATCAAAACAATGGATAAGTTTTGGAGACATACTGTCAGGATACCTATGTACATATTTTATTTTCCAGTCAGAATTATATCAGTCAAGTTTTTAGAAATGTTGTTTTGATCGCCAGGCTCATTACATTCTTCAGAGGGCATAGAATTAAAAATTAAAAACACATTTAAAACGGTAGTAAATGTTGTTCCACACATATAAAGGCTGTGACAGTCGCTTTCAACACACTATTATTTGGTTGTTTTTGGGCCCCGTAAATCAGTGTAACGACCACCAGTAGTTACGTTGTCCTGGTCACAAGTGACCACAAATGTGACATGAACGTTTGGCAATTTAATTAACAATATGGGCTCATCTTAAGAAGTACCGTTCACAAACTTTGATTACTGTGGGATTATGGAGCCTCGTTTTCTGTAGGATAGTGAAATGAGTTAACGCAATATTAGTAAGTTTCTTTCATTTCGTTCAGCAACGAAATAATGTGTGCCTGTTAAATAACTGTTGTATTCTATATTCATTTTTTTAAATATTAACTGGGGCGGACGGGCTCTCGTGCACAGTGCCTGGATCCGTGCCTGGTAGTCTGTGGGTATAGTCATTATAATGCTTCACGTTTATGCTTCATGGCTGTGGCAAATTACGGTTCAAATTATTTTCAAAACGTTTATTAAACTGTACAGGGTGTTTTTATGTAATACTTCGACAATGACAGTAAAACACGTTTGATACAATCGTATAATCTAGGTCATTATTTTGCACAATTTCATAGGTAAAGATAAACCATGTTTTTTAGCGGTGACTAATTTATGCAAGAAGGTTGATTTGCCCTCAAATGATAGATATAGGGTATGTATAGCTTGGCTATTTTGACCTGAGTCTGACCTTTATGCAAGAATATATTACAAGGTTCTTGCTTTGAATATATCAATTTCCGCAAGCAAATCGTGCAATATCGGTATTTCAGATTTGTGTTTGTATTACATCTCGAGCGTCTTCGTGATACTCCCCGATTATGAAAACATACACTCGGTGTTGTAAACGTAGACAATATATCGACTATTAAATTAGGCTAATCAAAAAGTCAGGCTCATGTCGAATTGGGCAAGCTATAGTAAGGCTTAAGCAATATATGTGATCAATGACAGTAACCAACCCAAAGAGATTTTAACCAGGTATATTACATACCATGACTAAGAAGTGTACCCTTCTGTCACGGTTCAAAAAACATATCGACCTTTTGTTGATTATCCGTCGAAAATAATACACATACAAATCAAGATTGACCATTTCAAGTCTTTCTTATTAACTACATGCAACTGGTTTAAAACTCTTTACCACTACACAATAGTTTATGAATGCCATTTTCGAACGTATACGAAATAGCATGAATAATATTAAATAGCCCAAATGGCGACCATGCAGAATGACCCATCAGAGCATGAAATGTTATGTCTGATAGCTTATTCTGGCTCTAAGAAAGAAATGGTATCCAATTGCAGTTTACTATCTACACTTTAATTTGAATAAACACCGATATTTCCTTTTCTATTATTATTCGTCGAACTTGCATACTTTGTGATTGTGTCACAAATATATCAAATGTCTGATTATGTGTAACACCCCTACTACACTAATCTTGAATTATCCAGCAGAATAGGCCCGAATGTTTATTTGTTTTCGTTCATCCTCTCCACTGGGTTACCTGTATGAACAAGGTCTTAGAAGAAAGATTTGTTTTGGAGTACATGATAAAGATTAAAGAAGATGATCCGGTTCCACAAGCATCATTAGCTCTTAACACTGAACCCCTTGTCCACCTGGCCATAACGCCTAATGACTTTCAATTCTTTTATTGTAGCTTCATTCCGACTCATTCGGGTCACAGGTGGCAGTATCAGTGTTTGGGAAATAAAATAAAAACAAATGAAAAAATCCGTCGCTGAGCTAATACACTATAGAATATTAGCTCAGTGACGGATTTTTTTAAATATTTTATTTTATTGTTTTAATCCTTTGCGGACCACACACTACTGCCACCTGTGATTCGGGTCCGTTCAGGCTGATTCGAGAGTCGTGTGTTAGGGGTATTAAGACCTTTACACATCGTTAATTATAGTAGTAGAAGTCAAGTACTACGTACTGTGTAAATGCACATTTCTAACTTCTACAATCTACCCCGGAAATTATATATCTTAGATGATGAGATCATCATGACTAAGCCTAAAGGTGTTTTCGCATGTGTGAAGTATACAGTGAAAACATTACCAATAATGATGAATACACCCATGCCGGTACACAGGTATCTGTATCGTTGAAAACGAAAAAAAAATGAAAATTTATATTTTTCCTTCAAAAAAAATTTTTTTTCGTTTTCAACTATACAGTTACCTGTGTGCCGGTACATGTACGTTCTAACACTGCCAGTCGTGTTTAAAAATACGCACCCGAACTTGTACCTGCTATTTTATTGTAATTAAATAGTTACATATTCGTTAGTTCTTATTTAAAATATCAAAAGAAATGGAAAACAATAATCAGATTGATGATAAAGATACAGAGAAGTGTTAATTTGATGAAGTAGTTATACCTGCTATGATAACATCCCCGTCTATGACTAAGGAACTGTCTGTTTCAGCAATCGTACACGTGACGAAACAACACATTATTAAACATGTACTCCAAATATACACCGCCATGTTGTCACTCAATACTGCAATGGTAATCAATTTTTATTTTTATATACGTACATGAAGCTTTAGAAGGCAACAAATAAAATCATTTTGAGATTTTAGGCTATTGGACAACAATACAAAGAATCGTATTGCAAAGGTCCCTATCCAAAACTTACATACCTGCTGACGAACAATTTTTCGATACTGCAGCAAATTGAGCGTAAAACATGTTTGTTAACAATTTTGTGTTCCCTGATAGTTATTGTCAATCAATCCGGAAAGAAGAGCCTTTATTTGGTTATCATTGACACCTAAGCTTGTGTCCAAGAGTTTTGTTTTCGTTAATCTTAAAGTGTATAGAGCTATATTCTAACAGTCATTCAATGTCAAAATAATTACTTGCATCGTTTCTAGTATGCTACTAGACTACCTTAATTGCAAATTAAAACTTTGGATGGGTTCCGTGTACTTTGATTCAATCGTAGATAAATAAACGATTTGGTGTTCTAGAACACTTTCGCATGAAAATTGACAGTTTGCATGTCCAATAAATCACAGAGAGTTTCTGTTAAAACTGAAGCGAAAAATGATCTAATTCATATGAAAGCATTATTGTTTTTCAGTTTTTGAAACTTTTTTTTTAAAAATATCTTCCGATATAGCTCAGTGTGGGGGAAACACGTGACTAAAATGGTACTCAGCACTATGAAATAGATCGCGAAAATCTGGATATTTTGATAGTTTTTCGATTCTTGGTAAGTACTCCTTGATTATGTTTACTAGTTATATAGTGCAGGCTATGCGAAATTTAACGCGCTTTCTAATGGTACACGTTTCATTCCTGCACTCATTCTGGTTTCTGAGATACCTTCGAGGTTTCAATGCGAACCAGTGGAATATTTTGTCAACAAGTCTACATTAATATGTATAAACTACACAAAAAAACTGTATTTAAAGGCAATTTATTATGCCACAGTCAGGTGCTATGTGCTTTATTGTATTCGGAAAAGGCTTCTCGTTGAAATATTTTGACTGATAACGTCCTTTATTGGTCATTTTAAGGGATTTCTTGCAAAAATGGCATATAATTGAAACGATACTCTCCACGGAATAACACATTTGTGATACAAATCTCGGATCAGTTTTAAACCAGTCCTGTACATTCTAGAACAATTTTTTGTCCGCATTTTGGAACCTTGGTTCAGTATACTGTTTGAATACAATTGCTTGCAGTTGTTTAATTATGTTTCCTTTATTCTTTTACAGAAGTTACAGCAAGACGTTGTCGAGAAGCTAGGCTCAGACGAATGAAGGGAACACGTCACGGGCCAACTAAAATAAAAAGAAAATTTAGACACACTATCACCAGAGCGAATTCGAATGCGGAATGAATCTTAAAACAGTGCAATGTACTATATAACTAAGCAGAGACATAGCTTTCATTCGTGTAGTTTGAAGACTGTATAGTTGGACGGGAATGGAATCCAAATATAATGTTACATCAATCCATACAGGACGGCAATTTACAGCTGATTTAGTGCTATTTCATTGCAATTGTGATTTTTTTTCCACAATCACTGTGCTGTTTTGTCTTTTTATGATTGAATGCAACACCCATCTATAACAGTTTGTTGTCCATTTACTTCATTGGCATTTTGTACTTATAATCAATCATATTAAAATTGGAGCTGAAAATATAGTGCAATGTCGAAATACTCACAAAGATATCAACCAGAAAACAAACATTTATTTTGACAAAATCATAATGGTTCTTCGATAGCATTTATTATAATAGTATACATGTAAAACAGTTAATAATGTAACATCACAAATAAATCTAGACGAAGACAAATTTAATACTGAAGTAGAACATTATGAACAGCTCTTCAATGTATGACAGAGCAAATGGTGTCAGAAGCAATGTACAAATCACGGGTCTTTGACCTAACGATTTAAAAACTCGACAGTGGGAGTGGAGTTGATTTTTTAAAAGGAAGCCTAAATTAGTTTTTAAATTCATATGACACAGATAAAAATGAACTTATGGTTTTTGTAGCAAAAATGCCGAGCGTAGTCTTCATTTGCCCGACACCTTTCTGCTGAAATTTGACAGACATGTGAGTGCCTCCACTCGGACTTGGGCCAGTGTCACCGGGCAACGGATCCACTGAGCTACTGGAGAGGGAAAATTAATAAAAGTCGACAAGTAAGTTTTTAATAAAATATTGCAAAACAAAGACATAACTCCAGAAAATGAAAGTCACAATTAATTAGCATGAAACAGCATAATGCGAAATTGGAAGAAGTCGGATTACCTTGTTGTGTTGCAGTGGTGTTGCAGACACTTGATATGCTACCTATTTTACATAATTTAGAATTGAAAGTCCATAATACGTTTTAATTTACCGATACACCCTGGGGCATTCATTTAAAGAATTAGTGACGTAGTATCGAGATGAGTTCATTAATACTTGCCCGATCTTAGATATTTTTACCAAAATGTCGACATTATGTTGATATTCAAGACCATATACATTGTATTCAAATGAAATATTATCCTGATAAAAGACAACTTATCTCAGTGTCGCATTTAAAAAAAGATTAAAAAGCTCAAATTAGGTTTATCTTTTCTGATCGAAATGACAACATTTAAATTTTTGGGAAAATCCTTTAATTTGATGTAATGGTTAATACAGAATACAGAATCGTAACATTGTTCATTTTTTTGTACTATTAAACGACTCATTCTAGTTCCTTCAATTGATGCAGAGCAGTTTCGATTCCAGTTCTCTCGGCACCATGTTTCTTTGATCCTGCTATTTCTGTAAAAGAATGGATGAAAACTATTATTAGGCAACTTAAAGTAAGCATAATAAAAATATACAAAACAAAAAAAGTTACATGCTCTAATATACAAGTTTCAAATGATCCGTGGTTTGTATCACAACATTGTTGTTCCGTGGAACATACCATTTCAATAAATTGTCATTTTTGCAGAATAACGCATTTAAATACCAATAAAGTATGAAATTCAACAAACACCCTTTTCCGAATACAATAAAGTACTGACACCTGAATATGGTCGAATATATTTTCATTAAACACCGTTTTTGTGTAATTGTTCTAGGAATATTGGCAAAATATGTCCCTTGTTCACCTTAAAACCTCGATGGTATCTCAAAAACCAAAGATAGTACAGGAATGATCCATGTACCATTAGAAAGAGTGTTAAATTTCGCATAGCATTCACTATATTACTAGTACAAATATTCAAGGAGTACTTACCAAGAATCGGAAAACTATCCAAATATCCAGATTTTCGCGATCTATTTCATAGTGCTGAGTACCATTTTAGTCACGTGATTCCCCACACTGTAGCTCTATACACTTTAAGGACAGGACAGGACAGGACAGGACAGGCTACCCGCTTTGTTACAGTTTGGACAAGCAACATTTAAAACGTTTCACATCACATGGTGTGCTCTAAGCCAATCAAAACGTCCGAATTTCTCATGAATATTAATTAGGGTGATCAACAAATAAAACCATCACGTTAGCCATTAGGTGAGCAACATTCAAAATTGTTCACATTATTTGGTTTGTGTTGAATGCACGTTTTAACTATTCCATCAGTTTCGACAGAAGTTGGCATGCAAATAGTTTTAGTTAACCATGCTTTGTACGAATCGTTTAGTTTATGAAAATATCGATAGTCAATTCTTGATTATGGTACCTTTTGGCAACTTAAGAACAAATATGCCTTTAAAGTAAAATATCCATTTTACAAAACAAAATCGTTTTAGACTTTATCAATGATTCAGTTCCTGTGGTCTAGCTGCTCTTAAAATAATGGTGTATAATAATAAATGACTTACCTAATCTGAGAGAAAATGACTATTGATATACAAATCCAGATTACATATATAGCGCAAGTTCGTAAAACTTGATTCCCTAACGGATCAATTCTAAAGCATAAGTTTATAATGCACGAAACCCTAATAAGGAATCAACCACATGTGACTGTTTCATTGCTAAAGAATAAAAAAGATACATTTTCACAGAAATAGATATATGAGAAAATTGATTATTTTCTGTAAAATGTTTATCATATTCTTTATATAAGGCCCTATATGTCCCACCCGGGATGAAGAGGACTTAGTCAAAGTTTAAAAAAAAGTTAAGTTACCAATTTTCTAGGGCTCTTTTCAGCTGTTAGGCCGCTCAAGCACCCTTTGACATTTTAACTCCCCTGGTCATCGGGCTACATTTGGAAACCTACACTCGTGTCTCCCTGGGGAGACTATTTCTCTCCTGTGGGTGTGGCAGCCCACATCGATCTACGGCGTCCAGGAATAGACACTGCCCTCACAGGTACCATTTCACAACATGGTGGAGTGGAGCATGTGGGTCTTGCTCAGAGAAATTAACCAGTGGTCCAGAGGGGGATCGAACCCGGGACCTCTCGATCCCGAAGCGCGCGCCCTACCTCTAGACCACCGCTCCCCCAAACTTTCAATGATACGTTTATCCGCAGTATATCAACAGCTTCAAAAAAAATTGACACTCCATTATGATATGCTCGCAATTATTGCTTATAAAGGCACGTTAATATTAACCACAACTTGATAATTTACCATAAACCATATAAAGTCCGTTAATCCCGTTAATCCACCGTCACACAAAATGTTCTCACGAAATATAACTGCAATTTTTGGTGTTCAAAAACATTTATTAAATTACGAATAAATGAATGGTGCATGCACCAAAGAAGATAGTTTCCTTATTTTCGAAATATCAAAGATCTAAAAAAACAGATATTTGAAAATACAAACAGGAAGTTTTAAAAAATATTCGTAATTATTTGTAAATTTACATTCGTCTGGGCATTCAATAGACACACTACACTGCTCACCATTTACAGCATCACACATGTAGTTGTGATTTACATAAATAATCGGCTTGTTCAACCATCTGTAGAAAAGTATCTATATAATTACTTAAATATGATCATGTGTATAAATGCTTCATCCCCCATATTGATCACCTCACTGTACAAAATAAGTATGAGGCGACAAAGATGACCCTGTATGAGACGCAGTATTTGCACTAGTTTTTATTCTCAATTTGAAAACATTAATAAAAAAAAAAAAAAATTATTAAACTTTTTCTTTCTTTCTTTCTTTCAACCGCAAAAAGTTCTTTTGGTAAAATACTAATTTCATAATTAATGTAATTATATGTTTGTGTATTTGTGTTTTGTAAATATGTCACATTTGGTATATGAAAGATAAACATGGTGAACACGTTATCAAAAAGTCTGCTGCGCTGTGCTGTGCTGTGAGCACTGCTCTGCTTTGTTCTGCTCTGCTCTGATCTGCTCTGCTGTGAGCACTTCTCTGCTGTGCTGTGCTGTGCTGTGAGCACTGCTCTGCTCTGCTGTGAGCACTGCTCTGCTGTGAGCACTGTTATGCTCTGCTCTGCTCGACTCTGCTCGACTATGTTCTGCTCTGTTCTGCTCTGTTCTGCTCGACTCTGCTCTGCTCTACTAGACTCTGCTCTTTTATAAAAAAAGAATATTGTTGCGGTCTTGTGCTTCATCGGAAGATCTATTTTCTATTCTATTTCAGGATCATTTATTTCCAAGCCTATCAACAAAGTTTAAGTGATTAGTTATAAATGTTTTTTAAAGTAGTGTAAATACTTGACTAAGAAAATAACCGACCTGTAATATAATATGACCCCCTCACGTTAGCTTTGTTGTGTCTGATTGTAATATTGTCATTGAATGGAGTTTTCGTTCAGAAAAACTACTATACCATAACTTTTCAAAGAAGAGTATCATTAAAAAATCATTGCTGCATAGTTATACCCGTATACATATCAATTTATGATATAATTAAGTTTCTTTCTAAGCTATTTGTTCTGTTCGGGTTAACGATTTAGTCAGATATTTCAACAGGCAGATCATGTGCTCAACAACGTTTATCGATTGTGTTAACAAATTAAAAAGAAAACATGCATGCACTTTTGCAATAAACGGTTTGGACTAGAGTTTTGAAAATAGTGGAGAGTAAGGACTAGTACAAAAAATATTCTTATATGTTATAGTATGGAAATTCGCATATATAGCAAAACGAATGACAGAAGGCAACTATTGGTTACAAGTACTCGACGTGAAATTAAGTGAAAATGGAATACAAATAATATTAGTAGAAAATTATAATATTGTTCACTTTAAAAAAGATTTTACGAAATAGTACCCTATATCATGCACACAAGCCGATTATTTAAATTTTAATATAATCTTCTAAGAATTGGTTACAGTATGTCTTAGAGCGTTGCATGTGTGATAGGGTGGTCGAGAGATTAACGCCGTATGCTACCACTTTAGACATCCACGGCTCGAATCTGCGAGCCGGGGAAATGAATGGAACTACAATGTATTAGAAACGCTTCCGGTCCATCCAGCTACAAATGTATAAATGAACTGGTCGGTAACCATAACGACACAACCGTCATATAGCTCAGTCGGTTGAGCAGGAGACTGCTGATCTCGGTGTTGTGGGTTCGAATCCCAAGCTGGCCAACTAACATTACTAATATGAGGTAGTCTTTCGAAAGTTTTAAAGCGAGGTCCCGTGTATGATACTGTACAGCAGGCATGTAAAAGAACTAGTGGAGTCTATGGAACGAGTATACCGCCTGTATCTTCACTATCCCCGAAACATAAATGCCTAAACGTTTCTGGGGGCCTGGCACATATGGATAATCAAGTTGTGAGGATAAATAACAGTAAACAAACACAAACCACACCGACACTAGTGCTATACACCGGTAATGGCAAAGAGTATGTTTTTAAAGAGCTAGGGCATCAAACCCGCAGTACCTTGTCAAATGCAAAAATATATTTGTAAACAAAAAAACTGCGACTGTCAAGACGAAATTTACGATTCATTTCACAAAGCGGGGCATGGAAATTGATTCCAGAAAGAAAAAGATAATTAATCTACACGTAAATGTGATATACATGTATGGGGAAATTGGGTACATGACATATCAAGTTTATAAAAGGCACAGTTGTTGCAGAACTTATTGTGGTAGCACAAGTCATGAGCCATTTAGACAGCCAACATAATTACACGAAAAACAAGCATGTATTTAGATCACAGCGGTCCTGCGAATCACAACTATTACTAACAACAGACGACATCACTCAGTGCACCAACGAATGTCATCAAGTTGACATGGCTATTCTGGACTTTGCCAAAGCGTTTGACAAAGTCTCACACTCACGTTTATCATCAAAAATGCATGTTTTAAGGTATAAGAAACAACACTCTGTCATGGATTAACGATTTTCTGCGGGACCGACATCAGAGTTAGTGTTGTTGACGGCGAATCTTCAAAGTCAGCTAACGTTAGCGGTCAAACGGTTCAAGATGTAAACAGTCATCCGTATCTTGGAATCAGCTTATCCGATAATATGAAATACAACCTACATATAGATACTATCACATCCAAGGCTTCAAGGGTTCTAGGTTTCATAAAGCGAAACAACAAACATTCTCCAAAAAAAAGTCAAAGAGAGTGCCTATCAGTCATTAGTACGACAAAAACTGTAATGTGCATCTACTATATGGAATCCTCAACAAATATCACAGATAAAACAGATTGAACAAGTACAGCGGAATGCAGCAAGATTTGTAACGAATAGACCTTTCTATCATCATAACCCGTCGAGTGTCACTGTCATGATAAAATATCTCAACTGGCCAACTCTAGAACAACGCCGTGTCACCTCGGACGTAGTTTTATTCTACAAAGTCGTTTTTAGACTCCTTGCTGTACCGGTGTCACATCTCCCACCCCTATCCCTCAGACATCCGGACCTGCTGTAATTCATACCATACCAATGCAGAGATAATGTTTTCCAACATTTATTCTTTCTCAGGACGGTAACTGCTGGAACCATTTGTCTGCTGTGACAACTGTAAGCCTGAACAGTTTGGACAGTTTCAAGACTGCTGTCCAACCTGCGATTGGGGATAAATTGTTAATGTAACATTTATACAGTGTAAAGACACGTTGTTTTCTGGTATCGTTAAACCAGTTCTAAAGTTAAGTTCAATTTAATGTTCCAGGTGCTAGTACCGCTCATGTGCTGCATCATTTCATTAACCAATATGTCAATTAAGATTTTGAGTGAAGTACAATGTATTTCATTGAGGTTGAAGAGTTTTTGAAAATGTAACTCCATGCATGTATATACAGTACAGTAATACATACATGTACAACTAAAGTTTCTGCAGTTTTCTAAAAGTCCTTGGCCATATTGAAAAAAAGTTGTTTCAGCAGCGCTATTAGCACTTTTCCCGTCTATGTAGTATATCAACCGATCTGTAGTATACCTACGTAAGGACACGCTACCGGCGAGCAGTGCTAGTCGATAGCATATCGTTTCTAAGCACGAATGCGTATTTCTTTTATTTACCCCGCCAACGGTCACGTTTTGGAGATAGTACATGATACAGAAGATGCCCTAATTCCAGATGCATCCTTTGTGTTTTTATATGCCAGGGTACTGACTTCTCAAATCATTTATGATAATCGTTAACTTACATACCAATATAAAATTATGCTTTATAATTTTAAACAATATTTTCACCTAGTTTATAGAAGAAAACGCACTAGACTCTAAAAGGAATTTAAGTTTCAGCGTAGGTTTTAAGGTTTTCGTAAGTTCCTTGATAAAAGAGTATCCAGGTGTATAGCACCCATACTTACTATAATTAAATTTAGTTGGCCAGTCGGAGATGCGAACCAACAACCCCGAGATCAGAAATCGCGTGCTCTACCCTTCTTCTTCTTCTTCTTCTTCTTCCTGTTTAGTACAGATCCCACTCTGGGGCAATGTCGTACTACTAAAATCGTGTGAGCGGAGCAGCAGTATTTACAGAGTGATATTTTCAAAAAAACGTTTAAAAACAGCATATTCTTTATTTGCTGGTCAGACCTCAACATCGTCGACGATAGTGGCTTGCTCAGGGAGCTGGTTCCAGAGTCGGATGGTGGAGGGGTAGAAGGAGTACAGGAACAAATCTGTACGACAGAAGAGAAGCAAGTACCTGTTGGAATGGCCCCTGGAGTTGATTGATGTTGGGTGGAAGAAGGCCTCGGCTGGGATATCGACGAGTCCGTGGTGATTCTGTAGACCATCACTAGCTTGGCGTTGGAACGGCGTTTGGCAAGGGGTTTCCAACCAATGTCAGTAATCATCTGGCTGGTGCTGCTAGTGGTGCGGTAGTCCCCATTGACATATCGTGCCGCGCGTCGTTGGACAGCCTCCAGTTGGCTGATACTGGATCTCGTATGCGGGTCCCAGACAGTGCTGGCATACTCAAGGATTGGCCTGACCAGCGTCTGATAGCATTGTGCCTTGATCTGTTGGGGACAGCTTGTCAGGTTTCTTCGCAGGAAAGCGAAACTGTTGTTTGCTTTCTTCGCTGTGGAAGCAACATGGGTGTTGAAGGAGAGCTTCTCGTCTATGTAAACCCCAAGTACTTGCCCCCTGTCACAACTTGCAGTTCGCTGCCGTGGATGAAGTATGGCGCCTTGATCTTGGTAATGCGGATAACCTCACATTTGGATAGGTTGAATGACATCAACCAGCCACGCTCCTATTGCTGTAACCTGTCCAAGTCTTCTTGTAGGGCTTTTGCATCTTCTGTAGAGCGAATTGTCCTGTACAATAGACAAGCGGGATGTGAATGTTGCCCGAAGTGGGAGGTCATTAATATAGAGCAGAAAGAGGAGGGTCCAATGACTGATCCCTGGGGTATACATGAACCAGTCAAGTCGGCATCTTCATGGTCATGATAGTTTAGTGTGATTATTTTCACTGGTGTGTTTACAACCTGTGTTTGTTTGGACGGATCTTTAATAAGGACTATGTTGTCTTGAACTACAATACACTTTCTTAATTTTCGAATGGTTGACGGTACTATTCCTTCATGAATTTTGGATATGTAGCCATACTTGTCATTGATAGAATCCAATAAAAACTCTAGATGTATTTCAATACTTGGTCCGAGAGGCTTTCTGTACAGTACTTAATAATATCATTAAGTGACACTTTGAATGTGTCACAATAACAATAATGTACTTGGGATTTTTTGGCGTTACGAAATTAGAGTCATTTGTCATAATACATACATCCTGTTGTTGTTTGACTGATGTCTTTTTAATTACAACCATATTACAGTGAAGTTCCGCTAATAAGACCAGTCAAAAAGGTGCTCTTAGTAGCGAATCGGTCTTATTATCGGGCCTTTTTTGTTCTAAATTTAATACTTTGGGACCTTAAACTGGCAAAAATCTGCAGGATTTCAAAATAATCAAAGTGGTCTTATTAGCGGAACGTTACTGTATTTTGAACCGTTACTTGTCTGTTCTGATCTGTTATCTTGTTACGGATAATATCAAATGATTTAGTCATGTATCCATATTTTCCAGACAGCTCATCTAACAAAAGTTCTCGAAACTTTATTGGTTTACTGCTGTGGTATAATTTGCAGTGTGTCACAATTTCAGTCAATGTCTGGCTTTTCACCTCACAATAGTAACACTTGAAATGCTCCATCATTGACTCAAATGAAATGTAATGAACAGTTTGATAATGGCTGCACATTTAAAAATCCATATATTATATGGGTGTATTGTTTGCAATTATCGGTTGGTCGGTCGGGGAAAACAATGACAATAACTATTTGTCCAACGATTATGATAAATGCCATATTTGATCGGCATGTGAGCATACATATGATGTGAACTAAGTGTGTTCATGTGTGCCCCTATCATTATATAGGTTCTCTTAAAGTCAACAAACAAAACTTACATACATTTATATTCATAACCATAATGTTACACGTGATTGTACTTGAATATTCGGTAAAAATAAGGCAAATTTACAATATTTCATATATATACCTATTTCTAGTAAGGTCTCTAGAGTGTATTTAATTCCAAGAAAGTATTTGATTATCAATATTGTGCCTGCATTTACCCATGAAATAAAAACCAAAAAACAACACAAGCAGTATCTTATTAAATTTACACTGGACATAAGCAGTATCAGCCATATAACATAAGCAGTACCATTTTGGCGACACTAAATGTAGAAAAACCGTTATTTTTAGAAAGATACTTACGTCAGTGAATATATCATTGTGAAAGAATATGGTACTATTATTTCGCTACATATTCACGAAATTTGTGTATTCTCCGCCGTCTAGAAGTATTTTTAATTATTTTTTATAGACTAAACTTTGGACTTTTGGACGCATCTTATAAAGTTTAAAATCGAATCTTACGTTTCTGGTCGGAAAAAATACATCTACATGTCGAGGAAGAACCACTGCATACATACATGTTCATCGATTTACTGGTATGGACAAGAAATAATTGTAACAGGCACTAAATACATTACTTCTCAAGCGTCGATATTTTCCGCTCTGTCTTAACAGCAGTACTCTGTCTAATACATATTATCGGGGTACACGGGGTGCAGTATAATTATATAAAGAGCGAGTATATCTAGAACGTTCATTCTTCTCGTCTTTTAATGAAGCTCCGTTGGACTTTGTCTATATGTTCAGTTCACACAGGCGACTGTATGACTGCTGCATTAAGTCTTCAACGAACGGTTTAGAACGGACTTTATCCAGAAAGTAAATAAATCACGTGATAGGGAGTATTAGTGACGTAAATTCTACTTTCGTTTTCGTATTGCCTAAAGTTATATTTTATACTATTGTTGCTGATAATCGCGAAAATGGACACTTCCCACGTCGAAACGCAACTTGTCAACGATACTTCACAGGGGAAAGAAAAACACAGTGAAGCCATGATGTCGAAAGGCAAAAAAAGGTAAGATAAGCACTAATTTCCTCTAATTGGTACCAAATTTAGTTCAAATCGAAAGTACAAGTAAAATCATATCAAATTATTGGTGTTCTAGAATTACTAAAGACTTTAGATATTCAGGTAAGTCTATACTGTTATCAGTACATGTAGATCTAATAACACTGAATGGGAAATTACTCAAAAGCAAAATCTGAACTTTTTTCATGAATGAATCTAATCTGGTTTCATGAATCTAAGTTAGTATCATGGGCGTAGGAGTGTCTTCAACATTCGGGGGGGGGGGGGCAAACATTTGGCACCTTGGGGTAAAAAAATTTTTTTGCTCGATACACTCACAAAGTAACTACCTTATGTGAATTATGTCAACACCCAATATTTGCACAAAAATATTCTGGACATAAACTGTACTCTTAAACGTCCAAAACACCACAGGACTATATTTATATACTAAATCTGAGATTCTGGTTCTGTGGTCATTTGGTTTAGTAATTACGTGGTAACTGGAAGTTAATCGTTAATCCGTTCAAGTATTCAGGGGTCTGGGAAAATTTTCTAAACTATGGATCAATCTGGTGCATTCTAGGCGTTCTGAGATACCTTATTTGGCATTCAAAAAAGACCTTAATACAGGGAATTTAAGTTCTTACATAAAACACAATTAAGTATTTGAATAAAATTTTTAAAAATTGCTAGATTGAAGCTTAATGGGAAAACGTTTGTTTCAAAGGCTTTATATATAATTGACCACCCCCACCCACCCCCCCCCCCAAAGTCATATAGGAGGGTTGGGTGACGTTAAGAGTACAATTTATGGCAAAAGTGCCATTTTTCAAACAATGGGTGATTACATCTTTTTATATAATGATTTTTTTTTATACTTTTTACCTAGAACTGAGGGCAAATTGCCTATAACGAGATATATTAGGTCGTCAATTATAATTTTTCTTCTGAATTATTGGGGGGCCAAAAGATATGTTGCCCCCCCCCGTCAAGACATCGGGGGGCCTGGCCCCCTCTGGCCCTTCCTGCTCCTATGCCCATGAGTATTGAATATATACCAGGTATGGTTAATTTATTGATGGTATACAGGGTGTTAAAAAAGTTCATAGACATTTTTATTTTATCTGTGATTTTATTTTCAAATAACATTTTCACATTTTTCTGACACATAAGTAACTACAATGACCTCCTTTGTTTATTTTAATCTTATTTAAGTCGATCTGACATGTGATGTAGGAGATATGCAAGGGTTTAATAGACCCATGTGACGACGCAAAATGGGGAAGACGTCAAAATGACGTCACAGTTTTAGGTGCTCGATCTTTTCAAATGTGAGAGTCCATTATACTCATGAGGTTTTCAATTTTATTTCGGTCGAGTGAGTTGCCTGGTCTTTCTTATTTGTGTATAAGATGGAAAACAGTATCACAAATGTATTATCGGGTACTGGCAGGGGTACGCAACAGGCAACCTTCTGCACAAAATCAGTCCAATTATGGTACCGGATGAGACGCATGTTTTTAATATCACCATGGTAACCTCTTCTGGCCAGGGAAGTTTTAGTGGTATTTCGAAAGTATTAGTTCACACTATAGTCAGATATAACGATTTTACCAACAGAAATGATATTTAACTTTTTGAGGTCACATATGACAATTGCTCACCAAAACCAGCGTTTTGAACTCTTATTGGCGTCGATCACTTATGGAACGTTATCTTCCGAAGATTCCCATCCTAAATGATTTTGTTTGTTTAGCTCATGGAACAAATATATAATACACTTACCTAAGAAGACAATTTTCATCCAGTCGTTTTCAAAAAGGTTCTTATATCTTATATCCAGTTTTTCCTTATACTATCTCAAAGTCAGACACGGGTGGGTGGGGTATTTGTGAAATTACCATTTCTGTGTCTTTATGAAAGTAAATCCATTCAATTACATGACTTAATTCGTTTCCAGCATTTGTCGGTGATTTTACAACATTTCTGATATATTTACATCGCTTATATTTAATACTGTTAGTTATCGTATATCCCCTTGCTCAGATCCCGTTAGGACGTCCAGAGTGCGTACCTCCCGAAGCGCTATCCTCTTTCCTATATTTAGCCTTTCCATTATCAATCAAACCACCGAGAATGCTGGATATTTCTTTTATTAAATAACCTGCAACACAGTATAAAACACCATTAAGCCCTTGTCGAGAAATTCATATTTTTCAACACCACCACTTTTCGATAAAACTGCGTGTTTAATTGCTGTTTACAATATTACCAAGGATGACTTCATGACCTCACGTGCAAATATTCTTGCAGACAATATCATTTAATTCACACAACATGAAGATAATTTATATTTCTACATTCCTACCAAGTTTTAAAACTGTATGTTGAATGGTTTTGGATTTATGGAACAAAATCAAGTGTCTACGAACTTTTTTAACACCCTGTATATGTTATTTTAATGCTGTACCTAGTAACTAGCCTATATCTCATGGGCGTAGGAGCGTTTACAACATTGGGGGGTCCAAACATTTGGCAAATGGGGTAAAAAACATTTGTTCGCTTCGCTCGCAAAATAACTTCCTTATGTCAACATATGTCAGCACACATTCTTTGCGCAACAAATACACTCATACATAAATTGTACTCTAAAACTTTCACAACCCGCCCATATCTATATAATAACTTTGAGTTTATTGTTCTGCAGTTAATACGTGGTAACAGGAAATTAAACTGTTCAAGTATAAGGGAGTCAGGGGACATTCCCCCTGCAAAATTCCCTAAACAATGGATCAATCTGGTGCATTCTAGGCATTCTGAGATACCTTATTTGGTATCAAAAAAGGACCGAAATATAGAGAATTCAAGTTCTTACATTTTACCCAATTAAGTGCTTGCACAAAATGTAAATTGCTCGATTTGGAGCTTGTAGCTTAATGAAGCGAGCAAAATAAATTTTTATACGTTTTCACCAATAACTGAATTAAGGCAAATTGCACATAACAATATATATTAGGTCTAAAATTATACTTTTTGTCTGAATTATTGGGGACCAAAAGATATGGTGGCCCCCCTGTCCAGACATTGGGGGGCCTGCCCCTCCCTGCTCCTACGCCCATGTATCTGCATATATGTAGTTGCCCTATTATCTGATTATTATAACCGTATCAAAGGCCTAATTCAGGCATTCAAATTGTTATTTTTATGATCATCATAGTCATCATCATCATCATCATTGCTTGGCATGTAAAGTCGATTCATACATGCTAGATCAGGAAACAGCTAGTGCAGGTATTTTCTCTGATTCAGCCACCAATATGAGTATTCAAGTCTACATCAAAATGCCTTGTTATGGCCTTATTAGTGCTTATACATGTACTGTATTTATATACAGGGGTGTGGAAATCCTCAATTTTTTCACTTGCCCATGTGCAAGTTGGACTGAAAATTACACTTTCCCAAATACTGACTACTTGCCCAGGAGAACACAAAAAGCTACAAAATATCAGTTTCAACAATTCATTCTGTCAAACTTGAGAGAAGTCTACTGTGTTGCAGATACTGAATCATTTTAGATACTGAATCATTTAAGATACTGAATCATTTTCAGTCAGAATTTAGGGATTTTTCTCATGTTTTTAGGTGAAATAGGACACTAAATATCGTTTTCTCATGTTAACTTTGTACTTGCCTGTAGGCAAGCTGGACGGAAATATATCTACTTGCCCGCAGCTCAAAAAGTCCAAGTTGGGAAAGTCTGACACTGGAATTCCACATCCCTGATATATCTTATTGTTCTTTCCCAGCAGTGAAATGTTGAAAGCTAGTGCAGGGATTCCCAAATCAACAAGTGGTATCATAAAACCAAGCATGAGTGAAGTAAATGCTGTCGGTCACAACCAAGATAAAATTTTCACCAGGATATTCGTGTAAGTATGAATTATAATAATGTGCTTGAGTGCCATTGTAGATTTTGTATTAACCCAGTGCAAATTACTCCAATTAATATTAATCACCTTAAAGGACTGCTAGAGGGCTACTTATAAGTTAGTTGCCTGCTAAAGGGATTCAAGGGTCTATATTTCACCTTGCTTGTCAGGATGCAAACCCTGGATCTCTCCCTGGATCTCTGCATCCACTGTGCCTTTTTATGTACTTATAGTTCATAGTTAGACATTAGGCTATCCTTAATTAAAATAGAATTATATCACGACAACCCCGCATCCATTCGTGTCTTATTCTACATTCAAGTCCAGTAGTCCACTAATCGGAAACATTTAAATAATGCTCTTACAATTAATTTTACGAGGATTCTTAATTAATGAACATGATGAATTTACTTTCATTTACCATTTATTGTTACAAAAATCATTAAGTATAACTGTATTGTTAATTACTAGTAACTTATTCTTTATAGAAACAAAACTAAAACCATAGTTTAGATGGTGACAGCAAAAGTGCGGTGTTTTGGGATTACAGTATAACTTCTGTAGGCAACCTACTTTTGGATCTGCAAATATTAGCTGTTGTACAGAGGCTCTTTAAATTGTTCTAAATAGGTTAAATTTAAAGAAAATATCAGCTTATAGAAATGTTAAAGGTGTTGTCATAGAGGTTGTTATTCTACAGAGGTTTAATTTATAGTATAAATATCAGCTTTCGGAAATTTAACGAGGGGTTGCTGCACTGCAGAGGGCCCCTCTGGAGAGTTATTACTGTATTTAATATAGAGATCATTTTCCATTCCAGTGTTCAATGGTTGATAATGATCGCATCTACGGTTGTTGTGTGTCATGTCTGCTTCACATTCTATATCCATTATATACAGGTATATTATCTTAAACAGAAATAATGATAAGTGAATTAACTAATATAGTTAACAATTCACTCAAACATGTTGTTTATTAATAAGGCTCAGAAATTGCCTCGTCAGAACTGATTTCTAAATTCAAATTTGAAATAATTTCAAAAGTAAGTGAAAACATAATACTTCGCTTGTCCATCATTCTGTCGAAAATGTTGTCTAGTAAGTAAAAGTATGTTGTACTGCAGTAATTAAACTTCATAGGAATAATATCAGTGGTCAGCATGTGTTGTTGAGCACCTTCATATTTTTTATTCAGATTTGACATGTATTAATAGAGTTGTGGCCCTTGAAATTGGGTAATTTCCCTCGTATTGTCATTTCACTGTAGGAATTTGATATGCATTCTTCAATCGGTTTAGGAATATTAAATGCCATGTGTAATTGAGTTATGGCCCTTGATTTGATAAAGTAGCCAGCAGTGATAGTGTCCAAAGGATACATCCTATGTCTTTTATTAAGATACAAAAATGTATTAATGTATAACATTCTCTTCATTTGGTATATATAGATAGAGGGTGAAACAACAGCATTTTGCAGAGTACCAGTACAATATAATTATTATATCACTTGACTCTTCTTGTATCTGGATTAGTATTACAATTATATATATTCTTATTCATCACACATGTAGTATAACGTCACCTTATCTCCTAAATAGCGTTATTGTGCAAGGTTCTCTATCTACGTGTATACTATTTCAGAAAGAGCTGGCTGATGATATCGTTAAATTCAGATTGGAAGTTGAAGAAATAGAAGATGCATTAAAACAAATGAAGAGATATTTAGCAGAAACAAGTATAGAAGCTCTGCTTGCCAGACAAGGTACATTTATAGGCAGTTCCACCCCTAGATTAAATAGATCTATCCATGCTCTACGGCCATACAAGGTACATTTATAGGCTGTTCCACCTTTAGATTATATAGATCTATCCATCCATGCTCTACTGCCCGACAAGGTACATTTATAGGCAGTTCCACCTTAAGATTATATAGATCTATCCATGCTCTACTGCCCGACAAGGTACATTTATTAGCAGTTCCACCCCTAGATTATATAGATCTATCCATGTTCTACTACCAGACAAGGTACATTTATAGGCAGTTCCAAGATTATATAGGTCTATCCATGCTCTACTACCAGACAAGGTACATTTATTAGCAGTTCCACCCCTAGATTATATAGGTCTATCCATGCTCTACTGTCAGACAAGGTACATTTATAGGCAGTTTCACCCCTAGATAATATAGATCTATCCATGCTCTACTACCAGACAAGGTACATTTATAGGCAGTTCCATCCCAGATTATATAGATCTATCCATGCTCTACTACCAGACAAGGTACATTTATAGGCAGTTCCATCCCCAGATTATATAGATCTATCCATGCTCTACTACCAGACAAGGTACATTTATAGGCAGTTCCACCCCTAGATTAAATAGATCTATCCATGCTCTACTGCCCGACAAGGTACATTTATAGGCAGTTCCATCCCTAGATTATATAGATCTATCCATGCTCTACTGCCAGACAAGGTACATTTATTAGCAGTTCCACCCCTAGATTATATAGATCTATCCATGCTCTACTGCCAGACAAGGTACATTTATAGGCAGTTCCACCCCTAGATTATATAGATCTATCCATGCTCTACTGCCAGACAAGGTACATTTATAGGCAGTTCCTCTCCAGATTATATACATGTAGATCCATCCATGCTCTACCCAATTTCGTACTCAAAAAATAAAATGTTTTTATAATTATTTTGGTGCTGGCCCGTTTAAATTTGGTCTAAATTTTCTTAGCAATTATAGCTAGTTCTCGATTGGAAAAAAATCGTCCATGATCGACGGAATTGACATTGCTGTTATAAAGACGAGACTTTGGAGGCCCGTACAATTCGGTTAATTTAGGAGTGTAGCATGTAAACAAAATAAAACAATAACATCTACTTAGTCAGATTCACAAACGTGCCTCGTGTGTGTTATATTAAAAAGGTTGCAAATACGTAAATGTACCGTTAGGCGTATCCATGACCGTAAAATTGGCTGTTGCAAGTATCAGGTTTTCTAACTTGATATTTCATAAAAAAAATACAAAATTGTTACATAGAACTTATGAACAAAACTTTTTCAACACCGTTCTGATGTTGCTGAAATTGGAGTGTGCATTAGGTAGGTATATTTCATTTATTCCTGCAAAATTTCATGCTTGTAGATGTAGTTATTGTAGAGAAATATTAGAAAAACACGATTTTTTTCTATTGCAAACTAGCTACTGTAAACCTAGAAACTTTCGCGGCTACAAACTTTCGCGTTTCGCCGTTTTTCGGCATATTGGCGGCTACAAACTTTCGCATTTTTAAGTCTCCCGCGAACTCCGCGAAAACAAAGTCAAATTTGTTTGCTCGTTTTGTATATAATTGCTTCTTAATTATAGTTCTCACATTTGTTAATCCCTCTCAAACTCTTTTTGATGCAGATAGTTACCTATTTTAATGTTTACAAAAATTGCAAACTACGCTGGAAATGTTTTCACAGTTATATTGCACTATCAGTCCTTCAGTATTATGACATAACAAACAACGCCATTTACACGCATGCACCTAATATAATTATTGAGTGTATAGTTTAACACTTTTTCAAGAAAACAAATTAAAGTGTTTGTTATAATTTGACGGTTATCATAAATGGTTGTTATATAATTCAGAAAAAAAGTTATTAACCTAACTTGTCATATTTTGACAAAATAGCACATTTAAACCGATCTTGTAAACGTCGTACCAAATGATGAACTTCCTTCAAAAACGAGAAACTTTCGCGTTTTTCTTGTGCTGGACATGTTAACTTAAATCGCGCGAAATAATTTCTAGGTTTACAGTATATGTGGTTCCTGATTTTCTAGATCATCTTCCAGTATTGCACTCTATTACATAATATTACAGTATTGCAATGTCCGTTAATTAGTTTACTAGAGGCTCTAGTAGTCAAAAATAAAACAATGTAATACCAACAAACTTCAACTCATTATATCAAACCCTAAACATAGTGCGAGCATTTAACGCGATCCTTGAACTTCTATACATGTTTTTCACAATTTAACTGCTGACGCGCGATAGTATAATACAAACACAAATCTAAAGGATCGATGTTGCATGATTTGCTAACAGAAATTTAAATATTCAACCATTGAGTGAAGTCTATATAATCCCACGATTCAACATAATAATGAAAAATCATTAATTTTCGTGGGGGATTAAATTTCATGGTTCACCTTCAACCAAGAAATCAAATCCTATCACACAATAATTTTGACCCTTGTATTTCTTAACTAAAATGAAAAATCCACAAATGGAAATGGTCTTTTTTACCAAAACCACGAAATTTTGTCCCACTGAAATTAAATAATTTTACAGTGTATTCCTACATATTAAAAGGTCATGATCACACCAAATTATCCCTACTACATTTTTACAGGTTTCTTACATGAAAACATTTATATGGAAATATTTATGTAGAATATAACTCTTTGTTGTATTGATCTACTTTCAGAAAGACAAGCTTCTCTGCTTGTAGTATTAGCTACTATTTTTATTGTCTTACTGTGTTGTGTTTTCTGGCTTTATCAGAGACAGCAACATTCCAAAGATGCTCCTTCTATAAATATACCAGTAAGTAGATACACATTCATTTTTAGGCCCCTACCGATTTTCAGCCAGAGGGGACTATGGGTTTGCCCTCTGTCAGTCAGTCAGTCTGTAAGTTTGTCTGTCCATCAAAAAAATCTGGATCCTGCCATAACTCAAAATTTTTGTCTCTAAAATGTCAAAAATATATTTAAATCACCAATAATGATTTATCGCTTCCAGCGATTTATTCTTATGTGGTCAAAGGGAAACAACTATTTACTATTTTGGCTTGTTATGGAAATATGTTTTAATTAATTTCTCGGTAATTAGTGAGAGAGTTTTGTTGAAAATTTGAGGATTTTAAGCAATAATGATTCTCATTTAATGTATAATTGAAACTCTATATTGACCCAAGACATGGTTGTCCACGAATAGTCTCAGATTTTGAAAATATTTTGCCGCTTTTTTGGTATTCACCCATAAAAACGATTTCAGGGCTCGAAACTTCGTTCTTCATACCGTGGCTATGGCAACAGAAGAGATTCGATTTTTGCTATTTTTCACATTTTTGAAAAACGAATTTTGCCATTTTTACGCTTTTTTAAGAAGGACTCGAGACAAAAATGGCCATCACACGCCCTAAAATTTCATAAATTATGTTACATATACTATTGTAGAACTGTTTCACTGTAAAAAATATGATCCAAGTAGATCGAGATTTTTTTTGTACTCATTTTGGTGTGACCCCTTTTCTCAAATCTCTGTTTTTCTAAAAAATGAAAAAGTATGGGTTTTCAAAATTAATTTAAATGAGTTAGCACGCGGACCCAGATATCACACATATACGAGAGGTGTTCAACTTATTTCTGAACAGAAAATGAACATCAATATATCGTTACTCTAACAATGAAATTGAATAAAAACTTTTATATTGTATAAGGTAGTGTATCAAGAAGTATATATAATAATTGTATATTGCCAATATGTTACGATTAAATCATAATCAACATTAGGGTAAAGGGTGTTGTTATTTGCGTTTTGAAGGTCCGAAACTCCTAATATCTACGTTTACATTTTCCTTCTTTAATCGTTGTTTTATTATCAACCAGATGGAAAATTATATTGTTAAAGCATGAGAAGACTCGACATCCACTGTTTGGTTATAATATATATCAAAGTTGTATTCTTAAGGTTTTTTATTTGGCGTTGTATATGGTGAC
Organism: Spisula subtruncata; assembly: GCA_963678985.1. Classification (NCBI taxonomy): domain Eukaryota; kingdom Metazoa; phylum Mollusca; class Bivalvia; order Venerida; family Mactridae; genus Spisula; species Spisula subtruncata. The sequence continues at coordinate 41,130,660 of OY787668.1, forward strand.
TTGAACCTGAATCTGGACGAAACACTATGTTCTTGGAACAGTCACTAGGAACGACACGTGACACTTTTTTTGTTGAAAACCTGAATTGAAACGGTTCGTCATAGACCACAGCCTTCAATTTCGTCAATTTGATATTGATTTTGATGCGCGTATTTACATAACAACAAACCCAATGCCTTCCCATGAAAACGGCCGCGAACAAACAATGCTGGACAAACATGAACTTCTCCCTACCCCTGTGACCTTTTCTAAAATAGCATACCATAATCTACGATAACATTCTTTAAGATTCAGCATTGCTTCCCCATAATGAAACAATTTTCACATAATGTTGTTTATTTCGCATTTCTAGATTCCAAGACTTTTGGCTGCGAGGCATGTTTTTCTTGATTTTCAGCGTAGGAACTTCGCATTTTCCTAGAATTATGCATTAATGAAATAATGTCACTGATAGTTTCTATGGACACTCCCATCTGTGGTACTATTCCACGTTTTGCTAATGGATTCATAATAGATATCATCAAACCAATTTAACTTTATAGTGTAGGTTTTGGCAATGTTGGGCAATTTTTCAATTTTTGGTGCCATTTCACATTTACTGGAAACAGAACTTTAATAACGCGTCTTACGACAAATATTACTGATGTCCTCATTAAAAATGCACAATAAAAAATTACCAACACTTTCTTGATGGTTATAAAAGGGCCATTTTGCCTTAAAAATAGAAAAAACAACATCATCTACTAAATTGTTGTTTTAAGCTTTAACCAAATGAAATATACAATGTATGATGATCATATGTCCAACTTAAAACATTTTATCGCATGGTTTAAAAAAGATATTTCAATTATTTTCATTCATTATTGCACAATCGGTGTTCATGTTTTGTTCATAAATAAGTTGAACACCTCTCGTAGTTTTGAAGACAGATAGTATAGGTGTTCATGGCCTTAAAGTTTTTGTCAGGGTGCAAATGAGAATTATTTTGTAAAAATGTGCCAAAGAGTGGCTTTTTTCATTTTTTTAACAAAAATCTATTTTGATTTACCTTTATTCAAAATAATTTCCAATAATCTCCATAATTAAGCGTAACAGGTACATAGGAAGTATACACATTACAAAATAAAGTGTTTGTCAGTAATATAATGATTAATGATCAACACATATCTGAAGAAAACAATGTTAAAACCATACCCCACCCACTTTTTAGCTCACCTGTCACATAGTGACAAGGTGAGCTTTTGTGATCACTCTTCGTCCGTCGTCCGTCCATCCGTCCGCACTCACGAAAGCTACCTTAGGTGGTCGGAGGTGTGGCCTAACACAATATTCAATTCATTCCATGACCACTTAATTCTTTTTCCTTTAAGTGGTCGTTCCTTTGATCTTAAACAATGGAATGACCACCTAATGTAGCGATCGTGGGGGTGTCCGTCATCGTCGTCCGTCGTCCGTCAACAATTGGCTTGTGTACACTCTATAGGCAACAGTTTTAATTCAATCTTCGTGAAACTTGGTCAGAATATTGTTCTCCATGAAATCTAGGCCTAGTTCGAAACTTGGTCATGTGGGGTCAAAAACTAGGTCACGAGGTTAAATCTTAGAAAAACATAGTGTTAACATCAGAGGTCACAATTTTGATCGTATCTTCATGAAACTTGGTCAGAATGCTGTTCTCTATGGACTCTAGGCCAAGTTCAAAACTGGGTTATGTGGGGTCAAAAACTAGGTCACTATGTCAAATCTTAGAAAAACCTTGTGTTCACTCCAGAGGTAGTGGTTTTGATCCAATCATTATGAAACTTGATCAGAATGTTGTTCTCTATGAAATCTAGGCCAAGTTTGAAACTGGGTCATGTGGAGTAAAAAACTAGGTCACTAGGTCAAATCTTAGAAAAATATTGTGTTCACTCCAGGGGTCACTGTTTTGATCCAAATTTTATGAAATGTATATGATCAGAATGTAGGTTGTACTGATACCTAGACCAATGTGCAACAGGTGAGTGACCTAGGGCCTTTCAGGCCCTCTTGTTTAACATGTAGGACCTATTTTTTACAGTATTTCGGGAATAAATAGAAATATACGGTTTGTAATGGTGAGATATTTGGTAAAATATGTCCATTAGAAATTCATGTTTCAATTTTGTAAATATTAAAGTAAATAAGCATGTGACTGTTTCCTTGGTTACCAAGGAAACGTTGTAGAAAAGGGACGTAGTTTTCAAATGAATTCCCAAAAACTTGAGATAAAAGTAGTGCATTTTCTTGATATATTGATAATAAATAATCAAGTGATTTCAGATAGGACAGCCCTTTAATTTTATATGATACATGGATAAGTCACTCAGATAGTTGCCATGGTAACCAATTATTAAACAGTGAAAAATCCACTTTTTTACCATATTTTCACAATTTTCAAAATAATGCTGCATGCTAGTAGATATCTGGTATCCATGTGGTTTGTAAATCATCCCAGTTCAGAAGTGCTACATTTCTAACTGACGTATGACCACGTTATCATTGTAGTTACCATGGTAACGAAGCAAGGAAGGCGGAAAAATCACTTTTTACTGTATTTCGTAATTAATACTGCATATTAGAGGTTATGAGTTCTTGGTATAGTTCGATTATCCTCCTAATTGAAGTGTGTTTCATTTCTAACTGACTTATGACCGTGTTGGTATGGTGGTTACCATGGCAACCAAGCATCAAATAGGGAAATTTCCACTTTTAAACTGTATTTTCTTAGTTTTCCAAAGAATGTTGCATACTAAAAGGTACCTTGTGTGGATATAGCTTGTTAATCATCCTAATTGAGAAGTGCTCCATTTCTAACTAACGTATGACCATGATATTATGGTAGTCACCATGGTTACCAAGCAATAAAGGAGGAAAAGTCACGTTTTACTGTATTTTCTAAAGAATGTCACATACTAATTGATATTTGATATGGATATAGTTTGCTCATCGTCCCTATTGGGTAGCACCCCATTGCTTTTTCCGCCTTCCTTGCTTCGTTACCATGGTAACTACAAGGATAATGTGGTCATATGTCAGTTAGAAATGAAGCACTTCTCAATTGGGATGATTTACAAACCACAAGCATCCCAGATATCTACTAGCATGCAGCATTATTTTGAAAATTGTGAAATTATGGTCAAAAAGGGGATTTTCAATGTTTAATGATTGGTTACCATGGCAACTATCTGAGTAACTTATCCATGCATCATATAAAATTAAAGAGCTGTCCTATCTGAAATCACTTGATTATTCATTATCAATGTATTAAGAAAATGCACTACTTTAATCTCAAGTTTTTGGGAATTCATTTGAAAACTACATCCTTTTCTACAACGTTTCCTTGGTAACCAAGGCAGCAGCCACATGCTTATTTACTTAATTCTTAACCAAATTGAAACATAATTGTCTAATGGACATATTTTACCAAATATCTCACCATTACAAAGCGAATATTTCTATTTCCAAAATACTGTAAAAAATAGGTCCTACATGTTAAAAAAGTGGGTGGGGTATGGTTTTAACATTGTTTTCTTCAGATATGTGTTGACCATTAATCATTATATTACTGACAAACACTTTATTTAAGAAATAAAAATCTGTTCGCGTTTATTGTCGGTGAATAAAACACGGGCAGGAGTTCGGTTGCGGAAAAATTAAATCACGAGTGCGTAGCACGAGTGATTTAATTTTCCGCATCCGAACGAGTGCCCGTGTTTTATTCACCGACAATATACAAGAACAGAGTTTTTATTTCGATTCTAAATACGATAATATCCCGCACTATTTAACTGCGCGCATTCCTTTTTCACCCATTTGACATTGAACATAATTCCACGATGAAATTGAGTGGCTTATTAGCTGGTACAATTACCTCCCTCGTTAATGAAAACGACCTTTGTAATTTTCTGAAGGAAATACCACAATTTAAACTTTGAAACAATTTTAATAACACGAGTATATGGTATCTATTTTATAAAATGAAAAATTTAAATGGATTGATTATCAGAAGCTTTAATAAAACTTGGTTTCTAGAGTATATTTCTAAAAATAGATGCGTCATAGATGTAACACTGGATTCTCGTGCAACTCGCCTTGTCATCGTGACTCGTAGTAAATTTTACTATAAAGTTTACGTTCATTCATTCATAAATATGTCAAGTGATACTGGGAGTAATTAGAAACAGCCATGTTTTATGGGGGCAATAAAACATGGTTCGGTTCGTTCTTTGTGTATTGGATTAATCCGCGAATCGTGTTAGAATTTGTAATTTGTAAACTTCCTATGTACCTGTTACGCTTAATTATGGAGATTATTAGAAATTATTTAGAATAAAGTTATAATCTGTCAAAATACATTTTTGTTAAAAAATGAGAAAAGCCATTCTTTGGCACATTTTTACCAAAAATATCTCATTTGCACCCGGACAAAAACTTTAAGGCCATGAACACCTATATTAACTATCTTCAAAAATATATGTGTGATATCTGGGTCCGCGTGCTAACTCATTTAAATTAATTTTGAAAACCCATACTTTTTCATTTCTCGGAAAAACAGAGATTTGAGAAAAGGGGTCACAGCAAAATGAGTACAAAAATATTCTCGATCGACTTGGATCATATCTTTTACTACAATAGTATATGTAACATAATGGACGCAATATTAGGGTGTGTGATGGCCATTTTTTCTCGAGTCCTTCTTAAAAAATCGTAAAAATGGCAAAATTCATTTTTCAAAAATGTGAAAAATAGCAAAAATCGAATTTCCTCTTTGCCATAGCAACGGTATGAAAAATGAAGTTTTGAGCCCTGAAATCGTTTTTATGGGTGAATACCAAAATAGTGACAAAATATTTTAAAAATCTGACACTATACGTGGACAACCATGTCTGAGTTTGCCTGGTTTGAATATAGAATTACAATTTAAAATGTTCCTGAATTGATTTAAACTAGCAAAGTTATAGGGAACGCCTCTTTAAGCTGGATGGTTATCAGATTTCATTAACCATCAACAAAATTCATTATTATTATCATTATGCTTTGGAATCAAGAGGTCGGGGTTTGATTCCCATGTGTCGTATTGCTTACTTTCTTTGAACAAGAATAGCCCACAATGCTCCATTGGACCAAGGTATGAATTGGTACCTTTGAGTGTGGTATTTGTACATTTTCAATATTTCTGGGCACTGTATCCCACTGTATCCCACTGTATCTCACTGTATCCCACTGTATCCCACTGTATCCCACTGTATCCCTCTGTATCTCACTGTATCTCACTGTATCCCACTGTATCCCACTGTATCTCACTGTATCCCACTGTACCCCACTGTATCTCACTGTATCCCACTGTATCCCACTGTATCCCACTGTATCCCACTGTATCTCACTGTATCCCACTGTATCCCACTGTATCCCACTGTATCCGACTGTATCTCACTGTATCCCACTGTATCCCACTGTATCCCACTGTATCTCACTGTATCCCACTGTATCCCACTGTATCTTCTAAAGGAGAGTCTATCGCAAGTATCAATATTAGTCCAATACTCAGGGCATTTTTAAAGCATCTTAGTTGAAAACTTAAAATTTTCTTAAAATATGGAAATTTACTTAAGTGTCTCAGTTAAACAGTGCAAGCCATATTATTGATAGTATACAATATTTTCAGGCATGATTGTGTAGAGAGAGCTACCATAATCACTTTAATTTCTGATTTGGAGAAATATTATGCATCTCAAGTTTATAACTAATATCAAAATATGCATGCTTTCCACTAAGACTCTTTATAAATACCAGCCCTGATTAAGTAAGTAAGTAACGTCTTTATTTAACGAGGCTGACACATTCAGTTTCCCGATCTTCCATGTGGGCCTCAACATTTGCAAATTACATAAGAATACTAGTATGCAATAAACATAGATAACATTATATACATAAACATCAAATTAGCAAGAATCAGATTTGTTCAAGAAATTATTTAATTTATGATCATGAATGGTTTTTCATGAAGCAATATTCAGTTCTTGACAATTCAATATGGAAAAGAAACAATATATGATACATCATGCAAAAGAGACAATATATGATACATAGTTAAAAACATAAAACAGTATGCTGTATCAAATAGTACAATGGATAGCTATGGATTATCTACAAAATCATATTTTACAGGAGTAATTACATTTAAGAACTTAAATAACTGTTATTTTAATTAGAGAATTGCCATTTGATATAAGCAGATTGAAACTTATTCTGGCTATCCGCATTTCTGATATATATATAGGTATGTCATTCCATATTTTTGGACCTGAGTAAGTGAGAGATTTTCTGAAGAATTCAGTTTTAGGTTTTAGTATAATGAGTTTTTCATCTTGTACGGATCTAAGATTTAGGTTATGTCTATCATTTAATGTTTGGAATTTATTTACCATATACACTGGAAAGGTTGGTTCCTTTATAGATTTATACATGAGAATTGCTTTTTTGTATTTTATACGTTGGTCAAAGGTCATCCAATTTAGTTCTATGAATAATTCACTTGAGGGTGTGTCAAAACTTTTGTCTAGGATTATTCTAGCAGCTCTTTTTTGAAACTTGATGACTTCAGAGAGCAGCTCATTGCTGCAGTTCCCCCAAATTGTACAGCAATAATCCAAATGTGGCAGTATGTAAGCATTAAAAAAGAGTTTCCTAGAGTGAAGATTCAGATACTGTTTAATTCTAAGAAGTAAGTAAAGTTGTGAATTGCACTTTTTTATAGTTGTTTGAACATTAGTTTTCCATTTAAGATTGTTGTCTACATATATTCCTAGTAATTTTTCTGTGTCTGTAAATTCTATTTTTTGGTCTTGAAGGTGCAGAGTAAATGGTGTTGAGTTTTCTGATTTGGTAATTTTCGTTGATATATTCATAGCTTTAGATTTTTGTGCATTTAATACCATTGCCGTATGGTTGCACCATGTGCTTACATTATCAAGATCTGTTTGAAGATTATCGTAAACATCCTGTGCTGTATTTCCAATAGCAGTCAAAGAAGTGTCATCAGCAAACATGTCAGCATTTGACATTTTTACATGAAGGTGTAGATCATTAATATATATAATGAATAAAAGGGGTCCAAGAACTGAGCCCTGTGGTACTCCTGAGACAACTTCTGCTGGCTCAGACAATACTCCAGAAATATTTACTTTCTGTGACCTTTCTGACAGGTATGATTTAATCCATGTTATGGCTTGTGAGGAGAGGTGGTAAAAAGGTAGTTTTTCTAGTAGTATTTTGTGGTTAACTAAATCAAATGCCTTAGATAGGTCCAGGAAAAGTGTTCCAACTAGTTTTCCATTGTTCAGTGCATTTATCCAGTTATCAATAACATTTGTGAGTGCTTTTAACACGAGTGGTTTGCTCTAAAACCTGATTGTGTTATGAAAAGAAAATTGTTTGATTCTAAGAAGAGCTTCAAGTGGTCTGATACATGTTTTTCAAATATTTTAGAGATTAGTGGGAGTACTGAAATTGGTCTGTAATTATTTTTGTCTGATTTTGGTCCTTTCTTGTAGATGGGTGTAACCTTCGATTGTTTAAGCTGGGTCGGAAATATTCCGTGTTCTATACTCAAATTTAATATGGTACATAGTGGTTGACATATGATATCTGAGGCTGTTTTAAGGAATTTTGCACTTATACCATCTAAACCTGTTGCTTTTGATTCATCAACACTATTTAGCTTACGTTTTACATAACCAATTTCAACATAGGGTATTTCAAATTTGCCATATTGAGTTGCATCATTAGATTGCAGGGATTCATTTAAAGCAGATTTAATATCTATTGATAATTCAGTTATATTTTCAGCCTTTTTAAAAACATTTGCAAAAAATGTGTTAAAGGTTTCTGCAGTTAATTTAGGATCAGTTATTGGTGATCCATTCTCATCATTTATATGATTTGTTTGATGATTTTCAGTTTTACCAGATAGGGTTTTCAAATTTTTCCATAATTTTTTTGGATTTTTCTTGTTTGAGTTTATTTTCTGATCAAAGAAGTCTGTTTTTGCTTTATGAATTAATAGTTTAACTTGTGATCTCCAGTATTTGAAGTCATTAGTATTATTTTTCTTTGTTGCATAGTCCCTATTTTGCATAGCATCAGCTATAGCCTCATTGAACCATTCAGCTTGGTTTTTATGTTTTACACGCTTCTTCTTGTATGGAGCATGTGCATCTAAAATCTGTATAAACAATTTGTTAAAAGTATCTAATACATCATCTGGATCACTGAACATGTCAATGAGAGACCATGGCTGGTTTGACAGTTCAGTTAGAAATTTATCTTTGTTAAAGGTCTTTAAGTTCCTATAGTTTATTGTGATATGCATTGGGCCTTTTTTAACATTTTTATTTGTTTTCCGTGTGAACAGTAAAGGGTAATGGTCACTAATAGATAGTATAGGGACTGCAGTGTATGATATATTTTGTGGTTGGTTGCTATAGATGTGGTGGTCAATGATAGATGCTGATGATGATGTTACTCTCGTAGGTTGTGTTATAAGTTGAGTCAATGTCAAATGGTGCATGTGGTGGCCGAACGACTACATTGCTGAAAGCACCCTTCCTAAACATGTTACTTAACTTCTCGTTTTTAACAAAAGTAATACCATACTATCCTATATATTCAGATCACGCCTAGGCCTAGAAAATTAGGGCATCAATCAGTTCACCAGAGAAGTGACGCAGATGTACGAAACAGAGGAACTTCAGTTGTTCATATGGACAAGGCTTGCATCATCTTGTTCAATGCTAAACTGCGAGGGGAGATAACAAAGTTACTGGAAGATTTGAAGATGCCAGATTTTCAATACGAGTTTATGACAATAAGAAAAGATGAGGATATTCATATGTTACCCAGATGTAAGGTGTTTCTGATGGTCTGTGAATTTACTGAGCGGTAAGGAATATATTTAACCTGATATCAGTTAAAGGAATTGTGTTTAAAATGATATATGTTGAGTTTTTGAGATAGAGTTTTAGATTACAGCCTTCCAATTGGTGATTTGTTACAACAGTACTATGTCTGTCTCAACCAATCAGATGCTTGAATAATATGAATAAAATGTGCTGCATACATCGGGCATTTCCCTCAATCAATACCAATGGGCAGCAGAAAAACTTAAATACAGTGAAATTGCATGGTTGCATGGTTGCAATATCAAAGACAGTGATGTAAATCAAAAGAGACTACTTCACAACATCGTGCGACGGTACAGACGTATAATGTGACATCCATGACGTATCGTCATCATTTTACATAAATTTAGTATAAACTTTTATATCTTGATATTATATAAATATAAGATGATAGATTTACATTTGACTGATACAATGAATAGGAATTCCCTTATAAAGCACTGAACGGTCACCCACATAAATTAATCCATTCTCTGATTGAGTAAAATTTAATTGAAATTTCTTTTAAATGTTCCATTTTACAAGTATGTAAATCTTGGTTGGTTGTTATCATGAAAGTAACTTGTTGTATACAGGTTTCTTGTGTGGGCCTGTATAGCTCGACCAGATTAAACTGAGACTCATCAAAATCTGTAAGCTTGTCCACCTATACTTGGCTGTATTTGATATGTATGTTTATTTACTATATAATGTTATCTCTGTATAAGGCCAGCTATAATTTTAAGTATTCATTTTAATAACATCGGAATTTTCCTGATTTGAACAAATTATGCTAGGAGTCTCAGTTTAATCTGGTGAATATAAGTATACCTCTATAAATAAATGTAATGAATATTTACTTTCAGACATGTGATTATTGAACAAAAGGGCCTCGGATTAGGAGATCTTCACAGAAATACATACGATAAAACAATGCAGATAAATGGTAATTTATTAACATTACTGGTTATACTTCTGTACATCTGTCATTCTGTCCAACACAATACATTTTCCAAAGTGACATTCAAGTATTTGAGGTATTATCGTGGATAGAACTCTTTGATTTGGAGTACTGTACTCAAGAACTGCAACTATGCATGTCCTAATTTTGGAGTCATTCCCCTTTATATGATTTAATGTCAACTGCATTAGTTAGTGAACCGAGCATAGCCATTATTTGCCAGTCAGCTTTCTGCTGAATATGGCAGGTGTATGTGTGCCTCCTCTCAGATTTGACCCAGATCACCTGATTAGGCGGCAAGCGCGCTGCCCACTGAGGTACTGAGGCCAAATAGTATCACTTAAAACTCTGTTTAGTCCACATTGACCTGGTTTATGTTGATACTTATGCTTCTTTATTCACTGGTCACTTGAAATAACCAATAATGTGACATTTCGTTGGCTTAGAATGAGAAGGTTGTAAGTATTAAGACAGATACGTATTTAAAATCTGCATCACAAGACGCTTTTTATGAGCCTATTGTCATGAAAATCAGAACTTCTCATGTTGACCAAATTGAAATTGAAACAGCTTGTTTTACCATAAGTAAAGAGTTATTTCGGGATAGTCTTTTCTTGTTTTCTCAAAAATATTGATTTTGTTCTTACGTCCTATTTTCGAAGTTGGCAATTTTTTTAATTTTGGTTTCTTTTCTTTCAGGTAATCTTATTATATTGTTCTTCCACGATCCTGGCTCCAGAAAACTTGGCGACGGTAAACCTTATAATGAGAACATCCATTGTGTGAAATCTCAACCAGAACTATCGGATCTTACAGATACAGGAAGCTTCTTCAGCTGTTACAATCAACTTACAGACTTCCAGACCAATAAATTACGAGAAAAAATGAAATGAGTACATGTACAACAATCAGGCCCAATCTCAATTTTGAGATAAATCTCATCTCAATATTGCCAAGTGTTGTTTGGATAATTTCCTAGGGAGGGTAGACTCAAAATTAGCATCAAAAACAGCAATGCTATTCTTTGTTTCAGTACTTTTTATGAGTATTAACTTCAGACTTATAAGAAGTCATGACTCTAATTTGGACAATTTCTGCTTCGAAGGATCGGGGGCAAGTGTACGTATAAGTGTGATGTGATATTTGTTAGTGCTCACGTGATTTAAAATCATCCCATGCTGATGATATTGAAACATGAATCTCCATACAATGTCACATATTAATACATCAATTTTGTGTATATTTTTATACCCATCTTCTTCTAATGCAGGAGGCATAAAGTGACTGTCCTGTCTGTACATTCTTCAGTACATTTTGTATAGCTTGAGGAATTTGACCTGACCCTGACCTTTATGCATGAATATATTACAAGGTTCTTGCTTTGAATATATCAATTTCCGCAAGCAAATCGTGCAATATCGGTATTTCGCATTTGTGTATGTATTGCATCTCGAGCATTTTTGTGATACTCCTATGAAAACATACAACTGAGGTTATAAATACAGGCGATATATCGGCTGTTAAATTATGCTAATCAAAAGGTCAGGTTTGTGTCAAATTCCCCAAGCTATATGTAGATCTATGTTCCAATTTATGATTATGTCTTTTTAACTTTGTTAACTTCTTGTTATTATAACTCAAATTATGATCTTTTCATCACTCATGTGTAGTATAAAGTTATACTATATGGGTGTGTTTTTCCTATAAAACGATGCATATTTTGCGTTTTTAGTGTCAAAGGCTAAAGGCTTGCTTAATAAAATTTCAAAACTTGTTTAATATGAATTAATATCAATTGTCAACTTGTGATATATCCTCTATATAACAGATTGCAACTTTAGTGGGATTTAAACTCATACTGTATGGGGCCATCAACTAGTATTGTGAAGAATGAACTAATTAAACCAATTCAATTTCATTTTCTATAAATTTAGAGATTTAAACTCATACTGTATGGGGCCATCAACTAGTATTGTGAAGAATGAACTAATTAAACCAATTCAATTTCATTTTCTATAAATTTAGAGATTAATTATAAGATACCTATTTGTTAAACACAATTTCTACATATGCATAATATTATCTGGCTCGATAGCCTAGTGGTTGAGTGATTGCTTAGAGTACAAGAAGTTCTGGTTTGATCCTTGACAGCTGTGCTGGAAATATCGTAATGCATCACCTGCCCATTCATCTATAAAATAATAAATATTTAAATTAGATTGATGTTGGTTAGTTGGTTGAGGGTGATGTAACGTAACCCATTCTGTGCCTTTAATCGAATCGTGATGTCAGTATAATGCAAATGTGTCATGACGTCATGCTCATTGTAACGCTTAATTTTGAATCAATCCTTTTTGAACGTTAATAAGCATTCTTTAAGGTTTTGTGATAAATCTACATCTACGGGGATACTCCCAACTATCAATTACTGATAATGACTGGGAGGTCGGGGCAGTGGTTAATAATATAAGATTTAAAATAAGTAATTGTTAATATACATGATGCATGATTTGTATTCTTATGGTAAAAGTATCTATGTACAATTTGATAAAAGGTAAAAACAGTAGTTTGACATTTAGTACATGTACGAATCCAGGCCAGCTGTAAAGTGTTGGAGATCCGCACTGGCCTGGATGTCGTAAAGCAGGGCGTTCCAGTATCTAATTGTTCTAGGGAAAAATGAGTTTTTGTGGTAGTTAGAGTTTGAAGGTGGTATGTTGTAGTTTAAATGTTTTCTGGTGTTAGAGAGATGGTTGTGGTCAACATTGACAAGGTTGTGAGAGATTTTATAGAGCATAACAAGAGAGGAATAAATTCTGCGATTTTCGAGTGTTGGCCATTTGAGAGATTCTAGCATTATTGTGACACTACTGTAGTGAGAATAATCATTTAATACATAACGAGCTGCCGCTCTTTGCACCCTCTCCAGTTCATGAGTTAGTGTTTTTTGCCAAGGGTGCCAGATGGTACTACAGTATTCCAATTGTGGGCGAACATAGGTCTTATAGGCTGTTTCTTTGATTTTTTGGTTATTACATTGAACATTTCTTAAAACAAATCTTAAGGTATTTTTTGCCTTAGCAGCTGTCATTTCAATTTGTTTTTTTCCAGCTAAAATCATCACTTATGTTTATTCCTAGGTATTTGGCATTATTTGTTGTTTTAAGTTCTTTGTTATGGAGTTTATATGGAAAGATGATATTTTTTTTTCTTTGATATTCTTATTATTTCGCATTTATCTGGATTAAACTCCATAGCCCATTTCTTTTCCCATTCTTCTAATTTATTGAGATCATCTTGAAGTTTGTTAGCGTCAGTTGAAGAGTCAATGGTTAGGTAAATAATGGTGTCATCAGCAAATAATCGAATCCTACTTTTTACAGAGTCTGGCATATCATTTATAAAACAAAGAAATAAACATGGACCTAGGACTGAACCTTGCGGAACACCTGATAGAACTGGTAGAGAGCCTGAATTGGAACCATCAACTACTACAGATTGTATTCGATGGCTAAGCCAAGATTTAATCCAAGTTAGAGTTAATTTATTTATGCCTAATTTCATTAATTTATACAGAAGGAGCTGATGATCAACCTTATCGAAAGCTTTGGAAAAGTCCATTACAATGAGATCTGTTTGTTTACCAGCCTGGAGCTTGTCAAAAATTTCTTGAGTAAAGGATAAGAGTTGTGTTTCGCAGCTATGTTTTGAGCGGAAACCATGTTAGAAAGGGGTTAAGAGATTTTTACTACATGTATCAAGATGTTTCATGATATTTGAGACTAATATGTGTTCCATTAATTTGGAAGCAATAAAGGTTAAGGAGATTGGTCTATAGTTACTGGCTTTAGATTTAGGACCTTTTTTGTACACAGGTGCAACAATGGCAGTTTTCCAGTCTTCTGGGACAATTCCAGTAAGTAATGAGGCCTGGGAAATTTTAGTTAAGAATGGGGCTATTTCAAAGGAAAGTTCTTTAAGGAGCCTTGGTGACAACTTATCTGGTCCTGAGGCTTTGTTAGGGTTAAGGTCCTTAAGTAATTTTTCGACACCCCCACAGTTATATTTATGCAATCCATTTCATTTTCTTTTTGGGTGTTACTGTTTTTACAGAGATTAAGTTCACTTAATTGTTTTAGAGTCATTGGTTTTTGTTTAGAGAAGGCAGATTCAAATTGCTTGTTGAGTATTTTGGCCTTGTCAATTGGGTCTGTGTATGTATTCCCCTCAGATTTAAGGGGTGCAACTCCATGATTATCTGTTTTCTTGTTCTTTAAAAATGAGTAGAATTTTTTATTTTTGCCATTTTGTGAGTCGCCAGAAAATATTACTGATTCTAAGTATTCCCAGTATGATTTTCGAATTTCTCTTTGAATTGTAGATTTAAGAATAGTTAACTGTTGCCTAAGTTTACTATGATTGTCTTTACCTTTGGCCTTTTTACATTTAGTGTATAATTTATTCCGCTTGTGGATCATTTTAATTATCCTTTTTGTAACCCATGGGAGATCACGTCTAGGTTTTGTCACTTTGGTTGGTACGTATTTTCTGGTTAGTTCATTTATCTTTTTTATGAAGCTATTCCATAATATATTTGGATCATCAGTTGATAATTTATCAAAGGTGCCTTCAAAATATTCATAAAGATCTGACTTGAAAGAATCCCAGTTTGCTTTTTTATATTGATTTATTTCACGTTTTTCTTGTTGAGGCCTTCCTATTTTTATGTTCATTTCATGAAAGACAGTACTAATATACTATGATCAGATGATCCTAGACTGGGCAAAACTTTAGTGGAGTGAACTTGGGAGGGTTGGTTGGTTAGAAATAAATCTAGTGTGTTTCTTTCTCGTGTGGGTTCTTTTACTATTTGATCTAAATTGAAATTTGTGAGATTATCCATGAATTGCTCATACAGAGGCTTAAACTTACAGCATTCCTTTATTGTTCCAGTTTGCCAATCTATGTCAGGCATGTTTAGGTCCCTCAGGATCCATATTATGCTATTTTGGGGTATCTTTTGTACTGAGTTCCAAAGATGTGTTGGGCTTTCTTGGTCATTTTCGTGGGGTTTATAGAAAGATGAGAGGTAGATGGTTCTGACCCCTGGAATGGTTAATTCGGCCCAGACAATGTTACATTCAGAGTGGGTTTTAAGATCGGGTTGTTCTTCTTCTACAAAACTTTTGGCAATGGCTAACAACACACCACCACCTCGACTGTTGGTCCTATCATCCCTGAATACATTAAATTGGCTATCTTCAGGAAATATTTCAGATGTACAAATATCTGGTTTTAACCATGTTTCGGTGAACGCTATGATTTCTGGTTTTATTTGATCTAGCAAGAGATGGAATTCTGGTATTTTGTTTAAATGGAATCTTATATACATTTGTGCTAATTTACATTAACATACGAGTTTTATTAAACTTGTATGTAATGAGAACTCATGCAAGATGTACTTGAACAATAAGGATGTTTTTATCACTTCATTTTTGCAATTTTCATGAATGCAACAAGTTTCCATCTATCTACCACAAGCCTGGTTTTGCTCATCATAGAAATTCAATATGCTTGTTTGTTTTTCACTAGCTTTTTTTGCCCATCATAGAAATTCAGTATGCTTGTTTGTTTTTTTTCACTATATTTTTTGCTCATCATAGAAATTCAATATGCTTGTTTGCTCATCAGTAGCTTTTTTGCTCATCATAGAAATTCAATATGCTTATTTTTTTTCACTAGCTTTTTTGTTCATCATAGAAATTCAATATGCTTGTTTGTTTTTCACTAGCTTTTTTGCTCATCATAGAAATTCAATATGCTTGTTTGTTTATCACTAGCTTTTTTGTTCATCATAGAAATTCAATATGCTTGTTTGTTTATCACTAGCTTTTTTGTTCAACATAGAAATTCAATATGCTTGTTTGTTTTTAGCTCACCTGTCACAAAGTGACAGAGTGAGCTTTTGTGATCACTCTTCGTCCGTCGTCCGTCCGTCCGTCCGTCTGTCCGTCTGTCCGTCAACAATTGGGTTGTGTCCTCTCTAGCGGTCACAATTTTGGCCTAATCTTTATGAAACTTGGTCACAATGATCATCTTAACAAAATCTAGGTCAAGTTCGATATTGGGTCATCTGGGGTCAAAAACTAGGTCACAAGGTCAAATCAAAGGAAAACCTTGTGAACACATTAGAGGTCACAATTTGAGCCTAATCTTTATGAAACTTGATCACAATGATCATCTCTGTAAAATCTAGGTCAAGTTTGATATTGGGTCATCTAGGGTCAAAAACTAGGTCACTAGGTCAAATCAAAGGAAAACCTTGTGAACACATTAGAGGTCACAATTTGAGCCTAATCTTTATGAAACTTTATCACAATGATCATCTCCATAAAATCTAGGCCAAGTTCGATATTGGGTCATCTGGGGTCAAAAACTAGGTCACTAGGTCAAATCAAAGGAAAACCTTGTGAACACATTAGAGGTCACAATTTGAGCCTAATCTTTATGAAACTTGATCACAATGATCATCTCTGTAAAATCTAGGTCAAGTTCGATATTGGGTCATCTGGGGTCAAAAACTAGGTCACTAGGCCAAATCATTGAAAAACCTTGTGAACACATTAGAGGTCACAATTTGAGCCTAATCTTTATGAAACTTGATCACAATGATCATCTCCATAAAATCTAGGTCAAGTTCGATATTGGGTCATCTGGGGTCAAAAACTAGGTCACAAGCCTTTGAAGGCCAAATCATTGAAAAAGCTTGTGAACACACTAGAGGTCACAATTTGAGCCTAATCTTTATGAAACTTGATCACACTGATCATCACTAAAAATTTTTGGTCAAGTTCGATTTTGGGTCATCCGGAGTCAAAAACTAGGTCACGAGGCCAAATCATTGAAAAAGCTTGTGAACACACTAGAGGTCACAATTTTGACCTTATCTTTATGAAACTTGATCACAATGATCATCATTATAAAATTTAGGTCAAGTTCGATATTGGGTCATCTGGGGTCAAAAACTAGGTCACGAGGCCAAATCATTGAAAAATCTTGTGAACACACTAGAGGTCACAATTTTGACTCTATCTTTATGAAACTTGGTCACAATGTTTATCTCTATAAAATATAGGTCAAGTTAGATACTGTATCATTTGGGCCAAAATCTAGGTCACTAGGCCAAACAGGTGAGCGACCCAGGGCCCTTTGGACCCTCTTGTTTAGATTATTATCTTATGAATGTTTGAGAGTTATTGTGTTACTTATTTAAATTTTTTATTTATCTTAAATTGTCTTGAAGACATAAATACAAAATTTTACTCGTTGAAGAGATGAGTGTCTTGTCAAAGATCTACTGTAAATTCATTAACTTTTGTGTCGGATTAAATTTCGGGGATTTCGTGGTTCATCTTCTACCACAAACTTTAATCCCATCAAACAATAATATTATCCCTTTTATTTATTACCTTAAATGCAAAATCAACAAATTTACGTCCCATCGAAATGGTCTTTTTTACCAAAACCTCGATTTCGATCGGATGTTAATTTGGTGATTGTGCATTTCAGGTAGTAAATAAAAGGGGTAAAGTTATTGTTCATTGGGATTAAAACATCGAAATTATATGATTTTACAGTATTTAAATACATAAGATCTTTGGTAGTGTGAATATTTCCACTTCAAATTTAAGGCATTTGCTACAGTTTCTTATACAAAACTAGATGAGACAAAAAATGCAATAAGAGAATATTTTCACACTTGAACATTCTATCAGGTAGAAACTGAAAAAATACAAAAATATTTATACATTGATGAAATTGAACAAATATGATTGTGATATTATTACTTTTATTCTGAAATATTTTTTAATAAAATATGTAAACTATATTAAGCCTTAATTGTTATTTGCCCTATTGCACTTGGCCTCCTCGTACAAACACTGATAATAAGTCAGAATCCAGGGCCGGTATTATAACGATTAACCAATACTTACTCTGCACTCAGAACTCAAATATTGAATTTAATTATTCTGAGGTTCATAGCCACCATTTATTGAGAGTAAATATTTGTAAAAATGTTGACTAGGTACTAAATATTATTTCTAGCCTACAACATGGTGTAAGTTAGTGAATTTGAAAGCTGTAAGCTATACATGTTAGTCTGAGCGCTGAGTGTGTCAGCTCATTATATTGATGGCTTAAAATGAGAAGGTCGTAAGTAACTACTTCTTACGGCCTTTTAAGATTCATACATATTTAAAATAAGCATCACAAGGTGCTGCTAATGAGCCCAATTTCATAAAAATCGGAACTTGTCATGTTGACCAAAACAAACCGCTTTTTTTACCATGGGTAAAGAGTAATTATCGGACAGTATTTTTTCGTTTTCTCAAAATATCGATTTTGTAGTTACGACCTTCTCATTCTAAGCCATCGATATGTCAAATTCATTGTTTGAGTGCTGAGTGTAAGTATTGGCCCTGGATGCCATGATTCAGACGATCCATCCTGGTTAATCATTAAGACCACATGCAGTAGTCATCAGGAACACACCTAAAATATTGGCTAATGTGTTGTTATCCTTAGCAAACTAGCAAAGATAACTTATTTGGGCTTCTTCCTAAGAACAAATTAGCTGGATGTGTGCACGTATAAGTTTATGTAGCACTTGTTTCACAGTCTTTGTAAAATAAGTATGAATATAACAGGGGAGGCAACTCAAAAGGTGAATTTCGTTCTTCACATACGAGTTATCATTCTTTATTTTCAACAGAAGAAAGTACTTCAATATATCATATTGAGTACCAGTCGACAAGCTATCATAGGCCCAATCTGCAAGACAGGTGACAAACGACTAACCTCTAATAGTAACACAACTTACCTCTAAAAAAGGACTAATAACAGCATGTCTCTACTTCCCAGCCTGATATCAATCATATAGTGTTATACATGTCCGGGATAGATGACTCACGAAAACGTGCTCTGCAAAAGACCTAGTAGATGAAATAAAGTGTATAGAGCTATATTCTAACAGTCTTCCAATGTCAAAATAATTACTTGCATCGTTTTTAGTATGATACCAGACTACCTTAATTGCAAATTAAAACTTTGAATGGGTTCCGTATACTTTGATTCAATCGTAGAAAAATAGACAATTCTTGTAGTTTCATAGGGTGTTCTAGAACAATTTCGTATGGAAATGGACAGTTCGCATGTCAAATAAATCACAGAGAGAGTTTCTGTTAAAACTGAAGTGAAAAAGGGATCTACTGGATATGAAAGCATAATTATTTTTCAGTTTTTGAAACTTTTTAAAAAAATATCTTCCGATATAGCTCTATACACTTTAATAAAACCTCGAAGTATTTCAACCCACGCGGACGTTAACATTCCATGATCTCATGCACACAAGTTCTACCGTAAAGAGACAGCCACTTTGTGTGATACAGGAACTCCAGTAACGCTGTCCTAGCTTTTTTCGAAAGGACTCCTTGGTTTGTTTTTAATGTGCCCGGTGTAAAGCACCGATACACGCGAGAATACCTCCAGGTTTCCACACAGTTCATCTCTAGTTGGATGAAAAAGCATCACTTCTTTACCAAATGTGTTCCATCATAGGTACGCCCAGATGATCAGTAAACATAAGTTCAAAAGTTAAGTTACCAATATTTCTAGGGCTCTTTTCAGCTGTTTGGCCGCTCAAGCACCCATGCATCAAATATGTTCTGGCAAAGTATTTAGAATCTAGTAAGTTATGTTCGTTTTTTAATAGTCCCCTTATAATTCTATGCGGCTAAAATAAGCATTTTGTACGTTGGAATCCCTCTGTGAAACCTAAATAGTCGGTCACGTGTTGGTCGGAGTTCGAGCACGTTAAAAAGCTAATTGTTACACCCCAAGGCCAAATATAAATGATTAATCTAGGACAATACAATAGGCATGAATATTCGGATAATTCGTAGACTACATCGACCACAACAAGGTTGAAACAAAACACCAACCAAATGCAGATATAACGCTGTAAGAATGTAATTGGTACTAGTATAAATTTTCAGTCATGAAAAGTTACGAAATATGTTGACAACGACGGTTAGTCTGGCGCGCACCGATCGGCAAATTTCGTACATTTCCGTAACTGATTTGAAGACGCTCGTGGTTATATACACGAGAAACCACGAGTATTACCGAGTATTACCGACAGATTACAAAACCACATCACATAATGTCGTAGGAGTATTAATTCTTAATGAACACATAATGCACCGTTAGTCCGCAAATAAACTCACCAGCTATTTACGTCGCTATTCTCAGACGGCAATTAACGCTTCTATATAATCATTGAGTAATGACTATTTTCCTTTTTCGGAGCTAGGTTCCCTATGGTCATAGTATTTTTATCCTAGGTTTAATCTTTGTTAATAAGAAAGCTGCTATTAAACATTAATGCAAGCGCCCCGATGATGTGCCTTTCCAATGCTTATTGACGTCATTAGTTGTCAAAGCGTCTCCGAGATTAGAAGTAAAATTGGTATTGCCTATTTTTCATTGGGTGTTTTGCTATCGTTGGCTGTTTCAAAGATCATAATTGGAACACATTTTCTGAAGAATTATGTTGGATTACAATGAACCGCGGTATTTTGAGACTATTTTCTGCAACGAACTTAGATATGTAAATGACGAATTCTGAACTATTTGATCGCTGTTTTCAAGAACCGATATATGATCTGAATTGTTTACATGTCTTTAAACTGTGTCTCTCGGTAAGATGACAAAACAATAGGTAGGCTTTACTGAAACAAAATAACGTAGAAAAGAGGAAAATTCTAGTTTCCGAAAAGTATGAAAAATATAGATTCACTCGACACAATTTTTTTACAGATATATAAAACACAGTTAAAATACGTATACATATATTTAAAACTACAAACAAGGTTGAAGGTCGGGAAAATCAGGAGCTATGTTCACAAGAGAAACAAACAGTATGCTGTGTATAAACATGGGCTGTCGCACTGGTATTTGTATCATTGCTAAAGAATAAAACGAAAAACATATATAATTTTGTTTCCGTTATCATTGCATGTCCTCCAATTACCAGACAGCACAAACAAGAGCAAACGCATCGTTCTTTTAATATGATTTTGCATAATACGTCACACCAGCAATAACCATGGCATTCGACAACATGTTATGCCCCTGAAACACCCCTTGCATGTGACTTCAAAACATTCATCTTCAATGCCGAAGCAAAGAAATGATGTACAATGTACATGTACATGTATCTGTTACCTCGCGCAGTTGTGACTCTACTTGACTTTGTCACGCCCCTGTGCCAACTACTCAGAACTGTTGGGCTCAAGAGTGACCAAGTACTCGTATTTATGCCAAAGCTAGGGGTTCGTTTTTGTTAACATAGTGTATAGAGTGCAGTTTCTCGTAAAACGGACATTACACATAAATTGGAGTAATAGCATTGCTTTTCGCAGCATTGAAAACGGACTGCAAGTTCAGCCATGATATTTTCCATTCAACCGATTCCTTCACGCATCTCAAATGGGGTAGAACATATTAGAAAATATTCATTCAAATACTAGTACTTAAATTCCTTGAAATGGGCGGTTGGGTGTTGACCGTGATGCTGCAAATGTGTTTGGAATGATTATATCACCAAGGTATAATTTTTTTAATTCAAATTGAGCATTCTGTTTGTGGTGAGCCAAAATATATTTAGTGCAAACTTCATGTTTGAGGACCCATTTGGGTAACCCCGTTTGTTCACAATTTTTCACATGGTGCAAATTTCATGAAAATGACAAAAGTAAAAAAGTTGCCCACTAAAACAGATATATAAGTTAATGCACAGTATTATGTCACTGTACCGAGTTTAGCAAGAATCGCGTTTGTGTACAGAGTATTGTACACCATCATGACTGTATTACTCATTTACTCGAATTTCCCGAAACATCTCAAGTAAAAGTCTCAACTCAAATTGAGATTTCGCTTAAATCTTAGTGGGCATTAGATATAAATCTGAAGTTCCAACTACTGAAATTTTACTGTAATAAACTGAGAATACCGTTTCTATTCAGTGGTGCTAGTTGTGAGTCCAGACTTGTGTGGAAATTAACATTAAGACACATGCCAATATCTGAGATGAGATTTTGCTCAGATTGAGATGCTTCGGAAGATCGGTACCAGTGCACGTGTATACCGCAGCGGTAGCGGTACAAGCAATATGCACCAAACCTACAACAAACTTGAAGAGTCTGGTACATTTGCACTAAAACAGTAGATACGCAATTTATGTCCATTTCATTGCAAAATTATTTTTGTCTTAGCTAAGACAAATCTGTAGTTTATTGTGACAAAACACTCGGGGACAACTGGTATTGTCATTTCGACAATATCTTATTATACAATCTCATGTCGGGCCATTTACTATGCATTGTAATTACGTACGTGGTGGGCGTTATTGGTTCTATAAATACAGACTGATACAGCCATTCTGATTATTCATCCCGCTTAGCTCAGTTGGTATACCACGAGACTTCTGATCTAGGGGTGTGGGTTTGAGTCCCAGATCTGAGCAATTAAATGTACTAATAAATGTATATTCTTTCGGATGAGACTTTAAACCTAGGCTATGGCCCTTGATAAGGCTATTCATCAGACATGTAATAGAATCAGTAATGCTTCTGGAGCATAGAAATGTAGCATGCCCTATGCACAGGTAACAGTATCATTGGAAAAGAAATTGAAAAAAAATGAAACTGAAAAAAAAATCTCAAAATATGGTTCTCTCAAATATAAATTTTTATTATATTTTTTTTAAATGATACAGTTACCTATGGCCCTATCCACAAAAACGAAAAGGACAACTATTCTGGGGGCTAGCCAATATGGATTATCCGGTGGCGAGGATAAATAAAAGCACATAATGCTCCATTTCTGATCACATCGGCATGATTCATGCATTTACCGAAGATAAGCTCGAAACTGAAGCCCAAGTTTTCACCGCGGTCATTTTACTTCTTATTTTAGGAACTTCATGTATTGTTTTCACTTTTGTTACCATAGCAACCATCATTAACGCATACCTAGGAACAGTTGTGTTTCTTTCCATAATATATAATGTAGAAACTAATTAGCATTTTGGATAACCATGTTTGGATTTATAAGACATGTATACTGAGTTCCTATATCTGCAGTATCTACCTCACCTGTTGTGAATATAACGTGGGTATCATTGAATTCAACTTATATTATTATGCATGAATTTCTGTATGATAATAAACTGGCAGAAGATACTAAAAACAACTACAAAGACCATGATTGCAGCAAAGTAGGTTTGACAAAACTTGTCAAATTTAAACAATAAGTGTTATATAGATTTCTATTTGAAATTTATGAGACGTCCAATAGCATCCATTGAATTATGTAAACATATGTCTCCCTTCTGTCCACATTGGAACATTTATTCTCAAAACATCAGACATTTCAAAACAGGGAGGTAGACGAACTAATGTCTAAATAAGTCCAGCTGCTTTAAATATATAATGTAAGAAAAGAAGATAATAAATTAAATATCCTAATGATACACAATAGTGTACATGTCCATATTTATTTCTACACAATTGCAAAGACTCGACTTTAATACATCTTGCGGGAAGATCGGGTATTGAACTGTAGATATTTGTGAGTAGGATTTGAACCTAATATATTACTGGTGAGAACAGGCACACTAAATCATGTGTACTGAGTACATCTAGAACCGCAACACTGGGTCTACCGTCAATATTTTTGAACCTGGTAATTGACAATCACGCTGAATTTATTCGATGCCTTTGCACTTTATACCAAGGCACCTGTAACGAAATGCAATTGGGTGCTATAGAACAGTGTTCGTGGTTTCTAAAATCCGATTTTTCATAATCCTTGTTCAAATGCACCAGTCAGTTGCATCCACGCCCCCATCCCCGGTGATGGGCCGGGATTTTTACTTTTTGATTGTCAAAACCCGCGCCCTTCCACGCATCTTGTGGTGTCTCTATAACCGTCAGCTGATGGTAAAAAGATACCCGGTATTTCCCTAGCCCCCTGTCAACTAAATATTTTCCCCGGGGTATTGGTTCCGTGAAAAAAATGTCCATCATTTGCCCGGCAGTGCGGGGAAGCTGGAAGATAAAAACACGACCGTTTCTTCCGCGATCCCTCAATGATACTCGGAGTGGGGGCCTTGGATATGCAACTGACTGGTGCATAAGTAAACAGAAAACATATGGGTTGATTAGTGATTGAATACGTAACAATGACGTCCAACAAGTTGCTTAGCAGTGGCCGCAACTGATCCAGAGGTCGTTCACCATGCCACTCTGAGTCGATGGTCTTTTCCTGGCAGTTTTACGGTTTCATAAACGGTGTCATTGTGATGCCAGTGTGTATCCCGGCGATAAATTGTTGGTGCATGACAATTTAACCGCCGTGCAACCTCCCGTTTGACGTCCCCACCGCAACTATCCAAATGGCTTGATGACGCTCAAGTTCGGACAGTCGTGGTATCTTTATTCTGAAACCTTTCAGGGGGAGCGATGGCCCAGAGGCAGGTCGCGCGCTTCGGGATAGACAGGTTCAATTTCGTCTGGACCACGGCACTGATCTCTTTTTTCTAGCAAGAACCACATGTTCCACTCCACCAATGTGTAATTTGGTACCTGTGAGGGCAGTGTCTCCACAGGAGAGAAATAGTATCCCAGGGACACACAAACTTAGGTCTCCATAGGTAGGCCAATGACCAGTGGAAGTTGAAATGTCAAAAGGTGCTTGGGCGGCTTAACAGCTACAAGGAATCCTAGAAAATTGGAAACTTAACTTTCTGTTATGATTTTCTTTTCATTAGCTAGATTTACAAAGGTTCGATGCAATTAATACTTAATGTATCATTGCACGTGGAACCGTGCTTATTGAGTAACAATTAATTTATGCTAAGCACCAGCACAGTGGAGACCAAATGCGTATGCTTCGTACATAGCATCAGTTCATAACATCCACAATAAGTTCGAAAAACCTCTCTACAGTATACTAACTACATGTATCCTGAGACGAAAAACGAAGACCTCGCAAAAAACAAGGCATAACTTTATTTGCTCATCATTATAAGGCTAACAAACAAGCACAGTAACTTCCTGAAATAACTGAAAACTTGCTTAAAAAATAGCTTTTGTCAAACTTCCTGCTGTG
This sequence comes from Spisula subtruncata, assembly GCA_963678985.1. NCBI lineage: Eukaryota > Metazoa > Mollusca > Bivalvia > Venerida > Mactridae > Spisula > Spisula subtruncata. The sequence continues at coordinate 41,155,815 of OY787668.1, forward strand.
TGTGGGTTGGAGACATGAATGTAAACAGTATGATACAGTAAGTATGAAAGCACCCGTGTCTTTATAAATGCGTGATGAAAGCAATGTCTCAATGGATTTTTTTTATTTGATAAGATTTTAATGAGTCTCGTATCGTCCCATACCAAGTGGTAATCTGGATTTTTATATGACTCCCAACGTGTACCACTTCACGTCGGCCTAACTAAAGTTAAAAGATCGAAATAGGGTAAATTTATTTTGTGGATAATTCATCCACAAGCATTAGCCAAAGAAATAATTTGGAAAATTGTTTAAAGGGCGCAAAAGGCGATCAATGAGATCTCTATATTTGTTGAAAGCAAAGTCGGACGCGGAATGATGGAATGGAATGAATGTTTCAATGGATTTTGAAGATATAAGAGGTTATATATCTCAGGGGCGTATTTAGGTGGGGCTATGAGCTTGAGCCCTCAGTTGGCTGGCCAGACACGATTTCATAAAAAATGAGCCCCCTAAAAAACAGGATGTAGTCTAGGTAAACTACCTGCCTCATTGATTGCTGGTGATAAACCACACTATATGATTGGCTAAAGGAGAAACATTCGACTAATGAAATTCCATGAAACATTTGCAATTCATTACTAATTAACAAAATACATATATTGTGACTCAGATTGTAGAAGTTTGTACGTTGAAACACTGTTAATAATTTTGAGGTTATTCATGTTTGTATTACATCACAACGGTGATTATTTATAGAATATAGCAGGAAGTCGCACCAAATCAATTTGCCAGTTTAAAAATTTTCGACAACGGGAGCCCTCCCTTAAGCACCCCTTGAAGACAGATTTTTGTTCTATTTGCAAACAGCAGACTGTCTAAGATATGGGTAGATAGATAGAAATTAAGTTTTCCACAACAAGAGGGGCCCTATATTTAGGACCACAACCATAAGATTTTCAAGATTAACTTTGTACCAATCAGTTTTATACATTTGAAGTTCATACATTTAATCATTTTTAATAAGTTTGTTGTTTTTAATGTTTAAGTATTGCATGTTCATTCGTCAAGCATAACGGTGATTAGATAGCAGGAAATTGCACCAAATCAGATGACCCTTTAAAAAATCGCCCACGGGATGGGACACCCCTCCCGTAACCCTCCCCAGGTTTGAGTCCCCCTCTGAATTTTTCTGGATACACCCCTGGATCTATTAAACTATGTTGTTTTTTTTCTTTCAAAAGATGTCCAACCGATCCGTGTTCGAGTGTTAAAAAACGAAGAAACGTTTTGGTATGGCCTTAAAAAGATAATATTAATGCGATTTTGACATCTAGAAAGCTAAATTAAGAACGACAACTCTTTTGTTGGAACGAAAATATTTTCACGCAAGTGTTTTTCTTACGATAAACCGAATCAGCTCCCATGACGTCATTGATTTGCTTCAGCTGCCATCTTTCTGAAAGTTGTTGGAAAATCAGTGAAAGACAATTTCTCTGATTCTTATTCTTAAGAAGAACTTGTAAGTTCATTTAATCTTTGAAATAATAGCGAAATGAATAATTTCAATGTCGTAAAAACACATGCTACCCAACATGTGAGCGTGAAAAGCCGGCGTCTTCTTTCTTTTCTAGATTTTCGTCTGAATAACATTTTCTGGGAAGCTGAATAATTTGAGGGATGTAAAAGCTCTAAATTGATTTTTCCCTTTTTATGAAGATTTGGCATACTTATACAGTGGTAAAAACGAAAACTTTGACTTAGTGTGCTGACCGCATTTTCATTCTCAAACTGAAACTGGAATTCATTCTTCCCTGAATTTCACATGCAAGAAGTGAAAAACACGTTTTATACCATTCAGACACCTATAGCTGAAAAACTTCAACTCCAATACAACATCAAACTGTCAATAGTAGACCTTTAGAATGCCTTGGTCGGTTTCATATTCACCATTCTGTTTAGTTCTAGCCTAAAACTCATATATCAGTCGCGGTATCAAAATGCCCCAGTATCCTGATGTTCCCAGTTGGCGCTATATGTAAGTGCTTTCGTTCTACAGTTGAGTTCGATGATGTAGCGCCAGTCATTGTCTATCTTATACGGATCTATGTTTCGGCTAAATTGTTTGTTGTTGAGTTTTATGGGTAATTATATGAAGTGCACTGAGTGAATGAAAATGAAATTAAGCAATTAATTTAAAAAATAAACATGACAATGTTGAAAAAATTAACCAATTTATACCAATTAATACACTAACAATAACAGTTAAACACTCAAAACATTGAACAAACTATCTAATTTTGGCAATGGATGCACTGAAATTGAGTGTGGCGTCTAACGCCCGAACTTCACTACTAAAACTTAAATGGACCCAATGACTGCAGTCGTTGCACTGTGCCCATATACGATTTTGATATTTGGATTGTCGCGTAACTTTGGTGGTGTGGACTTCCCACAGACACAGCATGGGGTATCATTGTCAATTTCATCATTTGAATCAGTGTCAATTGGTAATGGACCTCCTGTAGCTTAATTTACTCCACTGGTAGACAGCCGTGGGCTGAGGGGATCTTGCAAAGCCAGCTTTTTGGGCACCAGAGGCTTGTCCTTTGCCTTTTTAGATGTTGACGCAAATCAGGGCTTTCATTTGACCCGTAGCTACGGGTTTTGACGCACGAGTTTTGCAAAATACCCCATTTTGACGCTTGGAAAATCCTCTGTGTGCATCATTTTGACCCTTCAATATACACCCCTGTGCGTCACCCCAATATACAAAGTCCACTCGTCATCAGGAAAATTGGTACCGTGTATGTATAAAAGAAATGTGTAATTAACAAAGTGACACATTGTATATTGACCAGATATGCCAATCACCCGTATAATAAATTACATCGGAGGCGGAGTATGTCATTTGCTTTCAGCCAATGAGATCGCGCCTTGCGGTCTCAACAAGCATTACCCTCGTGGATATTTTTTAATTGACAGCGCAACTTACATAAAATCTTGTTAATTTCAACAAAACAGTTATTCTCGTTAATTTCAACAGAAAAGTTATTCTCGTTAATTTCAACTTGTTGTACATTTATACACGTATATGTCAGCTCCAAAACACTAAAGCATGTGTTTAATCCAAAAAATATTTTTTAATTTCCACACTGACAGACTCAACGTATTTCCTCGTAACCGTAAACAATCACATTAATTCACTTGATTCTTCTTAGTACCCAAAATCACTAAGGAAACGTGTAGCCTTACACGAGTTACACATTTGAATGACGTCATTATGTAAAACTCACATATGTCCAGTAACTGTATTGAACAGCATACTGTACACGCTATTTTTGACGATGTAAAAAGTCTTAATTGAAATGAGTTAATCACACTTGGAAATGTTTGGTGTTTTATAAATAATTAAAATGTTTGTAACATATAATATATTATGCATATTCCTGAATGGATTTTGACTGGATAGATTTGAGTAAGTTTAGCTAGATTCCTATGATTTCATGACCATCTGTTCTTTTATGTTAAAGATTATTTATTATGGAAAATGTGATTCAAACAATACTACTGTCAACTAAAACTAATTTACTTAACATGATCGATGTAGAATCTAAATGATCAAAGGAATTTATAAAAGTTCTGGTTCCCGACGTCGACGTAGTAATTGTACATGTAGGTGCATGTTTCTCATTTTTTCAATCTCATTTAGAAACTAGATGCCATTTTATCACAACCTACCCTTTTGTAAATAAGATGTTCTGTGATACATAAAAGGATCCATTTAAGACATAAACTGTGAGAAATTAAAATCACTTTCGGTTTCGGAATGACGATAAAACTTGTATCGTCCTTACAGTAGTGTACTACCCTGTCCAAAGAATCAACATAAAAGGCCACAATGTTTGTAAATTTGTAAGAATAAGCAGTGTTAATAAGTGATTGGGAATTGCCTGATTACCCATATGAGTACAATGTGGACATACATGAGGAAAGTTTAAATGACATAGATTGTGTCAGCATTTCTTTTGAAGACTCAGTTAGTACTAGTTACTTCTCACCAGCTGTTTTTTAGCAGGAAGATGGAGTTAAACGAAAAATACATGTTTATAAAGTGAATTTATTTCAAGGTCTGGGGCTATGGCTAAAACAAAATAAGCATGTTGCGGATACAAATCGACTATGTATTTCGAATCGTCTCTTAGAAATTTGATGTCAAGAGTCATTTTGACTCTTGGAATTTTGGGGCCAAGAGTCATGACTCTTGGGTTTTGAAACCTAATGAAAGCCCTGGTTCTCCTTTTCTGCGTCGAACGTATCAAGTTCAATCATATAACCTTCGTCGGTGATAGTCCTTCCACCTGGTTTTGGTTTGTATAATCTTTGTTTCTTACATTCACATGGATGGTCTTCTACTGGTGATCAGGGTTCTCGGCAACACGTAATTACGCATATTTGGACACATACTTTTGAAATCAGACGCATAAAATCGGCGATCAACGCGTTTTCGTGACGCAAGCTTTTATCGACGCACGCGTTTGACCATGGGTCATAAATTCGTCGTAAACACACAATTATACAATAAACAATTGCAGCGTCCCTAGTATCGAGTAATTGACAGGCGAGAGGCGGGGTTAAATACCCAAGATATGCATCGTGAACCAATCAGCGTTCGCGAGTCCTCAGATAATGATTGACGCGTCCCCCGAAAAATAAACTTTATTAGATCGATGCATAAATATATTATGTGTAAATCACAAACTGTTACGTAAACACGTACGCGATAATTGATATCTCCACTAAATTACTGACCGTGACGTTTATTTAATTGCAGACAGATTTATACGACAATTTTAATGTTTGTCGTAACGTTGTAACATCGGAAAAGCGATTCGTTAATCCAAACTTAATATTTACGATTAACGCGTGTGTTATAAATTAAATGCAAACAATAATTTCTACTTCTACAAATGCCGAGTTTAAAGAACATACCTATTAAATTCATATTCCGCGCTGATAATTCCTTGATAAAAATATCACAACCCCAACACAAGAAATATTTCCGACTCGAGGTCATTTTGACCTAATTACAGAAGACGAAAGTTTCAACTGTACTCAGTAAAGGTCGTCAGTTTCAATTATCAAACGCACGTGCGACGACAATTTCTACATCAAGGTCGTTTGGTGGAACCGACGCGGGTGACTTCAAAGGAGCGGTCTAGCGATTCGGTGAACTTTGATCGCGCGACATGTGAACTTAATGCCGTAAATTGTATTCGATATACGTGCATTTTTTATAAATTTGAAAATATGACTGATGCAGCTGACTTTTTCTGGGTTTACCAACTTTGCTTATTTAGTTCACTCGCGAACATTCATGATTCAACGCATGTCAATTGACAAGATGTTTAAAGCATTGAGCGATGCTTGTATGATTCATGTTTTAACACAATTTATTATATTCAAACATAATCAATCATTTTACAAGCTTTTGGCTGCAATTGACCGTGAATAGGATAAAGTACGACATGCAAGTTACAAATTTCGGACGCGTGTGTACACATTTTCGGATGAGATCAATTTTTTTTGTCTTTTCAATTTTCGATCGATCTTTTATCAATTATTAATACATAGCAAGGATGTTATGAGTATGTAAATTGTAATTTAGTTCTTTTTCTGGGTATGAATGCTGATTCTACCATTCAGTAATAGGTTAAGGATCAACCACAAAATAATTAAGCTGCTTAAAAATGTCACATATTGATATAAAAAATAAATATTTATTGGTAACTAACAACTGGAAAAGTAGCTCCATAATTCACCAGAATGCAGGATTAAAGGCTTTAGAAATCAAAATTTTCTTGTGGGAGATCCCCCCAAAAATTTGATCCAATCATTAGACCATTGTTAAACCTTTTCCCTTTAAAGATAAAATAGGGTGGCACCGGGTTACCAATGGTGTAAGCACAGCCCATCAATGTTGTTGTACTCAACCTTGGCGATGTGACGGCTTGAGGTCTACTTTCAGAAAGAGCTCAGCTATAAATTATAACATTCGGTGGCTTGTGATCAGGCTGAATGCCAGTCTCATCTACGTTGTACACTAGAATCAGGGCCCATTTTACATGCATATGGATCAACGTTTCCATTCGTCCTGTCTCATAAACTCTGGCGCGGTACACCAAAGCTTCGAGTAGCTTTGTCCACCGCCCAACCCTTTTCCTTCACAGTTTTATGTCATCAAACAGCGACAAAGAATCTCGTAGCTAGATTTTTATTTTGGGTTGTTAAAACCCCGACCCTCCACAGCCTACTGTATAATTGCATGAAACTAGTGATCTGACGATAGTCGCCGATATCAAACTATCGTCGCTGTAAGGTCGAGGTCGCCGACTATCGATAGTTAATTAGAACAATTCACAATTGATAGTCACCAGTAATTGTCTGCCAGGTGAACGGGTCTGAGGCAATTGAAAAAAAGAACCCTTTTCCCCAATTTAAAATAAACATATCACTTATTTACTTGCAAGGATCATTTTAAGGGAATCAATGTGCGCCGCCTATTAGCTTGTTGGTTTATGTTTTGATGCAAGTGCCAATAATCACTTTTTGAATCGCTAAATCACAATTTTTGCAATGAGTAACGGTATAAGCCGTATATCCATAATCCTTTTAATAAACTCCGCCTGCCAGTGCTATATATTTCTAATGGATGGCTGAGTCTACGACTGCTAGAACTATTTACTGTCATTGATATATTGAGTTTCCGAAGCGATTAACAATTAACAGTATATTTAGATTTGTATTCCTGCGATTGACTACAAATGACCAGCGGTAAATAAACCATAAGTTCATGACTGTATCAAAAATAACATAATTTAATATTTTAGACGTCATTTGCAACCGTAAATATGTCATTTTCATATATTTTCTCGATCTTGTTTCGTAAATCAAAAGTAGCATTACTGTTCATCTTTACCCATCCAGAATTGTTTATTAATATATATTTGCACAAAGATACGCATATTTATGTGTTTTGTTTTGGTCTTCAGAATCTATATCTATAGGACTTTAATACAGCATTGCTAAAAATTCAATAATATTTATTGATGAAATATTACTAGAAGGCTTCATTCATAAACAAATTTAATGTCTGCATGACAATTTTATAACACTAAAAGTAAAAACAATGATCCTCAACCCTTAAAACATCAACACATGGGGTCACCTTCAAGTAGAGTTCTACTTTGTGTTTTAGAAAAAAGATCTACTAATATTGAGTGTATTAACAGAAAAAGGCCCGTCCTAAAATTAAACCTGTTCAATATTCTGATTTTGTGACAACTAACATTTTAGATAGTCAGGTTACAAACAATTTCAAGTGCTTTGAAATAGATAATAGGGCGAGTAGTGACCAATATAAAAACTCATTCTTTGTGAGAACAGTACTTAGAGAACTGGAACCATCTGGACGAGAGCACTGTATGTGCCACATCCGTCAAGGCATTCAAGAGTGCCATACAGGCTCGAGTTTAGAGCGCACCCATCCCCGAAGTTACACGCCAGGATTGGCATCTTCTTCTTACCTACAGATACAGATTAAGGGTCCTGTGACCGGGGTCACACCCCTGTAGTTAATTATTTTGATTGATTGCTTTAATGATCATTAGGCAAATTTATTCTTTCTTAATATTAAACTTTGGACTGGACTTTGAAGTCAATGTTCATTCGAGTTTTCAATAGCACAAACAATTATACAATTGATAGTGAAATGAAAATTTGATTCAATTATCGATAGTGATTTATGTCCCGATTTGGAACACTACATGAAACCCCTTATTATGAACTGCAGCTTTCAGTACTGTTTGCTATCTGCTATAATTCTTCTACATTGTGGTGTTAACTTCGTACTGGTCTGGAATCAGTAGTTAATTATTGATTTTGGCACAAATTGTTTCTTGCAGACCAAATAGTTATGAATTTTCAAGGAACTGGTTAAATGTCTGGTTTATATGATATAGTGTAAATAGTAACACATATTATGATAATGATAAACTCAATGTAGGGGATAATAATGATCCAAATTGTTAATAATTGAGCAAACAATGATCATTAGATTTGTATTAATTAAGCACTTTCCAGAGGTCAACACTAACATTTTTGGCCACTAGTCCTTGAATTTCGCTAGTCTGGGGTCTGTGGACCAGAGTTAGTGTTGAGCCTTGGTTTTCAATAGAGCCTTTTGAACTTTGACCCTTTTTATCATGGGCTGCTGTTTCCAAATAAGCCACATTTTGACTTTCACGACTTTGATCAGATAGTCTGATATATTTATGTCCCTTACAGTAACACATATATTGATTGCCGTTCAATCCATTTGAAAAAGTTGGCCAAAACATTCAAGTTCTTGAAACAAAATATTTTTGAGTCCATCGTGGTGTTGCTTTCAAACATTGCATACTTTTTAACATGATCTTAAACATCAAATGTCAAAGCCAACGTAACCCTCTCAATCATTTCAATATAAATTATTTATGGCCCCCTCAAATTGACTTCTAAAGGTACTTTCTATAATATGGACATATTTGTAGGGCATATGCAGCACTTTTTGAACGCAGTCTTGTCTAAACAATGTGTTAGTTCTAGAGTAAAAAGTATTCAAAATGAACCTTGAGTTTGTTATGTTGATGTGCTTTTTATGCCCTGGCGTCTTAACTGATGCAGAGGCATATAGTGATGCACATGTCTGTTTCTTTGTTCGTTTGTCAGTTTGTTAAAAAACTTCCAAGTTGATTGAGAATTTGACTTAGTCAATGATTATGGACAAGGTTATCACCAGGGCATTTATAAGTGTTTACTGAACGCAGTGTCTTGTATATTTTACTTTTTACTCAATTCTAGGACATATCTCAACAGTTCTTGCCTCTTGGCAATTTACTTGCATAACTCTGTGGTGATTTAGAAATGAGTATGGTGGCATTCTTATTCTTAACTTTATTCAAATTAATTTTATATATTTATTTAATCTATTAACACTACTGCAATGAAACTTGATTATTATATAATATGATCTAATATTATATTAAGGTTGTCAGGGTGTAATAAACTTAAATAAAGATAATAAAAAAGTTATTGAGCTTAAAAAAAAACTGAATTATAAATCTGTTATTATAAAAACATGCTGAAAAAAATCTGTAACTATAACAGTGGTAATTTTTCTACTTTACATATTTCCTGTTTTTCTGACTGTGTTTGTTTATATAAATGTCTAATCTAATCTGTATGAGCTCCTCACTACTTCACAGTAACAACACCCACGCCATTGTAAAGTCTGTGAAAATCTCATCGTATCGTATGAGAGGCGTCATCACCATATTGTTGTGTATTATATATACAGTGCCCACCAAAAATATGTATACAGTTGCAAAATAAAACTTGGTTAAATTCTTAGTTATTTAATATCTGTTAATCATAATCATTTAATGTCAACCATTATTATAGTCAAAAAAGGAGTAAAAAAACAAAGAAATACAGTAATTTCAATTTTTAAGATGACAATGTCACAATGGTCTGAATTTAAATCACTATCATTTCTGTGATCCAATAGGCTGGTTTTCTTTTACGTTTTTATGCCCTGGCATCTACTGATGACATTGTGCTTCCACCCAGATTTTGAACTCATATCGTCAGATTAGCCGTCTAGCGCGCTAACCACTGCAGTCAGCGAAATAAGCACTTGTCCGGACGTCTGGGACAAGTTAAAATTGTTGATTCGGGCAAGTAACTTTTGCAGTTGGGCAAGTAAAATTTGCAGTAATTATGTCTATGGCAAACGTCTCAAAAATTGGCTGATTCGGGCAAGTAGTTTCAAATTCTAATTTTGCAGACTGCACTGAACTACTGAGGCCACAGATGAGTAAATGGGGCGGTGAAATAAAAAAATACCTCTGTATACATGATATACTAACTTAGGGTGAGCAGTGTAGTCTATTGTCTGTTATATAGGTAGACAAACAGTATGAATGCCTGCCTTGTTTCATCAACAGGTAAACATGACCCTGGCAAGACACTCGTTCCTTTATCATGCCTCACAACACAATGTGACCGGAAATAGACAATATTTAGGCTGTGGACCAATATGCAATGTCTAACATGTACGATACATACATGTACATGTACTATAGGTGATGCTTGCGGCGAAAATGTATGACTTATTGTGTTATGTGGTGGGTGGATAGTGCTTGTAGGTTTAAGGAAGTGTGTGTCTGTGTGAGTGTGTTTATGTCTGTGACTGCTCATGTAGTTGTAGTACCTAAGATTTTGGATGTTAAAAGATATAATTCTTCTTCTTCTTCCTTTTAAAGGACAGGAATCCATCAACTGGATTATATATGTGAAATTTGGAGCGTTTTAAACTTTATATTTGATAAAAAATGTTGTGAAATTTTTGAAACAGTTATTGCTGAATTGACGATTTCAAGTACTAAGTGAAAATAATTTTTACAAAATATGACCAGTCTACATTATAATATAGCATGTTGGTTGAAGGTGTTAAAAAAAAGTTGTAAAACACTGTCAGAGTGAGAACATCTGTTTAGTAATTATGAATCGGAAATAAAAATTACTCTTGACAAAAAATATTATTTCATGGTGTTTTTATCAACATAAAAATTCATTAACAGGGATCCAAATTAGCAGGGGCCCATTCACCCATGGCCCCTAGATGATGAGAAAATTGCCATTCACCTAATATTGAATACCTATTCTTGGCAATCTCAGCCCCTAGTCTGTATACCTGATAAAGCTTTAATCAACCAGAGATACAGGATTATTTAACGAAGGTGGCTGTTTTATTTGAGCAAATACGGTATAGCTGCAATAATGTAATGTATTTGTAGTTATGATCCTTATTCATGGTCAATTATACTGTTTTATTACATGTCGGTAATTAGTTATTTTAACATTACCTGATTTGGGTTACTGAATATGGCCATGTTATCACCTCAACATGTAATACTCATTAATTCTGACACATTTTATGAGAAACATCTTGTATTATGATCTATTGATTAACTTATTCTCGTCTTATTCATATTTCTAGGTAATATTACTACCGTAAAATGATTAATATTTTCAGGTAAAATTTATAGATTTTGTAATATTTTCAGGTTAAAAATTATAGATTTTGGCAAAAAATTATAAATTTTGGTAAAAAACCGTGGTGGCTTGAAATTAATGTAGGTTGCTGATTGATATGAATAGAAAAATTGAAAGATAATTTGATATCCAAGAGGTGACATTATTTTTAGCTGATTTCTTAAAAGACATAGGGTGAAAACAGCTCACTGCAAATAAAGTATATTTTACAGTATTTTTGTGACACTCGCTGTATTTGTGACAAATGTTGTACTGGTCAGTTCCCTATGACGACAAAATATAGGAGTTGTGAAGTGTTGGTTTTGTAGAAAAAATATCAGGGATTTAAAACAGGGCTTAAATTTTCTCTTCATTTTGGGAAGTGTATTTCCCGTTTTGGGAATAAAAAAAGTAGGTATAACTTGGGATATTACTTCAAATCATAATTCGATAGCAAACTATTTAAATATAACGCTCATAGTAAATCTTAAACATTAGTTCAAATTTCAATTATATAACTTTGAGAATGAAATTTGATTGTCTGTTTTACAAAACCATAAATTATAATTCAATAATCATTACTAAAAAATATAAATCAGGAAAATCAGGAAATACAAAACTGGTCTCTATAAAACTTTCGATCAAATAATACAACATCTGTAAATCACAAGATGTTTGACACTTGAAGTTTGAGCAAGAATTGAGTTGAGAATGAAGACAATTATAAATTATTATCATGGATTCTCATGGTGTTGTATTGGCAAGTTACCTGACTAGATCATATAAAAATTATTTTATCAATCAAATAGCATATAACTTTTTTTTAAATTTTTCACTATATTTTATTCTGGGCTGGATTATCTATGTTTGAGGGTGCAAAGGGAAATAATTGCATGAGAAAATATTAGATTTCAGAGTTGTCTTTATAAACATAGGGTATGCTAGACATACTTAGTGTTATATAATCCATATACAGTACAGTAACCTCCTAAGGATAAGACAAACAGCATTTTACTTTATGAACTATTTCTGGTAATATCATTTCAAAATACCCGTACTTAGTGTACTGGTAAGAACAATTTAGTGCCATTAATTCTTACAGCTTAGCTGACTACTTGCTGCAATATTGATCCATTGATCACTCAGTTTATTTATCCTTCTCTATGTGAAGCCTAGGTCTACAACTTTTTCTCTTGTATAATTTGAAACATATGGACGTAATTTTGCCTCCACCCACTTGCTGCTTTAGATCGCCTGAGAGCAGACAGTCAGGCTGATTGTTGCTTCCTCCATTAATGATTATCATTCTAAATATCGGGAGATTGTTTTAGGTACATTATTCTTCCTGATTGTTTTCTGCTGTAATTTATTGATACATTTTCTAAGATTTTTAGCACATTCTGAGTACTACCTGTTATAAGAAGCTTACTTTTAATTTGTTTGTTTGGATGAGTCTGGCAGTACCAGTGCATGGTATCTACAGTTATTTCCCGTCAGATTGGCCAATAAACCCCCCATTTTAACACGCCTCGACACTAACACTGTTCCTGTCCCAGGGCCAGTGAAAACCATGAAGGACCAGTAACCGTTTTTAGCTCACCTGTCAAATAGTGACAAGGTGAGTTTTTGTGATCACTCTTCGTCTGTCGTCCGTCGTCCCTCAATAATTTGCTTGTGTACACTCTAGAGGCGACAGTTTTGATCCAATCATCATGAAACTTGGTCAAAATGTTGTTCTCGGTGAAATATAGACCAAGTTGGAAACTGGGTCATGTGGGGTCAAAAACTAGGTCACTAGGTCAAATCTAAGAAAAACCTTGTGTACACTCTAGATGTCACCAATTTGATCCAATCTTCATAAAACATGGTCAGGATGTTTTTCTCCATGAAATCTAGGCCAAGTTCGAAACTGGGTTATAGGGGTCAAAAACTAGGTCACTAGGTCAAATCTTAGAAAAACCTAGTGTACACTCTAGATGTCACCAATTTGATCCAATATTCATGAAACATGGTCAGGATTTTGTTCTCCATGAAATTTAGGCCAAGTTGAAACTGGGTCATGTAGGGTCAAAACCTAGGTCACTAGGTAAATCTTAGAAAAACCGTGTGTACACTTGAGATGTCACCAATTTGATCCAATCTTCATGAAACTTGGTCAGGATGTGGTTCTCTATGAAATCTAGGCCAAGTTTGAAACTGGGTCATGTGGGGTCAAGAACTAGGTCACTAGTTCAAATCTTAGAAAAACTTGTGTCCACTCTAGATGTCACCAATTTGATCTAATCTTCATGAAAATTGGTCAGAATGTTGTTCTTGGCCAAGTTTGAAACTGGGTCATGTGGGGTCAAGTTCTAGGTCAATAGGTCAAATCTTAGAAAATCTTGGTGTTCACTTGGTCAGAATGTTGTTCTTCTTGAAATCTAGGCCAAGTTTGAAACTGGGTCATTAGGGGACAAACATTAGGTCACTAGGTAAATCTTAGAAAACCTTGTGTACACTTCAAAGGTTTTGATCCAATCTTAATGAAATATGGTCAGAATGTAAGTTGTATTGATACCTAGACTAATGTGCAACAGGTGAGCGACCTACGGCCCCTCTTGTCTTTATAAATTAAATGTTTTTTTACCGTAGGACCAGTGACCGAAAAAAGTAAGTGTCAACCCTTGCTTTAAGAGATGAGACTTGGATGTGATACAAGGACTTAGGTATGCCCTATGTCTGAATAGACTGCAACCGCTGGGATTTCTAAACGTGCCCATTGTACAGCACTGATACATGTGAGACTTCCTCTGCGTTTCCAACTACATGTAACAGTAGTACATCTCAAGCTGTCTGGGAAAAAATGGGCAAGCGTTTCAGAAATGACCAAGTGCCTGGCCTGATCAAGATTTAAATTAGGAACTTTTCTTCCTATATACACATTATAGACTTGGAGTGGAATGTCAGTTTTAAGTTTTATTCATCTTTCCGTGAATTATAAAGCTTTTTACGAGTGTGGGTGTTTGAAAAAAACCTGACAGTCACTAAAATTTTTGCATAATGCCCTGGCAGGCGGTGGGTGAACTGTAAGATAGAAAAATAATTTAAATGCTAATGCTTATCGCTGAAATGTTTTAAAGTAATTAATTAACTTTTTTGAAAAAAAATTGAATTTTGATTGTTATAATTTTATATAACACTAAACACTTGTGTGATCTGTAGATTTTGACTTACGTGACAGTATTTATAGTTACAGCACTGTAATGAACATTCAGTAGATTATAATATTAATTGCTTTTTAATTAGGTTATTTACATTATGATGAAAATGACATGTCATTCATTGCTCCGCTATGACTGACAGTTATGACGGAAAAATGTTTGAAACAAAAACTGAGTGCTATGTGTATTACTGTGTTATATAAGTGACGTGAATGTTTTACTACGTTCTTAGAAGTTGTAATATGTGGAATTAGAATACAGTTTTATTTTTATTCATCCTGTATTTTCATTCATGAGATGTGTTCATATAATAATTGTCGTGTTAATAAGTTTATTTTTACTTCGCGTGGATTAAGTTCACAGAAATTGTATGGATGTTTCTCTGCAGCTAAAAGTCATTGGATTGGTAACTTATCTTTCTAATATTACCTAATTTTCCCTTATATGATAAATATAATTAATATATAGTGTTATACATATAGAAGTCAGGATTCTCCCAAGGATTTTATGAATGCCGGGTGGTGACTTGTGTCCGTTTCCTAAGCAAAGCAATATGTAGCGCTATCCCTGGGAGGTAATCCATGCCCTCTATATTCAATTGAATGGGAGTTAACTGAATGAAGGCGCTTGGTAGCGCTTTGCTTAGGCAACAGACTCCTGGTCACAAATTATTGCTGACACAGACATTTCACGTGCATGTGTTCTCATGTGAATTTTTAGCTCGACTTTTCGAAGAAAAATGTTGAACTATGGTCATGACTGGATAGTGTGCATCTTCGTTGGTTAAGTTTATTGTCAAGAGTCATTTTCTCAACGACTATGAAATGTATCCTATTCAAACTCAATATTGTTATTCACCATCACATGGGGAGTCCATAATGTTATTGACACGGCTGATAACCCTGTGGCTATATTTATTATTAAGAGTTGTCTTCCCTTTTTACTCTTAGAATTTTCACTCACTATCAAGTTCCAGAAAGTCAAGTGTCCAGCATTTGTATATACAGGGCTTGACACTAAATATTTTTGGTCACTGGTCCCCCAACAAAGAAACCTAAAATTTGGAAATAAAACAATAACTGGTCCTTCAAGATTTTCACTGGTCCTTAAATTCTTCATTTTCACTGGCCTCAAACCAGGGGACCAGTGTTAGTGTCGAGCCCTGATACATATATATCTCATTGTTGAAACCCCTCCCCAGAGAAAATAGCAGAACCCACTCATGGAACTAACTGCAGGTCAGTTTTAGTTGCAGAAAATCCATCCCAGACTCTGGGACTCAGAGTTAGTCTTTAACTTGACATTTAGGTAAATTCCAGGAAAATAAACCTTTGACACTTCATTGAAAGGTAGCTTATATACTGGCAAGATGTTTTAAAAAATGAAGCCATATGGCAGTTATAAACAACTACACTTATATAAATGATTTCCATAAAAAGAAAGTATACTGTAAAATCATTTCATTTCGATGAAACGAACATTTGTAATTTTGGTAAAAAAGACCATTTTGCACGATGGAACTTTAAGTCGTAAATTTTGCATTTCAAGTAGTAATAAATATGAGGGTAAAAATATTGTTCGATTGGATTGGATTTTGTGGTTGAAGGTGGACCAAAAAATCCACAAAATTTAAACCCCCACCAAAATGAATGATTTACCGTATATTCAGTGATAATATCACTCCAGCTTGTTGTTTAACACCTGTTTGACATAGATGGTGGTATATTTGAAAGTAGATGTCACTTCTGATATCTACTGAATAGTAATCAATGGTTCATTAATGTCTCCTTATAACTTCAACCAGTATTGTATATGTATGTATGTTCCATTTTCTTATGAGTTTAATAGTCGAGATGTGGTTCAGGTATTTTAAATGTCTCCTACATTTTCATCATCTTTTGAGTCAGAAGGAAGCGAATTTCTTTTGTTCTGGACAGATGTGTGTCACATTTTAGGTTCGTCTTCACTAAAATGTTCTCCTCAGCATGTGGTAGTCTGTCAACTGTGAGTCATGGTTCATCATCATGGAACAGTTCAAATCGTTCATGAACCAATTGATAACAGTTCCAAGGAATTTGTCAAAGAATAGTCTAGAATAATTGTTCATGAAATGTTCATCAGGTACTTTTATGGCTGGATCAAGAACAGCTCATGAACTTTAATGTGTTCATCAATATTTTTTCAACACAAACAGTTACTGTTCATGAATGCATTTTAAGAACCATTCATACCCAAAAGTTCATGAATCAAGTTCAAGAATGTATCTAGAACGTATCAAAAACTGTTAATGAAGTGTTCATGATTTTATGAACATCATTTTACAGGGGGAGTGCTGGTTTTTGCTGCTTGAGGTAGCATGTTTAATCTTAGTCTGCAGTGGCTAGAATGCTGATCTCAACTCTAGGAGGTGACAATATGATATTGGTTGATCATCTTCTATCGTAGAGTGCTGGTCACAACCTTTATACATGAGACCATTCCTTGTTGTAAATGAATGGTATGCAGGTGTTTCTGTGACACAATGCAACCAATGCTTGTTCTACACCTTGCGTTGTTGGTATGTTGCGATCTGTTACAATATTGCAATTCAGTTACAAAACAATTATAAATTATTCAAGAATGTGTTACTTTGTGTTGAAACTAGGTCAACTTCACTTTCTCTTATAACAGTTAAACACCATATATTGGTAGCTTGGATTGAAAGTAGATGAGTTGTGCCAACGTTATATTGTCTGTCTTACTGAGATGTCTGGTAATCTTCATTTGGTTTGATTAAAAGTATTGGAAAATCTTTTATGACATATATGCATGTAGGAAGTAAATAATTTTCTCCGCCAAGTAACAGTCTGTTTGTGTTTTTTTAGCTCACCTGTCACAAAGTGACAGAGTGAGCTTTTGTGATCACTCTTCGTCCGTCGTCCGTCCGTCCGTCCGTCCGTCTGTCAACAATTGGGTTGTGTCCTCTCTAGCGGTCACAATTTTGGCCTAATCTTTATGAAACTTGGTCACAATGATCATCTCCACAAAATCTAGGTCAAGTTCGATATTGGGTCATCTGGGGTCAAAAACTAGGTCACTAGGTCAAATCAAAGGAAAACCTTGTGAACACATTTGAGGTCACAATTTGAGCCTAATCTTTATGAAACTTGATCACAATGATCATCTCCATAAAATCTAGGTCAAGTTCGATATTGGGTCATCTGGGGTGAAAAACAAGGTCACTAGGTCAAATCAAAGGAAAATCTTGTGAACACATTAGAGGTCACAATTTGAGCCTAATCTTCATGAAACTTGATCACAATGATCATCTCTGTAAAATCTAGGTCAAGTTCGATATCGGGTCATCTGGGGTCAAAAACTAGGTCACTAGGTCAAATCAAAGGAAAACCTTGTGAACACATTAGAGGTCACAATTTGAGCCTAATCTTTATGAAACTTGATCACAATGATCATCTCTGTAAAATCTAGGTAAAGAACGATATTGGGTCATCTGGGGTCCAAAACTAGGTCACTAGGTCAAATCAAAGGAAAACCTTGTGAACACATTAGAGGTCACAATTTGAGCCTAATCTTTATGAAACTTGATCACAATGATCATCTCTATAAAATCTAGGTCAAGTTCGATATTGGGTCATCTGGGGTCAAAAACAAGGTCACTAGGTCAAATCAAAGGAAAACCTTGTGAACACATTAGAGGTCACAATTTGAGCCTAATCTTTATGAAACTTGATCACAATGATCATCTCTGTAAAATTTAGGTCAAGTTCGATATTGGGTCATCTGGGGTCAAAAACTAGGTCACTAGGTCAAATCAAAGGAAAACCTTGTGAACACATTAGAGGTCACAATTTGAGCCTAATCTTTATGAAACTTGATCACAATGATCATCTCTGTAAAATCTAGGTCAAGTTCGATATTGGGTCATCTGGGGTCAAAAACTAGGTCACTAGGCCAAATCATTGAAAAACCTTGTGAACACATCAGAGGACACAATTTGAGCCTAATCTTTATGAAACTTGATCACAATGATCATCTCTGTAAAATCTAGGTCAAGTTCGATATTGGGTCATCTGGGGTCAAAAACAAGGTCACTAGGTCAAATCAAAGGAAAACCTTGTGAACACATTAGAGGTCACAATTTGAGCCTAATCTTTATGAAAATTGATCACAATGATCATCTCTATAAAATCTAGGTCAAGTTCGATATTGGGTCATCTGGGGTCAAAAACTAGGTCACAAGGCCAAATCATTGAAAAAGCTTGTGAACACACTAGAGGTCACAATTTGAGACTTATCTTTATGAAAATTGATCACAATGATTATCTCTATAAAATCTACGTCAAGTTCGATATTGGGTCATCCGGGGTCAAAAACTAGGTCACAAGCCTTTGAAGGCCAAATCATTGAAAAAGCTTGTGAACACACTAGAGGTCACAATTTGAGCCTAATCTTTATGAAACTTGATCACACTGATCATCACTATAAAATTTTGGTCAAGTTTGATATTGGGTCATCCGGAGTCAAAAACTAGGTCACGAGGCCAAATCATTGAAAAAGCTTGTGAACACACTAGAGGTCACAATTTTGACCATATCTTTATGAAACTTGATCAAAATGATCATCATTATAAAATTTAGGTCAAGTTCGATATTGGGTCATCTGGGGTCAAAAACTAGGTCATGAGGCCAAATCATTGAAAAATCTTGTGAACACACTAGAGGTCACAATTTTGACTCTATCTTTATGAAACTTGGTCACAATGTTTATCTCTATAAAATCAAGGTCAAGTTAGATACTGTGTCATTTGGGCCAAAATCTAGGTCACTAGGCCAAACAGGTGAGCGACCCAGGGCCCTTTGGACCCTCTTGTTTTCCTTTTTTCTGTCTGGTAGACAAATACTTAAAAGAGTGGAAAAAGTTTGATACTTTCTTGGTGTGGTAAAAGTGAGATATTTTATTGGTGCAGGAAAAGTGCTTTGATACTTTATTTGTATGGTAAAAATGAGATAATTTATTGGTATTGAAAAAGTGAGATACTTTATTGGTATGGTAAATGTGTGATACTTTATTTGTATGGTAAAAGTGAGATACTTTATTGGTATGGTAAAATTGAGATACTTTATTGGTATGGTAAAAGTGACATAATTTATTGGTATGGAAAAAGTGAGATACTTTATTGGTATGGTAAAAGTGAGATATTTTATTGGTATGGTAAAAGTGTAATACTTTATTGGTGTAGTAAATGTGACATATTTTATTGGTATGGTAAAAGTGAGATATTTCATTGGTATTGTAAAAATGAGATGTTTCCTAATAATGTAAAAGTGATAAATTTCTTGGTTAAATTATACTGGTAAAAGTGAGATTCTACATTGATGTGGTAAAAGTAAATATTTCTTGGTAAAGTTTTTCTGCAGAACTAATCTCAGATCTGATTACTGTAAAACCATTAATTTTCATGGGGGAATAAATTTTGTGGATTCATTTAAATTTTGTGGATTTCGTGGTTCACCTTTAACCACGAAATTAAATCCCATCAAACAATAATTTTGTCCCTCATATTTATTACCTTGTTTATTATCCCATTGAAATTAAATGACTTTACAGTATTGTAAGTATGTATACTCATTTTATGTTTCTTGTATTTTCAGTTGAACAATAATGGAGTTTGACGAGTGTGGTCTGTTGAATAAAGGTTAGAGAGAGACGAACGCACGGACAGACAGGGTTAGAGAAAGAACACACGGACAGACAGACTATAGCACCATACATTACACCTTCCTACGTCTATTTAATATTCTACATCTTCCTGCCTATGATAAAAGTGTGGAATATACTAACCCCCCAACGATACCATGAGTAACCAAAACGTTTGACCTGTTGCCTATTGACATTCAAATAAGGTAAGTTATAGTAGCAGGTTTCAATTTGTTAAAGCCGAATAAAACAATGTTGTGGTTACGGTTTCCCTACCTACCCTATTATTTTGCTGCAAGCCTAAAACAATTTTATTCAAAATTGAAAGGCAAGACTCGAAAAGAAATAAAATCCAATATATTTATTGAAAAAAAAAGCTTGTTACACTTACTAAAATGATAATTAAAAATAAAATATTTCTCCTACCTACCTGCCCCATTTTTTTGGCCCGAAGCTTGTTTACTTTGTTTTGGGATCAGCATTTGTTTAATTGTTAAAAAAAATCAAGTCCACTGTAAGGCGATTTTGACTTTATTATGGGGTCAGTTTGTTTTAATTTGTTAATCTGCAGATTTTTTGTGAAGTGACTTTGATTTTACTTAGGGATAGATAATAATTATATCTCAATGTTTGACACTGTAAACATACCCTCATGATGATGGATACCATCAGGAATGATGTGTCGAGAATGATTAATATACTGTAAAATCATTTAATTTCGTTGGGACAAAATTTCGTGGTTTTGGTAAAAAAGACAATTTCGTTGGGACTTGAATTCGTGAATTTTGCATTTCAGTTAAAAAAACAAGGATCAAAATTAATGTTCTTTGGGATTAAAGTTCGTGGTTGGGGTGAACCATGAAATCCACGAAATTTAATTCTCCACAAAAATTAATGATATTACAGTAAGTTAAAAAAACACTTATGACAAACAACCTTAATTAAATTAGTATAAACTAAAGGGAAGTAATTTTATAAAATAAAGAGTAGAGTTTAGAGTTGTCTCCTATAAACGTCTAAAACAGAGGATGTGTATAGTGGGACTAATACTACCTTGAGATGAGAGAGTATGAGAGAGTGCAGGATAAATTATGATTGACATCAAGTATACTACAATGATATGGTGGGTAGTAATCTTGTTTTGTTTGCTTTGTTAAAGAGCCAAACAATAGACTAGATTATTGATCAGACATGTATATATAGTATGTACAGTGTACAACAGTGAACACCAGATCCAGTATCAGATCTTCATTGTCTGAATGTTGGTCCCCTTGTAAGGTGGTTTCTTATTTATGTCACAGTCTGATTGAATATAATTTACCAATGGGGGAAACATGAGTAAGCAGCCGGCAAGCTTAGTCATTAGAGCATTTGCCCTGTAAGCGAGGGGTCCCGGGTTTGAGTCCCGGTCTGGTTGCCCAGTTTTCTTCCCCTGAAGACATCAAGTTGAATATTGTTTTCTTAATTTTGAGATTTATTTAAAAACTTAGTGTTCCTACTGAGATGATCTCAAGATTGAGGCTGGATGAGTTTTGAATGAGGCCAAACCAATATAATATTTTGGCTTTAGTAACCCTACCTGCCTGATTCTTTGCCCCTACTCCAAAATGTTTTAATGACATTTTGCTGAATGTCATCGGGAATCATTGATATTCCTGCACATAATTTAAGTCTAATGAGAATAATTTAAAAACAAACTATTTTCCTACATATGTACCCTGTATTTATCGGCCAGATTGAGACCCCCCCCCCCAATTAAAATGGACTTATTTAATATGTTAAAATTTTTAGGTGTTTTATTATTTATGTGGGTATTTATAAGACATAATTCATACCATAATTATGAAGGTATTTATAAGTTAGTAACCTGCATGTTAACAACCCCCTATGGTACAGCGTTTGTATAATAATCTGCACTGCAGAATTTTAGTGTGTACGTGACAAAAGACCAGAAACAAAGACCTATTTTCACGCCTTAGTGTTTACTGTTGTATTGATAAAGCTGGCCTAGAAACTACAGATTGCGTGCGCAGAATTGATCAATATCGTCCTCTGTGGATCACTGGTCTGCCTCCCACACTATTGTCATTACGTCCTTGTTGGTTAGTTATACATGCTGCCTCCTACAAGACCTGATAATTGTCTCTATTACTTTGCTAGCATCCTGTCTCCAGGAATGGACTTACAATGAACTACTGTAAAATCATCAATTTTTGTGGGGAATTAAATTTTTTGGATTTCGTGGTTCACCTTCAACCAGGAAATCAAATCCCATCGAACAATATTTTTTACCCTTTTATTTGTTATCTGAAATGCGAAATCCATGAAGTAATGTCCCATCGAAATTGTCTTGTTCACAAAAACCACAAAATTTCGTCAAATCAAAATTAAATGATTTAAGGGTATTACCTTCACCAGTCAGTTGTCATCTGATGTTCCGATGTTGTTGTTATTTTATGACAATGTTAGAGTTTTCCTTGCTAGTATTGATCCCTGTCAGAACTCACATCAACCCCGTCACTGACACAAACATAAAAAAAATCAAACAAATAAATGCCAGTGTTTGACATATTCCTGCTGACTGAGGGTAATTCAATAAATCACAGCCAGCCACCCACGCATGCTGGAATCATTAGAAAGAGTAGAAATGATAGGAATTCTCCTGGACTTGGAAATGTCATTTCATAATGTATCCAGGATGAAGGTCATGTTGTGTTATATTGTATGGCTTTCTTAGAAGATTGCTTCTAATACAGGAAGTGATAGATCTATTAGCTTCTTATTGCTGATTATTACATATATTTCGGATTCTATATTTCGGATTTTGTCTTAAAATTATGTTTGATTGATAATTTCTAGTTAATCATATAATATAAAAATGTTAGGATTTTTAAAAAAATATTTTGTTTGGTTGAACTTCGAATTCAATCCTCATGATTTATCGACTTTCCTTATACCCAATACAATACAATCCTTTTAGCTCACCTGTCATGTAGTGACAAGTGAGCTTATGTGATCACTCTTCGTCCGTTCGTCCGTCAACGATTGGTTTGTGTACACTCTAGAGGCGTCAGTTTTGATCCAATCATCATGAAACTTGGTCAGAATGTTGTTCTCTATGGAATCTAGGCCAAGTTTGAAACAAGGTCATATGCCATGGGGTCAAAACTAGTTAAATAGGTCAAATCTTACAAAAACCTTGTGTACACCCCAGAGATCACTGTTTTGATCCAATCTTCATAAAACTTGGTCAGAATGTTGTTTCTATGAAATCTAGGCCAAGTTTGAAACTGGGCCATGTTGGGTAAAAAACTAGGTCACTGGTCAAATCTTAGAAAAAGCTTGCGTTCAATCCAGAGGTTACCGTTTTGATCCAATCTTCATGAAACTTCATCAGAATGTTGTTCTCAATAAAATCTAGGCCATGTTTCAGGGCTCGACACTAACCGGTCCCCTGGTCCGAGGCCAGTGAAAATCAAGAAGGACCAGTGAAAATCTTGAAGGACCAGCAACTGTTTTATTTACAAATTTTATGTTTCTTTGCTGAGGGACCAGTGACCAAATATAGTTAGTGTCCAGCCCTGCGTTTGACACCAGGGTCATGTGGGGTCAAAAACTTGGTTATTAGGTCAAATCTTAGAAAAACCTTGTGTTCACTCCAGAGGTCGCCATTTTGATCCAATCATCATGAAACTTCATCAGAAGGTTGTTCTCAAAAAAACACTAGACCAGGTTTGAAATTGGGTCATGTGGGTTAAAAAAACTAGGTCACTAGGTCAAATCTTAAAAAACCTTCTGTTCACTCCAAAGGTGGCCGTTTTGATCCAAATATTATGAAACCTCATCAGAATGATATTCTCCTTGAAATCTAGACAAAGTTCGAAACTGGGCCATGTGGGGTCAAAAACTAGGTCACTAGGTTAAATCTTTGTAAAAACCTTGTGTTCACTCCAGAGGTTATCGTTTTGATCCAATATTCATGAACCTTGATCAGAATGTTGTTCTCCATGCAATCTAGGCTAAGCTTGAAACTGGGTCATGTAATGTCAAACACTAGGTCACTACGTCAAATCTTGTGTTCACTCCTGAGGTCTTGATCTGACTGCCATGACACTAGGTCAAAATGTTACTCTCAATGAAATCTAAGCCAAGTTTGAAACTTGGTCATCAGGGCACTGTTTTACTAACAATGAGGAAATGTCGCATAAATTTATGCATAGATATCTACCTTACGCAAATTCGTAAGTGTGTTTTACTTAACGATCGCAAGTACTGGCATACATTTACGCAAAAAGATTGAACATAATTGGGACACAATATAACCAATATAACGGGAACCAGAATGAATGAATATGCATATTAACAGTCGTTAAGATTTGATGAATAATCACGGTCTAAAACAACAAGTGACAATCTGAAACAACAAACAACGGTCTAAAATAACATGCGATGGTAAAAAATCAACAGTGCGTGTTAAAATATCTTGATTTACGTTGCCCATTTAGGGTTGCCCAGCCTTGGCGTAGAAATAAGCCAAAACTTACAGCAGAAAGCAAACTAAAATATCGTTGTAAAACGCATTTACGCAAATATTATCGACGTACGCAATATTTTAGGGAAACTTAGGTTTACGCTGGCGTAAATGCTTTGATAAAACAGTGCTCTGGGGTAAAAAACTAGGTCACTAGGTCAAATCAAAGAAGAACCTTGTGTTGACTCTAGGATTCAAAACCTTGTGCTCACTCTAGATACCTCTGTTTTGATCCAATCTTCATGTAATATGGTCAGAATGTAAGTTGTACTGATACCTAGACCAATGTGCAACTGGTGAGCGACCTAGGGCCCTTTGGGCTCTCTTGTTTTTTAAGTCGGATTTCATTTACAACAATATAACGAGACCCTTGCAAGTTTTTAAATCCCACTTAAAATGCTATTTTTGCAGAATGCACTAAATTTTAGTCCAAGAAAATAAATGATATGACAGCATATTATATGAAGAGCCTTCTCCCCCACTCTACCATTACAGCCCACCTTCTTTGCCTGTCATAATGAAACTTTTTATCTCTGGATACTGCTTTTGAAATTGGTAAAACCACAAATATGCGACTGAAATTGTATGTTAATATTCCTTTACACTGATTGGTTGATATTTGGTAATGTATTCGTGGAGCCGGGACTTATTGAATGTCTGTGAAGATTCTGTCTCGTTTTCAGGGAAAATATTTCACTCTCGTGTTCATCTTGGGGATTTCTGTGAATGGAATCCTGAATTTCATTGAGGCGTGTGAGCAGTGTATGTGTATGATTTGTCTCGTATTGATGACTTTCCTCTCCTCATCATTAGCTCGAGATCTTGCTAGCATTTAAAGACAATAGTCGACTTATCGTTAAAATTCTTCAAGTATAATATGAGGCCGCCAACACATAGCAGTGTGCTATATAGCCATAATCAATAGAACCTAAATTACATCAGCTGGTGTTGTTACGACTTTAACCAATCGAATTTCATCATAGAGAGTTGCCATGGTAACTTGTCGTCTGGTGGATCATGACAGTTTCATGAGCTGATTTACTATGTAGAGAATGAATGAAAGTTTGTACTAGTTCTCTCTCTCGGAGCCGCTTGTTTACTAAAACACTGTCTTGGTAGTAAAATGATGACGTCAGTGTCTGTCACTGGCTGGTAGGTGATCGCTGAAATTGGAAATCTATGTGAAGTCATTTTTATGCTAGATGTGTAGGCGGGTTAACATTTCCTGCAAATTAATGACGTAAGCGGGAGGATTTAGTATGGCAAATTTGTATCTGCTTTTAGGCAGTATTGAGTTTTATTGAATTTTCACCCGAGAAATTGAGTACAATGTTTGGGGTTTAGTGTATTATAGCGCGTATATGCATTTCATTGCTTTGACCAAAACTGACACTGAATGAGAGTTTTAGTCTGTTACCCTGCCTGAAGGTGTATGTGAGAGAAATGTTGTGCAAATTTTACATATTGTTTCCAAAATAAGCATGTAGCTGATCGAATGCTTTATTTGGAAGTCTGTTCAAACATAATTAACACTTTAGGGAACATTTTGTTATTACAGCATCAGTCTGTAATGCAGGTTGTTTTCTGAGTTTTGCCCGTCCATTCCTTGAAAAAGTTCCCGGTTTCACTATTTAACTTAAGGTTTGGAAAAACTTTTATAAAACTTTGAATTTGCCCCAAAGGGCTTGGTGCTTTTTTTAACTTTGGGGATAAGGCCCTAAAGGCTGTCATCTGTGAGCTATAGTGAAATATTTGGGGAACTGACAGAAACATTTCCACTCACAGTACATTTAATAACCCCTGAGATCTTCCTGCAGTTGAAGTAGTGATGGTAGGACCAAGGGCTATCAACTTGGGTTCTTTGCTTGGTGTTCTTTGTTTTAGCTTCATTGAGATTACTTGCTGTTGATCAGATGCATAGTATAAACAAAATTGTTTCCAGTTCATTTTTAGCTCCACTATAATAGTGGAGCGCGATGTCCACTTACAGCTCTTGTTATAAGATAAGCCCATAGCTTGCTGAATGGATCAAATTGGTGTATCATGCTAGCAGCATGGATCAGATTTGCACATGGCTAGCCGCATGGATCAGATGGCACATGGCTAGCAGCATGGATCAGATGGCACATGGCTAGCAGCATGGATCAGATTTGCACATGGCTAGCAGCATGTATCAGATGGCACATGGCTAGCAGCATGGATCAGATTTGCACATGGCTAGCAGCATGGATCAGATTTGCACATGGCTAGCAGCATGGATCATATTTGCACATGGCTAGCAGCATGTATCAGATGGCACATGGCTAGCAGCATGGATCAGATTTGCACATGGCTAGCAGCATGGATCAGATTTGCACATGGCTAGCAGCATGGATCAGATGGCACATGGCTCGCAGCATGGATCAGATGGGCATATGGCTAGCAGCATGGATCAGATGGCATTGGCTAGCAGCATGGATCAGATGGCATTGGCTAGCAGCTTGGATCAGATTTGCACATGGCTAACAGCATGGATCAGATGGCATATGTCTAGCAGCATGGATCAGATGGCTCATGGCTAGCAGCATGGATCAGATTTGCACATGGCTAGCAGCATGGATCAGTTGGCTAATGGCTAGCAGCAAAATTGGATCAATGGGCACATGGCTAGATCCAGAATAGTCCAGACTGGCACGTGACTTAGAGAATATTTTGGCACATCTCATGTTTTACTCTGAAAAATACTTCCAACTTTTCCAACATTGGCAGTAACGTAAGTGCTTGGTAATCTGGTTACCCTG
Source organism: Spisula subtruncata (assembly GCA_963678985.1). Taxonomy (NCBI): domain Eukaryota; kingdom Metazoa; phylum Mollusca; class Bivalvia; order Venerida; family Mactridae; genus Spisula; species Spisula subtruncata. The sequence goes on from OY787668.1 coordinate 41,183,138, forward strand.
GCTGTGCATGCAATAACCTGACTTCGGGGGTTGGGGGGAGGGAGGGGGGGGAGGAGAGAGTTACTGCTTCTTGATTAAAATCCTCACATACTATTCCAGATGATCAAAATGCAAACTTACTACATTAATGTTTGGAGCAGACTGCCATAATTGGTTCAATACTATTGATATTTGTATGTTTGTCAGGTCTTTATTATATTGATGTTTTGTTATACTGGAAGTACAGATTTTTTGCTTACCTTGTACTGGCTGGACAAAAACGTCCTGTGTCATTGATAAATATTAGTTTGGTAACTAGATAAATGGGCCTGTATTGATGTTCTCTCTTCTCTACATGAGTATAGATTTAAGTTTTCAGTGCCTATAAGTTGATATAGGGAAAACGCAATGTCCAGAGTGGCTGCTTGACGTATTGGAAATTAACTCACAAGTGTTCAAAGTATTTGTTGTAACTGAGTATTGCAATTACATCAGAATGGATTTTTATTCTGTAGTTAGACTATGGTTTTGAATAATATTGTAAAGGCTTTAGAAATATCTAGGGCAAGGTACTTTGCTTGACAAATTCGTGCTTGTTTGTTTATGTCTAGCGTAATAATTATGTTTAGTCGTATTTGATAATTTTGGTGTTATGTACCAAACTTATAATTTTATGAGCTAACTTAATTTTTTAAAATTATTTCCAATATTATATGTGATTTTAAACAAAAATATTTTCTGGTAAATTGTTGTTATTTATTTACTTTGTGATTCAAGTAAGGTTGTATTGGATAAAATGTGGAACAAATTAACTCGAGAAGTTTGAAAGTGCCCACAGTGATTGATTTTGGATCATAGATATAAATAGAATGGATATTGTGGAAATTTGTGGTGCTTTTATGACATTGATCCAACTTTTGTTTTGATTGGAACAAAAAGAAAGGCATTTTGATTAAGTTCGTGAATGATCTGAAGATTTGCCCTCGTTGAACATGTAATTGTACAATTATTAAAGTGTCATGTTTGTTACCCGATTCCAAAGTGAAACGAATATCACTGGATTACTCTGAACTGTTTACTACACAATCCAAGTTGTTACTATGGCATCAAAAAGAAAAGTTGAAAGAATGTCAAGGTATGTAATATGTCTTGTATTTGTAGTCACTTTATTGTTGTTATTGTAAACTTCATGACTGCTGTTTAGTTGTGTACGTAAGTTTTGTTGATGAATAAGAATCTTTTAGTTTGTTGAGACAATTAAAACAATGAACAATAATGGGACCAATTCCAATGGATTGATTCATGTGACACTGCATTATAATACAATTATTAATGGGTGTCACAAGGTTTTAATAGGGTTTTCATTTGATTTGCTCTAAATATGCCTTGTTCTCGTCCTTTCACAGATTCTCCTCCATTCGGGGATTCTCATTCATTCGGGGATTCTTGTCCATTCCGAGTCTCCTACATTCGGGGATTCTCGTGCATTTGGAGAGTCTCACCCATTCGGGGATTCTTGTTTATTTGGGGATTTTCCTCCATTCTGGGATTCTCTTCCATTCAAGGATTGTAGTACATTCAGGAATTATCCTCCACTCAGGGATTCACGTCTATTTGGGGATTTTGCTCCATTCGGGGATTCTCATTCATTCGGGGATTCTCCTCCATCCAGGCATTTGGAGATTCTCCTGTCCATTCGGGGATTCTCCTCCATCCAGGCATTTGGGGATTCTCCTGTCCATTCGGGGATTCTCATCCATTCGGGGATTCTCCTCCATCCAGGCATTTGGGGATTCTCCTGTCCATTCGGAGATTCTCATCCATTCGGGGATTCTCCTCCATCCAGGCATTTGGGGATTCTCCTGTCCATTCGGGGATTCTCCTCCATCCAGGCATTTGGGGATTCTCCTGTCCATTCGGGGATTCTCATTCATTCGGGGATTCTCCTCCATCCAGGCATTTGGGGATTCTCCTGTCCTTTCGGGGATTCTCCTCCATGGAATGGTAGTCTTGTTGGTGTGACCATGTTATGTTAGTCTTTATGTTTACCACTTTATAATTATATAGTTACATAACTATGTCAGAGGGGCCATGTTGTGATGACATTAAGTCAGTGGAACCTTTGAGGCTTGATATTAAAGGGTCTGGTGTTCTTAGTGCTAGTATATCACATGTTAGACCTCGTAGAATGGTGAGAACAAGTCTTTTGTTTTTGCATCTTGGTCAAATCAATGAAAATTGTGTTAAGTTCTTGTTATAGGGATGACTACGTATGAATCAAGTAATATGTAGCACTGTTTTATTTGATTGATTGAGTCCTAGAGCTGCAATTGATTCAGGCCAGAATGAGATTTCGTTTACTATATTGATGTTAGCTTCTTGGTTGCATGAATGAATTTCTATGTCACGTGAGAGTTATGTATGAATGGAAAACATTCCCGGAGACAGCAATTTATTTTGTAAATTACGTTCACGGAGATCTATGACGTGGGTTGATGCATTGTTGAGAGATTTGATTTTCCTATGAATGAAATGATTTGGCTTTTCTCTGATGATTTTTTGTCTGTAGTAGTTGTAGTTGTTATTAGTCTGTTGCTAAGAAGGCTTTTTGCTCAGGTTATTATTTCTGCTGCATATTCATAGTAGGGATAATACATGCTGCCAGGAGTGTGTCTCCGTAGCTCAATGGTTAGTGCGCTTACCGTCTAACCTGGCAACCCGGGTTCAAATCCGGGTGGAGGCACATATATATGCCTACCACATTTCAGTAGAAATATGACAAATAAAGGCTATGCTCAGCATAAGGGCTATTCTCGGCTAGGAGTTTAGATCTTTGTACCAGCCTAAGCCATCCATGACTCAGTGGTTAGTGTGCTAGATTTAGTAACCCGGTGATCAGAGTGAGATTCCTGGTTGCAGCAGGTGATAGTCCCTTTGTGTTCCATGAGAATTTGACAACTGAATGTTGAATTTCTTCTACATGTGGTGATTTCGTTGCTCAGGTACTTTGTGGAAGGGTAAGATAGAACTACCGGTAGTAAGAAAACAGACCGGGAAAGCTCACATTAGTTGAATTGGTCACATACTAGGAAATTGTTTAGAAAAACTGGTGTTAAACCTGAAGGAATAATAATACCAGTCATTTGGATTCAAATACAAGGTCACCTGAGACTAAATTAAAAACAGCTGTTACATTAGTACAATTTTGATTAAGTAGCAATGTCTTAAAAGCAGTCCATTTTATTCATTCAAATATAATAAGTCTAATGTGAGCCACCTTCGGCAATCTTTAAGTACTCTTAGTTCTCTTCGAGATAGGTATGTCTTGTATTTTACTATTAGTTTTGCAACTGTTTGTTTGTAGCTTTCATTAACATAATGGAGTATGTCATTATGTCTGTTGTACAACAGCTGTGCATTATGAGCCAATTAGTGTTTATTATGCATATATGTGCACTCACATCATTCTTCAAAGTAACATTGGATTATGTAGATCACATCAGCACCCCAAGATGTTTGTATCATATGTAGCTCACATCAGCACCTCAAGATGTTGGTATCATATGTAGCTCACATCAGCACCTCAAGATGTTGGTATCATATGTAGCTCACATCAGCACCTCAAGATGTTTGTATCATATGTAGCTCACATCAGCATCCCAAGATGTTTGTATCATATGTAGCTCACATCAGCACCTCAAGATGTTTGTATCATATGTAGCTCACATCAGCACCTCAAGATGTTTGTATCATATGTAGCTCACCTCAGCACCTCAAGATGTTTGTATCATATGTAGCTCACATCAGCACCCCAAGATGTTTGTATCATATGTAGCTCATCTCTGCACCTCAAGATGTTTGTATCATATGTAGCTCATCTCTGCACCTCAAGATGTTTGTACCATATGTTGCTCACATCAGCACCTCAAGGTTCTGGTATAATATGTAGCTCACATCAGCACCCCAAGATATTTGTATCATTCATTTGTAGCTCATGAGACTGATCACTTAATGCTATGGAGATAGTAGCTTGCCTGATCACTTAACTTTATGGAGGGTGTAGCTTGCCTGATCATTTTATGCTAAGAGATTGTAGCTTGCCTGATCACTTTATGCTATGGAGATTGTAGCTTGTCTGATCCCATTATGCTATGCTATGCACTGAATTAAGGCATTATGTTGCTCTTGTTATTGGTGTTTGCTATCAGTATATATAAGAGTTGATGTCATGAACGAGGTAGTATATAGAGTGTGATTATTATGACATTATAAGATGTGTGGGAGAGACTAGTACTGATTGCTGATTGTAAATGATGTATTATATTTAGGCTACATGCCATACCTCAGCCTACACATACTTGCATTGTCTTTGATGTGTCTTGTTGTTTTATATAACACCATGCACCAATCAGGAATCTCTCCAGTTGACTGAAGCTTAAAGTTCTTTCAGGATTTGGTATCAAAGCACTTGTAACAGTATGGAAACAGTTAGGATGTAGCAATATGTACAAGTATCAGGAGAGATTCTGCTTGAACTTCCGATTGTGTACAGGTCTACAGGACATTACCATTGTTGCTAAAAATAATTCTGCAGAATTTATTTTGAGATTCATGAATTAATGGTGTAAATTTTATTACTAAAATAAATTTATTCAATATTGCTGTATTTCAGTTTGATTCCACTAAGTACTATGAGTGATAAGTTTATATAAAATTATAAGAACTAGGTATATTTGTTTGTGGACACTGTTGAATCAGACTCCGTAACTATTTGTTCTTCAAAATGGAGAACTCAATTATGATGTATTAAGTGCGTAACTTTTTCAGAATTCTGGGATATGGTCAGATAGAGCCTCACGTTTGAGGGTCAGGATTTAGATATAAACTTTTCACAATTAAAACTTTGAAAGTTAATTACTGAACTCTCTGATTGGCTGATGAAATGTTTGTAAGATATATAAAGTATCTGATTGGCTGACAGAATTTGTTAGATAGTAAGTTTTTGATTGGCTGACAGACTGTTAAATGTTCGAAAATAAGTTTCTGATTGGTTGATAGAATTTTTGTTAGATAGTAAGTTTTTATTGGCTGATGGAATATTTGTAAATAACCTTTTAGGAAGAAAGTTTTTGATTGGCTGATAGAATGAATGTGTGTAAATAACCTTTCAGGAAGAAAGTTTTTGAAAAGCTGACTGAATGTTTGTTAGGAAGTTACAATTAAAGCTTTTGATTGGCTTACAGAATATTTGTCAATTATTGACTATAATAATCATGTCAACTGATAAGGGAGGCTTAGCCAACATAAAGCCAGAACACACCTAATAAACAAGTTTAGACCAGAAAATCCCATTAATTGCATGTACTTGTGAGGTATTAAGTCAGGTTGCCTTACTTTAAGGTTGTTTATATTGCCAGCATTGGGGAATTGTTTTATCCAGTGCCTACCGATTAATTGTGAACAATTATAAAGAAGTAGAAGTCATAAAGTTTTTCAAAATACTCCGTAAATTGTGGGTTACCATTATTGGGACAATAAGGGTACTGTACAGTTTGTACTATATTTTTGTTATTATTTGCATAATATTGTTCCTTGCCAATTTATAAATCAGTGTTAAATCATACTTTTTCAAATATCAAGGAGACCTATCCAGGAACCTACAAACGAAAATTTGTAATTCTGAAAGTTTTTATACAGTTGATTTGTTACTGAAATTTTGTGAAACAAAGATCACACAAACATGAAGTAACCTACTGTAATAGTATTGTATTAAGGCATTACCATTAACAGAATGGCTTAGCCTGGTACTGCCTGGTTTATGGACATAAAATGGTATTAGCTAAATCTATATAATAAAGATCTTTTGGTGACATTCCCCTCTTTGGGTCAGAGGGACATTTTTAGTGCTAAGGTCAAATTTGATGAGAGATTAAAGCTATGGGAATGTTGTTTATCATTTATAACTGTTCATTTCTTGCAAACATATTGCCTACAATGGGTCTGATCAGCTCATTAAATAAAATCACTGCTCTGACTGGTCACACAAATTGACTGGTTTTGTTTTTATTCAGTAATTAACTTTCCTTAATGGAACCCAAAGGAACAAAACAGCAAAGCCTGAACCAGTCTGGCTGTTATCTGATGCCATTTATTACATCAAATAGTTTTTACAGTCTTGCGTAATTGAAAATCAATAGGAAAATGTATGCTTGGAATCAAAGATAAATTGTTACCATTTTCTTCATTGATATAAAATCTCCCCAATTCATGGCTCAAAAGTCTTTATCTTTCATCATGTTACTTCCTATTGTTCATTTTGACCCAGTTATGCAACAATAGAAGAAAACACAATTGATCAGTTACAGTCCAGTTAGGGTATGAATAGAGTGAAGCAGTGGATCAATCCACTATTTCGGTGTAAAAACAAGTATCAAGGCAAAAATATATAGCTTGGCTAATTTGACACAAGCCTGACCTTTTGATTAGCATAATTTAACAGTCAATATATTTCCTAAGATACAACACCCGATTGTATGCTTTCATAATCAGGGAGTATCACCAAGACGCTCGAGATGTAATACAAACACAAATTTGAAATACCGATATTGCACAATTTTCTTGCGGAAATTGATATTATTCAAAGCAAGAACCTTGTAATATGTTTTCGCATAAAGGTCAGGTTCAGGTCAAAATAGCCAAGCTATACTAACAGTTCAGTTCAATTTTGAACCCTGAGCCATGACCTTTCAGATTAAGCATGCACATTTTTTTTGAAAAATATGGGAAGTACAGAGGAAGTTTCAACGCATGTCACACACAGGTTTTCCCCTGGTCAAGAGTGACTGTGTGCACAATACTAAATACGGAGAACATACTTGCATGTACTGCCCACTTGTGTTATCCATTTGTGTTAAATTGACAGTAAAATCTCATGCATCACACACTTGGGGACGAACACACAGACCAAATGCAGATAGCATGCAGCGAAAGTTTCTCATAACTGAAAAGTGCTATGTCGTGTCTGCATGTTCCCAAATATGTACAGAGGCGATACTCACCTTTACCGATTCCTATGTGTCTCTTGCATTTTTGCACTCAGACACCACATACTTGCACGTATGTTCAGTTGTGACCACCTTAAAGGTGCTTATTTATTTATTCTTCATTTCTGGAAAAAACTTATGATTTCAAAGTTCTAAAGAAATATTTGCTGAGGAAACTGCCTCAAAACAGGTCTTAGCTTCTGTTGAAGTGAAAAATCTATATAAAATACACATCTCTTAACTTTTATATAAGAATTATATAATTGACAGTCACTAATCTGTGGCAGATATTATCTAAGAAATTTACAGATTTATTTTTGGATTCCTCATGACAAGCAGCATGATTATGGTTGACATTTTTTTCATTGCGATCGCTAACCTCATGATCCACATTGATTACATCTTCACTAAAATTGCCTTAATTGATATTGCTGCTGCTATTTTTGGTTGGAAGAGATTTATCAAACATTTAGTCCTGGCTGCTTCTATTATGCTCTGCTAACTATAGAAATAGATGATTGATTTATGTAGGATTAAAAGTTTCCTAGCCATGGAAAATAGCACTGAATGGTTTTATGCCTAATATCAGTGTTGTGGCAGGATGCTTGCCATGTAAGATTGGATGAAAATGTTTTGCGCAGGGAGATGTCAACTTTTCTGTTGGTTTGTCTATCAGTAGTTTCCCAATATAATAAAGTTTGGTCATCAGTAGCCATCATAGTCAGTAGGTCAAGGTCAAAGTGACCTTCGGCAGGATAATGGACTTACCCCTTGATCCCCAACCTTCATAGGGGATTCAGATCATCAGTAGATTGTGCAGTGTACTGGTCAAAGGTCAAGGTCAAACTGAAAGTGACCTTTGACATCAGAATGGAGCAAAATGCTTTTCTAATCAATATCTTAAAACTGTAGTAGGCCTTAAAGATCATCAAATTTATCAGTGAAGTTTTGATTGTGAGATCAATAGGTCAAGGTCACTGTGACCTTTGACTTATGAATAGTAAATTTGTGAGTGTCAGATTTATAACATAAGACATGTTGGGCCCTTAAAGACATATCTTAGAACAACTTTTCACTTGGAGAATTTTCTCAAATTTTCTCAGTGATATACTTTAATATGATATATTGCAAACATAAAGCAGCTATATATATATAGTGTATAATTAAGTATGGGTCACCTTGCCCGTTTTTCAATTACAAGTATTTTTTTCAGTACCACCCCTCAGAATATATTTCTACCTTGAATTGTCTTAGATAATTATGTCATTATAGGGAAGCTGGCTGATGATAATTGCCCTATCAATATCCCGTCCTGTACCTGCTAGGTTTTAGCCCATTCAAAATTTGGTCAGCCCTAATCGACTGAATTTTGTGTGTAAGAATCTCAAAGTGAATAGTTATTAATAAAACAAATAGTCATTTAACGTCTCAATTTTTCGCTTATAAATGATCTTTAATTGTTTAACGATGTTTAAAATTTCAAAGTTTCTTTGCAATAACAGAACATTAAGATTTAATTAAAATACACTGAAACTGTATACTTGTTTTTGGACACCCCGTATGCTGTGTTTGTATGTATGCTTACTTCAATCCCTGTCATATGTATTTTGATAAATTAAAGAAAGATATACAGTATATAATGACTTAAGAAATTTTGGATTATTGGAAATTGTTGCTGTGAGTGTATTGCCTTGAGTACTCCCACGCATTGGATCCCTGACATAATTCCTATGGCATTCCATAGTTTCTGCTTTATGTGAGATTTCTCTCGTATTTGTGACATTTCTTACATTATTCTCATACTATTGGATCTGTTTTTGATGTACGGATTTCATTCTTAAAATGGGTATGCTGTTTTTTCTTTTATTTCTAAATTTGTAGGGATACTGTTTATTATGTTACTGTATATGACTACATATTATTATGTGACTGTGTATGTGACTATATATTATTATGTGACTGTGTAAATGACTATATATTATTATGTGACTGTGTAAATGACTTTATATTATTATGTTACTGTATATGACTTTATATTATTATGTGACTGTGTATATGACTATATATTATGTGACTGTGTATATGACTATATATTATTACGCGACTGTGTATGTGACTATATATTATTATGTGACTGTGTATGTGACTATATATCACAAGTATGTGGTATCAGTTTAGTGAAAGTACCATTGGCTATTATTCAATAATCACAGGTGTAATAGACAGGTCATTGATGACAAAAGTATACCTTTCAAAGTGTTTTTTATCCAAATTAATAATAAAATTATTTTTAGAAGTATGCTTGCATGATCATTAGACAATGAATATTGACTATGTTAAATTACATGTCACAATAAAACTGTAGTTTGATGTATGTATATTACGAAGGTATCTCGACCTCTTCATCTTTGATTTATTTTTAAATCTTTTCTATTCTAGTTCTGGATTTTAGCCAGAATCCTGTGGGCCTTTTATTCAAAGGTTCAATTAGTTATGAGGTCAATCCTTTACATGCTTGCAGTATATTTGTTTTCCTTATTCAGTTTGTACATACATTTTTACTCCTCTATTTTTCAGAGTAAAGATGTCGCTCTCCGAGTCAAAAGAATCTCCTCCGACGGTTTCTAGTCGACCGCTTCGCTCAGCATTGCTACGTAAACAACCTGAAATTGAGGAGGTCGATGAGGAGGATACAAGTCCAGGCTCTGACCAATCAGATACAACCATTACTGCAGGTAAGATTTCATTGACCAATCAGATACAACCATTACTGTAGGTAAGATATCATCAACCAATCAGATAGCACCATTACTGCAGGTAAGATATCATCGACCAATCAGATAGCACCATTACTGTAGGTAAGATATCATCAACCAATCAGATACAACCGTTACTGTAGGTAAGATATCATCAACCAATCAGATAGCACCATTACTGTAGGTAAGATATCATCAACCAATCAGATAGCACCATTACTGTAGGTAAGATATCATTGACCAATCAGATAGCACCATTACTGTAGGTAAGATATCATCAACCAATCAGATAGCACCATTACTGTAGGTAAGATATCATCAACCAATCAGATAGCACCATTACTGTAGGTAAGACATCATCGACCAATCAGATACAACCGTTACTGTAGGTAAGACATCATTGACCAATCAGATAGCACCATTACTGCAGGTAAGATATCATCGACCAATCAGATAGCACCATTACTGTAGGTAAGATATCATCAACCAATCAGATACAACCGTTACTGTAGGTAAGATATCATCGACCATTCAGTTAGCACCATTATTGCAGGTAAGATATCATCGACCGATTGGAAACCACCTTTACTGTTGGTAAGGTATTATTGACCTCTCATGCACTTGTAATTTGGTTACTAAACATTCAAACATGTGAACATGCTTTATTCTTCAATAAAACACAGGGACATTTGTTCAAATAAACTGACGCCAATTTGATAATACAGTACAGTACTGTTGCTCTTATAAAAGGTAGATCAGATTGATGTCAATTTCAAAATGGTAAATATTCCCTGAAGTGATAGTGGTAAATAATCACAGACAATCAGCATCATATGACATATGACATTATGATTCCGAAAGGTGACTTCAGGAGTGTACTTGTTGCATCATGTTAAATTAATTAATTGTGACTTCATTTTCATGAAACATGACTGCTAGGGGAAACATGACATTTGAGTCGGTGGTGATAGTTTTTGGAATGAAAACTTTGTAGTTTTACCTTAAGGTTATACTAGTGGGTGTAATTATCTCCAGCATTAGGGAGCATTATGTTCTCATTGACAAATATTTCTGTTTGTCATAGTGATTTAAAGCCTAATTATCACCCAGTAAAAGGTAATGATATTGTTGTAGGTTTCATTCCAGCCCACACTTAAGTGCACTATGTCTACATTGCTTAAGGAGTTTTGACAAAAATTGGAATTTTGACAAAAATTTCAAAGAAGTATAATATTATGAGGTATCCCAGCTTTTATTGACACAGGCTTTATATATTTGAATTCTGACCAATTTTGACAGAATTATGGCCTTTTGTTAACGTGTAAGTACCCCAGTGAGTATGTATGAAACAGAATTTTTTCCGAAATACCATGAACTTGTCATCACACTTTGTTTCATGTAGAATATTAACCAGGTGTCTGTTGCCTAACGCGAAGTGCTACCGAGCGTCTTCATGGAGTTACCACCCGTTCATAGGCATGGATTACCTCCCGTTGTAGGCGCTATGTAGTGCCTTGCTTAGGCAACTGACACCTTGTGTGCACAGTGTACCTTAATCTGGCTGCATAAGCTGAAGTCAGGAAACAGTCATCAAGTACGATCTGTATTATTTCTGAATTTGTTTCACAATCGGCTTAAATTTAATTACTTCAGTGAAACTAAGATATTGATTATATTTGCTGTCTGCCTACTACACTCCCCCGCGCTATGTGAGAGTGTGCCCCTAGGAATACTTGTAATACTTGTAGAGTGTAGGAGTCTGATGCATGATCATACTATAACCTTTACAAGCAGATTGTCTAAACTCACTGATAGCTTTTTAATTTAATTTGAAAATGGGTCGTGGGTAGGAAGAAGATCATCTTAAAGTTCATCAGCACCTCATGTATGAGAGGTGATAAGTGGGCTTAGTGAGAGATTACTGGAAAACAAATACGAAACAAAGCTAGAATCTTATAAGCCACTTTGAACCAACTTAAAAACTTTGTGTTACTCAGATATTATGATATTAACGTTTTGATGGAATCTTGTGTTTTAAACTTAGATATATAGCACATCTAGACTTCATTCTTATAAAAGATAATAAAAAGGGGACAGGGAAGGCAGAACTAAATCTGTCGAGCATAGAAAACATAAAATTATCAGAGTTATGGTCCTTTGTGAAAGTATCTTTCAAAAACTCTTCTTGTTTGTAGGGTCAATACAATGATGTTTGTGTACAGTGTTCCTACACATATCTTAATTTGATGACAATTTATTATTTCTCAATGAAGCGTACTTTAAGCTTGGTGTTGTAATTCTAGATATAATAAGTAGAATATGGGACCTGTCATGTGACCTGTCATGTGACCTGTCATAAACTAATTATAACATGATTATTGATATGCTCAGTCAGCTACAATTGTTAGTAAAAACATGTTTGTGTTACACTGGCTATTAAACAAGCTTATGGTGACGATGTGGGATAGTGCCATATTAATATGACATATCACCAAGCTCAGGTCACTTTATGAATGAAGGGCTCGGGTAACAGTACAAGTGAAAAGGGTTGGTTCATTGTACATTTTTTCTGAATAATTTTGCATTTGTTACAGTATACTTTAAGTAGTGATTTTACTACATTTAGTTGATAATTGGTCCAATGACCAAGACAGCTCAGTGCAAAACCAATAGCATGTGTCTCTATAAATTGATGTATTTACCATAGTTTTCATCAAGCCCTCAATTATTTATTTAATTTAGTACTCTAATACTGGGAACTCCTCACCATCCCTGGCCATAAGTCAGGTCATAGTGCTACCATGTAAGGTTTGATATATCCTTTATTCAATGTATACCTGAAGATCGGGTGTTTACATGTCAGTGAACGTCAACAAAAGTTTGTTTAATTCTATGGTATAGCTTGACTAGATTTATTTGATACTCATCAAAGTCTGTAAAGCTTGTCCTGACATGCTTGGTTACATTCGATATGTATGTTAAATTACTATATACAGTAGAACCCCACCTTACGACCACCCCGAAATTACGACCACCCCGCTAATACGGGCATTTTTTGAAAGAACAGATTTTTTCCTTCTTTGTCTAATGGTCGTGGGTCCCGAAATTACGACCACCCCGCTATTCCGTAATGCGACCACTTTTTGCCAACCAAATGGTCATTTTGTGCAGATTTGAACCCCGAAATTACGACCAGTTGTAATCACACCTCTGAAAACACCTGCCATTGTTTACATAATCGCCGCCGAGACAAACTGTCAACACCTCTGTATATTACCCCAAAAATGACATCATTGTATTATCACCACCTTTGTCAGTACATTAGGGCAATACTTATCCAATAAGGGGATAATTAAAGTCTATAAGATGTTGTGATAATATTTTAATTCCCGTAATACAGAACTTTTAATTGTTTATTTGTACATGTCGGCCATTGGCAAGGGCTAATTATTTACGACTCCTCCGAGATTAAAATGAAACAAAATGATGGGTGAAGAAAATGAATGAAACTTTTAATTCAGCGTGCTTGAGGGTTAATTCTAGGTGATTTGATCATCAAATTGTTTAATATGTTCACTTGAAGTAAGCTACGAGTATAAAAGTCATTTAGTCATTGTAGAAGAAGTGTGCATCAAATCAAGTTGAGTAGTAATCGGATAGCACTAATTTCGAATATTATTCATATTGACTCTTTTTGTCTCTTTTAGTATAACATGTTGATTTCAATTAGCATCCATCCAAGTGGTATTAGTGAAATTATTTATTCACACATGTCATGGTTTATCATATAGTTTATATCTTTATTATTTTAAGTTTTAAACATCAAAATATTAAGAAAACAAAAGACTTAAAACAACACACTTATACTTTATTACAAAGATGAATTTTATGATTTACAGACAGAAATATCCAATTGATAAATACTCTGAGTGGTCTATCCCGCTAATGAGACCACCCCGCTATTGAGACCACTTTTAAAAAGAACGGACAGTGGTCTTATTAGCGGGGTTCTACTGTACTGTTATCTCCGGAATTGTACGAATTATGCAAGGAAAGGAGGTTCAGTTTAATCTGGTAGAGCTATATAAAGTTCAATGTATTGTTATATTACAGGGACAGACACACCTAGAGTGACAGTTATTGGGTCACCAGAGTCAGGGTCTCCCGAAGATGATCTCAAACCATCACCACCATCTATAAAGCACAATCATCATGTACGTGTATAGCTACTTACTTATATTGTATATTATTGTACACCATATATTTCGCTGGCTTAGAACTCGAAGGTAGTAAGTTACCACCTTTTTAGATTCACACATATTCAGGGTTTTCACTAGTATTTCATGTTGGAGGCTTCTAGTACATTTGAGGAGGCCAATGTGCCTGAGCAATGAAGATGGAAGGCAGCTAGGGGTAAATTTGAGGTGGCCCAAATATCATTTGAAAAGGTCAAATTGGCCTCCTACAGTCTCCTAATGACATCCCTGCATATTAAGATATATTGGAAATCTGCATTACAAAGCCCCTTTTCATGAAAATTGGACTTTGTTATGTTGACCAAACTGAAGCCAAAAAGCTGTTTTACCATCTATAGGTAGAGTAATTTTCGGACAGTTTTTTCTTGTTTTCTCAAGATATTGATTTCGTACTTACGAACTTCTCATTCTAAGCCAGCGATTTATGCTCCCAGATATGAAGTTTATTTGGAAAATGGGTGGGGATATTGTTTTCTTGATGTAGGCACACTAATCGCTAAGCTACTTAGGTCACACTTCAGCCTAGGAATATCAAACTTAGTATGGAACTTGGTCTTGACTTGAAGTTTTGACTCCTGTTGGTTTTATTTTGATGGTCAGTAGCTGTGAGGTCAAAGTAACTGTGACCTCAGACTGCAATATGTCTTCTTTCTTCACCTTTGGGGACATTTTGTGTTCAGAGTAGGAACTTTTGTTCAACTTAGTTGACCTTATATATAGCTTGGCCAATTTGACATGAGCCTGACCTTTATGCAAGAATATATTACATGGTTCTTGCTTTGAATATGTCAATTTCCCCGAGCACATCGTGCGATATAGGTATTTCAATTTTGTGTTTCTATTACATCTCGATTTCTTCGTGAAACTCCCCGATTATGAAAACATACAGTCGGTGTTGTAAACGTAGACAATATGGACTGTTAAATTATGCAAATCGAAAGGTCAGATTCGTGTCAAATTAGCCAAGCTATAAATACCACAAATCACATGATTGTAGAGGACATGACTGTATTTTATGACTTTTGAGATTAATTTGTCTGGCATCGCTTCAACTTTCGCAATGACAGCAGATGCCATTTACACGGATTCATGAATTTATTTAATTTACCTGGATTTATGAATTCTGGAAGGAATTCAATTCATGAATACAAAAGTCCTTGATTTTACTGTTATAGATATTATGCACAGATTTGTAAAGAGCTTTGGAGATGGGCTTGGCTCATGGTGATAACATTATGACGTAACAGGGTTTTCCCTAGGATTTCTTATAGGAGGTGTTTTGCACATTTAAGGAGACCAAGGAGTCTGAGAACTGAGATGGAAGGCAGCTGGCTGTAAATTTGAGGAGGCTCAAATAGTATTTTAGGCAGTCAAATTGGCCTTCTGTCCCCTGCTAATGACAACCCTGCGTAATATTGTGTATACTATGGTATGAAATATTTTCAATGTTGTTTCTCATTATTTACAGATATCACCTAAATTGAAACAATTAACTAGGAGTGAAGCTTTGTGCGAGGAATGTGCATCACCACCATTAGACCCACTGAAAAGTACAGCCAGTACGTGTAGCTCAGATAGCAGTTCAAGCGGCATCGGAACTAAATCCTCTATAGTAAGTCAGTGGTCCTACTCTGGACAATTTCTAGATTTACTTCGCTAGAAAGGACTATTCTGTCTGCACAAAATAAAAGTTATTTGATGAAAATATTCCAAGAATGGACAAAGTTATGGTCATTTATAGTTCCATACACTCTCTTTTGATAATAAAACAATGTTTGAAACCTAGTTAAGGTGTAGGAATGTTTGGTTATGTTATCCAAAGCAGACTTGCGACTTGTTTTCAGGATTGGGCATTATGCCTCGGTAGAACCCAGCATCAAATAATGAGGAGGCATATAAGAATTGTCTGACTGTCCGTTTCTTCATCCTTTCATTCCATTTGTTACTAACTTTCAAGTTGATGATTACCTTAGCTGGTTATTTTGGACAAGGATGCCACCGGGACAAAAGCCTCTCTTTGAACTCATTCAAATATTCTATGATTAACAACTAGACGACCTCAACCGCTCTGTGATATAGAGCATCATTAATTTCCAGTATGTGGACATTGCTTGGGCCACTTCTCCTTTTCATAGTTACATAGTATTCCTTGCATGATTTGCAATTTTTCATCCTCTCACCACCTGATGGAGACGTCTGTTACAGGCTATCACAGCAAATCTCGATTATATGCCTGTGTATGACAGACTGACATCACCTCAGGCACTCAGTTGTCTTCCAAGTGAATTCAGACTTTTGAACTTCAAATCTTTGAAAACAAAATGTTCAGGTTTGAAAACAAAATGTTCATGTTTGAAACCAAAACGTTCTGTCTAAATAGCTGAAAATCGTGATTTTTTAAGTGGATGCACATCATATTACTCTTAGTAAAACTTCAGGTAGAAGTTAAAGTTAAGTACCATATATTTTATGTTATGTTATATATTTCATGACATGTGACTTTCTTCATGTCATGTGATATATTTCATGCCATGTAAAATATTTCATGTTATGTGTCATATTTCATGTCATGTGATATATTTCATGTCATGTGAATTATTTGATGTCATGTGAATTATTTCATGTCATGTGACATATTTCATGTTATGTGACATATTTCATGTCATTTGACATATTTCATGTCATTTGACATATTTCATGTCATTTGACATATTTCATGTTATGTGACATATTTCATGTCATTGGATTTATTTCATGTTATATGACATTTTCATGTTATGTGACTTATTTCATGTCATGTGTTGTATATTATGTATCGTGTTCAAGGGTTGTGTTATACCTTACAGACATCTGGTTCACTATCTGGAAGTTCATTTCATGGTCGACTGGAGAAGGATGGATCTCAGAGCTCTGAAGCGGGTACCTCGTCTAGTCTCTCTAGAGGTAACACATCGTTCACAACTTTCATTTATACACATACCTGCCAAGATAGTTAAATCCAAAATAGGAGTGATCAAGAAAAACATGTCACAAGATGCACTTAAATGTGATGTAAAAGTGATATAGATGTATTAACAAGGAATGTATTAATTCTAATGGTTATAAATATGTGACAGAAGATCATAAAATGAGTTTTCTGAACTAGTAAATTATAATGTTAATTATGGATAATAGTATTAAAAGCCTGTGATTAAAAGAAATAGTGTATATTAAAGACTTTAAATGGATGCCTTAGCCACACCAGCATGAATAATTAACTCTTCAGCTTCAAGCATAAAAGTAACACATCTGACTGGGGAGGATTTAGCTTAAAAGGCACTAAAGAGAACTGTATGAGCCAATCAGTACATGATGCTAGCTGTGGCTGTGGTGATGTGTCAATACAAGATTTTAACTTAGATCATTTAGCTGTGTTTGGCCCGTTTAAAATGACAATTGATAAAAATAAGTAAAAATCTGCCCGTTACAGAAATATGCAAATTAGCTTGTCGGTGGCTGGTTGGTTGGTTCATGGTGAAGTAAGGTAAGCCACTTTGTGCCATGAATCGACAAGTTAGCCACCCACGAAGTCTGTGCATCACGCTTCAAGTACCACTAAATTTTGTTTGAAACCTCATGAACATATCCAGCCTACATCATCATTTTCTAAGATATTTAGCGTTTACTAACTAAAGGTTATATGATAAATAGAATCTTAGGTTCGTGCTCATACCTTACTATTGTTAATAAACTTGTGTCATATTGTTTTGTCCACTTGTTTAATAAAAATGGTAAGAAATGAGCACTCATTCAAGATCCTCTATTTAATAAACGTTCAATAACTAGTTACACTGAAAGAATTGTGATGTAATATATTGTGGTTTTCTGCTTGTGAGGAGGTGTAATTTGAAATTTACGTGACAACATTTCACACGTCGCTGATTCACTCTTCTGACATTATTACTTTCAGTCTTAAAGGGACTGCGTCACGTTTTAGCGTATGGCAAAAATCAAATAAAATTGTTAAATATTTACTATATTTGGCATAGATGCCTGTATATCCCATAAATAAGCACACTGGTATAAATATAACTTGTGAAACATTATTTAAGTATTTTACCTAAAAAAATTCTATACCATATATCTGAAATATAGCTTAGCAATTACCCAACATCTATTTAATCCCCGTTTAGGCGGTGCCTTAGTTCATATTACTTTGTGAACTTATTGGCATTTAATGTTTCCTGGTATTACGTGTAATTGAGAAACTCGAACCTTTAGTGACATTTTGAAGATTTAAAATATCGGTCCTCGAGGGATGTATTATTTATCATTAATGATAGTGATACAGTACCCACCAAAAATAAGTTAACACTTTTTGACAGATGCAGAATTATAATTTGTTAAAAAATTCCATATGTGTTTGTCAGATGGTCACAATTATAGTAATTTCTGAAACTACAATTAATAAATTGTGGTAGAAATAAAGGTGAAAATTATGTTCAAAATTAAGATAAATATTGGATCCAAGGGGCTGAATTTTCCATCTTTTTATGACCAAGTTATCTTTTAAGCCAGGCAAAGAAACTTAATGTTTTACATCTAGGGTAGCATCAATGTATAAATTTATAAACAAAAAATATTCCCGGTCTTCAAAAACATTGTTGCGTCTCTTTTCTGCAAATAGTGTTACAAAGGCAACTGAATGATAATAATGATGAAATCTTTTATTTTCTGAAGGTAACATGAATGTATACTTATTTTTGGTGGGTAGTGTATGTTGTGAAAACACCTGAAGATTTCATTTACTGACAATTGATATAGAAGATAGATACATCAGGTGAAATCATTTCCACTTTAACATTTAGCTTAATGACTAAATAAATTCTCAGTAGAGCTTTGTGTATTATCTGTTATATGATTTTCAAAGACGTTTTCTGATAGCAAATAAGTTATCTTGGTAGGTGGTTAGTGATTGGTTGTGTAGGATGACTTATGTCAACATTTTATACATGTGGTATTACCCTGTCAGGGCTCGATACTAACTCTGGTCAGAGACCAATGGTTTTTGTGGAGGAGGACTAATTAATGGAAGGCAGCTAGTCCCTTGGAAAGTTTTTTTCCCATAATGGGATTGGTTAGGGTGCTTATAATCGGGAGGATTTGGACAGGGTTATACAATAATATTTACATGTCTGATAGATAAAGCAAGTCATGTGTATATTTATGTGACTTTGTCTCTTGTGGTCCAGTGGTTTAGGTATCCGCCTTGTGAAGTCTGAGGTTTAGATTTCAGTGGGTGGTTGGATTAATGGATTGTACCAACAACTTGGTAAATGAATGGTAGTATGTGCCTATCTGTACATGCACGTTGCTTGGCATTTATAGAAGTATGGAAGTAAACATGCGCACCAAACAGTTACTGTAAAATCATTAATATTTGAGGGGATTTAATTTTGTGGATGATCTCAACCTCGAAATTAAATCCCAATGAGTATTTATAATTTATATATATTATATGACTAAGTGGATACGATATCCTTGAAAATATGTCCCCACGAAATGGACTTTTACCAGAACCATGAAATTTCAAAATTTGTCTTATCCAAATTAAATGATTTTACAGTGTATGGTATTTGGCAATTAACTATAATAATATGATTGAAGGGTCCTACAACTCTGGATTAATCCGGAAATCCGAATTGACTGCATTAGAAAGAATTGTCTTTCATGCCAAAAATAAAAAATATTTGATGAAAAAATTAAAAGAATTGACAAAGTTATGGTCATTTGAAATTCTATAGTCTTAATGTTAACAATAAAACAATGTTTGAAGCCTTGTTAAGGTGTTGGGCTGTGTGCTAATAGTACCTGAAACAGACCTGCAACTCGTTTTCAGGATTGGGCATTTTGCCTCAGTAGAACCCCTGATGATAAAAACTTATGTTACTGTTACATTTTGTTTGTTGTTAGATTCCAGTGTTGATACACCATACAAGGATTCCACAGGAATTGATTTAGAAGATTTTATAAAGAAAACGCTCAATAAAACACCGAAAGATCGAAGTATGCTACTTAAACTGGAGGTGGACCTTATGAAGTTTATACGAGAGCCAAAGTAAGCTGCACTACTGATAAACTGTTGTTAATGAGACTTATGAGACTTTTTAAAGAAAAATGTCAAGCTATTGTCATGACAGGATCGTCATTTTGTCAATGAACTGAGATGTGATTTATGCATCTGCAGCCAATGGTTCCACAACTTTTGTGATGCTTGTTTTGGTTAACTAGTGTAAAGTGATAAATAACACCATATGGTTGCATAATCTCACCCACTTACAGTAATTAAATACTCCATCCTCTAATAACTTTAAACAGATAACATTTATCTAATATTTTGTTATAACAATTTATTCATTCTTTGAATATATTCATTCTTTGAATTCATTCTTTGATTCTTTGAATATATTCATTCTTTGAATTCATTCTTTGAATTCATTATTTGAGTTTATTCATTCTTTGAATTTATTCATTCTTTGAATTTATTCATTCTTTGAATTTATTCATCTATTTAGTGGAATTTAATCAATATATATATAAACTATTCAAGGTCATATTCATTATATTTCACTCATTTTTCAGACATCACTATCTTAAGTTTCCCCAGATGTCCTCCTATGACAGAATGTTGGTGCATAGAATAGCTGCATTTTTCGGATTGGACCATAATGTGGATCAGACTGGCAAATGTGTTATAGTTAATAAAACAGCTAATACAAGAATGTGAGTATTATAACAGGGATTCTACTGTTCCAGAATAGTCTGGATTTCCGCTAGAATAATCCGGATTTCTGCCAGAATAATCGGGATTTCAGGATTAGCTGCATTAGAAAATCATTTTCTGCACAAAATGAAAGTTT
This sequence comes from Spisula subtruncata, assembly GCA_963678985.1. Taxonomy (NCBI): domain Eukaryota; kingdom Metazoa; phylum Mollusca; class Bivalvia; order Venerida; family Mactridae; genus Spisula; species Spisula subtruncata. The sequence continues at coordinate 41,204,071 of OY787668.1, forward strand.
TTGGGTGAAAAAATCCAAAGAATTAAAAATATTAGGGTCCTTTGAAGTTTCATAATCTGTATTTAACCATAAAACAATGTTTGGACCCTAGTTAAGGCATAGGGAGGCGTGCGTATGTCATTTGAAACAGTCACGTGACTCGTTTTCAGGATTGGGCATTATACCTCAGTAGAACCCCAGTATTATTGAGGTAACTCGTATTACCTAACACTGGTACCATTCTTATGAGTCATCAGTATTTGTACTCAAAATTCTCAAATACAAGTATTAGTAACACATTCCTGCTTATTACCAATCTCATTCTGAGCTAAATCACAGCACAAATGTTGTCACTTAGTCAGGGCTCCATAGTAACACTAGTCCACTGGCCTGAGGCCAGCGAAATTAAAAAAGGACCAGTAAAAGGCTTGAAGGATCAGTACTAGTAGCTGTTTTCTTTACAAATTTAACACTTCTTTACTCTCGGACCAGTTACCAAAGTAGTTTGTGTCTACCCCTTTTAGTTGCGGTTAACCCTCTAGGTTAGTCCAGATGGTTTGTGGAGTGTTATGTCAGATAGACCTACATTTGTAATGACTGTTAGATCCAGTATCGAATGCTATATGTCAGATAGAACTACATTTGTAATGATTGTTAGATCCAGTATCGAATGCTATATGTCAGATAGACCTAAATTTGTAATGACTGTTAGATCTAGTATCGAATGCTATATGTCAGATAGGCCTACATTTGTAATGACTGTTAGATCCAGTATCGAATGCTATATGTCAGATAGGCCTACATTTGTAATGACTGTTAGATCCAGTATCGAATGCTATATGTCAGATAGGCCTACATTTGTAATGACTGTTAGATCCAGTATCGAATGCTATATGTCAGATAGGCCTACATTTGTAATGACTGTTAGATCCAGTATCGAATGCTATATGTCAGATAGAACTACATTTGTAATGACTGTTAGATCTAGTATCGAATGCTATATGTCAGATAGACCTAAATTTGTAATGACTGTTAGATCCAGTATCGAATGCTATATGTCAGATAGACCTAAATTTGTAATGACTGTTAGATCCAGTATCGAATGCTATATGTCAGATTGACCTACATTTGTAATGACTGTTAGATCCAGTATCGAATGCTATATGTCAGATAGGCCTACATTTGTAATGACTGTTAGATCCAGTATCAAATGCTATGAAATGATTATATTGATGTGTTAAATTATCAGAAAACAGAATATTTAAGCATTTCTTTGAGCATGCATCTCTGATATTTCAGACCAGATTTTTCCTTCCAAGAACATGTAACTAATGGAGATGAATCGAAACCGAAGAAGCTTTTAACACGTGGTGGAGGCAGTTTTGATGAACTAACGGTGAATATACTTTATTATGGCTTTATTATGTTCAGTTTAGGTTTGAATCCCACTTGAGGTGCAAGCTGTTTGTCACCTGACTGTATGTCAGTCTGTTTGTTGATAGATCAAATGGTTTCCAATCCATCACTCAAGGATGGTTGGGCATAATAGAGAGGTTGGTTATCATAGGTGTAATTATGACCCTGCTAAGTTTGAGGTCACTCGATCAAGAATCACTGACTTTCAACAGCAGATTAGTTTCTGATCCATCACCTCAAACTTTATTGGTCATCATCAGAAAATGACCCCTATCGATTTTGGGGACAGTTGGTATAAAAACGTCCCTGTGACTGCTAATATGCATAAATGGTGCTGCTTTGAGCGTATGTTTTAAACTATTAACTTTTAAATTAACTCTAACCTATACTAAGAAACTGATTATATTATATTTGTGCAATGTTTGAATGAACGATCCATCAACTATCATACATATTTGGCTCATATTTGCAGAGTCGAACTTTAGCAAAGCCTTCATTAGACTCAACTAGAGCGGCCAAATCACTGGAAGAACGTCAACAAGTTTATGAAGAAGTTCGAAGTCGAATATTTACAGGGGATGAACAAGCAGATGTAAGATTATAGGGCTGGTGAAGTCCTGGAATTTGTTATTAGGTTTAAAAATTCTTTGCTTAGGGTAAACTTTGCCTTATCCATCTTAAACAATTTGTTGAAAAGTTGGGCTCTAACAATTTTTGACAATCTTTCTAAGAAAATGCGGAGCTTGGCTTCATTTTGGTTTTTGGCCAGCAACATTAGATGACCCTATTGAATTTGAGGTCAGTAGGTCAAAGGTCAAGGTCAGTGTGACCTTTACCATTTGGACTATTGGACTGCCATGGGACATACATGTTTTACAAACATCTCTTGTTTATATGTATTTTGGCTACATCTAGGTAAAATCTAGTATCTAAAGGTCACTTGATTTTCAGTCCCTGATTGAACCTTCTCTATATGCTTGAGTTCAATACTATTTGGAATTGTTGTTTATACTTCAGGCTCAACCTACAGGTTATGGTCAAGATGATGTGAAAATCACAGGAATTGTGTAAGTATTATTTGCCAGGTTAGTTTAGAACATGTACATTCATAATTGTCTCTATTTATTAAAAAAAAATTGTTTTTAGCCAGCCAAATTTGAAGGGCTCCATTTAATGAAGCCTCTCTGTAAAAATGAAAAAAAAAAAAATATCATGTATCCATAATTTAAGTAAGGTGAAGTACATTGACAAAATTTTAGGTTACCTTTTACCCGCCTTTTGGTTCATTGATAAAGTAATGATATGGCATGCTGTGGGCTACAACAAGCATCGTTGTTGAAGACATTACTAGTTGATGCAAACATTTTACCAAAAAGGCACCAGAAAATAGATAACAGATAATAAAGTCAGGGACACGTGTGTTAGTCAGATATCAGAAGAAGACATTAATTTTTAGCTGTGCTTGACCAGAAGAAATTTGTTAAGACAAGTTGAATTCTTATTGAAAATTAAACAAGTAACAAAAAATGTTTGATGTACGGTAAGGTTGTACAAACTGTGACATCTGTTGAAATGTCATGCTTAGTTATTGAAACCATTAAATTACTAATCTAATGGAATGAGTCTGTATGTATTGTACCCACGAGGGTCATTGAGGTTTCCTTTTGTTAGGGACTAATACCCGTCATTGCTTACTGGGGATTCATGAAATGTTTATGGGAAGTTATTAGGCTGTAGTAACCCAGGTTGTTACGCTATGGTGGGGGTGATCTTAAGCTTGTTACTTGGGAAAAAAACTGTGATTTTATTGCTGTGTTATGAAGTGGGATGAGGCAGGATAGTGTGAAACAATGTTTAATTGTCATAGTGACATTGACATGCTTGTTATACAAATCATACATGAAGTGGTGAATATTGGAAGAAATAGTCCAGCATTAAGGGTCTTAAGGGAAAAATTAAATATGTTGATTTAAATAAAAACATTGAACAGCGCATACTTTGCAAGAAACTAAGAATAGCTCACAGTTTCTCGGTTATTATAATAGCTCTTAACATAACTCTTCCAAACAAGTTGATAATCTTACTTTTCCTGTATATATCCACAAATAAACGTCCCATCGAAATGGACGATTTTACCAAAACAACGAAGATTTGTCTCATCAAAATTAAATGATTTTACAGTATTTAATTTTTTTTTGAAGTAGGAAGAAAAGTGATCGACCCAGCAGTCTAGGTAAAGATGAGAGTGTTTGGAGTAGTGTGGATTCCAGTGGATATGGTAGCATGGACAGTTCTGGCAAAGTGATGAGACTTTTTGTTCCGAAAGCTAATAGTTTTGGTGGCACCGGTACCTTCGTTGTGAAATCTCCAATGCGTGGTGGAAGTTTGTCAAAAGCAGGTGAGCCATTGTTTCTTAATTGAGTGGCTCTTGAGGGGATGATGTGATACACTTTTGGTCTGGGATTTTCCAGAAAATATAATCAGATTGGCTGGAACTCACTTAGTTCTTCAGAGTACCTGACTACCATCATTTTAAACCATTTACTCCCCACTACTTATTTAAATACCTCGAACCCTCTACTCAGCAAAGAAAAAGGAGCTCCCATCACTCTTTGTTTTGCAGGAAAATCTCTTGAATCATAACAATATTTTGGTGTATCAATATAAATACAGCTTTCATAATCAATAATATATGAATAAAGATGTGCTTTGGCCAAAGTTTGGGTATGTATTAGAAAGTATGTCAGCCGATTGTAGGTATATTCATGCTTTTATAACAATGTTTTGTAATTTTCTTCTGTAATTTGCTCATCATCTAAAACCATTTGATGATAGCCTGATGGTGTGATGTTATGATGGATATTATTATAAAAGTTCTAGCATGATAACTGTATAATTGACTGTTAAATGTTTAGATGAAGAATGTATAACAGAAGAAGGTAATATGTGATCACTATATTTATATATACTCCCTATATTTGTATACATTATTATAGACTTATACTGGTATAATGTAGTGCTAACAGGAAGACTAGCCCAGGGTTCTAACATTGTTGTCTTATTTCCTATTTATACAGTCAGATCTCCTTATAACGACACCGGATATACTGACAAGAAAATTATTGTATTGGTTATACACCCCTGGGGGAGGGCCGGATTTTTACTTTTGAGTTTTAAAATCCCCCTCCATTCCATGAACCTGCTCCACGGCCTTGCGAGGGACAGCCGATGGTAATATCCAGAGCTATAGACTATAAAGAGGATATTTGTTGATTTTGGTGTAGGATCGAATTTTATTTCACCGAGTGATCACATAAATCATTATTTTCACGAGTGGCGTAGCCACGAGTGAAAATATATTTTTCTGTGATCACGAGTGAAATAAAATAAGATCTTTCACCAAAAATCAACAAATTTTCTGTTCATTATTTGCTTCATTTTTTCGTAAAACGGTACAGTAATTGGCTAAATTGGAAAAATTACGTTGAAATTAGAATGTCACGACGTGACAAATATGACGTCACAATGACGTAACGCATATTTTGAATCCCGGCGCTGTTGACGTTGTGTTTCTTTTTCTGCACGATATTGGAACCAGCTCCAAAACAGTGAAAATAACAAAACAATAATTTCACTGTTATTTGTCATTGTTATTTTCACTGAAAATCACCATAATCCATTGAAAGCTAATAATAAAAGGTTCTAGTCCATTGGGTATTTTACCCCCAAGTTTCAATTTTGATTGGGTTTTCACAAATTTTATTTGGGTATTTAATCAAACTCATAGGGTAAATGATCTTTTATGTACTGTTTTTCACTATATTATCCTTTTCTTTTTGGATATTTCAGATTTCCATTGCTTTTTCTTACTCCCGCCTCTCAAGATCTATTGGGTTTTTAAGAAAATTAATTGGGTAATTACTAGTGATCCGACGATAGTCGCCGACAATCGAACTATCGTCGCTGTAAGGTCGAAGTCGCCGACTATCGATAGTGAATTGGAACAATCGATAGTCGCCAGTAATTGACTGCCAGGTGAACTGGTCTGTGGCAATTGAAAATAAGAACCATTTCCCCTAATTTTAGATAAACATATCACTCATTTACTTGTATGGATCATTTTAATGGAATCAATATGCGTTGCGCTTGCGTATGCCTCATAGACCACACCGCCATTGCTTGTTTGTTTATGTTTTGACGCACGCGCGAGAATCTTATAGAATCGCTAAATCACAATTTTTACAAGGAGTATATCCACAATCCTTTAAATAGGTAAATAACCACTAAATGCCTACGCGGACCAAATTCAGATACAGTCAAATAGTCCGTTAAAAAACTTTAAAGCGGTTGGAAATGGGGGTATGTCTTGACAAATCAGCATCAGAATCATGAAATTGGTGTTAAATGCTTTGTATGCATGTATGTGATGTAGTGAAATGGTTTTATTCAGAAATATTTTGTATTCTGGCTTAAATATGAAAGTGAAAGTAAGGTTGGGGCTAACGGACAGTGAGTAAATCCGTACATGTGAGAAAAACTGTTCACCGCGTTTGACGAACCAAATTTTTCTTATATGATACATGACCCCCTGCTTTTTTTTCATTTTCTTCAAGCTGGATGCTATTTCTATTGATTAAAAGATTTTGAGAGGGCCCCATGGGCAAAAAGTTGACATTTATTTTGGCTGACCTAGGTCACTTTACATTGAGTTAAAGAACAACTCTATTTGGTGGTTTGTGACCTAAATAAACCCCGCCTCCAAGCTCTATGTATTTATATTGGGAGGCAGAGTCTACGGCTGCTAGAACGATTTACCGCACATCGATTTAGTGAGTTTCTGAAGAGAGGAAAAATAAATCCAATTACCGTATATTTAGATTCGTATTTCTGCTTTAGAGCAATAATGAGCAGCGACAATTAAATCATAAGTTCATGCAAGTATCTAAAATAACATAATTTGATATTTTAGACGTTATTGGCAACCGGAATCGGGCCATTTCCGATTGTCATATGTTTTCGCGACCTTATTTTGTAAATCGAAAGTATAGCAATACTGTTCATCTTAACCCACCCAGAATTGTTTATTTACACAATATACATGTATTTATTTGTTGTTTTCTGGTCTTCTGAATCTATATAGGAAAATGCTTTATTAATAACTTTTCTTTATTTGATGAAATATTACAAGAAAGCTACATTCATGTACTAATTATTTACATGACTCATTTATACATAATCTACATTTATAACACAAGCTGAAGCTAAAAGCAATGATCACAATATCATTATTGTTTAATTTGAAAAGAACAGTTTATTACCATAAATAGTTTCAACCTTTTAGCATCCACACATTATGCCACCGTCAAGTAGAGTTCTACTCTATGTTTTAGAAAATGATCAATCAATATTGAGTTTAACTGTTTATAAGGGTCCTGTGACTGGGTGTCACACCCAGGTAACCACTGCAGTCAATTACTTTGGTTCATTGCTCATAGTCTTAGGAACATGAGGCAAATTAATTCTTTCTTTCGACTGGAAAAACTATGAAGTCAATGTTCATTCAAGTTTTCGATAGCACAATCGATTGTACAATCGATAGTGAAATGAAGATTCGATTCGATAATCGATAGTGATGTTGGTCCGATTTTGGAACACTAGTAATTACCCCAATACGCAGCTTATCTGTAGCTCTGAATATCTCAAGTATGTCCCCAGCCCTGGATAACTTAATGTTGTCATTGTACCGATTTCTGACTGTATAACATTTGGTAGATGAAAGTAGATATATATTTATAGTGGTACTATATTATATATAATTCTATGTAACTATAACATATTAATATTGGTGTATATCAGACTCCATGAGTATGGGTACAAGTATGATACAGCCAAATTTCAACAGCTCGTTAGTCAGACCAATGCTGATGTCATCACCAACATGCAGCCAATCAGATAACTCCTCGATATCGGGGAGTAGTTCATCTGGTCTAGCCCCATCTCCACACCAGGGTAACACAGGTACACGAATGCAGTGCTGCCACGCCTACCCTCTTAGCTTCTGTAGAAATACCTTATATAATATATTTCTTTACTTTAACTTAATTGCACTGAATTTGCTATTGTTTAATTAAATCTGAATAACATCAGAAACACGACACTCACTGATTCTGCATCCACATGCATCATTGGTTGAGAAAGTGACCAAGGCCAGTATTTATAAAGCATCTTAGTTAAAAACATAAAATAAAATTCTTAAAATGCAGAAATTTCGGTTAAAGAAGACAACCAATTGAGCATGTAACAATTTTTCAAGCATTATGTGGAGAGCTACCATGATAACAATGGAATCACGGATCATTTTCAGATTGGTGGGAAATATTTGCATCACAAAGTTTGAGCTTGGAAGTAAAAAAATTTAAGTTTTCCACTAAGAAGCTTTATAATAACTGCCCTGGTCACAAAATGGGTGAAATACATGCTGGTGAACAAAAATTTGTCTTGACATTAGGATAGCTAAAAAATGTTTTACAAATTATCAACTTTTTTGACCACCTCAATTCAAGACCATCTAAAAAATTACGGCACTTTGTAAATATGAATTGAAACTACTTTTATGTATTTAATATTGAACTAAGTTCAGTGCAATGAAGTTTCCATCACAAAGTCCGCTGTTTTAACACATATAGTAAAATTTCTATTGTTATTTTCTTTTTGAGTTGAATTTTTTTGTAAGCTCAAACACATGGCTTTCACTTTGCCCCAATTTTTTAAGCAAATATTTTAAGTTATTTTATTTCTGATTACCATAATGATGTAGTTCTATTTTAATTTGTACTTTCGAAACAACTGTAGCCAGCTTAAGTAACATTATTTGCATGGTATAGGTCAATAATTAGTTAGTATCACTCAAACCTACTTACTGTAGCATCCAAACTTCTCAAACTGATTTGATAAGTTGGGTTTATAGTTAGTGTTCTGCTGATATTTGGTCCATGACTTTCAGTTCTTGATATCTAACTAAAGCCTAGGTCCCACTGAGCATTTATGCCTCGGCGATATACTCCCAAGTCTGAAAAATTGGCTCGGGAGCCATTGGGTACAGGGATTTCACAAATTTTCCACTAACTGCCATGAGCTTCCCCTAAACCACTCAAGGACCCTTTTCTCCGATGCCTTTTGATGTCAATTTATTAAATCGGGAGTACATCGCCGAGGCAAAAATAAAACTGCTCAGTGGGACCTAGGCATTAGATACAGACTTGTGATCCTGATACCTTTAGTCATGTTTCTGTCTGATGAGTTTTATTGTAAACTTTTCTCAGTCCTTGATTGATTTGATTTTCAGTTCTTTCTAATTCAATTGAACTTTCTTTAGTGCAATCAACTGTGCACAGAATAGTTTTCAAGTCTCATTAAAATTTCTCAAAACTTCAGACAGTTGAAAACATACTTTAATATGATTAGCTCAGCAGACATATACCTTGGCTCCCATTCTTATCAATAGTGTGTTTGTAGTGCCTAGCTGCAAACTGTTTCAGGGGGGGGGGGGGGGGGGGGTGCAAGTTAAATATATTGTCATAGTTTAATAATCAAAGTCTAAGCAAAATGTTGAATATTGGATTGAAATAATATTTTTTGAAAAAAACAACAACTTGTTATGAGGATGTGCTTTCAGCAGACCTGTCTGATCCTTGTTATCAACACTGATAGAATGACAGGGAGGGGGGGGGGTGCTGCAACAATATTGTATCTAAATATACAATTAACTTACAATCTTTTTGCACCAGAGGAAGAAACTCTTGTGATTAGTCAACATTCTTAGTTTCAGGGGTTTCATTTTCCTGTTGTAATTGTTTGAAAGAGCAATAAGGACTTCTGACCAAAATAAAAATATGTGATGAAAATATCTCAAGAAATGGCAAAGTTATGGTAAATTCAATTTTTCTCCGAAGCATTCTCTTTCCTTAAAATTGAGTTTAACATGGAAATATTATGTCATTGAATGCCTTTTGTTTGGCAATCAATGTTTGACCACATACAGTGATTTTTAATTCGGCCTTGTTTACACCACAGGTAACTGGATCATTGATAACAATAATTGTTTTTCTGTTTTAGTCTTTATCAATGATACAGTTATCTGTGGTTGACCCCTGTAGTTTATAACCTAGATGTTAGACTGTCTGTGCTTTTTTCAAAGGCAAGGGAATAGGCCTTTTCTTTAACTTTGGCAAAAAATAACAAGATAATTTTTGCAAATGGGAAGTAAAAACTTGACGTAAATTAAACATTAGGGGAAAACTGCATGATTTTAGAGAATATTCCTAAGGGGAAGGGGTCTGTGAACGGCCCCTGCTATAGAAGGAAAAAAGCCCTGTATGTATTGTCAGCTTCTGGCTGTTTCTGTTTGCTGTGGATTGCTTTGAGTTGGGATTTTGGTTTCATTGCCTTTTTCTGTATTACCATATTTCTTTTGCTATGTGTTTTCCAGAACTTTTAGCTTTGCAATATGCTAAACATGTTCTATGCTTCATTATATGTTGTTTGTGGGTAGTTAGCTTACATCTAATTTTATAGTTTCTATAAGACTAGACCCACTTGCCCATGGGCAACTTGAGCTGAATGGAAAAATCAATTTGCCTGCAGGCCAAAAAGCCCAAGTCGGGCAAGTCGGACACTGGAATTTTCACACTGCTGCAGTGCAATAGTTAAATTATCTTTAAGCCTAGGTCCCACTCAGCATTTTTTGCCTCGGCAATGTACTTCTGATTTAAATGAATTAGCTTCGGGAGGCATCTGGAACTGGGATTTTACAAACTTTCTAATGACTTCCCTGAACATTCCCCTTCACCCCGATGCCCATTTATAAAATCAGGAGTACATCACCCATGCAAAAATGCCCAGTGTGACTTAGGCATTACATTGTCAGTCTGTATATATTACTTTGTTTGATTTTAAGGCTCAGGAAATGTTGCTCAATATACTAATGAACGTTTTGATAAATTACCAGAATTTTTATGATGTTTGAAACCTTTAACTTAAAATTGAGTTGAGCTTGAAAAAAAGTTAAAAAAAGGAATCTTAAAACCATGTGAGCTAAAAAGAGTACTTCCTAAACAAGAGTAGTAAACTCTAAACAAAAATCACATATTAACCCTCCCCCGGTTGGATGGGATTCGAACCCTCGACCCCAACGGCGCCTAGCACTGAAGTGACTGCGACCATACTGATTGCGCACAGAAACAACTAAAAAATAAGTTGCTCAAATGATGCTGATATGGTCATCATGTCACTACAGTACATGAGGTATAAGGCAGGAAATTTTGTAATATAATTGTTGTATTATCAGAGATAATCTAAACAAAGAATTATTGAAGTTCAGTCCAATCTGAAACTGTTACTTTGACGTTACCTTGTGTAATGCTTTCATGGAATATGATGCTATATTAATAAGGTTAAGCTTAACTTTGTTATAATTCTTGGAAACGAGGAAGTTCTGTATTATATTGTATGGTCGCCATGGCGATATGATTATATAATATCATGTTTCACCTTCACATAATCTTCTCACTTGATTTATTCAATTATTGTTTACATCTAAAGGTACATTGCTTATATAATTTTTCAGTACTTAAATGTTAACATACTGTAAAATCACATATTCTTTCTTGGGTATTAAATTTTGTAGATTTGATAAAAGTACATTTTCTTAGAGTCATAGATTTGTGGATTGTTTAGAGTTGACTTCAATGCTCAGTGGTTAGCACACAATGCTGTCTAATCTGGTGACCCAGGTTTAAATACGGGTGAAGGCACTCGTGTGTCTGTCATATTTCAGCCGAAAGCTGACTAGTAATTAAAGGCTATATTTGGAATTTAAAAAACCCTTTGAAGGGTCGTCCTATGTGCTGTATTTGAAAGGTTATTGAATCGTAGGGAGTTGATGTTGTAGTGAAGATATACACTGAAAATTCAACTTGTTCCAAAACTAATGATTTCATTATATTTTGATATTTATTTGATAAAATAGCAGTTGAATTGATTAATTAAGAAACATTGTATGTTTACTTTGGATGAGGCTACCATACTATACCACACTATGTGTAACCCACTATCATCAAGGCATGATGCTTTTGTATTTGCATCAGAATCTATGCATGGAAGACTGTGATTAACCAAATCTAGGAAATCTCTTGGACAAGTCAGGCTACTGTTCAAACAGGTCACAGATTAATTTAAAAGTAAAACCTTGTTATTACTCTAGAGGTGCAAGTTGACCTGTTCTGTTCGGAACCTGGTCACTCTAGCCAAGTTAGCAAATGGGTCACATTAGTGTCAAAAACTAGGTCACATTATAAAAACCTTACTTGTTGTACTAAATGTTCCTTTTATTGCTGCTGACTTTGTAGAATTATAGAATGTATGTAGTTACTTATATGCTTATCCATGTCAATGTTTGATTTTAGGTCAGACTGTTTGGATTCCTTCAGATCTCAATTCTATACCAGCAGGTAGCATTGTGATAAATCCACAGACAGGTACGTTGTTCTTGTTGTTTGTAAGGGAGGGAACTAGATGCTTTAGACATTATCCTGGCAAGGCATTATTTCCCTGTGTGGGGTTATTTCCTGGCTAGGGGTTATTTCCTTATACGGGGTTATTTCCCTGTATGGTGTTATTTCCCTGTATGTGGTTATTTCCTTCTACGGGGTTATTTCCTGTTAAGAGGTTATTTCCATGCATGGGATTATTTCCTGGCAAGGGGTTATTTCCCTGTGTGGGGGTTATTTCCCTGCATGGGGTTATTTCCTTGTATGGGGTTATTTCCCTGTGAGGTGTTATTTCCCTGTATGGGGTTATTTCCTTATGAGGGGTTATTTCCCTGCATGGGGTTATTTCCCTGTGTGGGGGGTTATTTCCCTGCAAGGGGTTATTTCCTTGTATGGGGTTATTTCCCTGTGAGGTGTTATTTCCCTGTATGGGGTTATTTCCTTATGAGGGGTTATTTCCCTGCATGGGGTTATTTCCCTGTGTGGGGGTTATTTCCCTGCATGGGGTTATTTCCCTGTGTGGGGGGTTATTTCCCTGCAAGGGGTTATTTCCTTGTATGGGGTTATTTCCCTGTGAGGTGTTATTACCCTCTATGGGGTTATTTCCTTATGAGGGGTTATTTCCCTGCATGGGGTTATTTCCCTGTGTGGGGGTTATTTCCCTGAATAGGGTTATTTCCTTGTGTGAAGTTTTGTTCCCTGTATGGGTTTATTTTTTGTTGTCCCGTGAGGGGTTATTTCCCTGCATAGGGTTATTTCCCTGCATAGGGTTATTTCCCTGCATGGGATTATTTCCCTGTGTGGGGATATTTCCCTGTGTGGGGTTATTTCCTGGTAAGTGGTTATTTTTGTTATATTAACAAATAAAAAAACAAATGGCTTCTACATGTTAGTGTAATTCTTTAAGTTCTTTTGCCATTGTGAAAAAATTAATGGGTTTTATTGCCATATATTGTTTGATATAAAGTAGAATAATTTTTTGAGTGATTTTATAAAATATCTTTCAATGTGTTAAAACATCATATTTCAGACAAGAATAATTGTGGTATGTATTTGAATTAGGGAGTTTCTTGTTCTTGTTACCATGGTTTCTGTAGAGGTCAGCTGGTAATGCATTCTGGGAACTTTATACTTCGATGCATTCTGGGAAATTTATACTGCGATGCATTGTGGGAAATTTATACTTCTTCTGTGGCATCTTGTTTGTGCCCCCTCACTTGTTTATAAAGTTAGGGGGCATATAGCATTGGTGCTGTACCTCTGTACGTATGTACGTAACGCAAATCGTGTGTGTTGAACTCCTCACAAACCATTGGGTGAAATTTCTTAAAACTTTCACAGATTAACAACCATATTGTATTGTTGACCTTAAAGGATAGAAGTTTTGCTGGTCAATTTTCCCAGAGTTATCACCCTTTGTTAGTTTAACTATATGCCCCAATGGGGGCACCCTGTCCCATGAACACACTTCTATCTTTTTCTGAAAAAAAATGCTATTAAATGTTTACATATTAGATGTAAATATGCCCTTTTTACATCCTCCAAACAGAAGCATGCAGTGTATTTTCTCCCTCCTTTCACTAATTTGAAATGTCCACTCTAGGACATTGTCGCAAACGAAATTGTATGTAATAGCTAAGCACTGTGACTCTTGTACATCCTTGGTTGATCACAGGATCTTTTGTGTCTCTGCCATAATGGACATTACGACAGTTACTGCTGTCAATCAATACCCTTGACTCAATTTTAATTGTAAATTGAAATCACTTGGCCCAATGGATTAACTTGAAAACCTCCGCCAAGCAACCTTAAACAAACAATCAGGCGGAGCGATCTCTGATTTGGCTTTATGTCATTTGTCATGTTAACAGTAGCTGTTATGAAATAAATTACCGCAAACAGTTCACAATCACTATCTAGAAGGTCAGTCACACTTGAAAGTTGAAACACCTTTAGAACGATGAATTCATGAACATGATATAAATGTAGTTTATATATTAATATACGTTTATTCACCTATTCAATATGAAACAAATTGCTAAAGTCAATGATACTGGCTATAAGAATGAAAAGTTTGTCTATTGATTATATCTTGTTACATTTCCCAGTTTCTCTATCTACTGTAAACCAATTTACTTAGAGAACCTCGATTTGCCGATCGTCGGCATATTTGTAACTACAAATTCTCGCGTTTTTAAGTCTTCCATGATGTCCATATTAATGTTTTGAACACATTTGTGGCTACTTAATTTCACACATTTCTACCACTTGCAAACACCGCAAAATTAAATTGGCAAAGCGTGAAATAATTTCTTGGTTTACAGTATCAAGCATTGTGCATGCAAACTCTACAAAAGCTGATAGGGAAACTCCACGGCCAAATTAAAGATATTGGTGTATTACTCAATACTCTGTATAGGCAAAACCTGTGTACATGTTTAAATTGTTAGTCCTTCAGGCAAAACCTGTGTACATGTTTACATTGTTAGTCCTGGCACTTCTCATTTTACTCATCTATACTTTAACGCCAAAGAATTATTGTCTTTCACAATATTTGCATTTTATTTCTAAATCTGTTACAACAGAAGTTTCATTTTAAATTTAGATAAAACCTGTGTAAATTTATATATAGCAGGACCTGACAGTTTTCCTTACATAGCCGGCCCCGACAGTTTTCCTTTCATAGCCGCTCCTGACATTTTTCCTTTATACTTTATATGAACAAACCTGTGTATATATTTATAACTGGACTGGAAATTTGTCCCATTACTCTGTATAGACATACCTGTGTCAGTTTTATGCATTGCAGAAGTCTCTACTGACAATTTGTATAAACTTCATTACATTTAATGTAATAAACTCATCCAATAATTAGTATTATCATTTAAAGTGTGAATTGAACCACAGCTTGTGTATATGTAATATAATTATAATGACTTTATTTAATGGGGCAAAACAGTTGGCAAAGCCAGTCTTACCTGTGAGCCGCAATTTGTAAAAGAAATATTCTAGGCTCCAAATATTTTGTCTGAAAACTTAGAAAGTAACATATAACAACTTGTTATTGTTTGTGTAAAACAATTAATACAGACACCTAATCCCAGTGGGTGTTTGCAGGGGCAGGTTTCAGTATTTTATCAACTAAGTTTTATAATTGCCTTTGTTAACTTAATATACTCGCAATATAATATACTCACAAACCAAACAATAGATCCTAACAATCTAATGCTAGTCTTTGTTTCATGTACTCATAATATTTCAAGTATTAGCAGGGGTGTCAATTTTCTGGATAAATCTGATGAAAATATCTTCAGAAATGGCAAAGTTATGGTCAAATTAATCTGCCTTGGCGAATTCCACTTATAAAAACTGATTTTGATATGAAAGCAATGTGTTTGAAGGCCCCTAAGTGTTTGTCGAAAATGGTTGACCGTATTATGATTTTCCTGATTTTAAATTTGGCTCCGTTGACATCCCTGTATTAAACATAATTTTCAGCAAAAAAATGGTTATTCTGGTTGGCAACCTTGGCTAGAAGGTGGTGCCTATTTTACATCTATTTGTTGTGTCAAAAGATTAAAACAAACATATTGTAATTTTTATTCCCAGAATCCCCCACCAAATATTTAAGGCTATATATAGATTTGCTTGCTTTAGCATTATTAGTTTGGTTAACATTGTTCAATTTGAAAACGAGTTTTTTATGGATTTTTAAAGTTTCTTGTTGGTTAAATTTAAAATTGTTCTTACTTTCATGGTGTATGAGGCAATGTAAATGAAAAAGACGTCTATTTGTGTTTGAATTTATTTGATTTAATATAAAATTGTGATGAAATTGACTGACCAATAAGATTTGACAAGTTTCAATTGATTAAAGAAACTTATGACGATTAGCATGTCACTTTTTGGCTAAGTCTACAAGTAAAAACATGTAGACAAAAAGTTAAAAACAACCATAAGTATCTCTTTGCCTGATTTTCATGGAATATGTTTGACACTCAACCTGACGATGAGCACTATCCATACAACTTGATTTGTTTCAACAGAAGGGCACAGTTTTTGTCTGAAACAGGCTCAACTGCTTTACATGCTATTGAGTCATTTTTCGGCACAAAACTACGGGGCATATTTATGATAATGTAATAATAATAAAGACTTTATTTATAGAGGCAACATAGTTAGGCATTTGCCCAATTTTCCCTACGAGCCTCTGAAATTAACAATTATACAACATCAACAGTTACATCAATTGGCAAAATGAACAATAAAAGAAATTCAATCATGATAAGAATAAACACTCTGCATCTCTTGTTACATCAGATTTTCTTATTTCAGGATTAGCGTATATGAACCCTGATGGTACACCATACAAGCACATGCCTGGTCAACCATTACCACAACCTAGTACTCACTTCACACAGCAGCCTGTTGATCATCAACAACAACAACAACAGGTTTATCAGGTACAACAACAACAACAAGACTGGACTTCTCAAATAAGTCAGGTAACTCTAACATGACTATTCCCTTCATTATATATATTGATGGATCAGGGTTTTCTGGCCAACAAAAATCTGGTTCTTAGATTGGTGGTTTATGCGTCTGAGTGGGCTTGACCAATTTGTTTCCGAAGAATAACTATCATAATGAAGCTAGCTGTGTATGTAGCTAGTCTGAAAATGCTTCTTGAATTGAAAGTGCTGTCTGTGGGTGGTCAAAACCATTATTACTAAATAGAGAAGAAGTGTTTCCACCCTATAAGCTGAAGATCTTCAAGATGGGGAGAAAATATTGTTTTTTTTTGGTAAAATGGGAATCTTATCCTATAAAGGAAGGTGACAACAGCACACTTTTAAAGATATTTTTCTTCGGTTTAATCCCTTAAAATGCAGCTTCCCTTACTGGCTAGGAAAATGGTTTTGTCAGAATGTTGATGCTATTTACACACACCTACCATGAAATGACAGTTTGAAGGATTTATATGTTTTGTATTGTTTCAGGAATCACAGACGTCACAAGATGTATGTCAACAATTGTCTGTGATGCAGCTTACCCCTCAGTCGTCACTAGATAGTGCTGGAGCCAGTGGCGACAGTAACGTGGCCCAGCAACAGTCACAGATGATCAATCAAAATATACCAATGCAGCAAACAGCGTATGTTCCTAACCAGATGTCAGGTGGCCAAACACAGGTGCGATCATTAGTACTCATATCTAGAGTTTGCTCTGAGAAGTGAGGGGGGGGGGTCGTCTTTAAACTTCAATAATTTGAATTCCATAATTTTAGCTTGTTATGTTCTACAAAGATTTTGTGTATGTTGGTCTGTCCGTAGCTCAGTGGTTAGTGCACTTGCTGTATAATCTGGTGCCCGGTGGTCAAGCAAGACTCATAACTCTGATCTGCATTTTTACCTGAGTTATTGCCCCTTTTTGGACTAAGTAAATTGCTTGGTTAAGTTTTGTGTTTACGTCCAATTTTCTCATTCACTATGTGGACTATTGCTTTGAAACTTTCAACACTTTTTCACCATCAATACCTGACCATGTCAAGCAAGAACCATAACTCTGATCTGCATTTTATGTGAGTTATTGTCCCTTTTTGGACATAGAAAATAATTTCTTGGTTAAGTTTTGTGTTTAGGTCAACTTTTCTCATTCACTCTATGGACTATTGCTTTGAAACTTGCAACACTTGTTCACCATCAACACCTTACTCTGTAAAGTAGGACACATCACTCTGTCCTATTTCATGCTGAGGTTGTCTGCCTTTTGATAGTGATATATATATCAAATGAGCGTCTGCACCCGCAAGGTGATGCTCTTGTTAGAATTTTCATTCATATTTTGTCTGCCCTTTTTCTTGCAGGTCTTGACATTTACTATTTTGGTCACTGGTCCGACATGATTAAGTTTGTAAATTTGAAATTTGTAAACAAAACAGCTAGTGGACCAGTCAAGACTTTGACTGGTCCTTCTTGATTTTACTGGCCTCGGGCCAGCGGATTAGTGCTAGTGTCAAGCCCTGTCTTGGTAAATATTGATCTTTTAACTAACTGTCCAGACAGTATCTGGGGTATCAATTGAGTATGTTTGCATGTTTGACATTGAGTTTATATTTTGTAGGCTGTTTATTATCAAGGATCACCGACTGTGCAGGGACAAGCTATGGTCAGGTACATGTGCCCATATAATGTTCCAAACCAAGGTGTACAGACACCACAGGGATATGCACCCATGCAGTCTGTACCAATGGATAGCAGCGGTCAGAATCAACAATACCCCACCCAGTATTGTCAACAATATGTTCCTGGTTACCAAGGCAACCAAATGTATTCAATGACCTCTCAAGGTCAACAAGCTATGGGTCTAGAACAAGGTGATGTAAATTATCAGTGTGGATATAGTGTAACTAGCCCTGTTGAGGGACAGAACAATAATAGTTATGGTTATCCAGTTCCCTTCAGTCAACAACAGACAGTTGTGACGCCCAATCAGTCTCAGATGTACTATACAGTGAGAAATCAGCAATCAAATCCTGCAGTTGTACCGCAGGGCTATGTGTATAGTGGCCAACAAGGCACATCATATCAAAGCAACACCCCTCCTAGTCAAAATAACTCAACGGTGACTCCAAATCTTCATGTTAATACTGTAACACAACCAGTCAATATGAGTGCTGTGAACAATATAAGTGTAGCCCAGCAACAACAACAACAGCAGCAGCAGCAGACCCCTGGTGTCGTGCAGGGGTCAGGTGTGAACCCTGGTGTTGTGCAGGGGTCGAATGTGAACCCTGGTGTAGTACAGGGCTCAGGTGTCAACCCTGGACAGAATACACAGTATATCTCATCATTTCAATCGTCGTATCCTATCATGCATCACACATCCAAGTTTCACCAACCACAGTCATTCTCCTCCCCTGTTCGACACATGAATCCACAAATTGTTCCAATTCATGGCTTACAAATGCAAGGTCAGCCAAACCAGGTCGCCCAAACGTTCCATGGAGTCTACAGACCCAATATGCAAATACCTATGCAGATGCATCACCCACAGCAACAGCAACAACAACACCCAACCCAACTACAACAACAACAAGCAGCACAGCAGCAGCAGCAGCAGTTGTTAGTGACTGCCGTGAGTAAGTCGCAGTCATCATCATCACAACATGTTACAGTGAGTGCTAAAGGTTTGTCGTATGATACAAGTAGTAGTGCTGGTAATACAGATAGCAACGGTGGCCATCATGACACTACAGATACCACGCTTCCTGCTACTGTAGCTGATCAGATGGTGAATGTTGCCTTCAGGCCACAAATGCCTAACCAAGGTGGGTTATAACTAGTGTTTTCATATTCCTTTTTTCTTCGACCAAAATGAAAACAAATAGAAAGTCAGCATTTTTGTTTTATGATGATTTGATGGTTTCCCATTGGCTGATTAACTCCAGATAAGCACAAATAAAGGGTCGGAAATGATAAACAGGAATAACAAAAGATAAAACGGCATTTTGATTATTCGGCATTTTTGAATGGCACCTTTGGTATATATTTACATATCGCTGGCTTAGAATGAGAAGGTCGTAACTACTACTTACGACCTTATAAGACAGATACATATTTAAAATCAGCATCACATCATGTTGACCAAAATTTAGTTGTAAAAGCTTGTTTTTCCATTAATGAGTAAAGAGTTATTTTCAGACAGTTTTTTTTCATGTTTCTCAAAATATCGATTTTGTACTTATGACCTTCCCATTCTAAGCCAGCGAACTTATGTAGTGTATAGTTCGATTTCAAGCATTGAGCCGTGACTGCACTTTTAAAGTTTAATCCATTCGCCGATAAAGATTGTCGTGCGATTGACTATTCAGATATGTATAACACACATTATTAAGTATCATATCTTTAAATCAAGACTATTGAAGTCAATAAATCACGGGTTACCCGCAGAAATAGACTCGTCTAAAAGGTCATGGCTCAGGGTTCATAATTGAACTATAATAGGTTGTGCATGTTTGTATGTTTAACTTATACTGACACACTGAATGCTGTATTACAGAAGTGCGACTACAGTATCAGCCCAATAGACCTCAGGTACAAACTGTGCAATTCCCTCATCCACAAACACCGACAAACAGAAGGTAAATAACTTATATAACATATTTCATACCTAGATCCCTTAACATCTACCTAGAGTTACCTCCCTTAGCTGTGTTTGCTATATTTTCATGTGGGATAATTTGATCTCATTTACGGTAATTTTTTAGACCATTCACTGTCTGTGTGTACTTACCTTATTCTCGAGAGGTCACCCATTTATTAATTTAATCACAATATTTTTCTCAAGATAATAACTAGCTAGATCAAATTTTGATAGTTGGTCATTTAAGGCAAACCAAACCGGGTCATATCTAACTGGGTTGCCAGCGACCTGGAAAAGTCTGAAAGTCACCGCGGTACTGGTCGGTGAAGAGTCTGTTTTAGTCAGGGAAATGTCAGTGAAAAGTCTGGGAATTTTTACAACCAAAGCTCCTAGTAACCCTGTCTAAGGAAAACCTTAATTTGACGTCATGCTCACAGTTTTGAAACTTTGTCACAATGGTTGTCTCTACCATATCTAGGTCATCGTGCAACTTGCAAATCTTGTATCAGAAAGTGAACAGAAAACTTGTTCTATAACAATCTTGATAAAATTTCATAATATAATAGCAAAATCTCACCATATTTTACACACTTTTTGGAATGTTATCTCAATCATTCTATTAGTCGTATGTGGGAATGTTATCAAGCTGAGCACTCTGCTGCTGTAGTATAATATGAAAATGACTGTAATAATAATAATAATAATAACGAGAAAGACTTTATTTAATGAGGCAATAGCCTAATGTGTTGGAGTGTTCAACCATTTTCCTTACACATTTAGAAATTATACACTTGTCTTACTTTGGAACTAAAGCATTTGCTTCACTTTGATGCTAAGGGAGACAACTCAGTGATTTAAGAGACTATGTATTGACTAGAGTTATTTCTCTTGACTTTTGTATACCATTCACTGGTTTTAATTTTTTGCAATTTTGTTAAACACGTTTTCTTCTTCCTTACCCCACCCACTAGTGTTTCACAAATTATATGTAGTTTAGTAATATTACAAGACAGAATTGATTACACATACACAAAATTTAGGGTTTTTCATAAAGATATGTTATTTGCTCTTATTATCAAGATGTTTCAATGCTGTTTTTGTCTGTCCGATTTTTCGCTAGTCTTGCTATTTTTAATTGCACATTAATTTTGGTCATCATCTTCTGCTCATTTTGTCATTTTTTTTATAATTATATATAATTGGAAATCCTTTCATTTTTTAAAACCAGCATTTTTATTATTCTTGCTTTCATATGTTGTATTCTTTACCTTTTACCTATGAGCACTCACTTTTCATATATCTGTAATGTACCAGTCAGTAGCATCCCTGTCTCACCAGCCCCGGGGATGGGTGGTGGATAGCCAAGGGAACGACAGTCAGTGTTTTTAATTTCCAGCTTCCCCAGCACTGTTGGGAAATGATGGACATTTTTCTCCAATCCAATACCCTGGCAACAATATTTAGTTGTTGGGGGATGGGAAATACCAGAGATTTAACCATCAGCTGTCCCCCGCACGAATTTTGAAAGGCCGGGGTTTTGATAACCCAAAAGTAAAAATCCCAGCCCATCTCTGGGGGTGAGGGGGCGTGGATGCAACAGACTGGTGCATAAATTGTGACAAATATACTGTATATATCCTATATAAATACTCCCATTCAAATTTGATATATTTTTGTTTGGGAAGGAGCATTTACCTGTAGATATATGGCGGTGCTGTTAAATGAGCTTAAAGTTGGCAACTTCTTACAATTCTTCATAGATCTGGCCTTAGTTTTCTTCAAACTTTATCATTTAATAAGCGTATATTATATAAAAGATTTATTGAATGATGTATGTGAAAACATCATAGGTGTAAAACATTGTCACATTAACCAGGTTCGCAAATGGAAAAATAAATTATGTATTTAGTTGGTGCCGTCAAGACATTTTAGGTCAACGCATGCCTCCTAAAGTCAGAGGCATTTCTCAGCAGAGCTGTGCTGTATGTAAAACAGCTAATTTCATGGAACTTGAATGATTTTTGGTTAAAAACAGTATTTAAAAGTAAAAATTACCAGTATATTTGAAATTGGAAGTAGGAATTTTATAATTGGTTTAGAAGAAAGTTAGTGCCAGCCATCTTATCTTTGCTATGTATGATTTCATTCTCAATCAAATTTGCTCTCTTGGTTAACGTGGTTAAAGGCTAACCATGAAATCCACAAAATTTGATCCCCTACAAAAATTAATGATTTTACAGAATATTATAGCATAAAAACCGTGATTTTGCTCATACCTTTATATAAGGATTCACACGCTGTTGGTGTCCAGTTTTAAGTATGCTCATTTCAGGACCCAGTAGACGAAAATAAATGATTTACAGTGTCATTTGAACTGTTATTCACATTTTAATTGTAACAGCTGCTCAATTTTCTATAATAGTAAAATAATAAACGTACACATACCACCAATGTCACTGTTTTTTTGGTATTTGCGGATACCGGAAAGTCGACGCTCATAACAAAAACTTGTGCATGGTGTAACGTTTGCTAAGCGACGTCGTGTTTGTTTTCCCGACGTCGCCCAAACTTTCCTGCCAAAGTGTCATAATTTGAAAAAACATACTAAGTATGTTATATGCAATAATAGCGTTTACGCAAGCCTTTTCGCGTTAATACATCTGCAGAGTCCCTTGGGTGGGGCTTGGGCACCAACTGTCCCTTGGGACTCTGCAGATGTAATAGCACGAAAAAGCATGCGTTAAGTCTACATCAGTATTTTCCATTTGAGAGCAAATTTGGTCTGACTTCTTGTTGTACTCGTAGTGTGTTATTATGCTGTATATTTTCTGTTTATTTTCCCCAGTAGTCCCACGACACCAAAACCTCAGCGAACCAAAAAACTTGGCAGTAGAGATAGTCAGCAATCAGAAGCATCTGAGTCAGGTAGTAAAAACATATACATACATTATCTCTCATATCATGTAGTTCCTCATCTTATAGTATGGAAAGCCTTGATTGTCTTATACGTACAAAATGAACGTTGTTGTGTCCAAATAGCAATATATTAAGCCACGTTGTCAATATATTAAGTCAATATATCAGTATATTCAGTGAGAATGTCATTATATGATGCCGATGTGACCATATATTGAGCCAATCTGTCATTATACGATGTGCATTTATGAATATATTAAGTGAAACAGTCGTCATATCGATTCAACAAGACAATATATCATGCCGATGTGACCATATATTGAGTCAATTTGTCATTATATGTGCATTTATGAATATATTAAGTGAAACAGTCCTTGTATTGATTCAACAAGACAATATATCATGCCGATGTGACTTTATATTGACTCAATCTATCATTATACGATGTGCATTTATGAATATATTGAATGAAACAGTCCTTATATCGATTCAACAAGACAATATATCATGCCGATGTGACCTTATATTGAGTCAATATGTCATTATACGATGTGCATTTATGAATATATTGAGTGAAACAGTCCTTATATCGATTCAACAAGACAATATATCATGCCGATGTGACCTTATATTGAGTCAATCTGTCATTATACGATGTGCATTTATGAATATATTAAGTGAAACATATATTCATAAATGCACATCGTATAATGACATATTGACTCAATATAAGGTTACATCGGTATGATATATTGTCTTGTTGAATCGATATCAGGAGTGTTTCACTTAATATATTCATAAATGCACATCGTATAATGACAGATTGACTCAATATAAGGTCACATCGGCATGATATATTGTCTGGTTGAATCGATATCAGGAGTGTTTCACTTAATATATTGATAAATGCACATCGTATAATGACAGATTGACTCAATATAAGGTCACATCGGCATGATATATTGTCTTGTTGAATCGATATAAGGACTGTTTCACTTAATATATTCATAAATGCACATCGTATAATTACACATTGACTCAATATAAGGTCACATCGGCATGATATATTGTCTTGTTGAATCGATATAACGACTGTTTCACTTAATATATTCATAAATGCACATCGTATAATGACAGATTGGCTCAA
Organism: Spisula subtruncata; assembly: GCA_963678985.1. Taxonomy (NCBI): domain Eukaryota; kingdom Metazoa; phylum Mollusca; class Bivalvia; order Venerida; family Mactridae; genus Spisula; species Spisula subtruncata. The sequence goes on from OY787668.1 coordinate 41,228,221, forward strand.
TATAAGGTCACATCGGCATAATATAATGATATTCTCACTTAATATATTGATATATTGACTTCATATATTGACAAAGTGGCTTAATATATTGCTATTTGGGCACAACAAAGTTCATTTTGTACGTATAAGACAGCCAAGGCTTTCCATATTATAGCAAACTAGTATCCGGATTGACTGCATTTGGAAGTCTTTTCTTTTCTGCACAAAATAAAAGTTATCTGATGAAAATATTCAAAGAATTGACAAAGTTATGGTCATTTGAAGTTCTACAGTCTGTATTTTAACAATAAACAATGTTTGAAGCTTTGTTAAGGTGTAGGGATGTGTGCAAATGGCAGCTGAAACAGTCTTGCAACTTGTTTTTAGGATTGGGCATTATGCATCAGTAGATCCCCTTTAATAACCTGGGACCTTATTTACCAGCATTATAAGTCTAAAACTCAAGACTTAGACTTATGATTGCCAAATGTTCTAACCGCTCTCATGTTGTCATTAATGTTTAAATTTTGATATAAATGGATATCTATGTTCAGTGTTTAACAACAAATAATCTGATAAAATTACATGTGGTTGAAATAAATGCTATGCTCGGCATTAGCTGCAGGGGTAAAAGTTTTCAGTCTAAATTCTGATAAATACTGATTTCAGTATTTTAAGAAAAATTGCCCTATGTAATGTATGTGAATATCTTCTAGTTCATTATATTGACAATTTTGAACTTTTACACATGGTAATGGTCATTTGATTTTCATATCATGGTGTGCTGAATTTTAACAATAGAACAATGTTTGAAAAATATCATTTGTTAGATTCATGATTTTTTATGTATTGGCTGCTGACTTTATTGTGAATAATGTTTTGATATTTTGCTTGATTTGTATTTTCCTTGTTTATTTTGCTTTCTTTATTGCATTTCATACCTATGCTTTTATTGTTCCCCATTATTTAATCTGATTTGAATTAATCGTAAGAAGGGTTAATGTTGTGTTAATTGCAATGAAAGGTGTATCATGTATTTACACCGTCCCATCTCTGTCATACACACAAGCATTAGATGCTTGTCCAGTATCTGTAGGCTCAACCAGGGTTGTCTTTAGGAGGCAGCAGGAGACCAAATTGATATTTGGGCCGTCTCGAATTTACCCCTAGCTGCCTTCCACCTTTAGTGCTCAGGTACCTTGGCCTCCTCAAATGTACAGAAAGCCTTCTGCATGAAATCTTAGTGAAAATCCTGCTCAACACCCATCTTTTCCTTTGTGTGGCTCTTATAGACACTTGACAGTCACAAGGTTTCATACATTTCATATGCGACAGAGATAGAACCAAGAATTTAGAATATATCGAGTAGAACATTCGTACAATTTATCATACATTATGTTGAAGATTGTAGTGATTTTGCTCTGTATCAGCAGATTTTTGTAGTCAAACTTGAGTTAGGTATAAAAGAACCACCTGCCATAAACAACCAATGTTATTCAATTCGAATCTGCTTATTAATAATTTTTGAAGTGCTAAGTCTTTATTGTCTGATAAAATATTGAATGACCAGTGGTCAAGTTGGGGTAAAGAGAAGGTGATTCAGTCAAATCTTTGTATTTACTTGCTGTGGCTTACATTGCACATTTGTAAGAACACGGACTACTCACACAGGTATCAAACAAGCTTTCATTTTCCAATGAAAAAAATGATTATTACAAATGTTGATTGCCAATGACGTTGGGCAGATGGGTGCCAACAAATTGGTGCAAAATGACTGGTTGGGATTAGGGATTATTCAATATTTACAAAAGTGAGGAGCAGGGATTATATCTACATTCCCTTTTAATAGAAATACAATAACATGAAATGAACAAAGAGTTAGATCAGACTATGATAATTCCCTTCTTTACAGGATACATATGATTGCATACCTCACAGCATTTAAAACTTTGTTTATCTTGTATTTTCAGCCAATGGCAATGGTCAAGCTATCATGAGCAACGTTTTGGAGGTATGTGATCTTCCACCGTATGGACTGAGATCTGACTATGAGAATGTTCTAAATAAACTTATAGCGGCGGGAGCGGATATTCGCTTGTCTACGTCGGAAGGATGGTTACATCTATGTGACATGAACTCTAATAACCAAACCATATCATTACCCATACAGGTGTTGGCTGTGTTTTCTGACTATGACGTGGCGTCACAGATTCTAAATTCCCATTCTAGTAGTAAATACAAGCTAAGAATGGTCAATAATATAGCTGATTCTCACCTATAATGTGCACATTGTTGATAAACTCAGATTGTGTTAATCGTTTAAACAAAATATTTTGTTGTATTTTTATATGAATCATAGTTTTACTGCATTTTATTTCTTTGAATGGTGAAAGTTATGAATGATGAATATGATGCTAGCAAGTGATTTAGAGAAATAATTATATGTTGTATGTGTTACAGTAATAACGTTAACAATCTGTATTGGCTACACTAATGTCTGGGCTGGTTGGAACCAGTATCATATTGGTCACTTGTCAGGGATATTGTTACAGCAGAGACATTTAAAAACCCTTAAGAACTGTATTATGGCATGTGGTCTCGAATGGAATACACAAGCAATGAAATGTGTTATAGAATGAAATGAAAGCCGTGATAATGTTGTTTATGTGACAATCACAGATATACATTGTCTGTTTTGTGCAACAAGGTTGTATTTCACTGTACAATTTATAGTAAGATTATAGTGCTGAGAATTTGACCTGACCCTGGCCTTATAATAGATTATTAGCATGTTTTAACAGCTGATATGATATCTATATTTATAACCCTGGTTGTATGTTTTCATAAGCCAGTAGTATCATGAAGATGCTTGAAGTTTAATACAAACACAAATTCAAAATACCAATATTTTTAGGATTTGCTTGCAGAATTTGAGATGTTCCTACCTTGTAATATATTCTTGCATAAATGTCAGGATCAGGTCAAATTCTCCAAGCTATACAACATTGTTGCACCAAAGTGACAAACAGTACCAACACTCCATTGTTCCGTACACCTGATACAAACATACACCCACATACACCCACCTTTAATGTGATGTACCGTAAGTCACTGTATCCTATCACCCAGCAATGTTTACACACAATACACTGCAGCTTGAAGCTTCAAACATGGTTTCTGAATAAATAATGTCAACATTTTACCCCTCTGTTTTCAACATGTTATGGTATATATAAGTGTTCACTGTAGCTTAAGTTCATGTTATAATGGTGTCTAGCTTTATACGGTCACCAATTTCAGTACTTTTATTTACAATTTTCTAAACAATTCCAAACACAATTGATAGTTTTTGTTGTTAAACAATCTGATGGTCCTTGTGGAGTCAAATTAATGAAGTGTATTTTATATGAAATGTTTAATGTGTTTGTTTTCAGTCCACAATGACTTTATAAACAGAGATGGCATTTATAAAGCATCTTGAGTGAAAACTTATAATTTTCTTAAAATCTCAAATTTTCCTTAAGTGCATCAGCTAAACAGGAAAACTAATGTTAACAATTATTTACAATGTTTAGAGGCATTATGTAAAGAGCAACAGTAATCATATAGAAAACATTGACTATTATTCTTTCTTGTGATATATGGGCAGCTCAATAGTTTAACTAAAGTCAAAATATTTAAGTTTTCACTTAAGATGCTTTAGAAATACCGGCCCTGCTCACTTTAACATTCACCAGTATCTAATACATGCTAGTCATATTATGGAACTTTGTAATATTATTGAAAACTTGATTGAAGGATTTTGGCTTATTCCCAAAAAATGAGGACTACCTCTATATAATCATTTCTCCACATAACCAAAGTACTGGTATGTTTTTGCCAAATAATTATTGACTGGCAAATGACCCATCCCTGAAACAAATGGAAAGCTTTGTGTATTATATGTTTGTCTCAAAAAGCGGTCTACTTGTCCCTGACTTCATTATACAAAAGTCATGTTATACAAATAAATAATAATTACTGTAAAATCATTAAATTTTGATGGGTCGAAATTTCGTGGTTTTGGTAAAAAGACCAATATGATGGGACGTTAATTCGTGGAATTTGCGTTTCAAGTAATGTATACAGGTTACAAACCACTAAATAAATTTGTTCTTTAGCTCAATGTAAAGTTACAATGGTCAGTCCCAGGTTGATACATGTTAAAGTCTATGGCCAGGTGGCAGACATATATCAATGAAAAGAAGGGGCTACCAGCTTTAAGAAAATACAAAAAAAACAGGGGGTCACGTATCATATAAGAAAAATTTTGTCCGTCCAACGCGGTGAACATATTTTTACAGGCGCGCGGACCGACCAAATCTGGGTTTTACCCTACCCTACTTTCGCTTTGGTATTTTGGCCAAAATCTCAAAATATGTAAAATAAAACAGTTTCAATACATCACATACATGTATACAATGCCTGTAAACCCAATTAGATGATTCCAGTTCCACCTTGTCAAAGCATACTACCATTTAAACACAATCACAAGTTTATTTAGGGACTATTTGAGTGTATCCTATTTTGGTTCGCGGAGGCATTTAGTGGTTTGTAACCTTAAGACAACCCTTTTCCCCCATTTTGATTGATTTAAACACTTATTTGACAACTACTATGTATATACAACTCCAAATGATGACTTTCCAGACTGAAATGACATGATTTCTCAAAATTTTGACAAAAGAGAGTAAGCGCCTTTAACGCAATTTCTTGGATTCTGCTGGCCATATTGTATGAATACTGGCAAATTAAACAGTTGCAGTTTTGTATAAACCTTACATTGGGCAATTATTTTATGTTGGGTGCTTAATTATGTGACTATTCCTCATATATATACACAATAACCCAGGTCTGATACCTAAATAAGGTCAAAATTGGTATGAAAATGTCATTTTGTGGAGGAAAAATCTTCATTTTTTTCTTAAATTTTTACCCCAAAACATATTTTTTTCACATTTTGAGACAAATTTCACTGAAAAATGGAATAAAACCCACAGAAAAATGTATTTCTAAACATTTAATGTCAAAATATTGAAAATATACATTTTAATTTTTTGGGTCATTTCTTAAGGTCACAAACCACTAAATAAATTTGTTCTTTAGCTCAATGTAAAGTTACAATAGTCAGTCCCAGGTTGATACATGTTAAAGTCTATGGCCAGGTGGCAGACATATATCAATGAAAAGAAGGGGCTACCAGCTTTAAGAAAATACAAAAAAAACAGGGGGTCACGTATCATATAAGAAAAATTTTGTCCGTCCAACATATTTTTACAGGCGCGCGGACCGACCAAATCTGGGTTTTACCCTACCCTACTTTCGCTTTGGTATTTTGGCCAAAATCTCAAAATATGTAAAATAAAACAGTTTCAATACATCACATACATGTATACAATGCCTGTAAACCCAATTAGATGATTCCAGTTCCACCTTGTCAAAGCATACTACCATTTAAACACAATCACAAGTTTATTTAGGAACTATTTGAGTGTATCCTATTTTGGTTCGCAGAGGCATTTAGTGGTTTGTAACCTACAAGGGTCAAGATTATTGTTCGATGAGATTTGATTCGGAATTTAATCCCCCACAAAAATGAATGATTTGACAGTATGTATAAAAATGGCTATAACTGTATGTATTAATTATGATTCAATGCTTGTGTCAAGTAAAAGTAAGATTTAAACCCTTGTGTAGAAACTGTATGATGGTCACTTACATAATTTTTGGTATTTATTTATACACCCAGATACTAAGTATATGGGAGCTATATTCAAGTTATATCTTCAGTCCGTGGGTCTGTGCATCCCATATGGTCGACCTGTACACAAAATGTATTCAGTAATTTGTCTTCACAAACATTTGTCGGACATAAAGGGACTTATTCTTTCCCCAGTAAACCCAGTCGTACATATCTGTAGCACATTATTCAAAGATGAATTTTCAGAGTTGTTTCCCTTTGATATAAAAATAGTATTATAATTGTGCCGGAGCAGTATCTGGGGGTATTTTTCACCCTTATTGATAGCTCATGTCTATAATATGCCTGTGTGAAAGTTGTGAGAAGACTATGTGAGGTTTGTGTTTATGTTTTGGTTGAACCATCAAAATGTCATGTTATATTATCACTATATTGGACATTAAACTAGAGAGTCTTTCAAGCTGGAGATATATATTAGTATATCAAATCCAGTAGCTACGATTCATTTATTGGTGTCTTACATTGTATAGCTTGTCGGATTAACCGAGGAGCTGTTGTCATAATGTGATCGCAATATATGTTGTGTCTCTGTCAAATTGTCAACAAAATGTTATGTATATCATTGAGCAGTTTCATGGCCCCGTGTTTTAGGATCAAAATCAAGAATATTCTCTAAGACTCTTACATACTTCTAGCAATGGCTAACTTGTTGCATATGGTGCAAAATTGTAATAGAAATTTCTCATTATAAAAGTATGATGAAAAAGGATTTTTTTTAATAATTATAACATTTTGTACAAATTTAATCACTATTTGAAAAAATGTTAATAAACGAGGTTACCCAAAAGGGTCCTCAAACATGAAAAAGGATTTTTGAAAGTAGATTCACATCGATATCAGTCATTGTTATAATTACATTTGAATTCTTTGTCAGGAAAATGAGAAGTTTCTGCCAAGTGTAATTATCTGCTTTCAAAGATAAGTAAAAAAATTAATTATCAAATAGATCAAGATAAGTTAATTATGAACTCAGGGCCTGAGGAAGTTATGATAAGCCTCAATGATAACATAACTAAGTCTTGTAGACAAGTGTAGGCAGCATCGGATAGCGGTGCTTTTGTGTGTGTACATGTACAATTGGTCATATATTATATGTGAATTGTTCGCATTTCCACATTCCCATGTTTAGTATGAGAATATATGTATATTTTACCACCATGTGAAAGTGATGTATATTTTACCACCATGTGAAAGTGATGTATATTTTACCACCATGTGAAAGTGATGTATATTTTACCACCATGTGAAAGTGATGTATATTTTACCACCATGTGAAAGTGATGTATATTTTACCACCATGTGAAGGTGATGTATATTTTACCACCATGTGAAGGTGATGTATATTTTACCACCATGTGAAGGTGATGTATATTTTACCACCATGTGAAGGTGATGTATATTTTACCACCATGTGAAAGTGATGTATATTTTACCACCATGTGAAGGTGATGTATATTTTACCACCATGTGGTAGTGTTACATGTTACAGCACTGTTGATATGTATATCCATTTGTTTGACAATAGATATTATCTTATAAAATCTCCTTCCTGTTTATAACTTGATGGAAATAACTCTAGCCTGGTGTATACTGTGAAATTGTTTAATTTCAATGGGACATTTTGGTAAAAAAGACCATTTCAATGGAACCTTAAAACGTGGATTTTGCATTTCAGGCAATAAATACAAGAATCAAAATCATTTTTTGATGGTTTTTGATTTTGTGGTTGAAGGTGAACCACGAAAATCCACAAATTTAATCCCCCACAAAAATTTATGATTTTACAATATATGCATTGAAAATTATTATTCCAAGATCAAACAAAATTGGATATCGGAAATGCATTTAATTTATCCTTTTTATTTGTAAAGGGAGGCTAGTGTTATATTCAGCAGACTATAGCTACATGTACTCGCAATTTTCCCATTCAGTTTATGTAGCCACACCGTTAAACATGTATAAAAATGCAATCTGGTTGGAATTTCAAGAAGGCTGCGCTTAAATATTTTTGTTCAATAGCAACTGTTTGTGTTGCACTCACTTCTGAAAATGGCTTTTACTAAAACATATACTTTGGGTTGCATACAGTATTATTATAAGCTGTAAATATTTGTGCTGTACTATTTATATTTGTTGGTATTTTGGTAAAAAAGACAGTTCTGTGGTATGATATTTCTGTTGAATTGGTTTCATCAAAATTAAGTCAATAGGAAATCTATAAAACATTTGTTTTGTTGAAAATAAGTCGTAGAAATAATATAAGGCAAATATTCTCTCTTTGTGTATAAAGTTACTTATTCAATTCTCACCTAAGTTTTTAAAAGTCTTCTACGCAAATAATTTCCTAAGGAATTACCCAATCAATTGTTTTCGTATCAATTCTTATATTTGTACCAATGTTTAAACTTGAATGTTTATGTTTAGCTTACCCGATCACTTGGTGTGCTACATATACTGTGATTGGTCTGCCTGTGTTCATCATCAACAGCTGGTCCACATAAACTGTTAGGCAATTTTTTAACAAAATATAACTAGAATTATGCTTGAATTTTCCTCTTTACGATTTATTTTTATTCAATGGTCACCATTGGTGGTTCTTTTCTCAATAAGAACCATAAAAATCTTTTCATGTATGTTCCTCAAATGCCCCAATCGCTAAGTGCTAAGCCTGCAACATGTTGGTTAACATGGTCACATGGTATTCTCGTGAGCGATCTAAGGTCACCATTGCCCTCTCCAAGGTCACTATTGCCCTCTCCTTTAAGTTGCTGAGCTTTTACAAACTGTTGATGTTGAAGTGTTACATTATTCAACCTGAGTGTACAGCTCTTAACACAACAGTGTTTCAACTTGAGCATTTGGCTCTATCGTATTCTATACTGGAGTCGTGTTGAAAATATGTTTTCAGTACTTCTAGGATAGCACCAAATATTATAAGAAAGGGCATTATCAATTTGACTCTTTTCTGACACAATTTTAAAACCTTGAGTTGTTGAAGTAAAATATCTGCCACGGAACGTGAGAGCTCTGGTCTGTTTAAGTAAAATATCTACCACGGGAACGTGAGACCTCTGGTCTGATTAAGTAAAATATCTTCTATGGGAACGTGAGAGCTCTGGTCTGATTAAACAAATGGTCCACATGAAGAATGTAAGGTACTATAGATCTATGTACTGCACATTATTATGTCACATGATCAGGTTGTTATAGCGAGGTTGTTGATGTAGTCACTCTGGCTTTACAGGAGAGGTGATTCACTGGCATGTTTTCATTTACTGTTTGTTATACTAAGGGCCCTTCTTTAAGGCATTTAACCGGGCCCTTCTTTTTTAGGCCCTTTATATAGTACAATGTCCCTGCTTTCATTATTTCCCTTTGGCATTTTATGTACATATACTGGTAGTTTGTTCTTGGCGAACACTTAAATTCATTGTGTACATTGTTCATTGTAAACATGAGTGCAATATTAGTGTGTACAACAGGTGACTAAAGAAACAAAACTATTTTGTGCCTTGTTATAAACATAATAAGTATTTGTATTTTATGCATGCATAAGTATACTTAACGATGATAGGTCCTTATTAGGTAATAGTGCTTCCACAAATAAGTTCAGCTGATTGGTCTCCCGTTAGAAATATGCATTCTATTAAGAAGAAAATAAGATTAGAATTTAATTTTTAATTTGATGTGCATAACTAATTATTTTATTGATAACATGTCCGTGCTTAGATGTCAGTTTGTCGCTGCAGTTAAATATATGTGACGTTTTTGTGGCTATATACATTGTCTTATTTTGTATTTCAACTTTATTATGTACTACAGTAACTGTATCTTTCATATGTCATATGCTCCTGAACCCTTCTTGCAATTATCACATCTGATGTCGCAAAAAGATAGGGACTAGACTTGGGAGCTGGTACCCATATTTCACAATTCCACTTATTTTACTCAATGTCTGGCTCGTTTGATTCACATTAAGATTTGTCACCAATGCCATAAATAATTTAGTATGAATTAATTGCCTGTAATTATGAAATATGTTTCAGTACATGATGTATCAGAATTAGAATATAGTGCGCCCAGGATAAGGTGATATTTACAAACGTTGACTGGATTGGTCTGCTGTTGCTAAATCGATTACGTAAATAAACACGTATGGTCAATTAAATGATTAATCTTGCACTCTTGATTTTTCTACCCATTTTGTTCAGACCAAACGTTCCCGCCTTTCTTAATATCCTAGGCGCGCTATACTTTCTGAATGCTGGTGTTGTTGTTGAATGGTTAGGTATCTATCTGTGTCCATATTCCTAGTCTCTATGTTGATATTTGTGTACACTCCTTCTCATTCTAACCAACAGTTCACACCAATGATATTAATTAAATCATTTTTAGTTCATTGTGAAAAATTGTCACTCGTCTTACAAGGTTTATCTTTCCTTGCGGTATGTTAACCCTCGCTTACCTCGCTTCGCAGTTACACTCATCACTGCTTTCACTCACAAATTTTAAAATAAGATTGAATAAAATAATTATTAAAACTTACCTATCTCATTAAAATCAGACCCTTACATTTGCTCCATTCCTTTACGCTGTTAAGAGATCTGACTCCACTACATAAGAGGTCACGTTCAAATGAACTCATCGGTGTACAATAATGTCATGTTGTTTAGTAGACTTTTGCTGCACTTTCAGATTTGTGAAAGAAGCGATTTGATTGGGGTGAGGGGAGCATTAATATTAGTTGTACAACTTGATTTATAATCAAACTGAAAGAATAAGTGCTACAATCCTTGATACTGAAGTGGTCATACTTAATAATTATTATATTATTTGTTACTTTATTACTTTATGTTAGTACTGGTGCAGTTTTATACCAAGATGTCTGTTGTTGGTCCATTGTACAATTGACATTACACAACAGATGAGACCCCTTTGCTTATGTCACAAAAGCATTCAAGATAATCCATTGGACCATGTGATTATGATTTATGGATTACCTTATTTACCATTAAAATGGATTTAAAGGTACCTAGTGTAATGTCAATTATTTTTGTGAATTATTATTGTTTTTCATGTGTTTACTAGATTGAGAACAAAGTTGTGTGTATTTATTGTCAAGGTTAAATGTTTCTCTGATTTTTAGTATCATGTACATGTGTTCAATATTCGACATACCAAAGCTTTCTAGTTATGTTAAAGTAGTAACAAGAAAAATATTGTATCTTAAGGTCATGGTTATGTCATAAAATTTAAATATTTGCAATTCCCCTACGCCAAAAAGGTAAAATAAAATAATTTTTATTGCGAATGTATAAATATTTCTCACACATATAACTTGGTGCACGAGACTGGTTTTTACTGGACGGACGTCTGTCTGGTGGAATGTCACAAATATTGTGCATGCTTTTTCTCGTTGACCATTGGTCAGATTCTTATGGCAATTCACACAAAAGTCTTGGTACTAGCGTTTTATCAGGAATTTTAGATTTTGGAGATTTTGCCATAGTTATGGCCCTTTATGAGAGATATGTTTTTGTGTCAAAAATTCTTCTATTTCACTTTATTTATCCTGTGCTTGTGCTATAACTATTGACTATTATTGATTTGCTTTAATTCCCATTCTGTTCATTGTCCTTTACTGCCCATTGTTTCATTTGCCATTTATTTGAAAGAGTGCAATATGTCTGTTAAACAGTTTAATGATATTTGTAGCATAACTTTCACCAGCTAGTGTATGTTGAACACAATCAATACTGTCCAAATGGCCTATTCAGTTTCATTATCGTATAAATTCAGCCATAAGTCGTACGAAAACGGTCCTGAAAAAAAGTCATCCCACTACTTATGGAAGAGTTTACTGTAGAATTTCATCTGTAGTATTAGTAGTCACTGGGAAGACTGGGCATGCCCAACTGTGTTGCCGCTTAAAATAAAGTTGTTATTATTATCAAAGGCTGGTTAACATAAAAACAAGCTGGAATACTTACATGTTTGATGGATATTACATGTTTGATGGTTATTACATGTTTGATGGTTATTACATGTTTGATGGTTATTAGTCCACATACTTGCTTTGGCAATACATTAACTGAATTTCACTTTATTACGCTCTCCTAAATTAGTTTTAAGAGAGGTTTTAGTGAATATTAAAGTAAGGAGGTCTGGTGTTAAGTTGATCTTGAATTACATGACCATTCAACATTCCTTTTATCGATAGTAATATAATTTGATATTATTTAAGAACACTTTATAGGGGTACGTTGTCATGATAGATTTGTTATTTGGCCAATCTTTCGAATTTGGCATCTGATATGTTTGCTTTGTCTGGCATAGGCCTGAGCACATCTATTGAGTTACCTCCCTTTCAATTAAATATAGCCGGTACAGATTGCCTCCCTTAAAATGTTCTGTTGAATGCTATGCTAGGTTTATGGACTCCTGTCTGTGCTCTTTGAAAAAAACCCATAAATTTATGGTTCCAGTAGAAATAATATTTTATATAAAAATTACACAAATTCTTACAGCATTTTATATCCAATTTATATCTTCGTTTTCTCTGAAAATTTTAATCACTTGTTAATTTTTCCACAGAGTTATAGAACTTTTATATTCTTATATTGAACATTCTTGAAAATGCTTTCAATGCTTTCAAGAAGCTCTGAAGTGGCTGTATTCATAAATTTGCCAGTTTTAAGTTAAACTATTGCTATGGCATACCTTTTAAATTGCATATTTTATGAAAGTGCATTTTATCTGACTACCATATAATAAAATACCTGAGTTAAGTCACTAAACATCAATATAAACACATGCTTAGCATTTTTACTATACAGTCAACCCTGTCTTGAACTGTCAGCTGAAGTTTATATAAAATATCACCATTGCACTAATATAGAATGTGCATGTATGGAGCCAAATGTGAACCTGGGGTCCTGTCCTTAATCTCCTATATTTTTTTTAGCTTGACTTTTCAAAGAAGAAAAAAGTTGAACTATTGTTGTGACATGATAATCAGCTTAGGCGTTGGTTAAGTTGATTGTCAGAGTCATTTTGTCAAAGACTTAGATAACCGCTTGAAACTTGGCATAGTTATTCATCATCACAAGAGGAGTCCATACTGACAAGGCTGATAACTGTGACCTATATTTATTGAGTTATTTTCCTTGTTACGATAAAAAACCATGAGAAAGTCAAGTATTTAGCACTCGTTGGCTGTGCTCTTATTACCCTAGTTTGTCAGGGTCAAGGGTCTCGCCAGGACAAAATTGTTTGACCCCTTGATAGACATTACTGGGTCTACGTATGATGTGAATGGTATAATATAGGTGCAATTTACATGTTTTATGAAATTATCAGTTTTGACTGATTTATGTTGGCTACTCTCCTTGTTTCGATTATGTGGTATATCAAATAGACTATAGTCTGTGTACTTCATGTGACTACAGACCCTGGTTGATACGTATAGTTCTTCGCTAGGACTAAACAATGCTATTATATCAGATATGAATGTAATGTATGTGTGTGAGAGAGGGTATATGTTTGTATGTATGTACGTTCCAGCTCCTACAAGCTGGACTAAAAAAACTATAAAACACGTGTTAACGTATCACATTGCAATGAGGTTGACAAATGATCTTCAACTTTCAGCCTATTGATATTTTTGACTGTTGCTTTAAGTAGTAAACTGTGTACTGTTTATTGTCATTTTTCACCATTTTTTATTTCTGCTGTTTTTTTGTTACGATGTTGGGTGTCTTTCTATCCCTGGTCTATATAGACGCATTGATGTAGTTATTATGCAGAACAAAATTAAAAACATGATGCACTATTTTCGTGTTTTCTTTTGTTTTCATTTTCCCAAATGTTTTTGACACAGGACTGTCTATGTAGGAGAGAGCATGTATGTATGCAGGGGTATTCATGAATTATGCCAGTGCGCCAACCACGCTGTATTTCGATGAATGGCAAGTTCTTAAAGTACATTCCTCCAAGAGACCATTGTTTGGCATTTTGCATATGGACATATGTCCATGATTCTAGTAGACTGATTGACAAAACAAACCTGCACTGTTTTAATTTTGATAAGCTCATGGCACACAACAGGGTTATAACATACATGCACAGTTTGCCATAAATAAGCTTTGAGCAGTTATGTTCAACATTTGGAGACACAAATGTACGACAGTCATGTTTACTATATGAAGGTCTAAACCGACAGGAAGTTGACCGAACCAGTTGTCTTGGATTTACTTTGTACCCGAATTGAATTTGCAGACAGGGCAATATTTCCATATGGCCTAAGCCACATAACAAATGTACAAGTACTAGGACTAGCTGAGTGACGGTCTAACTGGGGGTCTAACACCGTGGGGAGCGGTGGCCTAGAGGTAGGGCGCGCGCTTCGGGATCGAGAGGTCCCGGGTTCGATCCCCCTTTGGACCACTGGTCAAAATCTCTGAGCAAGACCCACAGCTCCATGGTGTAAAATGGAACCTGTGAGGGCAGTGTCTATTCCTGGGTGCCGCAGATCGATGTTGGCTGCCACACCACAGGAGAGAAATAGTCTCCCCAGGGAGACACGAGTGTAGGTCTCCATATGTAGCCCAATGACCAGGGGAGTTAAAAATGTCAAAGGTTGCTTGAGCGGCCTAACAGCTGAAAAGAGCCCTAGAAAATTGGTAACTTAACTTTTTTTTAACTTAACTTTTGACTACTATAAAGTACTACTGGATGTTACTGGAACTTAAATGAGCTGATACACACAAAGAGTGTCCCTCCCCGTCTGAACATACAGTCTATCACTTGACTTGTTGCATACAATACTCCCAATAGTTTCATTTTCTTTTGTCCTATCCAGCACGACACCCTTTACTTTGCCTTTCTTAGAGATTTGATACACTTTGCTATTGGCGGAAACATATATGTTATGATATGTATCACCGTCGGCAGTTAGATAGGTAGGTTCATTTCCAGTCCCCAATGACGTCTCGTGTTGAACATCTCGTGACGTCACATCTACAGTTATCACACAGAAGTTTTTAGTATCCGAGATTGAAATACGTTTACCTCCTTTGGACGTGGTCATGTGACAGAGTTGACTAGAGGCTATTTCACATGTTAGTGGATTGAAAATTTCAAGCTTACTTTTTTGGTTTCCACGATAATCCATTAAACGAAGTTCCCAAGTGATATTGGATTTTTTCGATATAATGGCAAAACCATATTTCCAGTCCGTCAGTCCTTCAATTCTTTTAATTTCGACTTTCATTTTACGACGCAAGTTGAGTCCATCTTCATTCGATATTTCATACACGTGTTTCGGTGTGGCTGCATACATGTCGGTTGGACAGATGTTTGAAGCACACATATCCACGAGTCTGTTATGAAACTGTAAAGCAGCTTTGCAGTTAAATAATTTGTTATATATTTTAATATTATTATTGTTTTTATCAATCACCGCTAGATTACCATTCAACAAAACGGTCATTCCTATGATTTCTGTTGATTTTTCACCAGTTTCAACTGGTAAGCTCAAATGATGAGTTGCTATGAAGTCACATATTCTAGGTCCATGCGTTGCCTTTGACTCTTCGTTGATTTGTCTCACTGACCTGTGCCTACTGTCTATATCGGGTAAACTAATACTTTCGTTCACATATCCTGGTCTACTGGTAAATTGTGATCGGTCTTTCTTGGAATACAATTTTTCATACTCGGGTTTTAAATTGTATCTGGATTGCAGAGCTTTCAATCTTGTAGACATGTATGATATTTCCTTTTTACGACTATGAAAGCCTACATGTTTGGGATAATAAAACCTTTCCTTGATAAATTTTGGCTGTACAAGGTATGGCAATGCTGGTAAACTGGAATGCGGCCATTTTGGTTGCTTTGTGTACGACGTTGTCTGCTTCTTTTTTGAGCCCGGGTAAATCGATTCTGGAACATGACCGAACCTGTAACGGTGTGGGTTTGTGTCCTTCACCTCTGCAAGCATCTTTCTCCGCTTCTTTTCTGTAGGGTCCTGTGATGAGGTCTCACTCATATCTCCATTCAGCTTGCTCTGGAGATCATCCAAGAAATTGTCCGTATACTGATGTTTTCCGCTTGTTTTTGAGACAAAAGAACTCTGTATTACTCTGTGTCGACGGTTTGCTCGAAGTTTAGTATGTTGGACCGTACACTTCATGCACAGAAAGGTATTACAATCAGTGCAGTAGCCTGTTGCGGGTACATATTTGTTGTGTTTTAGTTCGTTTTTACAGTAAGATGGAGATATCTCGTGAGTCTGTGTTTCAATATCCATCATATGTACATCAATACATGTACTACACAAATACGTTTGACAGACTGTACAAAAGCCAGATTTATGAATGTTTCTGTCAACTTTAAGACATTTAGAGCAAATTAAAGACGTCATAGCTTCATCATTATCATCTATATGGTCTTGTTGTTCCCGAGTAACATTCCGTTCCGCAAACGCCCGTGTTTTCTTGCTGACAGGTTTTATTCCACCGACCAATGATAAATTAGCAACTTCTGAGTATGCTGTGTCAGGGTCATAACCATCCGACTCTTCTGTTGTCTCACCCCTTGCCATTTTTGCGGATGCTATTATGGCTTTTAAGTCAGTACTTTCTGATGTTGTTTGTGGAGTACACGGATGTGAAACTTCCGAGCGATTGTTGTTTGTATCATGCTTAATATCATTGTCAAATGGAGCTGTGTTATTTTCTTTTGTTGTGTTACTTTTAAGTGTTTCTTTTTGATAGACTGGCGCAGTTTTATGTTGATCCGCATACGATTCAGTTGGTTTATTTCTTGCAGCATCATTGTCTTCATGGTCGTTAGTTGTCTGGTCGCGATGTTCCACGTTTTGTAACCTTGATTCATGTACATATAGAGAAATATTTTGCATATGAGCAAGGTTGTCAAATTTTGAAGTCTGATCATCAGCGTTATTTGTCCGCATTATTTTAGTTGTGTAAACGTTTATATCGTCAACTGTCATAGATGCTGTCGTTGATCCATTTTCTTTCGCCACTTCATCTATTTCATCGATTACTTCTGTTTTGACAGTACGAGTAGACGTGGCACTTTTAGCTTTTCTCAGCATAGTTCGAGGTGTCAACTGGTTCCCTCTAGAATATCTTCCACGTGGTTCTATCGGTTCATTGATCTTATTGAGCAGTTCTTTAACTTCCTTACTGGCAGTTGGAACCCTCTGACTTTCTTGTTCGTCGTCGCATATCTTATCGGCAGACTTTCGATCTTCAATGTGGTCTTCTGCAATATAACTTTCGGCACTTGACTTGGCGTCAACCTCATTTATTGGTATCGAAAGTGATTTCTCATTCAGAGTCATTAAAGTTGGAAGTCGTCCGGTGTAATATAAATTACCCTCATTTGAACTTTCATGTTTCTCCTCTGAGCTTTGGGCATCTGTCTGCTTACTTTGTGATGCTGGTTCAATATCACTTTCATGGTGAACAATTGTCTCATGTCCATGCTTTTCTACCGGTGATGAACTTATTTGACTTTCCTTCGATTCTTCTGCTGGTTCCTTTGATACATCTATACTGTGTTCATCGTTGACGCTATTCTTATTATCGGCACCCTTGGATTCATCATCATCAGTAGGTGAACGATTTTCGATTTGATTTGGGGTTTCCCCTTTAACAACAGTATCGCGAGTTGTTGAAACGCCTTTGATAAAATCGGTCTCGTTAGATACAAACGTTGGCATTTGTTCTTCGTCTAATTCAACATTGTCGTGGTCATTGGATTGGTCTTGTTGAGCAATAACTGTAGTTTCTGGATGTGTTTCTTCACGGTTAGGTGATTTTATCGTATGTTCTTGGGTAACACGTTTGTCGACTGGTTCACTTTCAGTTGGTGTTTCTCTGCTAGATTTGTGATTTGTGCCGTCTTCTTTATTATCATGTTCCATTTTATCAGTAACAGTTCCTGTTTTACCTGCAACAATTACATACCATTAGCAACTTCTTCTTTTGAATCTATTATTTAACTTAACAATTTGTAAATATTTCACAGGCTGCCTCAGCCAGCAAGCTTAATTGTGACCTCATCAATAATTCAAACTGGAATACATTGATTGTGTTACCTTATAGTTTACACATACCGCACATGACTCAACAGTTCTACATACGGTGTACATAACAATACCACGTGACTTTAGACTACAAACCCAAGAAGAACTTTTCTTCACTTTGAAAACAAAAATAGTCGTAAGTATTTCATTACTTCACCGATTTCTATAAAATCTACGCCAAATTGACCATACAAGCGATATTTGCTATATACATGTATATGAATTGATGTAAAACTTATTATCAGTGATTCATTACATGTTCGAATCATTTGATCAAATTTTATTACGAATATGGAACCGAGCAGCTGAATTGTCATTAGTAACAGTTGTATTTGTGTTTGAACCAGTCATTCTAGTTTTAAGTTTAGATAAAAAAACTTACCTTCATTTCTAGAATGGACAACTGTTTCATTATCTGTTTTCGAATTATTTGTGTGTTCTACTGCATCCAAGTTGCTTTGATTTAAAGTTTGTTCCTTAGAACTTTCATTGTCTAATGCTGGTTCAGGAGTCGTATCTGTACCATTTGTTTCACGAGGTAATGATTTAGTCTCAGTTTCAGCTCCCAGTACGTGTTCATCATGCTGTTTTGTTTCATTTATTGGTGAATGATCTCTTGATTTTGTTGAGTGTACAGGTGTTTGTCTGTCAGAGTTTGTAGCGGTGTTATTTTTGTCTAGATCTAGTAGATCTTCTTTATCATCACGCTCCGTTGCTATATTGACTCCGGCTCCTTGTGAATCCACATTGGTATTGTTTACATGGTTAGCATTCTTGTCATCAGGGACCTGTGTCACGGGCTGCTCCCCGTGTTGGCTAGATGTACTACCTTGTTCACCGTTTCCATTTTCCAGCTTAGGATGGTTCTTAATAACACTCTCTGCATCATTCGAAGTATCTTCAGCTTTCACAGTAGGAGAATGTGCCTTGTCTATATCTGCATTGTATCCACCATCGCTTTCTATATTTGCTGTATCACTAGTCTTAGGTTGATTAATTACACCATTAGGTTCCTTAGACTGGTCTGTAACGCCATCTATTGATGTTTGTGTCTTAAAGAACGAACTATAACTACTCAAATCCTTAGATAAACGTAATTCATTATTTTCATCCATCGCAGGAACTTGAGAACAGTTTTATCATGAACTTTAGTACATGTCCCTAACCACAACAGTTACCTAGTGGTACGTGTATGGATACAGCATTGAATTAAAACACAAAACTCAATTTGAATAACAAACACCGTAACCAGAATGAGTTGTTATTTTATTTATATAATACTAGTATAGAATATCACATTACTGTAGAGAGTCAGCCAGTCGAACAAGTTAGAACAAAAGAATTACGTTGAAAGTAAGATATTGTTTTACACCATTACAAACATGATATACAGTGGTATCCGATTGTCACAACTGAATGAACATATTCTTATTATTCCTTTTAAATGTATAGGTAGTAATATTAACCCAAACGATTACATTTTTCGATTTTCTGTTTTTTTACTGAAAAAATCTCTTTGACTTAAGTCTGGAAATAACATGAAAATCAAAAACGTTTTTTCTTTTCGAATAATGTCACATTTTCGAAAGCCTGTGTGCTTAATAGACATACTCATAACACGTCGGTATTACTGAATAATTTAATGTATAGATATGTCGTAAATCACTGTAACTGTCATTTTTGTATAAACGCCATAATTATGCCATCGTATGAAAAATCATATTATAGTGTTTTAAGGATATCCGGGTCTAATAAAGAATCTCCTCTTGAAGAGTTCTCAAGTTCAGTAATTTTATGACAAATTGACTGATTTCCTATAGGTCGTGGGTTCAACCCCCACTGGAGCCAAATAATTTTATTCTTTTTTTTTATTTAATTTTTAGTTATAAGACAATGTTTTGGCTTCGTGACATCACTTTATATTGTAGTTTGGAGAAAAAATTTTTTTTATTTTTTTTCTTTAATTTTATAGGAATTAATATGTGGTATACAGATGAAAATTGGGTTACTATGGATTTCTGAAATGTATATTTTAAAAACCGCTCGGTAAAACCTTTTATAATTTTGTTAAAAAATTACACACACATTGAAGTTATTTTTGAAGAAAAATCAATGGTGCCAATTGTTTAGATCATGTTTTATTGCCATTTATCTATAGGGTACTTATTGGCAATATGCGAAAAAAATGCCTTAATTTCAAGGAGGGTAGGGTTACATTATTATTTTTATCTACTTCATTATTAGACCAAACATCATTTTTACACTTTTGATAGAAGAAATAATCATTATCATTTGATTTAAACACACTTTTGTTTTTATTGTGTTATCTGTTGGAGATTTGTTTTACTTATCATGCGGTTGCCTCCATTTGTTTAAGCAGTACTTTCTTACGCTGGGTGTAGGGAAATTAAAATAGCAATTACTCTCTTAAATGACAATAAAAGTGTTTTAAAATTCACATGCAGTTGTCTTAATGGGTATACAATAGAATATAAATATTTAAAATGCATTCCTCAACATTTAAAAAAAAAGTTTTTACACCCGGACATCGTTAATACGACTAATTAAGCTGAAACTAGAATCCTTACTAACGCGCGTATTTGTAAATAATAAATAAATAAGCAGAATCAATAAATAAGGAAATGTATTTGCTATCAGCCCTGAACTGACTTGCACATAATAAGAATGTTTCATAACATTTTGTAGACGGTTTGGAGCTAAAGACCAGATCTCGCATAATTTTCGAAACTTGGGATGAAGCACTCAACAGAAATCACCCGAAATACACAAAAAGTTAATCAGACAGTCATTTGAAAAGCTTTTCCAGAGTGTTAGAAGTTACATTATGATTATGTGAGCAATCTACCATTAAATTATAATCCTGAGCTAATTTCTATTTATGTCAAATTACACTGTACGATTGCAAATTATACAATCAGACAGAGATTTATTAATGTAAGCGCAATTCTTTATCTACATTCAATATAATCATACTCGAAGTTGATATATTCGAAATCGATTCTGTTTCATCCGTGTCCAAGATGGTATGGCAACATGTTTTGTGTGTTCATTGTACGTTATTGTCGCACCCTCACCTATGTTTGTCACATAAACTCCCAAATCTCGTCCAAGTGGCGAGATTTTACGAACTTCACCATACCACGTGACTAACAAATTTCCATCTTGGTCTATAGAAAGGCTTTTTGGTGCACCACCGCTTGTTCGTCCCCGTAAAACATACACTACATGCCAGTTAGATGTATCAATACAAACAATACGGTTATTGTGTGTGTCTGACAGTAGCATATACCGATCATCTTTAGTCATGGCAATATACCAGACTGGGGTGTCTAGCTGGACAACATATTGACTACTAAGGACGACTTCATATTGAGGCTCACCCTCATAGTTCAATAAATGTATTTCTAAATGTCCTTTTCTGTCATTTCTAGATTTAGTTGACTTGAATACAATTGCTACGCCGGTATCCCACGTGGCAAGCCCTTCAATTCGTGGTGCATCTGTCTGTATTTCTCGTATTATAGTTAAAACATTGAGTGCACCTAGCAACAATATCTTGTTACCACTGGATGCAAACAATTCTGTTTCTCTATTCTTAGATTTACAGAGTGCCACTGGAAACTTTTCAACTCTCATAGTAGATTGACACTGGAACTCTGTATCGTACAGTTTTATGTTCTTGTTACCTTGGTCAGAAACTATTAGTTGGTCGTTACCAACAAACAATGAAGAGATAATTTGACACGGTCTCCTATCATCTGGTCCTTTCAGATTGTATTCACCTATCACTTTAGCCGGGCTTGCTCGGTGGTCTTCTTCATAGTGCACTCGCTTCTCGTCCTCATGTTCTCTTACCCCATTCCCCGCGGCTTTTAGCAGACTGTCGCCGTTGTTGGCTCTACCTACGTTGCTGTATAGTAACTTTCTTGGTCTTTCTACAATGCGTTCTTCGACCCGGACCGTTCTCCTTTTAGGTTCTCGCGGCGCTACTATGTTGCCGTTGCTCACATACGGCGATTTACTCCCAAACTCACGCTGAGTAAACATTGACTGTCCTGATTTCCTGAAAATGGCAGAACAAAAATATGTCAGCAATGAATATGAATAAAACGTGGGAGCAACTGCTTGTGGATGTTAACCGATAGCAAGCCTGTCTTAGGACCTTTGTATTCAATGAACAACCATCAAGACTATGAACTGTGTTTCTACATAGAAAATACATGACTTATTCAAGATTGTAATTATAATTCTGCACAGAAAAGATAAGTCGTGTTTTTAAGAAGTTCTCAGTAAATTCGATTTACTAAGAACTAGTTACACCAGAACATGTGAGCAAGTGTTATACATCAGTCAATTGAAACCACGGCACAACAATCACGTATGCAACTGATATCTCGATGACGTAACACACGGTATTGAGTATGTTTCTACTTCGTTACATGACTGTTTGTTACATGAAAGTACCAAGCTGTGTCTTGTGAAACTTTACATGACTTGCACACGGTACACAATCAACAGTTCACCACTGTGATATACCGTACACCGAATATTGCTAGTAAGGTCAGTAAAGTTACCAATTTCGCGACGTCCGAGTGGAGACAAGGGTTAGGTCATACCAAATTGTTTCTGCACTTGACTGAATCCAAGTTTCAAAGTTTATATTGTTCATGTTTTATAAGGAATTGATCCACATATGTGAGCGGTGCATTGTGAGAATGCATACGAATGTTATAGAGTACATAGTATTGGTTTATAGAGTTACACTCTGATGTACAGATATTGCAGTATAGAATATGTGCAGTGAGTATTTATCGCGATAATTAAGCAAATGCGAGAAATAATCAGTGTTATTTGGTAAAAATAACTTATATTGTGTAGATTCATATCTATTGAAAATTTAACTGTATGGACAACTCGAATCCTAGATGTTAGTCTGTCTAACATACCCTATATTGATAAAGACAACTCCCCAATCTACTCTTTTCTCATGGAATTGTTTCCCTTTGCACCCTCAAACATAGAATATCAAGACCAGAATTAAATTTAGTTAAAATTAAAAAAAGATGCAATTTGATTGATAAACTATATTATCTAGTGGGGTGACCAGACTATCTAGATGAATCAGAGCATTCCCCGGAATTCTAAATGTCAAAACCTTATAATATATGCACAAGATCTACAATGTTAATAAATAACTGTCCAAATCATGAATGAAACGGGTATTGTTATTTCAAATTAAGTATTTTATACAGGTAAATAGATCTGTGTGGTTGTTTTGCCCTTGGGCACATGTTATGAAACATGGGGGGGCGGGTACACAGCAGATAAATGGTTTTATTAATGTCTCTTTCAATTTTTTGTTATTTTTCACAAATCACTTAAAACATTATCTGCAATAATTCAAAGTTAAGTTTTCAATGAAATCTGATAGCATTTAATTCTTTGTCAGATTTATTGCACATGAAAATAATCTACTAGCAGGGATATGCACATGATTAGAAAGCCCTCTCTAGTTATTTAGATCTAGCATATGTAATCACTTACCAAATGTAGATTTCAAAAGGCAAGAAACTCTTCCACTTGGGGTGAATAACCCTAATTTTTACTTCCCTGATACTCAGGAGAAGAGACTCTGGCTGACAAAGTTTGACAAATAGAGTTAATCCCTCACATTCCCCACATTCCCCACATTCCCTCCCTTTGAAAATCAAAAATTATGCCGAATGAAATATAGTCGGTACAGAGTTGCCTCCCTTCGGAAATTTAAGGGAGTGAACTCTGGCCGGCTTTAATTAAGTCGGTACGGAGTTGCCTTCCTTTGAAAATCAAAGGGAACAAACTCTTTTCGACTTAAATTTAGTCGGAACAGAGTTGCCTCCCTTTGAAAAATCTAAGGGAGTGAACTCCTACTGTCTTAAAATTAGTCTGTACGGAATTGCCTCCCTTCAAAAATTTAAGGGAGCGAACTCTGGCTGGCTTTAATTTAGTCGATACGGAGTTGCCTCCCTTAGATTTTCAAAGGGAGTGAACTCCTTCCGACTTAAATTTAGTCGTAACAGAGTAGCCTCCCTTTGAAAATCTAGGGGAGCAAACTCCTGCTGTCTTAAAATTAGTCGGTACAGAGTTGCTTCCCTTAAAAAATCTAAGGGAGCGAACTCATTTCCTCTTAAATTAAGTCGGTACGGAGTTGCCTCCCTTCGGAAATTTAAGGGAGTGAACTCTGGCTTGCTTTAATTAAGTCGGTACGGAGTTGCCTTTCTTTGAAAATCAAAGGGAACAAACTCTTTTCGACTTAAATCTAGTCGGAACAGAGTTGCCTCCCTTTGAAAAATCTAAGGGAGTGAACTCCTACTGTCTTAAAATTAGTCGGTACGGATTTGCCTCCCTTCAAAAATTTAAGGGAGCGAACTCTGGCCGACTTAAATTTAGTCGGTAAGGAGTTGCCTCCCTTCGGAAATCCAAGGGAGCGAACTCTGGCTGGCTTTAATTTAGTCAGTACGGAGTTGCCTCCCTTAGATATTCAAAGGAAGCGAACTCCTTCCGACTTAAATTTAGTCGGGACAGAGTTGCCTCCCTTTGAAAATCTAAGGGAGCGAACTCCTGCTGACTGAAAATAAGTCGGTACAGAGTTGCTTCCCTTAAAAAATATAAGGGAGCGAACTCCGGCAGGCTTTAATTAAGTCGGTACGGAGTTGCCTCCCTTCGGAAATTTAAGGGAGTGAACTCTGGCTTGCTTTAATTAAGTCGGTACGGAGTTGCCTTTCTTTGAAAATCAAAGGGAACAAACTCTTTTCGACTTAAATTTAGTCGGAACAGAGTTGCCTCCCTTTGAAAAATCTAAGGGAGTGAACTCCTACTGTCTTAAAATTAGTCGGTACGGATTTGCCTCCCTTCAAAAATTAAAGGGAGCGAACTCTGGCCGGCTTAAATTTAGTCAATAAGGAGTTGCCTCCCTTCGGAAATCCAAGGGAGCGAACTCTGGCTGGCTTTAATTTAGTCAGTACGGAGTTGCCTCCCTTAGATATTCAAAGGAAGCGAACTCCTTCCGACTTAAATTTAGTCGGGACAGAGTTGCCTCCCTTTGACAATCTAAGGGAGCGAACTCCTGCTGACTGAAAATAAGTCGGTACAGAGTTGCTTCCCTTAATAAAATATAAGGGAGCGAACTCCGGCCGGCTTTAATTAAGTCGGTACGGAGTTGCCTCCCTTCGGAAATTTAAGGGAACCAACTCTGGCCGGCTTTAATTAAGTCGGTACAGAATTGCCTCCCTTTGAAAATATAAGGGAGCAAACTCCTGCTGTCTTAAAATGAGTCAGTACAGAGTTGCCTCCCTTAGATTTTCAAAGGGAGCGAACTCCTTCCGACTTAAATTTAGTCGGTACAGAATTGCCTCCCTTTGAAAATCTAAGGGAGCAAACTCCTGCTGTCTTAAAATGAGTCGATACGGAGTTGCCTCCCTTCAAAAATCAAAGGGAGCGAACTCATGCCGTCTTATATTAAGTCAATACGGAGTTGCCTCCCTTCAAAAATCTAAGGGAGAGAACTCTAGTTGGCTTTAATTCAGTTGGTATGGAGTTTTCTCCCTTTAAAAATCTAAGGGAGAGAACTCCTACTTTTTTTAAAATCAGGGGGTACGGAGTTGCCTCCCTTCAAAAATCTAATGGAGCGAACTCATGCCGTCTTAAATTAAGTCGGTAGGGAGTTGCCTCCCCTAGAATATGTAAGGGAAGGAACTCTGGCCGGCTTTAATTTAGTCGGTACCGTGTTGCCTACCTTTCGAACACAAAGCAAGCTTAAATTTAGTTGGAAGGCAGCTAACTGGTACGTGTATACATTTTTTTGTAATTATAAACCAAATACAGGCCCGGTGATTATAAACATTTCTCATTTTCATACTCAAACTCCATACTCCATGCTCAAACTTGAAAACATGATTTTTGTGTGGCGATAAGCCACACAATGTAATAACTATCTTTCATTTTTTTTTTTATTTATATATACTATGAAGTTAACGCCTTTATGCCTACACCAATAAATAGGTCTATGATTTGAACAATATTACAAGCATGCTACACAGGTTACACGTATCATTGAACCCGATTTGTTTACATTACCAACATTTATTAATATTAAGACCAACAATTACATCAGACTTTTATTTTTTGAGGATATTTTAATTTTATAGCAAATCATTCCGCATGGACTATATTCCTACTATCAAAGGCCTGCGAACCGCCATGGACCGTCAAGAAGGTTGAGAAAGTAATCCCACGGTTTCATGTTTACATATCGGGGCATTCATTTGCAAATTGATATACAACGAGCTATTGGTCAGTGACTAGTTTGTATTGTTTATTCAGCCAATAGATTTCTGGTGGAACACGGGTGAACTGAAATGTGTCTATTAAAATCACTCCGCCGCTGAACATTTGTAGACGATGACCTAATTATGTTGTTTACAAACATTGATGCTATAAATAGAAACAACATGTTTTCACTGGTAATTAGTTCAAGGACAGTATATACAGTCTATCTAACCGCTAGCAGACGATCGATACACTAACTTGATTAGCTAGACAGGATCTACTATATTAATAGATCTCTGGTTTAGCAGTACTGTCACGCAATATTCAATTAATTGCAGTTCCGTCAATTACTATCGGATTTCGACAAAATAAATTTTGTCAATACCATGAGATATTGCAATTTATTAATATCAAATTAAATTTAAATTATAAAATAATATGAATTCACATTGGCGAGTTAAAAAGCGAGTCCCTAGATTTTCTATTCGCGAATTGCGCAAATTTTCGGAACTACCTGAGGTTTTAAATCGTCAGTAACATTTTTGTTTTTCTAATTTACATAAACAAATAATACCTCACTGAAAAGAGGAAACTTTCAACTTCAAGAAAATGTGCAACATTTATATCGGTCTCAATTAATAAGCACATGACAGCGAGTTAATATATATACTCTTGAATTGAGAAAGAATAATTAAGCAATAAACGAGAATTCAGTAAAGTATTTTCGGATTAAAAGAAATTGTCAATACTATGACATATTAAAGATCACTTATACCAATTTAGTTTGCGGTTATAAAATAAATGAACTAATGCTGACGAGTTAAACAGCGAGCACTTACATTTTCTATTCATGAATTGCGCGATTTTTAGCAACAACCTGGTGTCGTAAATCACCAAGTATATTTTTACTTTCCAAGTAACATTAACAACTAAAAGCTATTTTAAAGACGATACGTTCAGTTTCATTAAGATGTGCGACTTTCATATAGATCTCATTTAATAAACACTTTACGGCGAGTTTAAACGCGCAACATGCGAACTAATATGCCTTTTAAAGCGGTAATATATTTTCACAAGGTTTCGAATTGAAAAGTTAACGGTAATTGGATTAAAAGGCCGTTAATTAGTATATACACGTTGGGCAAACCAAATTCTTAACCAAAGACCTAAATTACAGGTTTTTGGGCAAACATACATCAAAAATCATAAATAACTAATAAGCTCCTCCCACTTAATGTGCAGTTATAAAGCCCATTAATGCATATCTAATTAGCTCCTCCCACAAGCCACGTTGTGCAATATTATCTATGCATTTTTTAATTAGCCCCTCCTTATTATGTAACATTACATAATCCTAGCTAGATCTATATTTTGACAAGAAATTTGTAATCAATTATTGAAGCTGCATGAGGCAGAAAATTGATCATACAATCTGGTAAACTTCAAGGGGTTGTATAATGGTAGGTCGTTAGTAACTTGTTTTGGGACAGTTGGGGGTCATGTAACACAGGGATCTATGTTTTTACAAGGGATTGAACACACCATGAGACAGGAAATAGAGCGTTAAAACTATTTTTAATTGAATGGGTTTTATATCGGGTTCTTGTTAGTTGATTTGGAGACAGCTGCAGAAGTTAGGAATTTAGGGTCATAAAATTTACTGGTATAAAAAAGGGTTTACAACTTTGATACTCCGAATTTAGAAGTTAAATACATTCTTCTTGATATGGATTTAATAAAAAATACTATATTTGACAACTATCAGCTATCCACTGCCAATCACCTGGGATGGGACCATGGTCGCACACTGACTGGTGCATAAAAATATGCTAAATACAACATAATAGCTATAATAAATATCACCCGCTGATTAGCGCGAGTTCATATTTCGGAACAGAATACGCAATATTTAAATAATAACCAATACATAAATAATCGTCAGATTTTCAAAAAATAAATTTGACCTGTTTTAAATACGATTTTATTAACATATCGGACAGAATGCTATAGAATTTACGCTGAGTATGGTCCGAAAGTCTGTTCGTAAGTTTAGTTATGTTACTCCGAAAAACATTCTGCTCTTGATCCGGCGGGAGTACGAAGAACCTTCATTATAATCATATCAGTAGTCAATAGCCCTTACCACTGGACCACTTGTCCACCTAAATTCAATTGATCGACTTTAAATATATATATATATATGGCATCTAAGAGAAGTGATGTGACATGAAACCATAATTCTATCTGGTTCCGTTCTTGAATTATTTCATTCACCAAAAAAAAAGTCATGATATTACCATTGATATCATTTTCTTATATTTTCCTTCTACTGAAATCTGGTTCTATCTTATTAATTACCTCCCTTTATTTAATTTTCCCAACATATTTCTACCTAGTCCTGTTTCCATAGCGGGGGGGGGCATCTCGTTTGTTGTGTTTTAATTCCCAGTTCATCAGTTGTATGGAGACTACCCAGTCACTCATCTTGACACTGACGCTTGGTGTCTTGAGAGCAGCACAAACATTCGAGTGAGTCTGGGCTTATCAGAACTCTGACACAGCATGTTGGTGCAGTCTTTATTTGAATGGTCAAAATGACATCAGTTCGCCACACATCAGTACTTTCAGTGCTTTGATTTAACTTGTAGCAAATCATCTAATTAAGAATATGAACCCAATTCCATATGTTTCCATTCAGCAATAAAAAAGTTACAGCAGTTTTTGTAACTAAGAAAGAGTCCTATTGGAGTACAGAGTACGAGTTGGAGCATGGAGAACGTACTCCAATGTTTATAATAACCGGGTCAGATCTGGTAAAAGATTCCACCAGAAATAGCAATGAACTTATTGACTATATAAAGTAGGCGAATGAGCACTTAAAATATAGGTAAGCTGCTCCTGAAGGCCACAATTCATGACTGTAGGAGTCATGGGACCAGGGGCCAGGTTCCCCATGTCGGTACTAGGAGCCATACATAGTTTTGCCTCCTCAAGATAAAGATGGTCCTAGCTCAATTACATGTATATTACTTGCAGACTTGTTGATTTCTATGTTAAATAATCCTTACTAAACCATTAAGGTTAATTCTCAGTATTCTGTCACACTTGAGCAAGCACTTAAGTAAGATGATTTACAAAATAAAGACTCGAGTGTGCTTGTTTATCTTAGAAAGCGCGTCATGTTTATTACAAAAAAGTATATTTCAGGGCACTCAACTCTCGTTGTATATCTGACAAGTAACTCACTCCCGTATTCAATCCCATGCACATTTTCCGTGTTCTTTTCACGACATACAAACATCCACCTTGTTCTAGAATATACGGTACAAAATGCAGTGCATGTCGCTCAAATAATTAGTTCTGTTATATATTTCGCCAACTATAAAAACTTGCGTTGCATAAGACGCCCGAAACGTCGCAAAATGCACCTATTAGGACACTCTTCCTCCCCACCACATTGAATGAATTAAGTGCGTCGGATTTATTTTAAGAGCAATCTAATAGCATTTTTAATTCTATGCGCTATGACTTATAATTAACTTATTAAGTTTCAAAAATGGTCTATGCCACAACACAATGTCGGCAATTTAATAACGAATAATATGGTATATGATATGTAATGTATCGAGTGAAATTGGAAGAAGTATCAACTATTGTTTAACAGCGAGTGTACGAAATTTTGAACGTACTCAGTAACGTACGTTAAATACGACAAATGACGTAACCTGCTAATTCCCGTGTACCCCCCACAGGCTGACAATGAAGATAGTAACAACCAGCACAAAGTCGTTTATACAAAAGAAAACATAATGCCATACACATGTAATATAACACATTTAACAGCGTTACGTACCTGCTACCACGGGACTGTAACAACTTTCGCTTCGGAAGTAAACTATGGTCATGAAACTCGTGCATGGTTGCTTTTCCTCCTAAGAACGTATGATGCCTGTATTCACGGAATCCACCATGATTAAGCTTACATTTCTGACAAAGATAACATCCACAGTCTAAACAGAATGAATTTGCTCTAACTAGTCGGTTTACCTTCAGAGTTTGAGCACAGTAGAAGAACGCGATTCTATGGAACACGAATTGTTCAATTGATCTATGCTGATGTACACATTGGCTACACAGATAATACTTGCACTCCTTGCAGATTGCCACGGCGCCGTTATCATCTCCTTTCTGGAAGCACGGTGCACATATTAGGTCATTCGTTCCATTAACTTCAATCGGAACTTTGCCAACGTCCACTGTATCATCGGTTTCTTTGTTCGGCTCATCATCTAACACTTCAGTCTCCATTTTGAATCCTTATAACCTGGGATCCTCTGTGAAGTCTATGATACTAGTAATAGTAGTAGCACGGTTGTATCGGATATGTTGCTATGCTCTTATAGTACATTATGCAATTGTAAAGTTAACTCGAAACAATGTGCACATTTCGACATTTTGTTTTCGAAACAATGCTTAAATGTGTTGATATAGATCTATTTTGGGTCAATAAGTTCTTTTTTTAAAATACGACGTATGTATAAACTAATTAGCAGATAATACAATGGTGTATATTCCATGTCGAACCTTAAGCTATTTTTCATTTCGTACATTCTATGTTAGTCATGCATGTCAGTTTGTAACAATAGACTATAGAATATTTCTATGCCTGTCCGTGATATATTTTATAAATCGTTACACCCATTTAAAGGTAAAACAATTCACACTACGTGCATTTAAACAATCACATTATCATTCTTTTTCAACTTTTGCTTTCGAAACTGTTCACATTAATGATTATGTTAAAGGCAAAGTTTGTTTATTATGGTGACACCCCTATTGAAAGGACCAGTAAATTCTGACTTATGAGACACTTACGTATATTTCATGCTTGCAGTACCTTCCCGAATCTCTTCTCGTAATGCCGGGCGCCTGGCATAGATGGGCCTATGATAACCATACATTTTACTAGCTCACGGCTGCCCAACCTGACTCATCAGTTCCAACCCGGCTTCCGCCGAGATTCGAAACTTTGACCTCCCGCGCCCAAGGTGGGCGCCCTAACCACTCGGCCACGGTCGCGGTTATATGTTAACAGTTATGCCCCACCATTCAACAGCATTTCAGTCATAAATGAGCTCTGACTATAGACTTACCCGTCACATTGTCCTGACCCCGGGCGAACCCACCGTTATCTGGAACTGTTACTCTGCTCAGTGTCAAGCAAGAGAACCATGTTTCCAGTTCCACTTTTGTCAACGACTTACGTCGAAAACTTCACTTCACCGTCAATTAAACAGCTAATCGATTTATATGTCAAAAGTGGCAATGAATATTACATATAAAACGGTCAATTTTGACTAAATATTTCTTAAGACAATAACGGCATTAATCCCAATGCATCGGCTTCTCCGGTTCCGTCAGAGAATTTCATTATTACACATGGCCCTGCGCATCTGAGAAAACCTAACTTGAAAATCTAAAATGTAACTCTCTGACAGAATTCAGGATACTTGACTTTTTAGATCCACCCCAGTGTTAGGATTACAACAGAGAAGACAATGAAGAGAAATGTTAATAAAGCTGTTTAGCCTTTGTCGTGTTCCCGTGGTTATTGTGCTGGATTTGTAATCGGTCTGTCCGTGTTCGAATCCTGGCCACCATAGTTCATCTCTTTCAGCCACGACGATTGTCCTCCACATAATATGCCTAAGTTGATGGTTCTTAATGGTCGTACAGTACAGGTAAACTGACGCCGTTAAGTAATGAAAATCTTTGCAGACACGGCATTACTTTAAAACAACATATTATCAATATTGTTTTCCGAACAAGGGACGTAACCAGTAAAGGAAAATGTTCAATTCTTTAAGTACGCCAGAGTTATCTGTCCTATACCATGGCTCCGATATAGAAATGCAGCGGCACAGTGAAAGCGTCCAAATGGCAATTTGTACCACAGGCACACGGTTTCATAGATTTAATAAACTTGCATGAAATAAACATTTTCGGACTCACCCTGTTTCTTATTATCTTGCAAGTTTTTAAATCGATAAAAGCGTGTGCCTGTGATTTGTACGCATTCTTAAAATGTGTGAAATATTCAACCATAACACATTTAAATTCAGTTGAAATTTTCGTTAACCTCAAAGAAAACAACGCCAGTGTCTTTCCTGAATGTTGACACTGGTTAAGGGGGAGAACGTTGCATTTACATTTGTATTTATAGGAATAGTTGAGAGACAACGACTTACCGGACAGTCTCCAGGCCCCGATATCCCGAAACATCTCAATCTGAGCTAAATCTCCTCTCAAATTTTGCCAAGCGTCATTTTGATTATTTCTTTGGAATCTGATCTCAAAATTTGCATCACAAAAACAGAACGCACTTTTCTTAGAATATCATAGTAAAATAATGTCAATAGCTTGAACTTAAGATTAATCTTAAATTCAGACTCTGATTTGAGGAAAATCTCAATTTGAGATGAGATTTCTACTTGGGATGTTTCTTGCTCACATAGTCCGGTAAGCTAAACGTTTGCCAGCAATAGAGATATTATAGAGACCCGAGGACTAAATAACAAACTATGGTGTTATACATATGTTTGTGCAATTTGTAGCTTTATTCTTTCCTTTGCAGAATGATAGTACAGTTTTACAAAAATGAGAATTGAAACATATGACATAAAACAGAACAGAAGCATTTAGCTAGATCAACAAATATTTACAATATAAGATGTCGATGTAAAATGTATATGAATACACGAATGATAGAGATAAGATGGACACGTCGATAGTAATGTCAAATGCCCCTGAAGTTACATAATTGCCTGGAATATATGACTTTGTTCTCAGAGGTACAGACCAGACCACATCAGTATATCGCTGGCTTAGAATGAGAAGGTCGTAAGTACAAAATCGATATTTTGAGAAAACAAGAAAAAGCGGTCGACAATTACTTTTTTCCTATGGTAAAACAAGCTTTTTCAACTTTCAACATGACAAGTTCCGATTTTTAGAGATTCTGAGGTTAGATATACATGTATCAGTCTTAGAAAGTTGTACTTACGACCTTCTCATTCTAAGCCAGCGATACCATGGTGCACAATTTAATGAAGTAGTAAAAAACATCACTGGCTTAGAAAAAGAAATTGTTACAAAAACGCTTTTTTGAGAAAACCACCATTTTATCATATTTCAAATATGTATGTTGTCCAATTTTTTCATCTTGTTTCTCTTGATTTAGTTAACTTATAAACTCCCCGCATCCATTTGGAGCTGGAAACTTTCATCCAACATGGTAGTTTGTTTTTATGATGACATAAATGAACTGCAGAGCCGCGCTATGCAAACATACATAACTCCGACCTTCTGGATATAAGCTAGTGACATGTAGATCAAATTGTTGTAGTACTTTTTTATCTAATGCTTCAAAGAAGTGTCATTGTCTAAGACTACATTTGGAGATTTATGCGCGATCTTAACATTGGCTCACTTCCTTGTGACATTAAAATGAGCTAAATAATAAAAATATACTTTGTTGGTTTAATATTAGCCAAGAAGCAAAATGCATCAGACAAGCGAATAGCGAGAATGCGAAATCTCTTTTTGGTATGAAATGAACTCATATAGAATCAGGCAAAACCATTCGTCGTGGAAATACATGTATACATACGTGCATCTACTATTTAACAATATAACTAATTACACAAGTAAATAAAAGACACTTTGTGTAGGAAGAGTGCCTTTTTTACTGCCGAGACTGGTCAATGTTTATATGCAAATACAACCGCCACACTCAGTACGCGACATGAAGCGGCTTTAATGCACCAGCCAATTGTATCCACCCCATCCCCGGGACCCACGGGGATAGCCGGGGAGACGACCATGTGTTTACCTTCCAGTTCCCCCGCAGGGCCGGGGAAATGTTTGGAATTGTTTTCTCCAAACCAATACCCGGGATTGATTTTACCATCAGCTGTCCCCTGCAGGGCTATGGAAGGGCGGGGTTTCTGACAACCCAAAAGTCAAAATCCCGGCCCATCCCCATGCATGCAATTGACTGGTGCATAACATGATAGCGCCCGGACGATTGTTCGATTTCAATGATTTATTGTCTAAATATTTCAGGTATGTATATAAGATTTCAAACAAACGTGTCTATGTGAAAGTATATACTGTCCTTTCAAAGTCAAATGAGAACAGTTGTAAATATACTATCGTCCGGTAGGTAAACTATGTTTATTTAGGTTTAACCGGATATACCTGAGTTAACGGTATGCAACGCTATTCTTTCGAATGGGATAGTTCCCTTATTGGTATTACTTATTGTATCGACTATACAAGTACATGTATGAGTAAAGATGGGAACTCGATCTGGCTCCATACTTGATTAAACAATCGCTAGACATGTTCACATATTGTAATGGTGATAGGTCAGGTTTACCAGCAACATTTGTACACTCATCTATGACTGTGATATCTAGATAATATGAGTAAACATAATATGTAGACTAGAATTATAGCATATCCACATAAATATTAAAACAACATATTTTAATAAATGAAAGCATAGGAAGCCAAAAAATCTATATTCTCGAGTACAACAGATAAACATGGTGAACGTGTCTGTTTCAGACTTACGACCAGAGGTCTTACTCGAAATAATTCAACAATGATCACTATGAGCGTATATGGACTATACAAATGCAATATACATGGATATTCGAGAAGTGCGTGAGAGCTTAAAAAAGACTACATGTATCTGTTTGTGATTTAGCCAAATTGCCAGATTAAGATGCAACACCTATCGTATATACTAGTAATGATTCCATTTGATCCATTTCAGGAAGTCTCACTGCAGTGGTAGTACTCATTTAATTCATTAAATTGAATTGTTTTGGTGACGTACGCTATATTTTGAGAGAAAAAAAACAACAAATAAAAATGGAAGCATACACAGCACGACCCAGTCAGCAATTGCTTTATATATATTTGCGATGTGGTATTCAGTCAATCGCACTAAAAGCAGACCCTTATTACTCTCCACTACATAACAATGATATATGTTCAGCGTTAATGAGTGGAGCAAATGTTTGAATCTGATTTTAATGAGATTGGGTATTCAGTCAGTAATAGCTTTACGGTGTGGTATTCCGAAGTAATCCGGTGACAGAGAATCTACTGGTATTTCTGGCAGACTTATATCATCACAGTCACTATGCATATGTTCCATTTGTTGTCGTAAACTTTGCAGGCATATCTGAATATCCTTCATTTCCTTCTTAGCTTTCAAGAAGGCCGTTGACATCACATCGGAAGCGTTGGCTTCTAAATACTCCAACGCTTCGTCAGAAAGCCACGTTTCACTTTTCTTCTGTTCTTCTTTGTAAGCACTGTTGACCACCGTACAGCTGAGGAATACCTCAGCACCTTGAACAGGTTCTGTGTAAGTCTTGGTGAATAGTATCTCCATGGTTTCTTCCGCTTCGTCATCAGCTAACATACTATCTGTGCTGATGTCGTCTCTGTGTTCGGATATATCTAGATCCGATTCTGTGCATGTCACAGAATGTCTGCCAGAAGTATCAAATTGTAACGGGGTTATCACCTCCACATTAGCTAGCTCAGTTAAAGCTGTTAGGTTTGGGTGAGCTTCAGCCGTGGGTGTTCGGTCTAGCAGATCCTCTGTTTTGTTCATAGTTGATGTAGCGTTTATTAAATCGAGGTCGAAAGTTTTCAAAGGCTCCGAAAACACATTATCCTCACTTTCGAGGTTAACATTGTCATAACTTCCGCCTTCAAAATTTGTTTTACTCGATTTAATCATGTTTGAAATTCTATCACCGTAAACTTGGCTCCCATTGGCATGTACACTTTTGCGCGAATCTTTTACTTCTGATTCTGCATGTGGCAATGAGTTTTGAGACGGATCGAAATAACTTGGCATATCATCAGATGATTCTGAAGAATCTGAATATTTCGTTTCCTGACGTTGATAGGTTTCGGAATCTCCCGAAGTACGCTTTAATGTCCCGGTCGATCCACTTCGTCTTGACAGCTTTAAACTATTATTGAAAGAGTCATTATCGGTGTCCTTGTGAATTTGAGGTTCTGAATCATTAACTGAACTATCAACAAGCCTATAATTCCCATCAATAGTTTCATATATGTGATCTGCAAACTTCTTTTCCGCCGAAAGTGTATCGGTCTGATTGTCATCGTTGTCTGAGCCATCGTCTCTCTGACCTTCAAGAATTAGCAATTGCGAAAGTCGTTTACAAACATTTTCAGTAAATTCTACGATTTCAGCACTTTGTCTTTTATCTTCATCATAATCATCGTCGTCATCATATTCTTCCTCGTCTTCTTCTATTTCTGCCAAAATATCCATAGCCGTTGGAGACGGAGGTGGGACATCTTCTAATTGAACTGTTGATTTAATCACTGCCTCCTTGTCGTTAGCGCTTAGTCTATCTTTACTCTCGTACGATAACTTATTGTTTGCTTCTTTGTCGTAGTCATCAACACTTTGATAGGTATTGTTCATAACCCGTTTTACAAAGTCTTTATCAATGGTTTCGTATGGTGTTTTTCTGTCTGTATGATCCGTGTCTTGGTCGCTGTCGTAGGCACTTTTAATAGAATTATACTGTGCCTCGTTATCCATGTCAGGGTTTTCGGAAGGTAAATCGGCCAGTGACTTTATGATAAGGGTACCACTTTCCGAAATTTCCATAATATCAGACGATAATTGTGGGTATGTTTTCTGTCTGCTACTTTCCGCAGCGCATTGTGGTTCGTTTAAATTTTCACAAGTTTGACCTTCAGGGCATTGTTTCCCACTTTTATCTTTATTTTCACAACCTTCTTTTGACGTTGTTATGGGGACTTCTTGATGCACAATTTTGATACCTGTCGATTCCATTTTTGCGACTACACCTATATTTTCATACTGTATTCCAGGTAAAGGTTGGGTAAGATCCTTGTCCTTAACCTGCTCTTCACACTTCTCGGGAGATTTTGTTTGACTAAACATGGTTTGAGTCAACATCAATACACTGTCAATTTTTCTATCGATTTCACTGTCTCGTATCGCTGGTTCCTTTTTGCTTTTTGACTGTTTACGTTTAACGTCTCCAACTGAGGTGTTCGTAACCTGATTTGCGATGGGGGAATTATCAACACTGTCTGACTGTTTTATTTTACCTTTGCGGACTGGCTTTTGTTTTGCCTCCTTTGAATTATTTCGGCTAATGTCTTTACTGCTACTAGATGTCGAACCTGACTTTGAGCTGCTAGTTGACACTTTTTGTTCACTATTTGAGCCACTGACACCAGCATCTGTTGATAATTGAACATTTTCGTAATTATGATCATAAGGATCTGGTGTCATTTTGAATAATTTTGTTTTAGGTTTTACTTGTTTGAATTCAAATGTAGAGGTCGCAGTCGATGTACCAGGCTCAATGAGTCGGTTACCCTTTTCAATATAAAATGGAACCTTCATTGAATTGGCATGGGTATCGTTTGACGTTGAAGCAAAGTCTGCATCATATGAAGGTTCTTCTGGTATTGTATTAAACTTTGGTTCACTGACTGATTTGATAACATCTGAAGTACCAGCACCAGGAACAAACTTAATATCGTCGGTTTCGACAATTTCAAATGGTTCCAGCTCGACTGGTTCATGGAGGTCATGTTCACTGATCACTCTTCCATCGAAAGGATAAACTTCTGCTGAATCAAACGCAAGATCGTCATGACGACTGGTCCTATTAGATCGATTGCCCCGGTCTTTTATTTTTCGTTTAGGAATCTCACAACATTTTGTTTTTCCTTCGTGGTCACCGTCACCCCGACCTTGCTTTCCACCAGCCTGTTTGTTACCCATGATTAGGTTGTTTGGTTTAGTAGTACGAACAGTGTGTACAATCGGTGCATCTGATTCGCAAGACTCTTCTGAATTTCTTAAAGTTCCATCCGTCGAGTTCGAGCTTTCCGATTGCACTGTAAGTGTCCCGTCTTTATATTTAGATGTTCTAACACCTGTATTGTTGCAAACACTTTCACAATAATCTTCTATAAGATTTGACTCTTTAAGATTTGATACATGTTCGGGTATGTTTCCGCGGAACTCGTCACAAATAGCATCTTGCTTGTCTAAGTCGGTTTGTTCTGTGATATTCTCTTCATAATCGATTACTATTTCGTCCTTTTCATTGTTTGTGTTCTTGTCGAATAAATGGTTACACGCAGCTTCAGCACAAATGTCACATTTAAACCATTTGCTATAATTAGCTACACTTAAGTCTTCGTCAGACTGTGACGATGTCACGTGAGCAACATACACTTCCTCGTTCTGAACATCGGCTTCATCTGATACTAGTATATCATTTGGACTACAGCTATCTGGCAAACAGTTGTTTGGAACAACAGGATTGGTGTTAGGATCGTTAGAATCTGTGATCGGAGGATGTCGGATATCGTGGACGTCAGCAGACAAGGAAGGCAAACAAGACGGAAGCAGAGAAGGTACAACACTTATGGCTACATCTTGACTCTCGTCACTCATCAAACTCCATGCTTGATGTAAGATCAAGGCAAGTCTTCAGTGATGGTAATGATGTTGCTCTACATCCTGAAAATAAAGAAAACATTGATTAAATTAAATTGATAAGGAAAATGTATATATCAGAACAGGACACATTCACGAATCAGAATGCCCTGTACAATAAGCTTGCCGAAATGTTACATGGTGACACGTACTACACTGAGCCACTTTTATAATGGGTCACTTTTGAAACCCCAAATGCTTTTAACTGGAACAGCATTTTGGATGATATTTTGCACACAGGAAATGTTACATGGTGATATGTACTACACTGAGCAACGTTTATAATTGGTCACTTTTGGTGAAACACTAAATGCTTTTAACTGGTACAACATTTTGGATGATATTTTGCACACGGGCGTTTTATGTATATCACACATGTATACCAACCAAAATCCTTAAACATTTGCATGGTCAGTCATGCGATAAATTGTGCATAAGGGAGACAGTTTTTTATGTGGCATCGGAACTAAATAAACCAAAATGTACAAGCTCGTCATTCTAGACAACCAGTACAAAAATAAAGGCAACAGTAACGCTATGGTTGCCTAAAACTTAATTCAAAGTTGAATATCGTGAAATAAACAAAAGAGCAGCTGAGCTGGGTTTGTTTTAACGCTA
Organism: Spisula subtruncata; assembly: GCA_963678985.1. NCBI lineage: Eukaryota > Metazoa > Mollusca > Bivalvia > Venerida > Mactridae > Spisula > Spisula subtruncata. The sequence goes on from OY787668.1 coordinate 41,267,671, forward strand.
AATAGATTAGGTTTTGAACAGGTATTTAAATATGACTCAAGACGCCAATGGATTAATTCACATATCTTGGTAAAAAGATATGTAAAATTTAATATCCAGTAGCGAGGTATTACAGTTTCGCACATCTGCAAATAATCAATGTTGATATAGAATATTATAGAAATATAATCTAAACTCTCGACGCACACCTGTAATAAAATTCAAAGCAGCACTACATGCTTTAAATCTAATGTACAAATCAGTTTTATGTATTTACTTTTTATATTACATTTTGTATTTTATATTCTTAGGGTAACCTGGATTTCATGACGCATCAAACATGTTATAAATCTTAAGTGCAAATCAGTTTTGATGTGTTTACATTTTTGTATAAAATTCGATCTGTGCTCTAACGATTTTGTTCATTTTTTATAATATTTCTGATCAACTTTCTCCGCGTTGTCTCAAGCACCTGTTTGTTATCAGGGGGTATCACACCATGTGTTTAACACAGGTAGCTGTATGATATGCAAATTCGGAATGCATTTATAGAAATTGATTTATATACATGTACTTTATACTAAAATCGTATGCTCGGGTGAGCTAAAATTGAGTTACAAGAGTGGTATTTAACCTGGAGAATCTACTTCTATCACTCGGTTTAATAAAATTATACATAGAACCAGACTAGAGTGGTCATTTTCAAAACATTGTACAATACTGTAAAATCATTGAAATTCGATGGGACAAAAGTTCGTGGCTTCGGTAAAAATACCATTTCGATGGGATGTTAATTCGTGGATTTTGCATTTCAAGTAATAAACACAAGTGCCAAATTCATTGTTCGATTTGATTTTGTGGTTAAAGGTGGACCACGAAATCCATGTAATTTAATCCCCCACTAGAAGTAATAATTTTACAGGATCCGTCCAGTAAGAGTGTACCAACTAATCTACTAACCATGAACTATAGAGGATGAAGAATTTGAGAAATGTCTATAAATTATCTGATCCAATTAGTGATGATTGGTGAGACTATATATACATGTACACTGACGTAAGTTCAGCAGATAATCAGCTGGCAGAAGAGACAAAACACTGACAGACGTTCACTAGGTGCAGACATCACAAAGTTCGCCAAGTTTCCACAGAGAAATTTATAAATAGCATATTTTCCACACGACAGTTTTAGTTGCATATGTTTGCTTGTTTGCTCTTTCTTATGTCTGTTACAAAGTTTCACAATTACACACATACAAACTCACATGTCAAGAAAATGTAATACAGTAAAACTTCGTTATGACGAGCATCGATATAACGAGCATCCGGCCTATTTCGAGTAATGTATGAACTGTATGAAATATGCGTAAACACTTATCGAACACTCCTTGTTCAAGACAATGCATACACAAGCAATACAGGTTTGGTTTGTAATAGTACATATCGCTGGCTTAGAATGAGAATGTCGTAAGTACATAATTGACATTTTCAGAAAACAAGAAAAATTCTCAAAAAATACTTATTCCTTTAAAACATGGAAAAACAACGTATTGGGGTTAAGTTTGGTCGACATGACAAGTTCCGATTTTCATGAAAATACACTCATAAGAAGCGCATTGTAATGCAGATTTCAAATATGTGTGAGTAAGCGATATGTCTTTTTTCATTTGCTATGGCAATATGCATGTACGGTGTATCAGTATCTATAGATGTAAGTTTCATATTTTAAAGCATGTTCTTTTAAGTATTTATCAGCAAAATCTTTGTTTTACGTGTGTCTGCTAAATCATTCAGTACAGGAGTTATATACGAACGTAGTTTGTTTACTTTGGAATGTGCTTTTCTCAGCTAATATCTGTCGGTCAATGACTGCACATTTCCGGTATTTTGGGGCACGCTTGTTTGTTTGTTTATGGCGTGTATTATCAACATTTTTTCAGGTATACATTTACGGCCATATGACCTTCCCATGTTTCCAGGAAATTATTTCTCAGTCAGCAACCTACTGTCCTTATATATTGTCCACATGTGGAAAACACAACCTTTGCTACCTAACAGACCCTATGTTTATAAAGACAACTCCCCAATCTTCTCTTTCTTATGAAATTATTTCCCTTTCCACCCTCAAACAAAGGCAATCAAGCATAGAATAAACTTTAGCTAAAGTTGAAAAATATGCGATTTGGTTATTTAGTCGGGTAGCCAGACTGGACCTTAGCAAATGCTCGGGAAAATACCTCACAGCGGAATCACCGAGATCGTCGAGGAGTAATCAGGAAAGATTCTCGGATTCTCGATGTGAAAATGACCATTAAATATCGCTGCATAATATCTACAAAGCACCAAGTCTTATTTTTTTGCAATTTGTGTGTTATAATGCGTCACAATAATTCAATAGTTGCTCACAAATGCAAAGTTGATATTTATATATCATGCGCTCGTCTCACCGTTTTACTAGATATACGTGTACTTTAATTGTTCGATGCATTGTGTCGCCTAATGTGCGGTTACATGACTAACACAATGGGTCACATCACTGTCCTAATGATGCGTGCCAGATTTCGTACACACGAATAGTTACCCGACTTTGCAGAGTTTGCGGTGTTATTACATATAAATATAAAGTTCATTACATATAGAATGTCTATGCAAGCGTCGACACCAATCAGCCACAACATTTTTCAACACTGATTGATAACTACATGTACTGACGTAACGCACAGAGTTGGAATACTCTACGCTAAGATAGATGGGTGATTTAATTTTATACAGCACAAAATACTACAAAAATGTTACACGTAGTGATACGGTATTATTTTTACAGTCGATTTAAGCGGAAGTCGAATCCTACAAGTCAATGCCTCAGTTGACGTTAACAATACATCACTAAACAGAACGCGGTCGATATCAACATTTGGCACGAGTAATGATTCGTCACGAGCTTTATAGAATTCTGTTTCGGATATGTTTTACGTTTCCAGACCGCTTTTATGCTCAAGGTCTGGATCAGATAAATCTAAAAACATTTGAGTTTTTTTCCTTCTTGAAGATAAGTTCGTGAAGTAATCTTAAATCTAAATTTATCTAAATTGCAAATCAAATTCGCCCCTGAAACTATTTTGATATGCCAGATATCGCCGTAGGCAGTAAGTTGTGTTCACAAATATAAGTAAAGGTAGGTTAGATCCATTGAACAAGTTACTGATTTTATTTTGTTAGGTAGTTACGTTTTGATAATACTTATTCACTTGCCAAAAGTACATTATTTAACACATTTGTGCAGGGATAATGTATAAACTATATAGTTTGTTGGTCCTTCAAATCGGAATATACTATCGACACCAAGCCTTTTTTTCAGATAGTTTCGGAAACAGATCGAGTGTACTTTTGAAAATATTGCGGTAAACGTGTTGGTTCTCGCCTTGATGAAAGAAGGTGTCTTATAGTAACTGCTACTACTACTTATTATAATACAATTTTATACAGTTTAATCGGTATAATCGGCTTGTGAAATGCATTTAACAATTAACGATTATTTATAGAAGTGCCACAGTTTGAACTGCCAAGTATTTCCTTTGAGTCACTTTAAAACTTTTATTAGTGATCATTTTCACAACACGTATGGTAGAAACTTCAGAAATATCTCGTTCTCCTGTTCCCCAGCCTGGGAGTGATTTAATGCATTCTGATTTTAACGAGGTTGCATTTTTATCATGCTCCTTATAAACACACATGTATCAGGTTTTGGTTTTAAATTAAATACAATTTAGAAATACCCATACTGATATATATCTTTGTGAAAATAGTATACTGTAAAATCATTTAATTTCGATTGAACGAAATTTCGTGGTTTTGGTGAAAAAGACCATTTCGATGGGACGCTCATTTGTGGATTTTGCATTTCAGGATGTAAATACAAGGGTTAAATTTATTGTTCGATGGGATTTGATTTCGTGGTTTAGGATGAACTACGAAATCCACAAATTTTAAATACCCACGAAAATTAATGATTTTACGGTACCAACAATAAACATTATTAAGTGGTATTATTATCAGCACTCATAGTCCGGACGAGGATTGGGGATTTTTCGCTGAACCTTGCTATATAGTATTAAGTTTTTTTTATTGTTGTTCTGTGTTGTCAAGGTATTGAAGGTCTCAAAACCGTTTGATGACACTCTGTCATCATTGGGGAACTTTTTTTATTTGGGGTTAAAGATGACCTCCAAAATGGCGATTTTAACAACTAAATACGGACTATAATTCCATATAACATTTGTACTACCGTCAAAATATCAGCACATCTATGTTTTAGTTGAAATGGAACAAACATGATTAATAAAGGAACTGTATACATTAGCTGGGTTTCAAAAAATACACATTTTCAACAGTTTACGTGTAATTTACGTGACCAAAATGATAAAATACAAGAACAATCGGTACTAATAACTGTTTAATGAAATATCAAACATGAACATTACAAGTAAGTAGGTTTAAAGGAATGGTAAGTGATAAACAATGTACACGACATCGTTGCATGTAGAACAGTATGTGTAATATACGTTACTATTAAATTGTTTATATGCAAAGTATGATCTACTATGTTTTTTATTCATTCTGGGTTATCAAACTGATTTGATCAATGTTTTCTCTTGGTAGACATCTTTTAAAACATAATTTGACATGTAATTGTACTTCTTACACAACATGTGATTTACGTGACCTTACCACATAGAAAATACATTGAAAATACATAGTATAATGAAATAATAGTATATGTTTCCATCAAAGTGGTTAAGTAATTTAAGTCTGGAATATTATACTCTTACTCATTATGAATTTGCGGGAGATGATCAATGTTTTAATTTGTAAGATCAGTTTTAAACTATCGCGTGGCAAAACTGTAACTTAATTTCTTTTTGAAATACAAATGTAGTGATTTACGTGACATTATGCAAAACACCGATGTTCACTGTACAATCAAGAAGAATCAACCAAGATTGTCAACGACATCATATCAATAGCAAACTTGATGTATATCGGAACTTCTTATAATCATAGTAAGTAATATTTGTAAAACGCAACCACATGTTTCATTTCCATATACATGTTTGACAGTATAATTTATTATACTTGACACAAATCACCACAGTTTGACTAGTTATTTGAATCAATATATATCTGAACTAAACGTTTTTTATAATCGTAGTTTCGAGCGAAGCTCGCAGGAACATCACTACAGCCTGACAAGATAATTTTCTAGCATGTAGCTGTTTAACCACACCTTAGGTTCGGGATTATTACAAGTGATAGACCGATACATGCACAAAAGAATGTGCAGTACACCCGAGCAGGTTCACATCTACAATGACCAGTTAGACATGAATGTACTGTCACAACCACACTTGATCAGCTCGAGTCTGGTAGTAACATAGTCACATTGTCTGTTGTCATCTTAAGTGCTTTACTTCATAATTGCATCAAAATTGACTGCAGGGTAGCCTAACCTGACTGTAATACATTGAGAGCAGTATTTTTTACTGTAGATTTACCTATCTCTGAATTGGCGATAGAAGATCTCTATTTATGACTGCATTCTGTAATGCTGATTCTCTTATGTCAACTAAACCGCGATCTCTGACTAGGGAGTTAGGTATTTGTGTATATAATACTTTAGAGGCAATATAATATGTATTATCATATTTTAGTCAGTTTTCCCCTCATGTGCGTCGGAAGCCATATATTGTTAAAAACGTATGCCTCGTCGTTAGCTGTTTTGAGATCTTGGTGTAGTATCCGAATTTATGGTTTTGTGCAGTTACACCAAATTATTATGTAATGCTTCATTTGACAGTGTTTGTACTTCTAACTCTTCAACAATTGTTTCTTGTTGCCATCTACAGCCATGGTTGCTTTTTGTTCTGTAGTAGCATTGTCATTGCCAACAGATGATTTTACCTATGTATTTGTTTCGCCCTATTTAGGCTATTACCACGCGTCGCTTCCAAGTCAAATATAGTGCTTCAGTCGACATAAGAGAAACAGCATTACAACACGAAGTCATATTTTTTAAACTCCAGATATTCTAGCGTCACATGCTTTGTTAAGTTGGGACACCACTGCCTCCTGTTTATGGGTAGGTAAAGCTACTTCTCTGAAAGTATTACGGTCCGGGTCAGCTCCGTTACATTTTGAAACCATACTTGGCAACCGAACTGCGTGTCGATTTTGATACCATGACAAGAGATATGGAAATTGTGATTATACTTCAACCGTCCACCAGCGTGTTTGGGGAACAAAGGTAGCGAAGTCGTTTGCTATCACTCCAAGAATTTCAAAATAACCCCACATATAAGGCATTTGAATAAAATGTAAAGCGGCACACATACAGACAGGTATATGGAAAAGCTAATTAGAACCAAGTCCCAAAGGATCTATAAATACGTAAAGATAGAATCAGCAAGGACCCTCTGTCTACTCATGATAGCTGACAATGTTACTATGGAATCAATATAAAACACTTGGACTGCCTCCTCGATAGCCATATCGTAGGGTGTTCGCCTATATACCAAAGATGAAACAAAAATGGTACCTACTGTATTTCCCTTGCTTGACGCAGAGCATTATCTGGCTACTATTCTCTCATACCCTCGTGGCGATGAATAACACCAGTAATTAGGTGTTGAGAATGATTGATGTAAGTTAGAAAACCATTTACATAAAATGTGATTGTGACAATAACATTTAACTCTAATTTAGTGTACCTTTGTTTGTGCATGCATGTACTAGTATTCTATTACATATTATAATCCTGATACAAAGATGTATGTAACGGTTATATTCTTGAAAACTACTAGTATATAGTCAAACTGTGGAGATGTTTATGTGATTATTTCTTGAAAGCATAATTATAATTTTAAACAATCTTGACCGGTATTGATTTAAATAGCTCGTCAAACCGTGGTGATTTTTTGTCAAGTCTATATGTAAACATGTACCGGTATGGGGAATAGAAACATGGGGTAATTGATTACAAATATTACTTACTGTAATAATAAGTTCAGAAACACATCTAGTTTGTCAGTAACTTGGTGTCATTGTAAATTTTAAAATATTGACCAACTGGATGGATACATCTTCATTATGCAGTGAACTGAGTTTTGCATTATGTCACGTAAATCACTATTTCAATCGGAAAGCAATTTACCATGATGCTTTGTGATAGTTTAAAACAGATTAAGCGAAAGAAAACTTATAACACAGAATGAGTAAGAGTATAAAATTCCAGACTTAAATTGCTTAAATACTTTGATGGTAACATATATTACATTATATTATGCATTTTTCTATTTGGTAACATAAAGTCACGTAAATCACAGTTTGATTAAGAAGTTAAATTAGATGTCCAATTTAAAAGATGTGTTCCAAGAGAAAACATCAATCTTATCAGTTTGATAACCCAGAACAAGCAGGAAACATAATAGTTCATACTTTGCATAACAATAATTTAATGGTAACGTATATTACACATACTGTTCTACATGCAATGATGTCTTGCACATTCTTTTAGGTTGAATATAACTTAAAATTCCTTAAAACCTACTTCATTGTAAGGTTCATATTTGATATCTCATTAAACAGTTATTAGTACCGATTGTTCTTGTATTTTATCACTTTGGTCACGTAAATTACACATAAACAGTAAAAAATGTGTATTTTATTGAAACCCAGCTAATGTTTATAGTTCCTTTATTAATCATGTTTACACCCTTTCAATATAAACACGCATGTGCTGATATTTTGACGGTAGTACAAATGTTACATGAATTTTTTGTCCGTATTTAATCGTTGAAATCGCCATTTCGAAGGCCATCTTTAACCCCAAATAAAAAAAGTTCCCCAATGATGACAGAGTGTCATCAAACGGTTTTGAGACCTTCAATATCTTGACAACTAATAACAACAATAAAAAAAACTTAATACTATATAGCAAGGTTTAGGTGACTCTCGTCTGGACTATCAATGTTTTCACATGTAGTGTTTCGTTTACAATTCGATTCCATTTGCATCAATTTAAACATAAAAAGTCATATCGGAGATAAGGCACCAATTTGTATCGATATGCAAAATACTAAGTACCATATTCGCAAATCGATAAGCACACAGGTATATGAACAGAGAAAGCAATTGCAATTTTAGTAAAATACCGAGATAACCGGATCGACAGCACATAGTAACGTAGTTCAAACAACGGATGAAACTAAAAGGTTTACCCACTCCCGCAAATAAATCCATACTTTTTGGAAGGCGATTCATTGAATCGTCTTCTATAGTCAGCACCTCTAAGGAAGTGGTTTGTACCTAAACACACATATACACATCCTTACACCTATCGAAAATAGTTCGCCGATATTCCCGCAACTTGGAACATGAAATGTCCAAAATATTATATATTTCAGTAATTTAAATATTTGATAAAATACATAAGTATATTTACAAGCGTACTCTTTACGAAAACAGCTTGAAAACAATACTTGGAAGACGATTCATTGAATCGTTTTCTATATATGGCTTCCCGGAAGTGGTTTGGACCTAAACACACATATACACACCCTTACACCTATCGAAAATAGTTCGATGATATTTGCGCAACTCGGAACATGAAATGTCCAAAATATTACATATTTCAGTGATTTAAATATTTGATAAATTACATAAGTATATTTACAAGCGTACTCTTCAAGAAAACAGCTTTAAAGCACTACGTGTCTGTGGTACATTTTGAGCGGTCACAATTCAGGACGAAGCGTATAAACCAAAAGGGAAGTAACTCCGTTTTGTTTGAGAAGAGTTACTGAGTAAAATTCACTTTCGTATACGGCTTTTTAAAGGTAATTTTGATTGTACGAATGATTCCAACGGACTCGTTGTGCAACGCATTCGAGTAGCATAGTTTGTTTGTTTACGTTTTCAAGCACGCGCTAATTAACATTAGAACCACTGAATCACAATGTTTGCAGTGTGTGTATTATCAATCCTGTTTATAAGCTCCGCCCCCAATACTACAGTTCAGGTAAATTCCGCCGCTAGGTATCGGCGCACTGCTTTTGAAGGCGGAGTCTATTTTCGCTAGGACTATTTACCACGTATTGATTTTTAACGGCATTTAGTATCCGTACGAAGAAAAATAAATCAACTTAGACTGCGTTTAATGTTAGCTTGAGTCAATATGCTGAATCTGGTTTCATAAATCTAACTTAGTATTGAATATATGGATAATGTATTGATGGTTAATATGTAATGTTAATGAATTGACGTGTTTGTTATGATGATTAAAGGACATTGTAACGAGTGTAAATGTTTAAATTATCAGCAGACTTTAAAAAGGAAAACAACTCTTTTGGCATATACAGATAGTCTCCCTTTGTTAGATTCATGAAGAATTTTTTTCTACTAAATAACATCTACGAGTATATACGATTTTCGGACTTCAAAAAAATAATTACATATTATAATTTATCATTATATGCATAACACCTCCACACCTTAATGTTCCCATTTAAATGTTAGATTCATGAAACCAGATAAGATTCATGTTAGATTCATTTGTCATTTATTTTTGTGCCAAACTCGATTATAAGGACAGATTTGGGATGATATCCATGAACAAAGCTGATTGGGCTGGTTTCAAAAGTAATATGAAGTTGTTTGGTGACTATTATGCCAACTCGGCCAAAACTGACTCAAATCGCATCATGGAACTGCTTAAAGGCAGAAATAGACAGGCTGTCAGCCCTACACATCCCCACCAGGTCATGCGCTGGAGTATCGCCTTCCACCAGTACTTTCAGTACTTTGATTTCTTATGTCCTTGGGAACTTACATACTTAGCATGTATTCCAGGAAACGAGTAAGAGTTAACACAATAAGAGCCTGATAGACAACACAATCATGTTTCTATTACAGATACTCGAGTACCACGTTCTCATATTATGAAGCAAACATCTGGCATAAACATCCACTCAAACAGTTAACATATTCAACAAATCTATGATCAATTAATTCAATTTCTGTAATTTAGTAAATAATGACATAACAAGAATCAACGATGTCTGATACTATAACATAGTAATTAATTGATCCAACATACTCGTAATTATTATAAAAGAGACAAATGTGTGCTTTGAACGGTCGTTGTAAGGTCTGGCATGTTGTCAATCAAGTTAATACATTCTGCGAACGTACGAGACTTTGAGGCATGTTCATATAAACAAGCAATAAACAGAAGGATAATCCATACGTCTACGTTATATTTTGATTGTTTGGGTATTCCGGGATGCATATTGTCTATGTTTTGTTCAAATATGAGGACTCTGTCCGTCCGTACGACTATGGGTGTGCAGAACACAAGAAATAATTTATCATTTTGTCATTTTGGTTATACGCTCACCACTTCAGACGTCAAGAATGGGAAGTCGGTTTTATGCTACTTTGCCTTTGTTTCGTTTCATTCTTAACTTAATAGTTGTCCTAGGGACATATGAGCGTTGTTGTAATTTCTTTTGTTTTTATGAGAGTAACATTGGCTTCTATGACCAAACTTGTCAGGACAATGTCTCACACTTAATGCTGTTAAGTTACTTTCTTACAAGCGTTACACACAATACCCGATATATCGATATCAATATAGTCTGATTTTATTTAATATGACAATGTGTTTTTGTTTTATCCATTGGGTAAATGTACTCGCATTTCTCATTCATAAATTCTGTCAGTTACATCTCCATGAACGTTTTTGACACATTTTGATTTATACAATTTATATGCCAATATGGAACTACTGAACTGAACCCGGTTGGAATGTAATGTATTTTGGCTTGGTATACTTTTTGTAAATAGTACGCATTCTTTTCCGGCATGTTATTTTCCGTAGGATAAACATGCGGTCAGGTATAAATCACAAAACAAGCGTCAAATTCGTTATCAAACAGTCTTAGTAGATAAAGGAAAGGGCATGTTTAGTGTTCGGGTAATCCATGTATAATTTTGGTACAAAAACAGTTAACTCATATTATTTTTGCATTGAAAGTGTACGAGTATTCCGTTTTATGCATTTGGATAGTATACGTACTTAGTAACTCGAAAGACTACGCACTACGACTGCCATAATTGCACCACAAGTGATGGTAAAGTCGTCGATGTGTCTTACTTTTACTGCAACTGTTATGACGTAACATTTATCATTTATTACCATAATTTTTGTTACATAACCAATCATGGTTTTTATTGTTTGATAATCAAGTCTCATATATTATTGCTCCATCTTTGAGCACATGTCCAAGGCAGAAATAGGCCTACTAATGACAATCGTAATCATTATCGCGAAAGAAACCCCACTCTGGCTACTGATAATTCCATTAATAATCGTGATCAGTATCGTGACAGGAATGTGTATGACAATAATCGAAATCAGTCACGAGGCAATGACAATGATGGCCATCAGAACAACCAAGGTCAAGGACAAAACTACAGAGGGCGTGGTCAAGGTACACGAAGTCAAGGTCAACGTGGTCAGGGTCGCAGAGGGCGACACTATGTCAGAACTGGGTTCTGGAACATTAGAGGTGGTGTTGACAATATACATAGTGATAATTTTAAGCAAAGAAAAGAATGTATTAAATTTTTAAATCTAGATATTTTAGGTATGGCAGAAACTCATTTATGTAATAATGACAAAATGGATATTCCTGGTTTTGTCTGGTATGGTAATAACCGTAAGAATTTGCATGTTAATGCCATTACTGGCTCAGGTGGTGTGGGATTTCTTATAAAACAAGGTATATTGAATAGTTTTGATGTTGAATCTGTTGATTCAAACTCAGAGGGAATTCTATGGTTGAAGTTTTGTGATAAATTTTCAAAGTTTCAATTTTATACGTGTGTTTGTTACTTGCCTCCGAATAATTCATCTCGGCAAATAGATGCAGATAATTTTTATGACACATTGCTTGCTAGTATATACATGAACCAACATGATGGTCCAATATATGTTTGTGGCGATTTTAACAGCCGTATTGGTAATCATGATGATTACATTATTGGAGTTGACATTTTATCTAATCGAGATATTGTTGATTATGGTACCAATGCAAATGGTGATAAATTGATAGAGTTCCTGATTGATTGTAATATGTGTGTGTTAAATGGTAGAAATTTTATCAAGAATGATTTTACCTCAGTATCTAACAAAGACTGTGCAGTAGTTGACTATTGTTTGGTATCTCATGATAACTTGGATATGTTTGTAAACTTTAATGTCACAAGAATGACAGAGTTGTTGACTAATATTCATAACAGAAATGGCCTTGTGCCGACATGTATACCTGACCACTCTGTTTTGTCTTGGACATTTGAGTTTGATACATGCGACAGCTATGATGTAAATGATCAGACGGCTAGTTCAGAGACAAATCATAAAGATTTGAGCTGTAAATACGACAAATTTGATGTCAAAAGTATACCGGATGATTTGTTGGGGTCAAATGATGTTATTAATTTGCTTCATGAGTCTGTTTATACATTGGAACAAAGCCTTCAAAATCAATCTGATATTGATGGTACATACACTGAATTATGTAATATCTTGAAAACTGAAATGTATGATAAATTAGACCATAAGCGTGTTACTATTCAATATGGTAGATCCAATAAAAAAAGGAGGGTTGGTAAACCATGGTGGAGCGAACACCTATCTCTTCTATGGAATAATTATGTTCTTGCAGAGAATAATTGGCTAAAATGTACCCCAGGACCGGTTAAGGACCGTCTCAAGGCTATTTTCATTTCGGCTAGAAGGACATTTGACCGAGACGTTCAGAAAAGTAAGCGGGCCTATTGGGTCTCATTACAAAATAAAATTCTATCCGAGTGTGAAAATAATCAGCAAGAATTTTGGAAGACCATAGGAAAGATAGGGGTAGGTCAAACCAATAAAAAGCAAATACCATTTGAAGTTGTCTGTGATGATGGTTCAGTATCATGTAATATTAATACTGTGCTAAATAAATGGAGAAAGGACTTTAGTGGTCTATTTGTTGATAGAAATGTTAGTAATAATATTCCTTTGCATATGCATAATGTACCAGATATTAATGAGGTACCATCATGTGATATTTTAAATGAACATACTCCATTGAAGAAGTCAGAAAAGCTATTTTTAAATCTAAAGCTGAGAAGGCATGTGGTATAGACATGATTCCTGTAGACATATTGAAAAATCACTGTTCTGTTTCATTCTTGCATATTTTGTATAACATTTGTTTTAATGCTGGTGTAATACCCACAGAATGGGGCAAGATGATTATTAGCCCAATACCAAAGTCTAATAATGCTGATCCTAGGGATCCATTATCCTATAGAGGAATCGCTTTATCATGTGCTATGTACAAAATATATTGTTGTATTTTAAATGAAAGGTTGTCAAAATGGACCGAGATAAATAATAGTATTGTTGATGAACAGAATGGGTTTAGAAAAGAAAGGAGTACTATTGATCATGTCTCTTCGTTAACAAACATAATTGATACAAGGAAGAAGGCTAAGAAATCTACTTTCTGTGCCTTCATAGATTTTAAGAAAGCTTATGCTTTTATAAATAGAAGTTTATTATGGGATAAAATTATTAGTTCCAATATTGGTGTAAATGGAAAGATTTTAACTGCATTACAATCTTTATATGGTAATGTATCATCATGTGTTAGAGTTAACGGTTTATATACAGACTGGTTTGATGTAAAATGTGGATTGCGACAAGGTTGCTCGCTGTCACCACTTCTTTTTAACTTGTTTATAAATGATCTGGCAATAAGCATTAAAACTGCAAATAAAGGTATTTGCATAGATGATGAAAAAGTATGTATATTATTGTATGCAGACGACATAGTTTTGATATCTGAGAATGAAGAAGATTTGCAATTTATGTTAGATATGCTTAATTCCTGGTGTATCAGAAATACTATGGTTGTTTATCCAATTAAAATTAGTATTGTACACTTTAGACCATGTGCTGTACCCAGAACTTTATACAATTTCACATGTGGAGGCCACAGTTTAGAAGTTGTTGCCAATTATACCTACCTTGGATTACTGTTATCAGAGTTTCTTGACTTCGGTATGACAGCAAAATGTGTTGCCCAGAGTGCTGGTAGGGCCCTTGGATTGCTTATAGCTAAATGTAAAGCTTTTGGTGGTATGCCATACAAGGTGTTCAAGAAACTATATGACAGTACTGTTTGGCCGGTAATATCGTATGGCGCAGCCGTCTGGGGGAATAAATCATATTCAAGTGTAAATGCGGTCCAAAGTCGAGCAATGCGGTTTATCTTGGGAGTGGGTAGATATACACCAAATAGTGCACTATATGGTGAGTTAAGTTGGCAGCCGCCTTATGTTAAACAATGGAGGTCTGTGTCACAGCAATGGTATAGATTTAAGTCCATGAACGCCACATGGTTGAATTTTAGAATATTTATGTATGGTAATGCCAAAGGCAATGCCAGATGCAAAAATTGGCAGTTCATTTATAAACAGCATTTATCCAATATAGATTTGATAAATACAGCAGAAAATTGCACAAACTTATTGTCAAAACAATTTAGTAATATGGTAGTTGACTTTTCCATGGATAAATATATTATTGATTGGAGAGCCAGTGTTCAAAGTGATGTTGGTCCCTCTAGGAATGGAAGAAATAAACAGAGGACTTATAGAATTTTAAAAACTGTATACAACACTGAAGAATATATAAAATGTAACCATATGCCAAAGAAATACAAAACAGCTTTCATTGTCAATTATATCAACATTTGAGAAATGAACTTATAGAAAAAGCCTGTGAGATTGATGCCATGTTTATAAACCTGAGTGATCAGGACAAATTAATTTTTATTTTGTCAAATCAACAGATGATGAAAGTCAGTGCCAACATTTGTTATACGATTTTAGAAGCCAGAACCCACCACTTGTATAGATAATTTTATATATTGTTAAATAACATTATAGATGAAATCTTAATATGTGGTATAATAACATTGTTTTTATTGTTGATAATAATTTTATTTGGGGTTATATGATCGTTGCTAATCAGTTACTTACTGGTATGACCAGTGGTGACAGTTGATATTTTACTTGTTTCTTACTGGTGTATTAGTGCATCATTGTACAAAGGCTTCAGAAGTTTACCAAATATATTTTAAAAGTTTGGATTAGCAATGACCATGTAACTTGAACCAAGTACATATGATATATAATGTAAAAAATATGGAGTTTATGATAAATATTTATTCATTGGCATTCATGTGGTTGAGGAGGGTAGACTTTTAATGGGGCAAATCTAAATTTAATAATAATGAGATAAGTATACTCAAAATGTTATTGGAGTGAACCCTTCTGTGAATGGTCACTGGTCAATGACACGAATGCCATGAACTAACCATTGATTGGTACTGTGATATATGTAGAGTACCGTTAAAATAAATGTCTGATATAGTTCATAATTGAACGGCCATATAACATATGATATGTATTTTATTTATACCTGTATGTAATGTATGATGTTATTGGATTAGACAATAAACTATAATAAACTTCAAAACATGTCAATCTGAGATCTTAAGTATAATACCTTGATGACTGAGATGTTATCAATTTCCTATCAAGCTATATCTTTGAAACCATGTTGCTTACTTTCTTTTATTAATTTTACACCTATTGTTCAATTGTCACTGATTGAAGCCTTAATATAATTATGTTTGACTGTTTTATCATTTAGTGTTGAAAGCCACTTCCTTTGATAATTATTGCTCTAGGTGTCAATGTCTGTAGACTGGTATATAAGTCAAGGAAATCCTATTCAGGATAACTAGTAACCATCATGAAACTTTAGGTGTTAGGTTATGTTAGTTAGGAGTTCCTAACTAGCATATAAATAGGACTAAATATGGATTACCATATATAAACATTAACTTGAGTTCAAGTTTAAATTATATACCCTGTGTGTCAAAATGGGACTTATTGGATTACCAATTAAATACTGACTTTGTGTCAGTGTCTTTGTGAAATAATATTGGATTACCAATTAATAACTAACTTTGTGAATTAACAACTTTGTGAAATCTACATTTATCAATAACTCTGTTAATTGTTAATCATGCATTTGTTGAAAACTACATTAAAACGTCAAACCCCTACGAAGTCAGTTATACTTCAACTGTTGGAATTTAGACAATTACTTCAACGTATTGAAACATGAAATATCAACGTCAGCAGCAGCATCCGGTGAGTGTGGCAGCACATTACGCGCCACCTCATAGTCAACCAGAACACGCCGTAAACCGCTTCATAATACACATACAGAAGAGAGCGAACCCGTTGCAAACAAATGAACAGTAGTTACTATAACCAGCCTTCTTAGTTTTGACATACTCTATCCAATTTTATCCAAAGCCTTATACTGTTATCATTTTAACAATTGCTAGTTTGCATGTAGTAGGACATGTTACAACTCAATTCTATTCTATTCATATTTAGCCTAAACGAGCATTGTTATGAACAGATGAATGGCTTGGCTTTTCAGTCAGAGGCTGAGTTCACGATTACATCATGTGTTGTTTGTTTACATCAATCACACAGGCATTCATGCTTCCTTCAGCAGTTTACTCTAAAATTATGAACCAGTCTTGCCAAAATAGAAGTCATTACGGTACGACGTTAGTTTGCATAGTTTGTTGAACTACTGAGCATAAAGAACATACTTATTGAACCGATTGTTTACGGTGTGGTATTTATGGAAAAGACGAATATTGTTCTTTCGTTGTTGACAGACGATGAAATGTTCTGATATTTACGATCACGATTTTAGAGATCTTACAATAACGTCCGTTGTTTTTGTTAACGTGTCTCAGAAGTGTGGCTTTTTCATTCGGAATCCTACACGAGTGTAAGTGATTGCGTATACAACAATATCGCATGTCCTTACAGTCCAGTTAAGATCTTGTGTAAGTGATTGCGTATACGACAATATCGCATGTCATTACAGTCCAGTTAAGATCTTGTGTAAGTGGTTGCGTACACGACAATATCGCATGACATTACAGTCCAGTTCAGATCTTGTGTAAGTGATTGCGTATACGACAATATCGCATGACATTACAGTCCAGTTAAGATCTTGTGTAAGTGATTGCGTATACGGCAATATCGCATGACATTACAGTCCTGTTAAAATCTTGTGTGAGTGATTGCGTATATGACAATATCGCATGTCATTACAGTCCAGTTAAGATCTCGTGTGTGTGATTGCGTATACGACAATATCGCATGTCATTATAGTCCAGTTAAGATCTTGTGTGAGTGATTGCGTATACGACAATATCGCATGTCATTACAGTCCAGTTAAGATCTTGTGTAAGTGATTGCGTATACGACAATATCGCATGTCATTACAGTCCAGTTAAGATCTCGTGTGATTGATTGCGTATACGACAATATCGCATGTCATTACAGTCCAGTTAAGATCTTGTGTGAGTGATGTATTCGTTTATGTGAACACAAAATACATGCATTACAACCATTGTATGAACATGTAGACCACAAATAGTTTATCATTAAATCCATAGATGTCTGCTTGCCTATATATGCTTTCAGTAGTGGGTCCGACCATTGTATCACTCATAGCTGAACCGTAAGTGTGTTAGCACACCCATATCAATGTCACACCAAACAATGGATCTTTTTCGAAACAAAACACTGTACATTTCACCTTAGCATGTACATGTCGCCTTAGCATGTACATGTCATCTTAGCATGTACATGTAATCTTAGCATGCACATGTCACCTTTGCATGTGTATAGCACATTAACATGGGCACGTCACCTTAGCATGGACATGTCACCTTAGCATGGACAAATCACCTTAGCATGTACATGACACCTTAGTATTGAAACTGATACAGGATGAATATACGATGCGACATATCATTCCGGCTCACATTGTACCATAGCACATTGTTTTTAGCGTTATTGTAACATCGTTATTCTATCCCATAACATCAGTCAATTGCTAAAACTTGATAATAGACTATAAAGGGCCCGAGATGTTCACGAAATCGAATGGAAAGTAAAAAGATATTACACAAGTAAGCCTACCGGTAATTCTTGGATTATAGTATAACTCCCGTTTTCTACGTTAAAACAGAACTCAAGATAACAATTTCGTTTTATGTGAAACATTTAACAGATGCAATAACTTGAAGGGAGAAGCTTGCAAACACTTATCATATCCAGTAACTGTTAGATAAGATAAGGGGATAGCATGTTGTAGAGTTTGCACAGGTAGATGTCAGATAGAGAGAACGATCATGTCATGCATGAACTCAAATAGCATATATAACATATATCTCTAACAAAGTTAATGGAACCATCTAAATTAAAGAATCCAATACGTTCTCCATAGGCAAAATAAGTTAACGCAACTAAAATTTAAACTTATTTCTATCTTGTTGATTTTCATAAGAAGTGAAATGTTGAGTTTTGTTAAGCTTTATTATATTTCTGTTTTATAAAGTGCCTTTGGTTATAAACTAGAGCTGTTTGTAAAACACGTATGTCCCAATGGCAGCCAAATAATCGAAAATTGTAAAGGAAACAGTGACATTGACCTTTGACCTATTGGTCTCAAAATCATTAGGGGTCATCTACTCTTGCTGAGCAACCTCCATATCCAGTTTGACACTCCTAAGGCAAAGCCTTCTTTATTTTGGTATAAAAAATGGTTATAGTCACAGTGACCTTGAACTTTGACTGATTGACCTCGAAATAAATTAGGGTCATCTTCTGTTACTGACCAACTTCTGTGTAAAGTTTAAAGATCATAGGACAAAGCATTCTTGAGTTAATGAACGGAAATCATTTGGACAATAAGTGGATGCAGCCTGAATTCTGTACCATATCTCTACTATACGCATATTCATGGCGCGAATTCATTTTTATTTCAACTTTTGTAATAAACAATACTGTATGAAGACCTAGAATCCTAGATCATCCTCTGATATTTTTTATCATATCTTATAGCTATAAATAGATTCTCAAGTCAGTGTTAGACCGACCTTCTGTTATGTAAATGAACTATATTTTATTTGATGTTTTCCACAGATTCAAAACATAACACGTTCACCTGTGAAATGAGTAAAAAAATAAAGACAAGGAAATATTTTATCATTTAGTTGAGATTTACATTCTGACAGCCTGTAGATGATGAATGATGGGGTGTTTCTTTGTGGTGGAAATCTTTATGTTTGTTAACGTTCATTGTGTTTAAAACTATATAGGCACCACAGACCTGTTACATACTCGTAGTCCTAATATGTATCATGTAATTATATACACAACTACACATCATGTATTTATTGAACAACCTTTTTGATTCGAATATTTGGCTTTTGAAAAACTGAGAAATTAAGCGTTCCAAAAGATCCAACGAGTAATTATTTTTACATAATTATGTTTTTTGCATTCGTCAAAACAAGTAAATAATACATGTATGCGTGTGGTTAAATACTGTGAATGGAGAAACGTCTTCGAATACTACTGTATACAGCAATTTCATTGATTAATAAATGGTCAGTCTCAAAAAGAACAAATTCGCCTATTTCTCGACATAGGCCATGTGGTGCTGAAGTCGATGCCCGTAATAACGATGTTTTACTACCGGGAATATTATAAACCATTAATTGCACATGTTTAGATGCGAACCTCACAGATATGCCCTACCAGTGACAGCTGTTGTCTTTATGATGTCTGCAAGAAGTACAGGTACACACACTGCAGACACGATCAGCGTCAAGAAGAACACCAAGAAACCAAATGTGAATATTGAAATAAATAATGAAGACCACATGCCTGAATCGCACTGAAGATGATTAAATAAACGTCAATTATAACTGCACGTATTTATTATGTACACCTGGTTTGAAAGCAGTTACTCTTACATTTGATTGCAACAAATTGTGATAGAGTGTAACATGTAAGCATCTTAGCCTGCTAATTCTCCGCCACATAGACGTATACTTGTAATTTAAGTTGGTTCATAAATAAAATTAATGCGCATTCAAATGCACGCAAGCCAAATTCTATCACGATTTAGAAATAAAACAATACACAGAATCGCATACTTAGCATGCATGGAAGATTCAAATTTCGTGTAAATAATAAGCTAAAACAGATTTTGCTGCATTCGAAAAAGCAAAGAAGGGAGATTGAAGAGTTTTGGTAATGCACCAGTCAGTTGTACCCACGTCCCTCACACTGGGGATGGTCGATGGATAGCCGGGAAAACTGCCGGGCTTCTCCTGCATTGCCGGGGAAATGTTGGGAAATTTTCTCCGAACCATACCCCGGAACACCATTTAGTTGTCAGGGCCCGGGGAAATACCGGAGATTTTTTTCAATATTTTCCAAAGTGGGTACGGTACCTATTTATCATGTACAAATACGAAATTTGTTCACCAGGAAGCCAAAATTGTTATTTATGTAAGAAAGATAGAACGATGTACACATACAACATCATAAATTGCTAAAACTGAAGTGTAATACTATAAAAATCTTCAAATGGGTATGTTAATTAGGTAACCTGGATTTCATGACGCATCAAATATGTTATAGATCTTAATGTTACTATAAGTGCAAATCAGTTTTATGTATTTACATTTTATATTATATTCTTAGGGTAACCTGGATTTCATGACGAACTGAAACAGCTTTAAATCTGGTGTGCAAATCAGTTATATGTATTCACATTTTTGTAATACAGTCGATCTATGATCTAATGATTTGTTCATTTTTGTATAATATTTCTGATCCACTTTCTCTACGTTTTCTCAAGCACCTGTATGTTATCATCGGGTACCATATGTTCACATGGCCGTAACTAGGATTTTTCAAAGGGGGTGCGAAATGATCGGGTCTTGTAGAGATGACCGGGCTGCTTAGACGTTAGAAGACGAAATACGTACCCTTCTAATGAAGCTGTGGCTAAGTGCTCTCTTAGTATTGCAAAATACACGGGTTATCTGAGGGGTGTAGTGTACGTACATTCTACCCTTTGTTACATACAAACGTGGAAGCTTTGAAATGATGCATATTATCTAAACAGCCTACCACACAAACTCGTGTTAATTGCATGTCACTCAAACTAGTTTTCTACCTAATATAATAAACTATTAAAATTACATGGCGAGCGAAGGGAGCCAGAAAAACTATTTGTCCACGCCAAAAAAACTTGTTCTCTGGAAGATATTAGTAAGTTATCAATCATTTTTATGTTATTTGGCCAGCTTAGCGAGCCATGCAAAATGCATTATTAGTTTGAGCTGCATGCCGCATAAAATCGTTCCCCTGTTAGATATTGTTTATCATAAAACTATTTGGCGAGCGAAGCGAGCTAGAAAAAATGCATTATTAGTTCGAGCTGCATGCCTCATAAAATCGTTCCCCTGTTAGATATTGTTAATTATCAAAAATATATGGCGAGCGAAGCGAACTAGAAAAAATGCATTATTAGTTCAAATTGCATGCCTCATAAACTCGTTACTCTGTTAGATATTGTTAATTATCAAAAATATTTGGCGAGCGAAGCGAGCTAGAAAAAATGCATTATTAGTTCAAGCTGCATGCCTCATAAACTCGTTCCCCTGTTAGATATTGTTAATCATTAAAAAATATTTGGCGAGCGCAGCGAGCTAGAAAAAATGCATTATTCAATATAGTTCGAGCTGCAAGCCTCATAAACTCGTTCCTCTGTTAGATATTGTTAATCATTAAAAAATATTTGTCGAACGAAGCGAGCCAGAAAAAATGCATTATTCAATATATCATTTCGAGCTGCAAGCCATACACACTTCTCGTTGTCTACATGGTATTAAGGAACATTAAAGTTACTTGCTAGCAAAGCGGGCAAGAAACAATGCAGTGTTAAAAAAATTTAATGTCCAAGCTGCATGTTACACACGTTTGTTTTATATTTGATTTATTAACTTGTTAATGTATTGTGCGAGCGAGGCAAGCCAGAAAAGTGCCTTATTTATCAGAGTTGCATGCCAGAAAGATACAACGTATATGCATACAGTTTTATCCTGACAGCATTCAACTGTTGATTCTGCATCTACGATGAATTTATTGATTGGGAGAAGGGAGCTAGAAAACATGGACTGATCTATGAAACTATAACAACAGTGTGAGCTTGAAGAACTCAGTGTGTATTGAACAGCATTCCACATGAATTATTCAGTCTAAACTTGATGATATTGACTAATATTCAATTTTAGCGAGCGAAGCGAGCTTTAAAAAATTCGATGTAAATAAATTTCCTCCTTAAGAAAACAAATACGTTCGCACCTGCGCACCCCCTAGTTACGGTCATGGTTATGAATTATTTATGTTAATTGGCGAGCGTAGCGAGCCCGAAAAAATTAGAATGTTATGTAGTGAATCTATTTCACCCTCGAAAAAAGACTACTCTGGCGAAAAAGGGGGATGCGTTCGCACCCGACGCACCCCCCTAGTTACGGCCATGGTTCATCACCGATAGCAGTATCATTTGGAAAGCATTTTCACAGACATTGATTTATACAAGTATTTTATACTAAAATCAAGTATTTATATTGAATCTATATAATTATACGTTTTTCAGTTTATTCACTTTTGATTATATAGTTTTTTATGGTATTTACTGTTAAGTCATATAAGAAGCACTTGAATTATATATCAATTCGTTAATCTAATTCAGTTTTCCTATAATTAATTTCCAATCGGTAAGTCGTATCTCACTATTCCACAAGAAACTGAAGTGCGTAACGATATACATAGTAGATCTATCAAATTATAAATGTCGCTTAATTAAATATTGAAAATAATTCAGTTGAATGTTGAGTTATACATTTTATTTATAATGTTATATTTTACTACACGAAAAGTAAACGGAGATTTCAATATGTTGGTTGGCTGTATACTTGTCCTCGTAGACATACATACATTCACTCAACAGATTTAAAAACACACCACTATAAAAATACTGCATTTTTTTCAAATGCATCTTTCGCTGAGATTAGTAGTTTACAATATCTCTCGAGTTTACAATCTATAACTAGGGTACCGAAAATGCTCGGATGAGTTAAATGAGCAACAAGAGTGGTTATTAGTTTGTTGTTATGAATAAACTTCTATTATTGCAAAGATCATGTATATTTCCATTTATATACGCATCAAAACGACACCAATAGAATACACTGTTTAGTGAGATTATCTACCAGTGTCTATATAAACTAACGTACATCCGCCATTTTGATTTGACCACTGGACCTAGCGATTAATCAGATGCTACCAGACCTAAATACAGGGAACCAGAATTGATATTTAGTCTGCTTTACCTTATATATAATTCATTCTCACACTCAAAGACTATACTTTTTACGTGACGTGAGACCCAGACAAGAGTGGTCTCTTCCAAAAACAGTGTGCAATATCCCATCAGTACGAGTGTACCAACTAATCTACTAATCACGAACAATAGGATGAAGAATTTGAGAAATGTCTATAAATGATCTGATCCAATTAGTGATGATTGGTGAGACTATAATACATGTATACTGACGTAAGTTCAGCAGATAATCAGCTGGCAGAAGAGACAAAACACTGACAGACGTTCACTAGGTGCAGACACCACAAAGTTGGCCAAGTTTCCACAGAGAAATTTATAAATCGCGTATTTTCTACACGACAGTTTTAGTTGCATATGTTTGCGTGTTTGCTCTTTCTTATGTCTGTTACAAACTTTCACAATTACACACATACAAACTCCCATGCCAAGAAAAAGTAATACAGTAAAACTTCGTTATGACGAGCATCGATATTACGAGCATCCAGCCTATTTTGAGTAATGTATGTACTGTATGAAATATACGTTAACACTTATCTAACACTCTTTGTTCAAGACATTGCATACACAAGCAATGAAGGTTTGTAATAGTACCTATCGCTGGCTTAGAATGAGAAGGTCGTAAGTACAAAATTGATATTTTGAGAAAACAAGAAAAAATCTCTAAAAATACTTATTCCTTTAAAATATAGAAAAACAACGTATTGGGCTTTAGTGTGGTCGACATGACAAGTTCCGATTTTTATGAAAATACACTCATGAGAAGCGGCTTGTAATGCAGATTTCAAGTTTGTGTGTGTCTTATTCTAATTCTAAGCAAGCGGTATGTCTATTTTCATTTGCCCTGGCAATATCATGACAACGGTGTATCAGTATATATATATATGTAGATGTAAGTTTCATATTTTAAAGCATGTTCTTTCTAGTATTTATCTGCAAAATCTTTGTTTTACGTGTGTCTGCTAAACTATTAAGTACATGAGTTATATACAAACGTAGCTTGTTTACTTTGGAATGTGCTTTTCTCAGCTAATATCTGTCGGTCAATGATTGCATCTTTCCTGTGTTTTGGGGCACGTTTGTTTGTTTGTTTATGGCGTGTGTTATCAACATTTTTCCAGGTATACATTTACGGCCATATGACCTTCCCAGGTTTCCAGGAAATAATTTCTCAGTCAGCAACTTATTACTGTCCTGATATATTGTCCACATGTGGAAAACACAACCTTTGCTAGTCAGCCTAACAGACCCTATGTTCATAAAGACAACTCCCCAATCTTCTCTTTTCTCGTGAAATTATTTCCCTTTGCATCTTCAAACATACGTAATCAAGCCCAGAATAAAATCTAGCTAAAGTTGAAATAGGCCTATATGCTATTTGATTGATAATATATATTATTTAGTCGGGTAGCCAGACTAGACCCTAGCAAATGCCCGGGAAAGCGGGGTCATCGAGATCACCGAGATCGTCGAGGAGTAATCAGGAAAGATTCTCGGATGTTTGATGTGAAAATGACCATTACATATCGCTGCATAATTTCTACAAGGTACCAAGCCTAATCTGTTTGCAATTTGCGTTATAATGCGTCACAATACAAAAATGCAAAGTTGATATTTATATATCATGCGTGCATCGCGACGTTTTACTAGATATACATGTACTTCAATTGCTCGATGCATTGTGTCGCCTAGTGCGCAGGTACATGACTGACACGATGGGTCACATCATTGTTCCAATGATCCATGCCAGCTTTCGTACACTCGAATAGTTACCCGACTTTGGAGAGTTTGTAGTGTTATTACATATAAATATAAATTTCATTACATATAGAATGTCTATGCAAGCGTCGACACCAATCAACCACAACATTTTCAACTACATGTACTGACGTAACACACAGAGTTGACATACACATGCGTTATTTCGTAAGTATGCTACAAGATAGATGGGTGATTGGATTTTATGCGGCACAAAATACAACAAAAATGTTACACGTAGTGATAAGGTATTATTTTTACAGTCGATTTAAGCGGAAGTCGAATCCTACAAGTCGATGCCTCAGTTGACGTTAACAATACATCACTAAACAGAAGGCGGTCGTTATCAACATTTGGCACGAGTAATGATTCGATACGAGCTCCATAGAAAACAGTTTCAGATATTTGTATGTTTCCAGAATGCTTTTATACTCAAGGTCTGGATCAGATAAATTTTTGCTTCTTTTTTTTCCTTCTCGAAGATAAGTTCATGAAGTAATCTTAAATCTAAATTTATCTAAATTGCAAATCAAATTCGCCCCTGAAACTATTTTTATACGCCAGATATCGCCGTAGGCTGTAAGTTCACAAATATAAGTAAAGGTAGGTTAGATCCATTGAACAAGTTACTGATTTCATTTTGTTAGGTAGTTACGGTTTGATAATACTTATTCACTTGCCAAAAGTGTTTTCACATCAGTACATTATTTAATACATTTGTACAGGGATAATGTATAAACTATATAGTTTGTTGGTCCTTCAAATCGGAATATACTATCGACACCAAGCCTTTTTTTCAGATAGTTTCGGAAATAGATAGAGTGTACTTTTGTAAATATTGCGGTAAACGTGTTGGTTCTCGCCTTGATGAGAGAAGGTGTCTTATAGTTATTGCTACTACTACTTATTATAATACAATTTTATACAGTTTAATTGGTATAATCGGCTTGTGAAATGCATTTAACAATTAACGATTATTTATAGAAGTGCCACAGTTTGAACTGCCAAGTGTTTCCTTTGAGTCACTTTAAAACTTTTATTAGTGATCATTTTCACAACACGTATGGTAGAAACTTCAGAAATATCTCGTTCTCCTGTTCCCCAGCCTGGGAGTGATTTAATGCATTCTGATTTTAACGAGGTTGCATTTTTATCATGCTCATTATAAACACACATGTATCAGGTTTAGGTTTTAAATTAAATACAATTTAGAAATACCCATACTGATATCTATCTTTGTGAAAATAGTATACTGTAAAATCATTTAATTTCGATTGAACGAAATTTCGTGGTTTTGGTGAAAAAGACTATTTCGATGGGACGCTCATTTGTGGATTTTGCATTTCAGGATGTAAATACAAGGGTTAAATTTATTGTTCGATGGGACTTGATTTCGTGGTTTAGGATGAACTACGAAATCCACAAATTTTAATTACCCACGAAAATTAATGATTTTACAGTACCAACAAAATACATCATTACGTGGTATTATTATCAGCACTCAATGTTTTCACATGTAGTGTTTCGTTTACAATTCGATTCCATTTGCATCAATTTAGACATAAAAAGTCATATCGGAGATAAGGCACCAATTTGTATCGATATGCAAAATACTAAGTACCATATTCGCAAATTAAAAGCACACAGGTATATGAACAGAGAAAGCAATTGCAATTTTAGTAAAACATCGAGATAACCGGATCGACAGCACATAGTAACGTAGTTCAAACAACGGATGAAACTAACAGGTTTACTCACTCCCGCAAATAAATCCATACTTTTTTCTTATGTCCTTGGGAACTTACATACTTAGCATGTATTCCAGGAAAGGGGTAAGAGTTAACACAATAAGAGCCTGATAGACAACACAACTATTACATATACTCGAGTACCACGTGCTCACATTATGACACAAACATCTGGCATAAACATCCACTCAAACAGTTAACATATTCCACAAATCTATGATCAATTAATTCAATTTCTGCAATCTAGTAAATAATGACATAAACACGAATCAACAAAGTCAGATACTGTAACACAGTAATTAATTGTTCCAACATACTCGTAATTATTATTAAGAGACAAATGTGTGCTTTGAGCGGTCGTTGTAAGGTCTGGCATGTTGTCTAACAAGTTAATACATTCTGCGAACGTACGAGACTTTGAGGCATGTTTATATAAACAAGCAATAAACAGAAGGATAATGCAAACGTCTACGTTATATTTTGATTGTTTGGGTATTCGGGGAAGTACATTGTCTATGATTTGTTAAAATATGATGACTCTGTCCGTCCGTACGACTATGGGTGTGCAGAACACAAGAAATAATTTATCATTTTGTCATTTTGGTTATACGCTTACCACTTCAGACGTCAAGAATAGGAAGTCGGTTTCATGCTACTTTGCCTGTTTTCGTCGTTTCCTTGTTTACTGTATTCAGTTGTCCTAGGGACATAGGAGCGTTGTTGTAATTGATTTTGTTTTTATGAGAGTAACCATGTGCCACTGCCTCTTTGACGTGACCTTACTTGTCAGAATGCTTGGACAATGTCTCTCATTTACTTTTATTAAGATATTTTCCTACAAGCGTTACACATGATACCCGATATATCTATATCAATAATCCGATTTCACTTAATTATGATATGACATTGCGTTTTTGTTTCATCCGTTGGGTAGATGTACTCGCATTTCTCATTCATAAATTCTTTTAGTTACATCTCCATGTACGTTTTTGACACATTTAGCATCAGCTTTTTACTCCTATGCCAATATGGAACTACTGAACTTAATCAGGCTGGAATGTAATGTATTTTGGCTTGGTATACTTTTTGTAAATAGTACGCATTCTTTTCCGGCATGTTATTTTCCGTAGGATAAACATGCGGTCAGGTATAAATCACAAAACAAGCGTCAAATTCGTTATCAAACAGTCTTAGTAGATAAAGGAAAGGGCATGTTTAGTGTTCGGGTAATCCATGTATAATTTTGGTACAAAAACAGTTAACTCATATTATTTTTGCATTGAAAGTGTACGAGTATTCCGTTTTATGCATTTGGATAGTATACGTACTTAGTAACTTGAAAGACTACGCACTACGACTGCCATAATTGCACCACAAGTGATGGTAAAGTCGTCGATGTGTCTTACTTTTACTGCACATACAGAAGAGAGCGAACCCGTTGCAAACAAATGAACAGTAGTTACTATAACCAGCCTTCTTAGTTTTGACATACTCTATCCAATTTTATCCAAAGCCTTATACTGTTATCCTTTTAGCAATTGCTAGTTTGCATGTAGTAGGACATGTTACAACTCAATTCTATTCTATTCATATTTAGCCTAAACGAGTATATTGTTATGAACAGATGAATGGCTTAGCTTTTCAGTCAGAGGCTGAGTTCACGATTACATCATGTGTTGTTTGTTTACATCAATCACACAGGCATTCATGCTTCTTTCAGCAGTTTACTCTGGAATGATTAACCAGTCTTGCCAAAATAGAAGTCATTACGGTACAACGTTAGTTTGCATAGTTTGTTGAACTACAGAGCGTAAAGAACATACTTATTTAACCGACTGTTTACGGTGTGGTATTAATGGAAAAACGAATATTGTTGTCGACAGACAACGAAATGTTCTGATATTTATGAACACTGTTTTAGAGATCGTCCAGTAACGCCCGTTGTTTTTGTTAACGTGTCTCAGAAGTGTGGCTTTTTCATTTGGAATGCTGTACACGAGTATGAGTGATTGCGTATACGACAATATCGCATGACATTACAGTTCAGTTAAGCTATTGTTTGAGTTATTGCGTATACGACAATATCGCATGACATTACAGTCCAGTTAAGGTCTTGTGTAAGTGAGGTTTTTGTTTATGTGACACAAAATACATGGATTGCATGAACATGTAGAGCATAACTAGTTTAGCATTAAATCCATTGATGTCTGCTTGCCTGTATACGTTTTCAGTAGTGGATCCGATGATTTTATCACTCATAGCTGGACTGTAAGTGTGTGACTTGTCCTTTAGTAAAACGGTTAGCACATCCATACCACTGTTACACCAAATATGGATCTTTTTCGAAAAAAATGTACATTTCAACTTAGCATGTACATGTCGCCTTAGCATGTACATGTCATCTTAGCATGTACATGTCACCTTAGCATGTACATGTCACCTTAGCATGTACATGTCACCTTAACATTGAACCTGATACAGGAAAGGGAAAAATACGATGCGCCATATCACTCCTAACTGGCGCACTCCAGCATAGTACCTTTGTTTTAAGCGTTATTGTTACATCGTTATTCTATCCCAAAACATCAGTCAAGTGCTAAAACTTATAAATAGACCCCAAGAAGTTCATGAAATCTTATAGAAAGCAAAAAAGCATTACACAAGTATGCCTACCCGTAATTCTTGGATTATATAGTACTGTATAACTCCCGTTTTTATCGTAAAAATTAGGACTAAAAAACAACCCAAGATTACAATTTCGTTTTATGTGAAACATTTAACAGATGCAATAACTTGAAGGGAAAAGCTAGCAAACACTTATCATATCCAGTAACTGTTAGATAAGATAAGGGGATAACTTGATGTAGAGTTTGCACAGGTAGATGCCAGATAGAAAGAACGAGCATGTCATACATGAACTCAAACAGCATATAACATATATCTCTAACAAAGTTAATGGAACCATCTAAATTATATAATCCAATACGTTCTTCATAGGCATAATAAGTTAACGCAACTAAAATTTGAACTTATTTCTATCTTGTTGTTTTTCATAAGAAGTGAAAAGTTGAGTTTTGTTAAGCTTAATTATATTTCTGTTTTATAAAGTGCCTTTGGTTATAAACTAGAGCTGTTTGTAAAACCATTTTGTCCCAATGGCAGCCAAGTAGTCGAACTTTGTAAAGGTGACAGTGACATTGACCTCCGACCTATTGATCTCAAAATCATCAGGGGTCATCTACTCTTGCTGAGCAACATCCATGTAGCGTTTGACACTCCTATAGCAAAGCATTCTTGATTTGGTATCAAAAATGGTAATGATCACAATGACCTTGAACTTTGACTAACTGACCTCAAAATAAATAAGGGCCATCTTCTGTTGCTGACCAACCTCCGTGTAAAGTTTAAAGATCATAGGACAAAGAGTTCTTGAGTTATTGAACGGTTGACAAAAAGTGGATGCAGCCTGAATTCTGTACCGTATCTCTACTATACGCATATGCATGGTGCGAATTCATTTTTATTTCAACTTCTGTAATAAACAATACTCTATGAAGATCTAGAATCCTATATCATCCTCTGATATTTGGTATCATATCTTATTGCTATAAATAGATTCTCAAGTCAGTGTTAGTCCGAAGTTCTGTTGTGTGAATGAACTATATTTTATTTGATGTTTTCCGCAGATTCAAAACATAACACCTTCACCTGTGAAATGAGTAACAAATAATGACAGAGAAATATTTTATCATTAAGTTGAGATTTACATTCTGACAGCCTGTAGATGATGAATGATGGGGTGTTTCTTTGTGATGGAAATCTTTATTTTTCTGAAATTTCTATGCGTTTAAAACTAGGCAGCACAATATTTATTAAACAACCTTTTTATTCGAATATTTTGCTTTTGAAAACAAAATGAGAAATTAAGCGTTTGAATAACTCGTAAATTCTAGACGATTATTTTCTTTATAGTAGAACGTATTTTTTACATATTTATTGAATTTACAACGTCAAAACGAGCAAATGATACTTGTATGCTTGTGGTTATGAACTGTGTTTGGAGAACAGTCTCTCAATACAGCTATTTCAGTAGTTGGTTTCGTTACATTCTGAGAATGCAGCCTTCTCCTTGGTTAGTAAATGACCAGTCTCAATAAGAGGCATTTACATTGTTTAGTTTGTAAAGGTGTCAATTAACAAAGAGCAAATTCGCCTATTTCTCGACATAGATCAAGTTCTCGACATAGGTAAGGTTCTTCTGATATCGATGCTCGATATAACGAAGTTTAACTATATTATTAACCATTTATTGCACATGTTAAGATGCGAACTTCATAGATAGGGCCTACCAGTGACAGGTGCTGTCTTTATGATGTCTGCGAGAAGTACAAGTACAGGTACACACATTGCAGACACGAGCATCAAGACGAACACCAAGCAACCAAATGTGAACATTGAAAATAAATAATGAAGACCACATGCCTGAAGATGATTAAATAAACGTCAATTATAACTGCACGTATTTATTATGTACACCTGGTTTGAAAGCAGTTACTCTTACATTTGATTGCCACAAATTGTGATAGAGTGTAACATGTAAGCCTCTCAGCCTGCTAATTCTCCGCAACATAGACGTAAACGTGTAATGCAAGTTGGTTCATAAATAAAATTAATGCGCATTCAAATTCATACAAGCCAAATTCTATCGAGATTTAGAAATAAAACAATACACAGAAGTGCATACTTAGCATGCATGGAAGATTCAAATTTCGTGTAAATAATAAGCTAAAACAGCCTTTACTGCATTCGAAAAAGCAACGAGAGTGGATTGAACAGTTTTGGTGAGGGAGGAGCGAGCGCTCACAGCACTGCTTTGGTTCTATTATTACTACATTGTATATACATTTTGACTAATGGTTGAATTGTAGTTAGCGGCAAATTCAAAAGGAGACCACCACAGTACGAAACTGGCAGCAGTGTAAAACTCATAACGCCATAGAACACAAGAGAACAATCTAAAACAGCTTAGCTTTAAAGGGCATCGAATTTCTTTTACACAAATACATAGGAAAATTACGTCATACAAATGGTTTAGCTTCATCTGTGAGACAGAACCTTTTAAATGGCCTAAGTTTATCCATTGCTTTTTTTCAAATAAAATATATTAGAAGATTTGAGTTAGATATACGAAGAATTAAACTCCTATATTACATTCAGAACGAGCGGTCGCTCAGAATTGCATTATTCGCTGAAAACCGGTATATATCTACATTTGCTTCAGACATACAACAAGGCGACGAACATAAATAGTATTCTTAAACTGAAACTGACTGCACCAGAACCACAACAAACTATATAACAATAACATCGCTTCTTCCTTTATCATTATCTATTCGTTATAACATTCCTGTCACTGGAAAACAATTGTTCAAGGTCCATTTGTAGAGAAATTGTCGAACCGGTGGTAGATTTTGTTTTTCATATTAAAATGTTTTGTTTCGTTTTAGTCTTTATCAATGATACAATTACATGTGGTTTTAAACGCCTTACAACCAAAGAATTTACAATGCGATATATATATTTATACAATATCATGGATATCATTAGAAATCCCAGAATTATACCATTGGTTTTAACGACTCGTAGACTATACTATTTACTACATAAAATTGGCAACATCGGTTAACAGGAAGGAGTACTCGGTGAAGTGAAGTCTTCCATTATGTAGACATATTTTCCAGAAGATGAAAACACTTGAATTTATTGCCGAATCTACCTGCACTGTTGTCACACTTATATGTGATAGTTCTATTTCTCAGGTTTTCAACTCGTTGTTGAAAATGTATCATTATGCCGAACTGTTTAAAGAAAACGTTGAAATATCGGACGTATGTATATGCCTGTCATATATCAGCAGAAAGCTGACTGTTATATAAAAGCTATGTTCATCTTTTTACAATAACTCCGTGGACTTCTTGCAATTGCATGATGTTTTGGCCATGCATGTTCGATTATATTCATGTTAATAAAATAACAAGAAGCATGTCGTATGTTAAGGGGTACTAATCATTTCTAATCGTAGAACAGTTCACAATGATTAGATCCACACTTCTTGCCACGAATAAGTTATTTATAACATATTCTAAGACCCAAGGTATGAAATTGTAGGATTTTGGCGAATGAATGTGATGCTACAACATAACAAAATATTTATTTATCTGAAAAAATGTGCTATAGCTTGACCAGATTTAGTAGGCACTCCGGACATATTCCGTGCATATTTCGGACAAAGTCGGTGCAAAAATATACAAGTATTTCCGATAAGTACCGACTACGCTTACGGAAAATAATACACGCTTCCGAAGTTTAATGAGTGCCTACTTAATTTGGTCAAGCTATACTTAATATATTTGTCTATGTATTTTTGAATGCCCCTCGTACTTAGAGGGATTCAGTTAACTATGAGGTAGACCATTACCAACGTACGGAAACGTCATTAACATAGGTATAGATAATATAGAACGTACTGATAAGCACATCCTGTTAGATAGACAGGTACTATCTGTGTTTACAAGTCAGCAACAGCTGAAAGATGAATGACTCATAGACTATTTATATATTATATATACATGTACCAGAAATACATTGTTTTTATAAATATACTAGTCAAAAATGCCAACCAGATATATTTGATGATTTCCGTAATGTTGATTCTTAGACACACTAATAGTGTTCAGTTGTACAATCATACTTTTGCAATTATCAAAAAGTGTGCATTAGTGCTGTGCATTGTGTAATTAATATCAATGAATTGAATACAATTGTAACTTAGAAAACATATTCTAAAGTCGCTCAATTAAATTTTTTTTTTTTCTTATTTAAAAAGTTCACCATTTATTTTCTGCCAGAATGGTCTCAAATGAAAATTTGAAATTTAGTTTTAAAAAAGAGCTGGAGTGAATATTGGTAATGCATGGTTCTGCATATTTTTGCGAATATAGATAAGATAATTTATTTCAAACATAAGGCTTGAAGCCCAACAGTTTACAAGTATGTACAAATATAAATGATATAATGCAGTATATACAGTAAATGTGACTTAAAGCATATTCAAATAGATTATGACGGTTATATACATACATACGGCACCAGTGGGTAAACAGTTTGCTCCAGTAGTCTATATACATGTACCTGGCATAATACCTGGTACGATGGCTATTTACAGCCAGGTTATGTTGATAAAGGTAAGCAGAGAGGTATGAAGGGATGGATCAATGGAGCATGTATGGAATGGTAATCATCTCATATCTACGCTACATCAAACGTTCAGGTCAAATGTGGTATAAAGAACCGTCTGTGAAGCTAATTCCCAACACAGAACTTCAAGGCCTCTTTGAATGAATGACTATAAATATGTTGTCGGCAATGGTACATTACAACCATTTGATGTACATTGTACGTATCAGAGTACAGGGTAGTTAGCCATGTGTAATTATTAAAACATTTAGGTCAAGGATAACCCATCAAAGTGGAAGCACTTATTTCCAACGAGGTTCTGTGTTTTTTGCTGAAAGGACAGCAAGAAGAGGGGACGGTGGGATGATAAAGGTATCCGGGCGTGCTGTCCTAACTCGTTCCGAAGAGACACCTTGGTTCTGTACAGCACCGATATACGAGATACTACATTGATACTTTGGTTCCATAGTTTGCCCCAGTAAGGCGTGGAATCTGTTAAGAACCATACTGGCTCACACCATGTGGCGGCACGGTCACGATGGTTCAAACGTTAAATGTGCAAAAAGTCAATGGAACATATGCATGCATTATGCATGCCTGTTAACATGGTTTAACTGGGTACATCGTTTTATAGAATAGAGTTAGAGGCAATACATAGCTTATTGTTTGTTCAATATTCTGCATCGTTGATCGTCCTACCATACAGATACATGTACCTATTAGGTATTACTATACTGCATAATATTCGGACACAGTAGTTATATTATTTCTGATTTATTTACAAATATGCAATAAAGAGTGGCAAATACCGGGACCAAAATTATCCGCGACCAAACATTTCATTCGGTTTAAAAACAGTGTCCGGTTATATTGTAAGAGTCCAATTATACTGAACGTTGAAGGTTAATATTTGTAGCATATCACTCGGGATTCTGTTTTGATAGTGATATTGCATCGGCTCGTGCCAACCCTAGCTGGTATTGGCAAGAGCCATGGGCTGCCTAGTTTCCCAGTAAGTCGCCAATGCAAAAACTGTATTTGTTAGGAACACTGGAGCCTTAAGTATAAGCCTGCAAATTACGTACACAAGGAGTGTCATAGGCAAGTATACTTATACAGGTGTCATGTAAGTTCGCCATAAAACGTTTGGGCAGTCTAGTTAGATATGCAAATAGTAACCATTAACACGTTTAGTTAAATCCGAGAAATCCGTCATTGATAAATGAAGGGAGCCGTTTTTGAAGAGATGCGAATAAAATACGTAATATTAAGCTAGCGAACGCATATTGTCTAATTAATAATAAATGTATGTAAACACGTCTTTTATTGTCGACGAGTTCGCAAACCCTGAAAACACGAAGTGAGATATATAACTAGGGCACTACATTACACAGTGAGATTGTCTGTAATTAAAAATTTTTAATTCAACATGGATTATGCAATTCCAAAGGTATTAGTAGTAATGGTGGCCATTGATAGGTCGTTCTCTACAAAACCACGCGAAACATATTTCTCAGACAGACTATGTGCATGTATAGTGCATATACGTGTATATGTATACTAGAACCATGGATAGCAGATATCCATACTTCCGCAGCATTAGAACGGGTGATTAGTTAGATAATTGAGTTGGTGTAGAGTTGTAGACAAACCATGCCATCATTTAGGTTATCAAGGTACGTCTGCTGATTAATTTGATACCGGGACAATAAAGCCATTGTTTGTTACAATGATACAACAGTTTTATTGGCAACATTTGTCACTGTAAGATGTACCATCAAGACGTATACCAATTATCCAACTATCGAGACAATAGTTCCAGGAAAACAACATTCTATGCCGAGTTATGACATTCCTGAGATATTCATACATTATATAAAACACTATACAACTAGCAAGCATTTCCCCGCAGCGCGAACCATTGTTTATTTACATTTACAATGTATATATAAGCATTTCTCGTATATCTTATGATTTCAGCATTTTAGACCAAACAAAGATGTACTCTACATGTATAATATGAACTAATGCGTGACCTATAATGCGAATTTCAGATTTTACTTTTCAGGTGCTGACCAAAACAGTATAGACCAGTAAGATTAGCACTGGCCCTCTAACATTATATAATTATCGTATAATAATAACGGTATCACTCGCGTATAAGAGTAAGAAAGAAAAGTGACCTACCTTTGTTTTCCTACATTAGTCCATGTTAACAAAGCTTTAGTTCCTACTAGAATGATCCACGTTTAAAGTTAACGTTCCATTGAGGTTTTTTTCCATGAACTAAATTTCCAGGCTAAGCGATATACAACACTATTTACCTGTATAAACTATAAAGCTCACAGACTCAGCGTGTACAAGATGAAATGTGGCGTATCAGAGAAAATGTTCTGATAAATCAGGGGATACTAGCTTGGTCTGTTTTCATTTAAACATTTTCTGTTGTAGCAAAAAATAACAGACGAGCATTTGTACTCCTGTACATTGCATTGCACTCCGTACACGAGGTATTGTGGGGATTCGGCTGCAGCAATTTGCATAAATTATACAGTAATTCTAGCAGTCATACGGATAAGATGCAACTCTGTTTCGGGTGCTTTTGGCCTTCATCCATGCGCCAAAACGTAAATTGTTCTGTTGACCTTCGGTCATAAAATGTATATTATTTGTGTTTTATTTCTCTTAGCACTGGTGCTATTTCTATGCCCCCCAAATCGATAGATTGGGAGGTATATAGTGATTCACCTGTCCGTCCGATGTTAACCCAAACTCCTCGTTTCATCTAGCATCAATATGGCTTGCTACAAAGCTTTGATACTTGCATGGATGTTGTACTGGAACAATACCCACACACCTAACCTCATTTTGACCTCACCCTGATCTACTTTTGGACTTAGACTTATTGAAGGGCAATATTCTTGGTTAACCCAAACTCCATTTTTTTACATCAATATGACTTGTGACAAAGCTTTTATACTTGCAGGGATGTTGTATTGGAACAATACACACGCACCTATATCACCTGACCTTATTTTGACCTTCACATTGACCTACTTATGAATATAGACTTATCAAAGGGCCATTTACGTGGTGTGATCAAAAAGTAATGAGACAAACGCTATAAAGTGATAATTAATCGTGATATCAATAAAATAAGTTATTATTTCAATTAAGAAATGAATCCTCTCTACGTCTGCAGAATTTTATAAATATTCATCAATTACTGACAGAGATATTTATTGTTTTGCAACCTTGGGTACAGCGACTCGCCCAATCGGAACGTCCGTACGGCATTTATCGCTTCCTGACGTCGCTAGAAAAATACCTCGGAAATAAGTGTAGTAATATCGGACAAAGTGACTCGACCAGGCCGGCCGCTTAACAAAGAGTTAGTGTACAATCATCTACGCTGCAGAAATTGAACCGCAGTGTTTACAAAATGGCCGACTTTGACAGTTGTCTGCTGGCAGCAATGGAACAAATGGAGATTTCCTTTGCTTTAAAGGAAAAGCAAAAATTATGTTTGTTTAATATGTTTTCCAATGTTGATACAATATGTGTTTTGCCAACTGGTTATGGCAAAAGTATTATTTATCAGCTTTTACCATGTCTAATGCAGGCTAAATATTCTCAGCCGGAGCCAATAATTGTTGTCGTTGTAACCCCACTCAATTCAATTATGGAAGACCAAGTCTCAAATTTTAAGTCTTCTGTGATTTCCTCTTGCTTTTTAGCATTTGATGGTGGAAGTCTTTATTACGGAATACCGTAAGGGCCATCGTGGTTACACATTAAAATACAGAGGGCGACAATGCGATAGTGCAATAGTACGATGACGACAATGCGAAAATACGATGGCGACAATGCGATAGTACGATGGCGACAATGCGACAACGCGATAGTACGATGGCGACAATGCGATAGTACGATGGCGACAATGCGACAACGCGATAGTGCGATGGCGACAATGCGATAGTCATATCGTACTGTCGCCATCGTACTATCGCATTGTCGCCATCGTACTATCGCGTTATCGTACTGTCGTCATCGTATTATCGCATTGTCGCCATTGTACTATCGCATTGTCGCCATCGTACTATCGCACTGTCGCATTGTCGGCATCGTACTGTCGCATTGTCGTACAGTACTTCAAATCCGTCATTTGTGAAATATGGAAAGCCATGACTGTCTCACGACGAAACTGTCTGCTTATATGCGGCACATACCTTATTATATGCTTAAGTGTAGGCCTACTGTAACTTGTGCAGTAAATACTTATTTATTTGATGTACATTTTCATTTTTCAATAGAAAGTCCATATGTTGGATGCATACATTCATATTTTGGGATTAAATCATCTTATATGTGGTGGTTTCGCCATTATGAGATGGTTTGCGTATTTCCAGACAATACACCTGTAATGTAGCCTGTGCAGTTCGAAATAACACAATTCAAAGTGTGTGAAAACCAAAAATAATCTAAGGACAGCATACACCATATACAATGTACAAAGCACCGCATGTAATGCTCTGGACATCCCATATAAGGAAACTGTATATGCAGGCAGATTCACTGCATATATATGAGATGTGGCATACAAAGTTGTTAGAAAGAGAACCACCGCGTATAATAAAACAAATGGCTACCACATTAATTTCATTTTGCTCATCATAAAATGTAAACATCACATTATATAGAGCTTCTACTGCTGCATATTTTGATCTATATATCACAAAAAAATGTTTGATGTATATAATTACCTGCCTACTGACATTCCGTGTCGCGAACGCAGTATTTGACACATGGAACGACAGCCGAGATTGCGCCCGCTACCTTGGAGTTCATGCTGTAAACAAAAATAAATTACGAATAGTTTATTGAACATTATGTAAATTACCAATAGCAGGCAGAATATGCAAGTCTCACAAGAGACCAATGCCATGCCGGATGACGTTTGTAACAAAAACATTTGGCTCGTGCGCAAAATACTAGTAGAGTACGAAGCAAGATTATATTACTGGCTTTCGGTTATACTTTTATAAATGACTGCATTTTTAAGTTTGCTGGAAAGCAATGGTTGGTTGGAGATATGTTTTTGGATTGTTTTTCTCAAAGCGGTAATATAGCCTAATATAAATTCAATCGCGATGAATATAGCATATCCTACCTGTTAGGCGGCCTGAATTTGATATATGTCCCAAATGCATCGCCTTCTTAAACCTAGTCGCTGCAAAGTCGCTTAAGCTGACGATAGCTGAAACAAATTCAAAAACATATCGCAAATAAAAACAGCACGGTACCAAACCATTATGGTCCGTACTCACCAAAACGGTACTGAAATGGTATCCTATCCTCCCCTCTTTAGTTTATACTGAATTTATTTTAGTTCGATTGTGTAGGAAGCTTGAATCTTATAGATACACTTTAGAATCCGATCCTGGAAGCAACGAGCACTAAGCAATTAGTGTAAAGTTTCATGCTCAAGGACACAACGGCAAGCCCCTGACGGGGTTCGAACTCACGCCCTCCCCTCTTTAGACTGACAGATCACAAAGATGAGTTGTTGTACGAAGCTAATGCACCAGTCATTTGTAACCATGGACTTTTACCCGCGGGGAATATCAAGGACTATGACTTTCGACCAAGCAAAGTGGCCGTTTCTTTTTATTTTAAGTAGCCGAATACCTTAAAGTCATGTCATGGTCCATTTTATACAAACAAAGAGTAAAAAATTGAAGACTAAGATATAAACCTATAAACCCTTGACTTGTTTTTCGATGAATGCATGTTTCTTAGTTTGTTTCCTGGAATTTACGCCGTTTTTAAAAGTCACATGATTTCAGTCATATCACGGCGTTCAGTTCGTCTACTCACTGTTCCTGGGATGCGACAATGCGATAGTGCGACATTACGATAGCGACAGTGCGATAACGCGATAGTACGATGGCGACAATGCGATAATACGATGGCGACAATGCGACAACGCGATAGTACGATGGCGACAATGCGACAGTACGATGGCGATAGTACGATATGACTATCGCATTGTCGCCATCGTACTATCGCGTTGTCGCATTGTCGCCAACTAACTATCGCATTGTCGCCATCGTACTATCGCGTTGTCGCATTGTCGCCATCGTACTATCGCATTGTCGCCATCGTATTATCGCATTGTCGCCATCGTACTATCGCACTATCGCATTGTCGCCCTCTGGATTTTAATGTGTAACCACGATGGCCCTAACGGTATTCCGTACTTTATACTGTTGATGAATATGAGCATAATGATGATGATGATGATGCTGCTGCTGATGGTAACATACGATTACCAAAGAAAGCATCACTAAATCAATTCTGTAGTGGTGGCTTCAATTTAGTTTATTCACACCCTGAGGCTTTGTTTCGCAAAGAAATCATGAAATCACTTCATTCGAAGACATACCAGGACCGTGTGTGTGCCATCGTCATAGATGAGGCACACATGATTTCAGAATGGTAATTATTATTATTAACAGACTTCAAATTTGTGTAATTTGTGAATATGTTGGAGAGCTCAGCTGGAAGAGTGTCTCATAGTCATATTACTCATAACTGTACATATTCAAATTGTTTGTCAAAAGGTATCAGGTCTGGTAGTCAGCATGAAAACTGCTTAAAGTAGCATGTGAAATAAGCATGTTTAGGTAAAAGTATATATTTGCTTCAGTTTGATAGGGGATTCAATTTCCTGCGCATAGCGCAGGCTATTGAAAATACCCATACCAATAATGTCCACGTGCGTATCTTCGTCGAGTCTCTGCCGGTACTAATGCTTTCAAAAAAAGTTATTTCCGGTCAAATATTTCAGGCAGTTTTCCGAGGTGAATGATCCTTGGAATATAAAAAAAATAGTAAGCTGTAAACGATTGAGCCTATCGTTCTCTTGCGATTAATTATCATTTTAAAAAAAATTGTAATAAATAAAACAAACTATTTAAAAAAAAGGGAAGTAAGAAGTACTCAAAACCGGCCCCTCAATAAACGACGCGAAGCGTCGTATTTTAAACATCGACAACCAAGGGAAGTCATTCTAGATAGTGATTCACAATATCGTCCATACAACTAAAGTTTGGGATTTACTTATTTCCATGAGTATGAAAAGCCTTATTTATGGAATTTACCGGTGTTGATGTAGAATAGTCACCTGTGTTATTGACCGGTGTCATAGTAACTTTTAACCGCCCCAATTGTCACCACATGCTACACGTTATATTATCGAGATAGCACAATTAATATGGGTTTTAACATGTAGGCGAATTTCACTGCAGCCATAGTCATATTTTAGTCTGTATTACCTCACCTAGACCAGGAACTCTCTAGTTCCTGTCTAGACCAATATTAAAAGGGATACTCGATCTATAATTATAGTAATTATGAATTACTGTGACCATTTTTATGAATTACTGTGGCCATGATTATGATTTACTGCAGCCATATGTATGACTTTACTGCGGCTATAGTTATGAATTACTGTGGCCATATTTATGAAATGCTGCGGCCATATGTATGATTTTACTGCGATCACTACTGAATGTGGTCCTAATTAAGTTTACTGCGTCCATATGTACGATTTTACTTCGGTCATTATGAATAACTG
The DNA here is from genome assembly GCA_963678985.1 of Spisula subtruncata. Classification (NCBI taxonomy): domain Eukaryota; kingdom Metazoa; phylum Mollusca; class Bivalvia; order Venerida; family Mactridae; genus Spisula; species Spisula subtruncata. Next base: position 41,309,515 of record OY787668.1, read on the forward strand.
TAGCCATATTTATGAATTATAAACAATTGTGGTCATAATTATGAATTACTGAGGCCGTAGTTTTGAATTACTGTGGCCATTTTTATGAATTACTGTGGCCATGATTATGATTTACTACAGCCATATGTATTGCGGCCATATGTATGACTTTACTGTGAATAACTGTGGCCATAATTATTTATTACTGCGGTCACAGGTATAATTTTACCGTGGCCATATTTATGAAATGCTGCAGTTTACTGCAACAGTGGTCCGAATTATGTTTACTGCGTGCATATGTACGATTTTAGTTACGGCCTTATTTTTGAATAACTGTAGCCATATTTATGAATTATTGTGGTCATAATTATGAATTATGCCACGGCCACAATGCCCGTACGATGTCCGTACTGATTTACCAACTCGTACGAGTCTGAAATATTTTAATCCTAACGGTTTTTGTACGTTCTTAGCATCTGGTCACAACTCATACGGATCTCGTATGAGTTGTACAGAATGTATAGTTTTCACCAGATCACCGAGCCCTCTACGAGTTGTGAAAATCCGTACGATGCTAGCACGAGTCTCGATATCCGTACGGACTCCGTGCGGGCTCCGTACGGACGTCGTGCGAGTTCAGAAAAATCAACTCGTACGGAGCTCGTAGGGCAAATGTGACTAGGGTATTACTGAGGCCATAGTTATGAATTGCTGTGGCCATACTATATAATGTTATGAATTACTGTGGCCATGATTATGAATTACTGTGGCCATGATTATGAATTACTGTGGCCATGATTATGAATTACTGGCGCCGTATGCATGACTTTACTGCGGCCATAGTTATGAATTACTGTGGCCATGGTTATGAAGTACTGTGGCCATGATTATAAATTACTGTGGCCATGTACTCCTTGTACTTATAGTTCTTTGATTACATTATGAAAAGTATCCATATTAAACAAGACTGCGTTCAATATTAAACGCTGATGCCCCCGTGGAAGCCATTTCAATGAGTCTAAGTCCAAAATTAGGCCAAGGAGAAGGTCAAAATGGAGTCAGGTGATACAGGCGTGTGGATAGTGGTCATATACAACATCCATGTAAGTTTGAAAGCTTTGGCCATTAATCCTTAATCCTTGGTTTCCTGGTGAATGGCTCATATATACCGTATGTGTGTTACGTTGTTTTCCTTAATGTATGTGTTGGATATAATAGAGATGATATGATTATGTATTTAAACACAACAACCAGGAGCATCAGTATGCCAAGGGTAAGAAGTTCTTTCTTCAACCAACTAAGAAAATAGAATGCCCTGCGCGTTGCATTTGGAGAGAGATTGTCAAGTTTCCCTCGTTAAAGGTACCAGTAACTTAACTAAATATTGAAGTAAGGTGATGCTAGTAATACATTCCCCTGATTTCTCCATATATATTTTCATGATGTGTTCTATATAATCAGAGATTAATTTGCTTAATCCAAAACAATATGTTGTGATGGTATTTGTCCGGTCGGTCAAAATCAACATACATATTGCACGATATAAAGTAATCCACATCTATATTGTCATGACTTTTCAATGCCGACACCGATTTTTTAATTGAGATATGTCGACAAGTGATCTAGTTAGGCGTGTACTAGCTACAAACTATTGCATTGAATATTGTGGGTTCGATTCCACCTTCATCAAGACCAGATAACAGAAACGCTTTAATATCAGTATTTCATAAAACGCTTCGGGGACTCTTGTTTTTATAGATCATCCGGAGGCGATGCAGAAGAAAGAATTTGAGAAAAAGGTTGTCGTGCCTTTCAGTCAATAATAAAGTTTATTAACAAAAATTTACATTCACACAGATTGATGTCGACACGCTAGCAAAGTTAAGGAACATAAAAGCTCGTGGTATTTGGAACGATATTCAAAAAGGAAATCCGCTAGAATCACAAAGAATAATTCGAGTATGCTTCCCACACATTTCTAAGCACGACAGACATCCTGTTGATGAGGTAGGCATTTGTAGTAAGTTGTAATTTGTATGCCTCTGCTGAAACAAGCGCACCAATGAAAAACTGATTGATCGGCCTCCCCAAGTCCAATAAAGTTACAACTAAACGAGTAACTAGTAACATTACTGAAATATAATACATTTATTGTGTTCTTATGTATCAATAAAAGTATGTGTTACTGTTCAAACAGCTTACATACAATTCGTTAGCTTAAAGGTAAAAGGTCGCAAGTACTACTTATAACCATTCAAGACTGATACATATTTAAGATCTCCATCACCAGCTTATTATCATCAAAATCACAATTTGTCATCTTGGCCAAACAAACCTTTAAACATCCTGTTTTGCTATAAGTGAATACTTGTGGACAGTTTCCCTTGTTTTATCAAAATACCCATTTCGTAGTTACGACCCTTTGAATTGTCAGTGGGTTGTACGTTATTTCTTATCAGAAATCACGATCATAGATATTAATAAATTGTGCAGAAGTATCTGTTTAGTGCAATCATTGAATAATGACTCAAATATATACAGGTAGCTCCACAAACAATTGACAAGATGGTTTCTTGTCAGATAAAGGAACTCATTTTGAAAGGGATACGAGATATTGTAACCATCAAACGACTGCTAAGGAACCACGTGAATAAAGAATGTCATCCTTTGCCACACCCAACCAATAGTCCGTTCTATCCCACAGATAAAATGATCGGTAACTGCATATTTACAGCGATGAATATACGCAAAGAAGAAGACATGCACAACTTAATTAAAGAGGTAAGAACACACTAGAAAATAAAGTTTAATTGCCACGTGCTATGCTGCCAGAATAGTTATTATCTGAGAATAAAATGACTTAACACTGACTGAAATAAAAAGACTTCAATGAATTGCAACCAATGTGTTTCGATTTTTGTGTTTTACCATGTTGTTAATTAACAGGTTCAGAATTGGCATGACAATAACAAGAAAGACAGTATTTATTGCCGTTTGAAATTAGACGAGGAGAAAGAGGAGAACATACCAGAGCAGGGAGTGATTCAGGTATCATAAAGATATTCCATGGAAGTTCTATACACAAATTTGATTTAAAAATAACTCAATATATTGTCTCTTATCTTTCAGTTAAAATTCTTAATTCATTTATTTCATTTAAATTAACTAATGAATATTATAGCATAAAATCGGTGATTTTGTTCATACTTAAACGGGGAAAAAGTACGTTTTTGTAAAGCTTCTTGCGCGCACGCGCTGTTGGTCTTCAGTTTTAAGTATGCTAATTTCAGGACTCAGCCGACGAAAATAAATGATTTACAGCGTTATATGAACTGTAATTCACATTCTAATTGTAACTACTAATCAATTTTCTATAATAGTAAAATAATAAACGTAAACAAACCCCCAATGTCACTGTTTTCTTGGTATTGGTCGATATCGGAAGTCTACGCTCATAACAAAAACTTGTATGTGACGTAACGTTTGCTAAGCGACGTAGCGTTTGTTTTCCCGACGTGGCCAAAAATTTCCCGCCAAAGTGTCATAATTTTGAAAAAACACACCCATAAAGTGTTGTTTTTTATGCTATAATAGCGTTTACGCAAGCACAAATGAGTTTACGGTTGCCATTTTTAAACTAACGTGTGGCTCAGCTTTAACCCGGCTTCCGATGGGATTTGAACATTCGAACATATACTGAACTCGATTATACAGTTAGGCCAGTAGAATAAGACCAAAAAAGGGTGACCTGGGGAAAACATTCAGATGTTATCAAACTCTTCGATTTTGTACTCTACATGGTCCCTAGTATCACAGAAAAAAAGTCCCAAAGAATCCCTTTTGGGGAAACTTTTTTATGATGCTTTGAAGTTTGGCATGTATACCCCATTGCCGAGAAATTTGGAAACTTTTTTGAAAAAGATAAAATTTTCATAAGGTATTGCATGTGCCATATCAAACTAACCGGAAAGATGTCAGTAACCCAAATCAGATATAAATATTGTTGTTTATTACATACCGGGAGCGAAATGGGCTATTTTTGGTGTAAAATTTCACAAAATATAAGCTAAAATTGTGAATTTTTGGAATTGATGGGCTACAGCACTATTAATAATTTGATCTGAAAATAAATAACTACAGTATGCATATATAACTTTACAGGATACCTAGTATCTCAGAAAAAAGTTCCAACGAATCCCTTTTGAGCAAACGTTTTTATGATGCTTGAAGTTTGCCGTGTATATTCATTGCCAATAAATTTAGCATCTTTTTTGAAAATGATAAAAAATTCATAAAATATTGCATGTGACATATCAAACTGACCGGAAGGATATCAGAAACAGGAACCAGATATAAGTATTGTTTTTCATTGCATATGGAGGGCGACAAAGGCCATTTTTGGGGTAAAAAATCCTCAAAATATAAAATATAAGCCGAACGTGTGTTTTTTTTGGAATTGATTAACTACAGTGCTTTTAATAATTTGATTTGGAAATAAATCACTTCAATATGAATATACAGTTTAATATATCAGAATGTAGTATCAGAATGTTATGAAAAATAATGAGCTATTTAAGGTTAAACATAACAATTTCTCAAAGAAAAATACGATTTGGGGGATTTGGCAACATACATCGCTAAATCAAGTGCTTAGCTATTGTTACAAATGTAGTGTTTTGCGTAAAACAATACGCATTAAGATATACATGTACTAGAACCAAACTTAAGGTGTGTTTTAAAAGTGTCTTACTATAAACTTAAAACCGTTATTATTGAGTTTGATACTCATTAAATGGTGATGGAACATAATAATTTTCCTTGTTATATACTTCTCATGGTATGAATATTTCTCAAAACATTTATACATTCCTGTATCTAGCTGTGGTAGGTACCCCTACCTAAAATAATGCTGAACCTGGCTGTATTAAGTACTTAATAAGAAAGCCAGAAATTACTGTATCACGCTGTGGTATGTACCTCAGAAAGCCGAAAATTGCTGTATCTCGCGGAGGTACGTACCTCAGAAAGCCAGTAATAGCTATATCCCACTGAGATATGTACCCCAGAAAGCCAGAAATGGCTGTGTCCAGCTGATGTATGTACCTCAGAAGGCCTGCAAGTGTTGTGTCTGGCTGTGATTGTGGTGGGTACACCAGAAACCCAGAAACTGCTGTCGGTACCTCAGGAAGCCAAATACAACCGTGTCTGACTATATTAGGTACCTCCAAAAGCCAGAAATGACTGTTTTCAACTGAGGTAGGTAGAAACTACACAGAAGGCTAGAAACTGAGGTTACAATCTTTTTTTACCCCAGAAAGCCAGCTTTAGAGCTAATAGAGTATTAGGTAGTATTCCATACTCAGTAGAGCCAGTAAATACATTACCAAGCAGTGAAATGTACACAATATAGCCAGAAATGGTTTGACATTGAATTGTTAGGAAATTTGAAGAGCCAGAAAAGGCTGTGTCAGGTTGTTGTAGATACCTGAAAAGCTTGAAATGGCTGTATCTGTCTGTGTTAGTTACAGTAGAAAAGGCAAGAAAAGTAATGTACGTAGGGCGTTCCAAAAGTTCCAGGAAAAGTGCTCTATTGTATTTATCTTGAAGTCAATATACTTCAAACTTTGCATTTACATAGAAGAATGCATTATACATAGTGTGCTATGAATTGAACGCATGAGGGTGTGCCGTACAAAATGACACGGCTGCCATAGTAACGTCAATTATGGCTACCCGGGGCAATGTTATATTTGATCGTACGTTATTAACATGTTCTGACTAAATCTAACTTGGTCAGTCGAAGGAAACACAAAATACACCTGCTAGAATAAAATCAATGCTTTTCATTCTAAAAGAATGTCTCGCTTGAACGTATGCACTTCCAGGGTCCTTTTGCAAAGTATTCGAATGTGACACAAAATCAAGCAGAAACGTCCAACGTAACGTCTAATGTCTGATTCACAACAGGCCGTACCTTCCTATTTTCATCTGCAGCAGTGCCATAGACAGTCTGGAAGCGTTCATATTATGCATACATCATAACCAATGACAAACAACGTTCTTAACAGGCAGTGTATATAGATTCTATTGGTTCAAGTTTTAATTTTCCTGCCAAAAGACAAAAACTGGTCAAATTTCAATGATTTACTGACATTTGACGGGTGATTCTAACATTGCGACAAAGAAACATGAACACAACAGTGGGACTATTTAAATTATGGTATAAATTGACCAAAATGATGTTATACCGCCCTTCGCAAATGTTCCATGAAGTTATTTTAGGTCATTGTTAATCGGTAGCTGTTTGGTTGGGAGCAATGCGTAGGTTAGTTTGGCGATGTCTACGACGTGACCTCAAAATTGCCCCGGGTAGACATTACTGACGTTACTATGGCAGCAGGGCCATATTGTACAACACACCCTCATGTGTTGGATTCATGGTATAATATGTATCATGAATTATTCTATTTAAATGCAAAGTTTGAAGTAATTTGAACATACGATAAACATTATAGGGCACTTTTCCTGGAACTTTTGAAACGCCCCTCGTAATGTAGTGACAGTGATGCAGACATCTTATTCGTATCTACGGCTCCGACCTACACACAAAATGGCCACCTTGGTAGTTATTGCTGAAGACACTGGCATTTTCATAATGCCACTACACCACTGGATGGCCGACATGGCTGATATCCACACAAGGAAAGAGAATAAGGATAGGTTGAAAGCTGCAGAAATCCATGGCACCAGAGAAGCACATGCTGAAATGGACCTTATAATTGTGAATACATACTTCGTATCCATGCTTGGAGTGGTTGCGACATCACTACATCAACATTTTGACAAGGGAAACCCCATCTACGAAATTTAAGACGAAGCAGCCACGATAACAATTGGGAAAGTGCATAAGACGAAATCAGTAATGCTGGGAAATCTGCTTTCTTTGAATTGTATGGCTGCAAATGGTGAATCGCGATCCCTCACATCATTAAGGCATATTCGGTAACAAACAATGGTTGCCCGATGCAACAAAATTAAACCAGAGAGACTATCACCAATGGAAATAGCAGACCATTATCACAAATAGCTCAGGGGAAGACCAGAATACCTCATGTCTCAATGCTTCAGAATGGGGTTGGACTCTGGCGCCATATAATGACTAATATAGAGCAAGCAACTGCAAATTTGTTCGTTGCAAATTTAACAGTACCAACCATAGACAGTGCGTCACAAACCAGTGTTCTTGGCATAGAAATGGAGTCAAGTGTGTAGTGGCCTGTGTTGGGTGTCGCGGAAAGAGCTGTTAATCCTTGATCTTGATCCTGTTCTCAATGATGCCGACATTGATATGTGACAATAATGTTGGTACAAATATAAACATAGGCCCCTATCCCTTGTTAAAACAATTCATTGTGTCATTGTTTGAATGGTTATTTTAGTATAGTTTATGTGGATCGTTTACTACTATCAATGGTTATTGAACTAAATAAACAATAAGTGTCCGGTACTGAAAATATGAAATTATGGTCGTGTTGAAGCAAAAAAATATATTTTGGCACTGTTCTTTTTCTTTATCTGAAATAATGAAATGTTTCTATTTAAAATGCGTTCCTGGTACTTTACTGGTCAGTAACATGATTTACTTTGTGCAAAATTTTGCATTTTCAAAAATATCCTAAAATATTTTGCCGATGCGTTATTATGCAAAATTTCAAAATGGCGTCAAAAATTTTCCCCAAGAGATATTTCTTGGGACTTTTTTCTGTTGTTCTGGGGCACTTGGGGAGTAGAAATCTGAAGAGTTAGATAACATCTGAATTTTTTCCCCAGGTTCGACCTATTCTACTGGCCTAAGTAAAGTTCCGCTAATAAGACCACTTTGATTATTTTGAAATCATGCAGATTTTTACCCAAGAATGAAGATGCTCAATGTGATAAATGACCTTGGATTTGTAATACATACTTTGACTTCTGGTTTCAAAATATTTGAGAAAAAGTTGTAGTATTGATATGACTGTATCTGCCTGACTTCGTGATAACCTACAAATAACAATGAATGTTTGCATATGATTTTACAGACTTTACTGGAACTGTGAAGGGTGCGAAGAATGGTACCATCCAGCATGTATGGGCAAAGAGGAGGAAGATGAACCAGCTCTTTATTTATGTCCAGATTGTCAGGTATCAAAATGTGTGATCTAGTGCATGGACATTCATTCAGTGATTTGTATGCAAAAGAAATTTAGATATATTGGCGATATGGTTCTTATTATTTACCTATGTAAAAACTTGTATGTTATTGTAAGTAAAGTGTTGATCCTTTTACAAGTTTACTTGAAATACAGTTGAGACACATTTGCTTTCACTTCTGATGCCACAAAACCCCAATGGAATGAAAATTCTAGCCTGTCGGTATGGATTTTGTTTGAGTGTAACTTAGCTGTAAATACAGATCTTTCTAGAAAATGTTGACGTAATTATACTCCCACTTACATATTGGGGGCTATGAATGAGTCACTTTGGCTGACGGTTTGTCTGTATATCTGTCCTGAAAGTTTCAAATCTGTAAATTTGTCAATCATTGTATGATTTTGATATAATTTGCCACAAGTGTAGACAATCAGTAGACGATGTGTAGTGTGCTCCCATGGCTGTAGGTCTTAGGTCTGTGCAGCATTTTGGGGTATTTGTCAACTTCTAAACATGTGAAGTAGACCTATATTAGTGGAAGGGTTTATACTGATTGACCATCTACCTTTTCACCCTTTAAACCTTGCAATTTATCCATTTTTAAAAAAAAATTCTTCCTGTAATATTGTGTAATTTGTGTAATATTCTTTATACCCGCAGGTCAAAAATAAAGGAAATAATGATCAAAATCCTCCCTCAATGTCAGAGGTCGAGGAGGAGCTGCTTCAGACGATTAGAGAGGAGCAAGTTGATCCTTTTGATGACAGCAACTGTGGAGATCTGCAGGGTCATCACTCAACACCAATGTACTTGAATAATACAGCTGTCCAATTATTTTGATGTACAAAAAGACAATGGTAGAACATATAAAACTAAATCTTCTAGTTGGGGTACTTTTGTGCTACTGTCTGAAATGGACATGGATTTATTCTTTGTGTTTAGAAATAAAGTGCATACCCAAAACCTTCTGATAAAAAGTAAAGCATTATGCTATTTTTTGCACAATTATGGTAAAACCATTGAAGTTATGCATGTCAGTGAAAATGTAATTCGTTTGCATCCTGGTACTGCAGTAGATATTTTCAAAGAATGGTTGAACAATCTCAAAGTCAAGCTTAATGCCAATGTCCACAGTTAAAACCTCTGAACCATTATGGTCCTCTTGTTTGTTTTGAGTCCAACTCCTATGCCCTACTCCTTAACTAGTTGAGCTACTTTACCACAATTTAAGTTGTATACATAGAGTTGTTTTTATTGGTCCAGAAGTACAGGGTTATGCTTAAAAACTTCATTCAATGAAAATGTACAAAATTTTGTATTTTGTGTAACATGTAAAACGTTTTTAGGTGTTGAGGGTAGAACATGTATTGTAGCTGTTGTACGTGATCTTAGAACATCTATGTTTATTAGCTCCAAGTGTTACATCAAGTTTGGCTACATGCCCTCAATTTACCGGACATCTGTTTTGTCAGACTTTGTTGCAATAATTTGTTATTATTATCTCATGTTGAGCTATTGTGATGGATGGATTTCCGGGGTCGTGTGTCGTAATTTGCTTCAGGGGATTATGGGTTAAAACTTCAAAAATTTCTGGAACAGTAGAGGAGGGTCATGGGTTTTCCTTACATGTATGCAGTACATTATTTTAAAATCTTCTCAGAAACCACAAAGACTACAGCTTAGATATTTGGCTTGAAACATATTGTAGTGAACCTCTTCCAAGGTGTTCAAATCATGGCCCTAGGGTCAAGTAGGCCCTGTCACAGGGCGTTGAGTTTTCCCTTTAAATAAAACCAACAGTACCATTCTTTGATGAAATATGTTGTTCACACAAAATGAACATGTTGGTCACACAAATTGATTGGCTTTTCTCTAATATATGAAGCAGACCTCTACCAAGTTTGTTCGCATTATTCCTCAGGGGTCAAAATGGGGTAACTTGATTTTACATGGACTTTTATATAGGAAAATTTAAAAAATATTGACAGAGACTACAATGCCTAGAGCTAAGATGTTTAGTGTGTAGCATTGTCTACCAAGTTTGCTTAAATCATTGCCTTAGGGTCAAAATTCGCCCGCTTAGGGGTTTACTATATTTTATATAGGCTTACGAGGGGTGATCAATATATTCGAGGACTTTTCTTCTAGCAATTTCATATTGACAACAAGGCTCAAAGCCATTTAACATCATTCGGAGTAAGATGTCTCCGACCGAATGCACTAATAAAATTATTTGATTCATACAAGGGTCGCGTGACGTTGGACGTCATTCCAAGCTTCACCGTCGGAGCAGAATATAGCTACTTTCTGGACTGATACCCGATTCCATGCAGGAGACTGGTTGTATTTTACTACTGAAATTAATAGTTAATAGCCGATTCTGGAATGTGAGGTGGAATAAAAAGAGTATCGATGCGTTATTGGAAACAAAACTCGGAAAAGGGCGGTTGGCTTTACAAAATTATATTATTTCAATTAAGACTGAAACAGGACCTATCAGGTTTAGGACGCAATATCGAAATAACCCTTTTGGTTCGGAGTCAACGATTTTATGTGTTGAAGCCTATACTAGTCTTCGTTTTTGCCAGTTACATTTGATTGAGATCTGTGCGTCTTATTTCGCAGACTTTAACGGAAAGTGTCCCTTACGCGGTGTTATTTTTGCTGTTTATACTAATTTTATCGACTCAACCGTTTGGCAGAGACCATACAATCACATAAACAACGGAATCATACGAAAATGGCTAATTGGGAGCGCACAGAATCCATGCACAATTTAGTCAAGTCATTTTGGAGGTATCGCGAGGAATTTACAAGTGTCGCGTTAATTTTCATAGCGTGTCGTTTCTCAGAAATAACGTTACGCCCGAGATGCTCGACGGTGCGCGCTTCTCCATGGTTACAAAAAGTGACGTCATCAAGTAAATAGTGACGTTATCATAAGGGAAATTAGACAAATCGCGAGATAATTGATTGATCTACATCATCGTGTTATTTCATTAATCTAATTTCAATATTTCAAAATTGATCAGGAAAGTCCTCGAATATATTGATCACCCCTCGTATATACTATATAATTATGTAACAGGAACATTTGGAATACCTTCTTGTCCGAAAACATAAGGGTTAGAGCTTAGATAGTTTGTATCAACCAAGTTTGTATCACGCGACGTTTCACGGCATAGTCTCCATGGCTAGATAGTATCCACAACTACTGACGATTATTTTTTATTGTTAAGATAGATTTTAATAAGGTGCAGTAACCAAACTTTTTCACGAACACCATTTTTCATTTATTTTAATATTTATTATATCTTATTCTATTAATTAAATATGCATTTTACTTTAACTGTACGACCAGCCATTATTTTCATCACCTTGGAAATGTATTAACATAAGTCTTATATAAGACTTGTTTACAAATCCAATTTCTACCAAAAAGTACCATAAAACTATCTGTTACTAATTATTGTATTTGTACCTCTAATCTTGAACAATCTGTCTATGTAACACATGCATAATGCATAATTATGGAAATAAATATTGTTTAAACTAACCAAGTTTGTATATCAGATGTCTGTAACTTGTTTAATTTTCAATAATAACAAAATTATGGATTTTTATTTCATGCTTATCGGTGGTTTACGGCGGAATTACGGTTGATTATTCCCCGATAATTTCACAGTTCATAATTTCACTGTTCAAAATTTCACGCAAACGGACTATTTTTTTAAAACAAATTTCACCGCCTCCAACAATGAATAAGTAGGCATTTTCACTTGTTCTCTTAATCTTTAACAAATAACAGAACATTAGATGTACATAAATGTAAAAAAATGGACGAATTTGAAGCCATTGAAGAAGAACTATTTGATTGCAACTCGACGCGTGCATGGCGGGAAAACGACGTCACGTAAAACATTTCAGGTATATAGTGGAGTATTTCCATCGTTTAAGCTATTTGAAGCATGAAATAAATAGAATATTAGTATTTTACCGCGTATGATCGGATGATAATTCACCCCGTGAGCAGCTGACTTATATTTTCACCCGTGGCTACGCCACTCGTGAAAATATTACATCAGCTGCTCACTCGGTGAATTATCAGCCGATCATACACGGAAAAATAAAAATATCCTCTATATATCTTTGCTATAAATTATGCTAATGTATATATGTGATGTTTATAATCATTGCCTTCTCTTCAGCTCAGATAGTTTTATTCTATCTTATGTTTCTTGTGCATGTACATTTGTTTTTGTTGTATTCATAAATGTAAATGTCCTCATGGGCCGCAAGGCTTAATGAATTACTGAAATAAACCATATCTCAATATATATAGACTTATGCAGGAAATTGTCAGAAACTACATTTGCCCACACACACCATGAACAAGTTCTCAAAAAATATTCCGACTGCATCAAGCATTACAGTCTGGATGGAATATATATAGACTAGTTACTAAAGGTACCTCAATGAACTAGTTGTCCACAAATATACCCACTGTACCGAGCATTACAGTCTGGATAGAATATATATAGACTACTAAAGGCATAGGTGGCAGTATCAGTGCTTGGGGGAAAGAATGAAAAAATCTGTCGCTGAGCTAATATACACTATCAAGGTATAAACTATAAAGCGGAGTATATGTCTATGTCCAAAGAATGTGGAACATTGCATCTTACAATAGGCTTGGTTCCCAACAATAATTTCGATACTGTGAGCGCAGCGGGTAACCAGCGCATAAATAAAATGGCCTTGAGCGAAGTTAAATAACGAAAGTAACACTGTTTTGCTGTTTCGCAGTTATAAAATACAATTGAACGAGATTTTCGGTAAGAATGAATATGTTATACATGTAGTTTATTTGAATGACTTGTATAGCGATTTTTCTTCAGAGCCCGTATTTTATGCTGAAACGACGAGATGCAATGTTTCACAATCTTTGGAATATAGACATATAGTACGCTTTATACCTTGATAGTATATATTAGCTCAGGGACGGAATTTTTTATATTTTTATTTTTTAATAGTTTGCGGACCAAACACTGATACTGCAACCGGTGACTAAAGGTACCTCCATGAACTTGTTGTCCACAAATATACCCACTGTATCGAGCATTACAGTCTGGATAGAATATATATAGACTACTAAAGGTACCTCTATGAACTATTATAGCATAAAAACGGTGATTTTGCTGATACTTAAACGGGGAAAAAAGGAACGTTATTGTAAAGATTCTCGCGCGCACGCGCTGTTGGTGTTCAGTTTTAAGTATGCTCATTTCGGGACCCAGCCGACGAAAATAAATGATTTACAGCGTTATATGAACTGTAATTTACATTCTAATTGTAACTACTAATCAATGTTCTATAATAGTAAAATAATAATCGTAAGCAATTGCCTATACCGGAAGTCGACGCTCATAACAAAAACTTGCATGTGACGTAAAGTTTGCTAAGCGACGTCTGAACGTGTTCCATGTTCTATTTATAGCACAGCTAATATTAGAACATGTAACGCCCCCCGCCATCTTGGAAACTCCGGTCAAGGTCGTTCGGATGACAGCAATAAGATTTCATCGTGAAAGACAATGTCGACCGTCAAATTACGCAAAATAGCGATGCTTTAGTTGATGTTGGCCACATTCCACTGTTGAGTGGCAACTTGTCTAGTCATAAAATGACAGTACAGGCCTCAAAGAGAGACAACTCGTACAAACCAAGGTAAAATTGTGCCGTCTGTAATGAGATGCGATTTTTAAAACAGCCTTCAAATGCTTCAAATGGTGATTAAGTATGCGTTTTGTTACATGTATAGTAATATTATGAATAAAAGTTTCATAGTATCATATTTATAGTGATTGCTTTGATTATTGGGCGAATTGTCGCATTTTATTTAAAGTCCACCCGATTTCGGATAGTCATATATTCGGACATAAATTCAATTAAGTTCCGTGTGGAACAATACTATATGCTGTGATCATTCAACACGTTTTTATCTAGTCAATCACATTGACTGCTAACACAGAAATAATTCTGTCTGTATTTTTCAGGTTGATCGGCTGACGGAGAGCCAAAACTTGATGCTGAGAATACCCCTTGACATGGACTGGCTATCTTATACCATGCCCTTGATAACTGGAACCAGTGATGTTAAAGTCAAACCAAGATAACGCTATGAAGTTAACACAGCAGTATGTTGGAAACAACATGGAGACAGCAATCATGTCTAAATGGACAACACCACCTGCCTTGGACTTTTTCTTTTTCAGTCACCAAAGATGTGCAAAATATCAGACTAATACAGGTTGATTCTTGGAACCAAACAAATATTTACCCTATGATTGACTTAATTCATGTGTTAAATAAGATGTATATATAAAGTTGCTCTTTATATTAAAACAAGAAGTTTAATATTAACTATTTTATAGATCTGTACAGGTTGCTCATCAATACCAGCAATAGACTAGCTGTGGCTTTGTTAGCACTCATTGTGAATATTTCCTAGCCTGTAAGATTTGTGAAACATAAAGCGCGATTCATCTTAAAATTGTGAAATTCAAGCGTTGTTTTGCTTTTGAATTGTGAAAGTGGAAGTGCGATATTGACTTAAATTAACTTTGTGAAACTAATATTTCCCTTTATTTTCTAAAGAAAATCAATAAAGGCTTGTAATATTTCATCATTGAATGTTTAAGCTACTCTGGTTTTATCAATTTCAAAAGTTGGGGCCTGGGCAAGTGACATTTCTTAGGTTTATGAAGCTGGCATTTTGGAATTGTAAAGTAGCCTCTTTCAAATTGTGAAGTAGCCTTATTTCAGCCTGGATTTTAAGTGATTATATATGGTCAATGTGCTAATGATCTGTCAGTTATTGTTACCTTCAATATTGTTTTTATAATTGTATGCTCTTTTTATTTATATATACATGGAATGACATTCAGTTGATCTGATGGTACTCATATGAACTTGTTCTAAAGTGTGCTGCTGTCTAGCCTGCTGACCACTTCCAAGTTTAAAGGATTTGGAATCAAATATATCTGGAACACACACCATCCTCTTATTAGTTATTACTCAGATGTATTGGGTGTTCATGAAATTACTGCTCCATGAATGTGTGCACATAAATGCCAAGGTCCACTTAGGAAATATATATATAACTTCTCCACATGTGGAGGAAAACCAGCATTGTTAACTTTTCCTGTATGGGAATCAACCTGCTGCTACCATCAATCAAACCTGGATTTCAAGGTTACAAATCCAGTGCATTGACCACATCAGCTGCTCATAAATGGCATATAATACTGTATTCATATATAACAAATACTACAATGAAAACTCACTAATAAGACCACCCTTGATTATTTGAAAATGTGATAATATTATCATTTGCTTTCATAAAAACTTATCATATTTGAAAATGCTATAACAAGTTGGTTATAATATTAAGGCTAAATAAAGAGCGCAAGTTAAATCACGGTAATGATTTGAAAATGTAGTCTTAATTTTGAGGTGGTCTTTAAGTGAAGTTTTACTGTTTGTTTAAAGGTAAGACACTTGTTAATGCATAGGAATCAGCTTTTTATTGACAAACATATATCACATGGTAATAATTTCTGGCATAAAGATCTGTATGGCAGATGCATGTTATAAATAAAAATGAGTATCAATAAAAGTTGAATTCATGTTTTTCTGGATAATTGTCATTTGTCAGCAATCTCCTTCAGCAATAGTGTCTGACGATCTTGATATTTAATGGAGATATGTTAAAGTTGCTGGACTACCACACAAATGGAGAGGGTACATGCTCACAGATGTTAACATATATGCACAAGTTCATGCAGCTATTGTTGTCACTTTACTGTCAAGAGTCATTTTCTCAAAGACAATTTGAAATTGAACATCATCTTTCACCATCCAAAATGAGTCCATCCTGACCATGGCTGGTAACTCTGTGACCTTATATATTTGAAGTTATCTGCCCTTGACACTCTATAAAGTTCACAAATAGATTAGCAAGAGTACTATCAAGCACCAGAAAGTCGAGCGTCCAGTACTTATATGCAGTGTTCTTCTTGAACTGTATCAGTCCTTGATCCATTGAGTCAGAGCATCATCAAGGTCATCCATAATCAGTTACTGTCCAGCTAGAATTGTCAAAGGGAGACATCATGTTGATCATTTTCTCCAACACTTGTCTGCTGGGAATAATCTTGACTACAGCATCTACAAAACAACGCATAAAATTCATTTTTTTAAATTATGTATGCCTACATACAGTCAACCTTTTGAAATTGCATATGTTGACCACTATTTAGAGGTTTCGCTCATCAGAGGTTAAAATTTATGGACAAAGTTAAGTGAAAATTTGAAGGACTTAAGTATTTCTTAGAGGGGTATTTGATTTCGAGAGGTTGTACTATATACATTATTATAATTACCTGACCTAGATGTTATAGCTTTAATTTGTGGGATTATATCCTGGATCATATGCCCCAAAGTGCTATTGCATTAAAGCATAACAATGCATAATCTCTCAAATAGATACATATCAGTTCACTTATAAATATGACTTCTAAGTTCTTTATTAAAAACATTCAGCACTCCTGAGCACAAATCGCTTGGACGTATGCATGTACATACACCAAAAGTGGTGAAAACAAAGAAGTCTATAAGTCTTGCTCTGAGACACCACAAGCGGGCGCGACAAAAATTGCAATGCTAAGAGTTCATATAGGCCTTGCAAAGACCTTGAATTCGGTTTCAACCTTGAAAAGTACTTGCTACCTTGAAAAAAATGGCAAAATGGTAAAAACCCTTGGAATTTGACAAACAGTCTTAAATATGTGTATGTTGGAAAAAATAAAACAGAAACACGTTGTTTCATCGTAAATTAAAAGTGCATATTTGAATAGGCCCAAATGAGTTATTATTGTAAAGGTTCTGTTACACTGTTAGTGTTACAAATATTATAATTAAAAAATGGTGCATAATATTCTTGTTTGTCCCAACACAAATAGTCATATCCATACAATTTCAAGTGGACTTTTTGTTCGGAAAATGCCTTGAAAATACAAATTCTTGCTTGAAAAGTCCTTGAAATGTCCTTGAATTTTGTTGCGAGAATTCAGTATGAACCATGATTGCCATTGCCTCATATTTTTGGTTGAGCTCAAATAAACTGGTTAACCAAACAAATGGCACATGTCCATCCAAAACATGTATTACAAGTAAAATATTTATAATACATACCAGATTATTTAGTGTTCAGAGCATTGCTCCAATCAATGGCAATCTTTACAAATCAACAGTTTCTTCTCCCATGTAACTTTTTCTCAAAGTCTGTCCACCTAGTGTGCTGAAATCAAATGAAAAAACTTAATGGTATACTTGTAATGACAGAAATATGTGTTCAACCCTGATTGTAGCATCTAATCAGTATTTGATTACCGAATTATTCCTACAATTGTCAGACATTTTGAAGTGTACATCAGAAACATTTTTGCAACATTAACAAGTAGAGCTGTCAGAGTCTGCTTCATATGTGTTGTTTGTCTTAGAAAAACAACTAAAATAGTGCAAAAGACAGTCACTGAACTCTAATGAAATGTATTCACAATTATGAAGTTTCATCATTGAAGTCTCCAATATTATATGAGTTATGTCATGGACAAGAATTAAGTATGAATCAATAATTACAAAAGGGGAATAACTTCAATAGTATGCAATATAGAGTCATGGTCCTTGGAAACTACACTTCCCATCAAGGATATTCAAATTAATACCTGCAGTGCTGTATGAGTTACAGCCTGGATAAGAATTAAGTATGAAACATTACAAAGAGGCATAACTCCAAATAAATGCAATACAGATTTATGGTTTCTGTGCACCTGAAATTCCTTGATGTCTATATTATGCACCAGTCAATTGCTTCCAAGCCCCCACCTCCAGGGATGGGCCGGAATTTTTACTTTTGGGTTGTCAAATCCCCTGCCCTTCCATCGCCCTGTTGGGGACAGCTGATGGTAAAATCTCAGGTATTTGCCCAGCCCCTGACAACTAAATACTGTCCCCAAGTATTGGTTGGGAGAAAAAATACCAACATTTCCCTATAAGGTTAAATCATGGCTGTTTCCCCGGCTATCCACCGCCTATCCCTAGGGGTGGGACCCTGGATGCAACTGACTGGTGCATTAATGTTTTGAACACATTCATAGATTATTTGTTACTTAATTTAGAGAGTTTCTACCACTTGCGAAACTCCATGAAATTAAATTGTGTGAAATAATTCCCTGATTTACCGTACATACTAAAAAACTTAATCTCTGAAATGATTAAGATGACTTAATGAAATCTTGACATCACACACAAATCAGATACCTCATAATATCTTCTTTTCTTTCCTTACTACCAGTACTCTTGCACTCCACCATTTCAGTAATAGGGTTAACTGTAAGAAAAAAAGTGTCTATACATATGCACTATAGAATGATGGATAAAAGCTATTAATATAAACAAAAGGAAAAGGACAGAGGTTGTTGCCCTACAGAAGTTAAATTTGGAGTAATTATCAGCTTAGGGGTATTTGAAGGTATTGTTATAGAGAGGTTATTGCTCTAAAGAAGGTCGCTCCCGAGAGGTTATAATGTTTAATTATGTTGTTCAGAGCTTATAAGTTATAAGCCAATTCACTGTATGACTTATTGTGATACTATGCATTCAACTTGTATGACTTACTGTGATTAAAGCACATGTAACTCCCAATCACTGTATTAGGATACTAATCTATTCATGTCATCATGTATGCCTTATTGCGATAACTGCAAGTGGACTAGTTTATACATTGTGATGTTTATAGATCTCTACATACATAGGCTTACTGCTGACTCAATAAAAATTAAGCTTATTGTGTTGACACCAGTCATTGGCAGTCAGTTGACCTCCCAGACCCCGGGGAAAGGCAGATATATTTTTCCTTTTTAAACCCTGGGTAAAATCCCACCGGGTGGCATTGAAATATGAATGTGTCCTGTGGGTGAAAGCTAATGGTAACCCTTGCCCCTGACAACTAATTATGGTCCCAAGGGTATTGGTTCAGAGAAAAAATCCTTTGCATTTCCAGGGCAATGCGGAAGAGTTCCCCGTCAGCGCAGGGGAAGCTGGCAGGCAAAAACTCAGCCGTATTCCCATCCCCAGGGTGGACCTTGAGCGCGGTTACAACTGACCTGTGCATTATCCCTGGGGCGGTTCATTTCAATTTGACTGGTACATTATTTACTGACAGTAAAGTGGATTTGTTGTTCCAAATTCAAGAAAAGAGACTAAATATTTTTTAAAGGCTTACACGAGTATGTGCAGTTCACATCTATGTTAAAGAACCAAGAAATATATTGCAAATGACCTAGGGTACGAAGTGGAGTTGGTGCGAATAATCCTTAGTTAGTTTAATTGAAAACATTCCTTTGCGATCTAGATTCTATATTTCTATAAAACGCACTATCAATCCTAACCTCATATATTTCAAATCATTTTATTGCACAAAAACTCGTTTATGGACTTGCACAAACTATAAAACGAAAGCGAAACTGAAAATTGATAGCCAGACAGGCACTCACTAAAAACCTTGCTCATTTTGTTTGGTAACGATTTTTCCACTAAAAATACTTTAATCGAGCGTAAATCTTATCAAAGAACTTAACTTCAAAAATGAGCAATTTAGCATCACGTAGATTTGAAGAAATCTCAAATTTACCTTCGATTTCAGCCCATTTTGAAGCGTCGGCAGCCATTTTTCAACTAATATTGAGTACGGGCGAGTACGGTGGCGTGTTCAACTGGATAGCACTCGCCTAGATCTCGATGTAGCGCTATCCTAGTGCTAAATGTACATCCTGAACGATATTTATCATTTGACTACATAGCGGTATGACTAAAATACGAAAAGAGGATTTTTGGCGCAACGAGGCGAAACGGGGATTAAAATTTTATATTGTAGGAATTACAGTTATTATTTTTACAAATATCAATTCCAAATAAATGAATTGCGTATTTGGATGTAATTAACTTGTTCCTATCAATAAATAATGTCACTGTTTTAAAATATGCTAATTTGAAGCCTCCTTTCGTCGATCGTAGACATTGAAATATCGGCGATCGAAAGGAACTTTCCACTCAGTTATGGCATATAACCTCCTTTCGCCAACTGTTGACTATACAATATTGGCGAAAAGAGCTTTATGATACTAATTTAATTATATACATGAGCCGTTCTCCGGGAAAACTGGGCTTATTGACATAACAATAGTAGTTATGTCACGATATTTAGAAATAGGTCTAAAATGTTCACCGAGTAAATCGTAAGTAGTTGGATACCATAGTACTATCCAAACAAGTTAAATTTTCTGATAAATTATGATAAAATTAGTTCCGTCGTTGCTGTGGTGACCAATTTCCGAAAACTACCCGAATTGAGAAAAACAAGGGGTTAGTGGTTAAAAATAGCGGCTACTTTTCCCTTGAAGCAGACACTAACAATTTTTACGTGTTTTATTAAAATCAGAATATTATTCTAAAATGTGACAAAAATTTGAAAAGTTAACGTCAATAATTCACCAGATACTGGGTTTATGAAATGATTATTAACGTTACGTCAAATAACG
This sequence comes from Spisula subtruncata, assembly GCA_963678985.1. Classification (NCBI taxonomy): domain Eukaryota; kingdom Metazoa; phylum Mollusca; class Bivalvia; order Venerida; family Mactridae; genus Spisula; species Spisula subtruncata. The sequence continues at coordinate 41,330,346 of OY787668.1, forward strand.
TTCGAATGACGTTTGTGACGTCACTCAAAAACTGGTTAGTTTCAAAAGTAAATAATTCCGTTAATTTATGCAATAATTCGTTCAAATTTTCAGAGAGTGTTCATAAGAGTCTCGTCCTTCTAACGATATATTATCATGATTTTCGTATTCTTGTCAATAAGCCCGGTTTTCCTGGAAAACGGCTCATATATATCTACTGGCCTCTTTTCGCCGTCGGTAAAATGTAAAATATCGGCGAAAGGAGCATTCATAATTAGCGTACCAACTTAGTTATACTCTATGCTCGTTTCGCCAACCGTAAACCATGAACTATCGGCGAAAGGAGCTTTATAGATCTAATACCTGCTTAGTTATATGATGGTCCTTATATGATTGTCTCCTTTCGCCGCCCGAAGGTAGCACGTAAATTGTCGGCGAAAGGAGCTTTATCATACATACTCAGTTATTTTATAGTCTCCTTTCGCCGACCGTAAACCATAAAATATCGGCGAAAGGAGCTTAAGCATACCAACTTATATATACCCAGCAAACATGCTTATATGGGTCCCATATGAGCTGTTTCTGGGCAAGCCCATGTGGGTATGCCCATATTGGACCCATATGGGACCTATGTGGACATGCTATTATGGGTAATGCCCATATTGGACCCATATGGGACCATTTTGGACAAGCCCAAATCCCATATGGGCTGTTTCTGGGCGAGCCCATGTGGGTATGCCCATATTTGACCCATATGGGACCTATGTGGGCAAGCCCATATGGGTTATGTCCATATTGGACCCTTAACGGACCTATGTGGACAATCCCATATGGGTGATGCCCATATTGGAACCATATGGGACCTATATGGACATGCTTATATCCCATATGGGCTGTTTCTGGGCAAGCCCACGTGTGTATGCCCATATTGGACCCATGTGGGGCCTATGTGGACATGATCATGTCCAATATGGGCTGTGGCTGGGCAAGCCCATGTGGGTACGCCCATATTGGACCCTTATGGGACCTATGTGGACAAGTCCATATGGGTTGTGCCCATATTGGACCCATATGGGACCATTATGGACCAGCCCATATCCGATATGGGCTGTTTCTGGGCATGCCAATGTGGATATGCCTATATTGGACCTATATGGGACCTATGTGGACAAGCCCATACGGGTTATGCCCATATTGGCCCCATATGGGACCTATGTGGACATGACCATGTCCCATATGGGCTGTTTCGGAGCAAGCCCATGTGGGTATGCCCATATTGTCCCTAAAGGGACCTATGTGGACAAGCCCATATGGGTTATGCCCATATTGTACCCATATGGGACCTATATGGACATGCTTATATCCCATATGGGCTGTTTCTGGACAAGCCCATGTGTGTATGCCCATATTGGACACATATAGGACCTATGTGGACAAGCCCATAAGGGTTATGCCCATATTTGACCCATATGGGACCTATGTGGACATGACCATGTCTCATATGGGCTGTTTCTGGGCAAGCCCATGTGGGTATGCCCATATGGGACCCTTATGGGACGTATGTGGACAAGCCCATATGGGTAATGCCCATATTGGGACCTATATGGGACCAATGTGGACATGTCGATATGGGTAGTGCCCATATTTGACCCATATGGGACCATTATGGACAAGCCCATATCCAATATGGGCTGTTTCTGGGCAAGCCCATGTGGGTATGCCCATATTGGATCCTTAAGGGACCTATGTGGACAAGCCCATATGAGTTATGCCCATATTGGACCAATATGGGACCTATATGGACATGCTTATATCCCATATGGGCTGTTTCTGGGCAAGCCCATGTGTGTATGCCCATATGGGACCTATGTTGACATGCCCATATGGGTTATGCCCATATTGGACCTATGTGGACATAACCATGTCCGATATGGGCTGTTTCTGGGCAAGCCCATGTGGGTATGCCCATATTGGACCCTTAAGGGACCTATGTGGACAAGCCCATATGGGTTATGCCCATATTGGACCCATATGGGACCTATATGGACATGCTTATATCCCATATGGGCTGTTTCTGGACAAGCCCATGTGTGTATGCCCATATTGGACCCATATGGGACCTATGTGGACAAGCCCATACGGGTTATGCCCATATAGGCCCCATATGGGACCTATGTGGACATGACCATGTCCCATATGGGCTGTTTCTGAGCAAGCCCATGTGGGTATGCCCATATTGGACCCTTAAGGGACCTATGTGGACAAGCCTATAAGGGTTATGCCCATATTTGACCCATATGGGACCTATGTGGACATGACCATGTCCCATATGGGCTGTTTCTGGGCAAGCGGACCTATGTGGACTTGACCATGTCCCATATGGGCTGTTTCTGGGCAAGCCCATGTGGGTATGCCCATATGGGACCCTTATGGGACGTATGTGGACAAGCCCATATGGGTAATGCCCATATTGGGACCTATATGGGACCTATGTGGACATGTCGATATGGGTAGTGCCCATATTTGACCCATATGGGACCATTATGGACAAGCCCATATCCCATATTGGCTGTTTCTGGGCAAGCCCATGTGGGTATGCCCATATTGGACCCTTAAGGGACCTATGTGGACAAGCCTATATGAGTTATGCCCATATTGGACCAATATGGGGCCTATATGGACATGCTTATATCCTATATGGGCTGTTTCTGGGCAAGCCCATGTGTGTATGCCCATATTGGACCCATATGGGACCTATGTGGACAAGCCCATAAGGGACCTATGTGGACAAGCATATATGTGTTATGCCCATATTGGACCAATATGGGACCTATATGGACATGCTTATATCCGATATGGGCTGTTTCTGGGCAAGCCCATGTGGGTATGCCCATATTGGACCCTTAAGGGACCTATGTGGACAAGCCAATATATGTTATGCAAATATTGGACCTATATGGGATCTATGAGGACATGTCCATATGGGTAGTGCCCATATTGGACCAATATGGGACCATTATGGACAAGCCCAGATCCCATATGGGCCGTTTATGGGCAAGCCCATGTGTATATGCCCATATTGGACCCATATTGGACCTATGTGGACAAGCCCATATGCGTTATGCCCATATTGGACCCATATGTGAACTATGTGGACATAACCATGTCCCGTATGGGCCGTTTCTGGGCAAGCCCATGTGGGTATGCCCATATTGGGTCCTTATTGGACCTATGTGGACAAGCCCATATGGGTTATGCCCATATTGGACCTATATGGGACCTATGTGGACATGTCCATATGGGAAGTGCCCATGTTGGACCAATATGGGACCATTATGGACAAGCCCATATCCCATATGGGCCGTTATGGGTCCATATCCCATATGGGCCGTTATGGATATGCCCATATTGGACCCATATGGGACCTTTGTGGACAAGCCTATATGGGTTATGCCCATATTGGACCCATATGGGACGTATGTGAACATGACCATGTCCCATATCGGATGTTTCTGGGCAAGCCCATGTGGGTATGCCCATATTGGACGCATATGGGACCTATATTCCTGGGCTACCCATATGGGCTTTCCGATCTGGTACACATACGGGTCCCATATGGGCTATTCCTGGGCAAGCTCATATGGGCTTTACCATCTCGTACACATATGGGTCCCATATGGGCTATTCCTGGGCAAGCCCATATGGGCTTTCCCATCTGGTACCCATCTGGGGTACCCATACGGGTCTCATAAGGGCTATTCCTGGACATTCCCATATGGGCTCTCCCATCTGGTACACATACGGGTCACATATGCGCTATTCCTTGGCAAGCACATATGGGCTTTCCCATCTAGTACCCATATGGGGTACCTATACGGGTCCCATATGGGCTATTCCTGAGCAAGCTCATATAGAACAAAAAAGTATTACTTCCCTTGAATTGAAATATAAGTAAATTTAATATAAATCTTCTTCTTACTATTATATTTACTTTCAGTACAAATAATAGTGTTTCATAAGTTCAAAGTAAATTGATATATGTACATTTTTTTCCAAATTCTACCACATGGTTGTCTGGAAACTTTAAATGTTAATGTGATATATAGCTTGTAAATATCGAACTTGTAAGTATATAATATAGAACACCTTGTATAAACAAGAAGCTGTTCAACTGCTCCTTCCTGCAAGAACACTATGAACGCATAGTAGTAGCAAACCAGAGGATAGAGTGGTGTTTGCTGAAAAATACAATTTCTGATTTACAATGTATCTGAAGTGCTCATACGAATATAGGCTGCCCATATGGATCCCATTTCTGAATGAATATTGGCAGCCCAGATGGGACCCATATAGGCAGCCCAGGCGAATGTACATGTGGTAGCCCAGATGGGACCCATATGGGTCCCATATTGAATGCATATGGGCAGCCCAGATCACAAAGGCCCCTGTTGCACTTTCTATGTTGGTCCCATATAGGCAGCCCACATGGGTCCCATATAGGTGTCCACGTGGGACCCATATCGATTGCTTGCTTGGTAGTTACACTACAGCCTCCTTTCGCCGACGGTAGCATGTAAAATATCGACGGCAGGAGCTTTATCATAAATACTTAGTTATTTTATAGACTCCTTTCGCAGACCGTAAACCATGAAATATCCGCGAAAGGAGCTTTAGCATATCAACTAACTTAGTTATACTATAGCCTCATTTCGCCGACGGGTGCCCGACGAGTGTAGGATAAAAGCCCCTACGGACATAAGCCCCTATGCTCATTTTTATACAAGAGGACATAAGCCCCTACACACTTTTTTACACTAGGACATATGCCCCTACGCATATTTTTACACTAGGACATAAGCCCCTATGTATGTTTGTTTGCAATACAAAGAACTCAGCCATGTACCAGTGTCTACAAGTTCAATTTTTTAAGTTGTAATTAAATATCAAATGAGACACAACATAACAATGAATAATTATTATGTTTTTAACAAGTATATATGAACAAATGAGTGTTATAAGGCATGTTACAAACAGATAGTCACTACAATACATGATAATTGATCTTAATAAGCATTTTGCAGACTAATTATCTTTCAATTTACTAATTATATACCTGAAATTAATGCATATTTGTAAAAAATAAGTAGTAGATACAATAGAAAAGTTTGTACAATACTTATTTCTTAATTAACCATTTTATAATAGAAGAAAACAGAACAGTACAAACAAAACATGCGTAGGGGCTTATGTCCTAGTGTAAAAAAATGCATAGGAGCTTATGTCCTAGTGTAAAATAATGCGTAGGGGCTTATGTCCTCATGTATAAAAATGAGCATAGGGGCTTATGGTCGTAGGGGCTTATGTCCGTCCCCCGTGCCCGACAGTCAACTTGTAAACGTTGGTAGAATGTTGATTAAAATATTGGGGAAAGGAGCTTCATTTACATGTACCAACCTATTCTATAATAGCTGCTTTTTGCCGACGGTAAAATTCATCATAGTCATATACGACCGTAAACCATGAAATATCGGCAAAAGAATGTTAGAATGTAAAATTCCACTGCAATGAGCGTTATCATTTATATTTCAACTAAGTTATATCATAGTGGTATATTTGCTAGATCGTTGGTTGTGATTTTTTTCTATGCTGAATGTGTGTATGCACAAAATTGAATATATATATGTATAATAAAAATTCTAGCTTTTCGCCACCATTGACCATGATATAACAGCGAAACGAGTTTTACCATATTAACTTAGTTATATTCTAGCCGACTTTAAATTTTAAAATTTTCAGCGAAGGGAGCTTAATTAATCTATCAAATAACTTATATTATGACCCCCATTCAGCGAAAGGAGCTTTATCATACCAACTTAATAATATGCTAGCCTCCTTCTGCCACCGTTGACTATGATATAACAGTGAAACTAGTTTTACGAGCAATAAGCAGCGCCTTGACACTTCCTACTCAATCAACAAAGGTGTGATCCTTCGTCAATAACATCTCGATAATTAGTTTATTCAACAGGTGTCAGACAGTGTGGTCGGCGAAAGGAGGCTTCAAATTAGCTTATTTTAAAATATTGTCATTGTTTATTGAGAGGAACAATCTAATGCAATCCAAATACACAATTTATTAATCCTCGTTTCGCCTCGTTGCGCCAAAAATTCTCCTTTCGTATTTTAGTCAAATCCCGCCCACATTGCTAGCTCGCTAGACTAGGCTAGCCCTCGCCGAGATCTCGATTTATCTTGTCGTTCAGGAGCGAGATCTGCTAGATCTAGCCAAGAGCTAGGCTAGTTGAACACGCCACGGATTACACCAGGGAACCCGATTAAGCGACGTCGCGTTTGTTTTCCCGACGTCGCCCAAAATGGATGAACCTTCTTTTACAACCATTAGAGTTACAACCATTCCGGTACATGGGCGTTGTCTAATAAATGGGCGGAGCTAGTAATAAATATTTATAAGTTGGGCTATTCTACAGGCGTGATACCACTAAATATTGATAAACGTAAAACGAGATCTAAGTTTTCAATATTTAGTTTCATTTACAAATATAGAATTTATGACTATAACATTTATTAATATAATAATAGATCTATAATTGATTTTGACGTTGGCTGCGAAATGGTTAATTATTTCAGAAACATTAGAAACATGCATTATTTGATTTAGAAAAGCATGTTTGCTATTGTTTAAACCCTACCTTTTCTCTCTTTTATACTTTTTACTCAATCTTTTAACTAATTTTCTTTCTTTGTGACGCGCGTCTCGGTCTATGTCCCCTTGCGGTAGATAGATAGAGATGGTTGTTAATTACATTTCGAGTGATTACATGGACGAATAAAACTTATAAAATTTATCTTGACTGTCTAAATATATTTACTGTATTGAACTTACAACTTCCAGGGGCGTATTTAGGTGGAGGAGTAGGGGGCTTGAACCCCCCAACTAGCTTGCCAGATACGATTTCATAAAAAATGAGCCCCTAAAATTTCTAACTTACCCGCTATAAAAGGAACATTTCCTGTTCACTAGCCCCCCAATAAACAGCTATGATCAGTGTGATTTAGCCCCAAGGCATAAACCTCTGACAGGATATACTAGTCTAGATAAACTACATGCTTCATTGATTGCTGGTGATAAATCACACTATCTGATTGGCTAAAGGAGAAATATTTAACTAATGAAATTCCCTGAAACAGTTAGCCACAGGCATAATAATTTTCTGTCTGTTACTGAAAGTAATGATATTTAGACACTCTGAATTTTGTGATATAATTTCTACTGTAAAAAATATGTGGTTTACTCTTATTGATGGTGATTTTTTAAATTGATAAAATTTGCAATTTATGACTAATAAAAAAATGCAGAAATTTGACATCCCTGTTTTTTTATTAACACATTTATTATTTTTATTAACAAATACATGGCCCTAAATTATATTTCTGTGACAACAAAGATAATTTTCTGTGACAAATTGTCACAGACCGTGTGAGAGTGACAGAGAATCGGGTCTCGATCACTAAAATACCCACCGCACATGACTCAAATTGTCGAAGTTGAAACACTGTCAATAACTTTGAGGTTATTCTGTTTTGTATTGCATGCACTATCGTGATTACATAGCAGGAAATCGCACCAATTCAATTTGTCAGTTTGAAAAATTTTCGATCGCGGGAGCCCTCCCAGCCGGAACCCTTCCAAAGTTAAACCCTCCCCTGAAGACAGAGTTATTGAAGTCTGTTCGCAGATTTTTTTAAAAGTCTGTTCGCAAAAACAAGGATAAGGGTAGATAAATAGATTTTCCACAACAAGAGGGGTACAACCCAATATGTAGGTCCACAACATTAAAATTATCTAGATGAACTTTAGTTTTATGAAAATGTGACCAAATTCTAACTTCTTGAGTTTTATACATTTGAAGTTCATGCATTTAATATATATAATCATTTTCAAGAAATTTGTTGTTTTTAATGTTTTAAGTATTGCATGTTCATTCATCAAGCATAATGATGATTTGATAGCAGGAAATTACACCAATTCAGTGTCGCCCACGGAGGGGACAGCCCTCCCGGAACCCTCCCCAAATTGAGCCCCTCTGAAAAAATTCTGGATACGCCCCTGCTAACAACTTCTAACGGATTCCTTTTTTTCTGTTTCAGTTGAGCAGGGATTCTATATTACTAACTATCAGGAACCGTCTAAAACCGTTCCTGTAACTATAGAGAAGATCCAGAGTTGAGTAAAGAAGTGGCTATTTGCAGATTTAGAAGACGATTTATTTCCAGTTGTGTGCATAATATGTGGCACTTATTACCTTCTTGTTTTAAACCTAGTTAAAATTGTACTTTTATGTGAAATACCATACACCAGGAACTATGTAATTCTAACCATATAAATAGACTGTTCCTGCACACATACACATACGTGCAAATTATGTTAAAGTATGGTCAATTTGAATTTAAGTTATATCACCAAATTAAAAAAACACAAAATAATAAGACTTTTTACTCAACAACATGGTATTTATCAACTTTTAAAAAAATCTTTTTTATGTTGATGGTCAAAGGGAGGTAAAATTTCCTTTTTTCGGATGAAAGTGGGCATTTCTAATCATCAATTGTAATTTATTCGAATCATTGTTTACATTGTTTTTAGACAAATGATAAGCAAATATGCTTGAAATTAAAATTTAAAAGCAAAGCGGTCAAATAGCTGCATCGAGACCCAAGACGAACGACCAATGAATTCGGTACAAACATTGGTGACATTTGCCTTTGATGATGTCATCATTTGCTTATTCTGATTGTAACTTTTTTAATCAGACGGTACTTAAATTAATTGAATTGCAATTCCAAATATCCAAACTCCGTATGTTGAAAAGTTCAGCACGAACCATCTGGTATTGACTGAGCTATCGTAAATATATGCATGCACACTTATAAGAGTTGTTAAGTGTATATAATACTATTACTCATGGGCGTAGACGCCAGTGAAGAGGATGACAAGCCCCCGATTTCAGGACAAGAGAGACAACATGCATATATAGAGGATCTATCAAGAGTTGTCAATTTAAATAATTTTATATTAAACGAGTTTTGGAAATTGAGCGAGCCCTCAAAATAATGAGAGAAAAAAACGCGCATGAAGTATAATCTTACATCTGTTACATGTATAAGATTATATGTACTCGCTAAACTAACCAGGATACAAGGAAAGTCATGTGATATTATTTGATATCCCACCACTAATTCAGACCACATTAATATTTGCAGCTGAAATAGTTCAGTCCTTTTAATACATAGCTCGTTCTTGACGTTGAAAATAATCTGAATATGCGTTGTGCTTCCTACAATTTGAAATTAACTTTGATAAATGAAAATATATTCAACTATTAGAGACTTAGAGTTACGATATAACTGTATAAGTCCTTTAATGTGCAATATCTTATTGCACGGTGATATGTTCAAATATAGATGTCTGGTGGCCCCTTTCTCCGAACTGTTCTCACACATTATTAAAGACGTCCATACGACTATCGTATTATTTTTCTTTTTTTCTGTATTTTTACTGAAGCCTTTACGCCTGTAAATCACACTTTATACCTTATTGTATGCGGTAGCATGTTATCCTAGATCCATATGCTCGTATGTTGGAAACAAACGTATATCGTTCTTCATGAACAACCACATACAGCTAAAACATTTAGTTTCCCAAGAACAAGAACCAACCTATAAGGGAAACCGCATACAAGACTCCAGATAGACCACTGGTTGATTATACCACCCTAGTTTGGTACCCTCACACACAGAAAGGAATTGACGAAATCTAGATGATAAAGTGACGTGGACCACAGAAAACTACTCTTCACAAGCTAATGTGTTAGGTGTGCTTTCACTCCTGTGCTTGAGTTCTCTGGAAGACCTGAGATCCGATGCAATGCTGTGTCTTTTAAGCAATATTATTCTTTGATGGCCTAGTAGCGGTCCACACACCCTCATTTAATACAACAACCTATGACCAATACTCACATTTTCATAAGATACTCACGCTACCTATACTATAGACAATTGAATATTTGGACATATTTTTATTAAATGCAAAATTTTCCCCTTTGCTTGTGTACAATGGAACAGGTTTCCATCTGCAAATGCCCTCCTTCCAGATATGAACCAATTCAAACTAGACAGACACAGAGACAGACGGATGTACGAACACACTGACTGTCGGACCGACGGACGAACAGACGGACATCCTTGTTGTCTATTTGCCTGTATGTACAAAAAATTGAAACATTGTACCTTTTCCGAAATACAAATAAATGAAACGAATAAAACAGAAGGTGATATACTGAGTACGGTATGTTTTAAACTCTAACCCAAGGCATAAACATGTGAGTATGTTCGACGTCTTGAAAGTTGACTTTTTTGGTACAACATTTTGGAGGAATACCAATGGAGATTTCAAATGAGAGAAATTTGAAATTTGGAGGTAGGTACACATAAAATGATACAGGCAGGATAGTTTAGTGGCTATTATCAGACTACAATTGTACAATATATCACTAATTGGTTACGTTCACATAAGATAATGTGATGACTGCAAAAAACTAAAACCATTGACGTAAACTGACTTTAATATCACAGTACGCATTCATGTACCCTGGATACAATACATCAGTAACCATTCTATTACCCAGCATACAATACGACAGTATCCATTCAAATACCCATCATACAATACGACAGTATCCATTCAAATACCCATCATACAATACGACAGTAACCGTTTAAGCACCCTGTATAAAAATACCACATTAACCATTTTAGTACCCTGCATACAAGATCACAGTAACTTTCAAGTACCATGCATACAATACCACAATAACCATTCACATAACATGCATACAATAAGACAGCCACCATTCCAAGTACCCTGCATACAATATCACAGTAACCATTCAAGTACCATGCATACAATATCACAGAAACCATTTTAAGTACCATGCATACAATATCACAGAAACCATTCACATACCATACATACAATATCACAGTAACCATTCAAATACCATGCATACAATACGACAGTAACCACTGAAGTACCCTGCATACAATATCACAGTAATCACTGAAGTAACATGCATACAATATCACAGTAACCATTGAAGTAACATGCATACAATATCACAGTAACCATTCAAATACCCTGCATACAATATCACAGTAACCATTGAAGTAACATGCATACAATATCACAGTAACCATTCAAATACCCTGCATACAATATCACAGTAACCATTCAAATACCCTGCATACAATATCACAGTAACCACTGAAGTAACATGCATACAATATCACAGTAACCATTGAAGTAACATGCTTACAATATCACAGTAACCATTCAAATACCCTGCATACAATATCACAGTAACCATTGAAGTAACATGCATACAATATCACGGTAACCATTCAAATACCCTGCATACAATATCACAGTGACCATTCAAATACCCTGCATACAATATCACAGTAACCACTGAAGTAATATGCATACAATAACACAGTAACCATTGAAGTGACATGCATACAATATCACAGTAACCATTGAAGTAACATGCATACAATATCACAGTAACCATTCAAATACCCTGCATACAATGTCACAGTAACCATTGAAGTAACATGCATACAATATCACGGTAACCATTCAAATACCCTGCATACAATATCACAGTAACCACTGAAGTAACATGCATACAATAACACAGTAACCATTGAAGTGACATGCATACAATATCACAGTAACCATTGAAGTAACATGCATACAATATCACAGTAACCATTGAAGTAACATGCATACACTATCACAGTAACCACTGAAGTAACATGCATACAGTATAACAGTAACCATTAAAGAAACATGCATACAATATCACAGTAACCACTGAAGTACCATGCATACAATATCACAGTAACAATTGATTACCATGCATACAATATCACAGTAACTATTGAAGTAACATGCATACAATATCACAGTAACCACTGAAGTAACATGCATACAATATCACAGTAACCATTGAGGTAACATGCATACAATATCACAGTAACCATTCAAATACCCTGCATACAATATCACAGTAACCATTCAAGTATCCTACGTACAATATCACAGTAACCATTCAAATACCCTGCATACAATATCACAGTAACCATTCAAGTACCCTACGTACAATATCACAGTAACCATTCATGTACCCTGCATACAATATCACAGTAACCATTCAAGTACCCTACGTACAATATCACAGTAACCATTCAAGTACCCTACGTACAATATCACAGTAACCATTCAAGTACCGTACATACAATATCACAGTAACCATTCAAGTACCATACATATAATATCACAATAACCAGTCAAGTACCATACGTACAATATCACAGTAACCATTTAAGTACCATGCATACAATATCACAATAACCATTCAAGTACCATGCATACAATATCACAATAACCAGTCAAGTACCGTGCATACAATATCACAATAACCAGTCAAGTACCATGCATACAATATCACAATAACCAGTCAAGTACCATGCATACAATATCACAATAACCAGTCAAGTACCATGCATACAATATCACAGTAACCATTAATGTACCCTGCGTATAATATAACAGTAACCATTCAAGTACCCTGCATACAATATCACAATAACTATTCAAGTACCCTGCGTATAATATCACAGTAACCATTCAAGTACCTTACATACATTACGACAGTAACCATTCAAGTACCTTGCATACAATATCACAGTAACCATTCAAGTACCCTACGTACAATATCACAGTAACCATTCATGTACCCTGCGTACAATATCACAGTAACCATTCAAATACCCTACGTACAATATCACAGTAACCATTCAAGTACCCTACATACAATATCACAGTAACCATTCAAGTACCATGCATACAATATCACAATAACCAGTCCAGTACCATGCATACAATATCACAGTGACCATGCAAGTACCCTGCGTATAATATCACAGTAACCATTCAAGTACCTTGCATACAATATCACAATAACAATTCAAGTACCCTGCGTATAATATCACAGTAACCATTCAAGTACCTTACATACATTACGACAGTAACCATTCAAGTACCTTGCATACAATATCACAGTAACCATTTATATACCCTGCATACAATAACACAGTAACCATAGAAGTACCATGCATACAATATCACAGTAACCATTCAAGTACCCTACATACAATAACACAGTAACCATTCAAATACCCTGCATACAATATCACATTAACCATTGAAGTACCATGCATTCAATATCACAGTAACCATTCAAGTACCATGCATACAATATCACAGAAACCATTCATGTACCATGCAAACAATATCACAGTGACCATTCAAGTACCATGCATACAATGTCACAGTAACCATTCAAGTACCATGCATACAGTATCACAGTAACCATTCATTCACCCTACGTACAATATCACAGTAACCATTCAAGTACCCTACGTACAATATCACAGTAACCATTCAAGTACCCTACGTACAATATCACAGTAACCATTCAAATACCATACAAACAATATCACAGTAATTATTCAAGTACCCTGTAAACAATACGACAGTAACCATTCAAGTAACCCGACAACAATACACTCATTAAATGAACATAGGGATACATGAACGCAAAACTAGTGCTTGTAAAGTTGTTTCTAGATTGAAAAATAACGATATAGAACTGTTATATTACGTTCATGACTTATTATGGCATAAACATCCATAACATTGTAAGTATTTATGTTTTTATGTCTGGTATAGATTTGCTGTTATGAACAGCGCATGCTTGATAATCGTCGGTCCACATGCCGAATGGTTTTCCAACAATAACTCCATAACGGGGGGACATATTAAAGATTTTAAAAGTTTCAGTGGCGATTGTTCATCCTCCACAGACGTCCCTACCCAATTTCAAGGTCATTTGAATCAAAGGTCAAAATCAGTACCAAGACTGTAAAATGACATTTACAATTACAGTACCAAAAATATAATATGTCATTAACCATTCCAGTATCAAGACAGCAACATGACTTAATCATTCAAGATCCAAGACTGTATTATGCCATTAACAATTCCTGTACCAAGAATGTAATATGACAGTAACAATTCCAGTTCCAAGACTGAAATATGACAGTAACCATTCCAGTATCTAGACTGTATTATGACAGTAACCATTCCAGTACCAAGACTGTATTATGACAGTAACCATTCCAGTACCTACACTGTAATATAACAGTAACCATTCCAGTACCAAGACTTAATATAACTTAACCATTCCAGTACCAAGACTGTATTATGACAGTAACCATTCCAGTACCATGACTGTATTGTGACAGTAACCATTCCAGTACATAGACTGTAATATGACGGTAACCATTCCAGTACCAAGAATGTAATATGACAGTAACCATCCCAGTACCAAGACTGGAATGTGACTGTAACCATTCCTGTACAAAGACTGTAATATGACAGTAACCATTCCATTACCACGACTGTAATATGACATTAACCATTCCAGTACATAGACTCTAATTTGATTGTAACCATTGCAGTACCCAGAATTGAAAATGCCATTAACCATTCCAGTACCGAGACTGTAATTATGAAATTAACCATTCCTGTACCAAGACTGTATTGTGAAAGCAGTCATTCCAGTACCAAGACTGTAATATGACAATAACCATTCCAGTACCAAGACTGTGATATGACATTAACCATTCCAGTACCTAGACAGTAATATGACATTAACCATTCCAGTACCTAGACTGTATTATGACATTAACCATTCCAGTACCTAGACTGTATTATGACATTAACCATTCCAGTACCTAGACTGTAATATGATACTAACCATTCCTGTACCAAGACTGTAATATGACATTAACCATTCCAGTACCTAGACTGTAATATGATACTAACCATTCCAGTACCAAGACTGTAATATGACATTAACCATTCCAGTACCTAGACTGTATTATGACATTAACCATTCCAGTACCTAGACTGTATCATGACAGAAACCATTCCAGTACCAAGACTGTATTATGACATTAACCATTCCAGTACCTAGACTGTATTATGACAGTAACCATTCCAGTACCAAGACTGTATTATGACAGTAACCATTCCAGTACCAAGACTGTAATATAACAGTAACCATTCCAGTACCAAGACTTAATATGACTTAACCATTCCAGTACCAAGACTGTAATATGACATTAGCAATTCCAGTACCAAGACTATAATATGGCATTAACTTTTCCAGTACCCAGACTGCAACATGACTTTACATTCAAGTACCAAGACTGTAATATGACATTAACCATTCCAGTACCAAGACTGTAATATGACTGTAACCATTCCAGTACCTAGACGATAATATGACAGTAACCATTCCAGTACCAAGACTGTAATATGACTTAACCATTCCAGTACCAAGACTGTAAAATGACATAAACCATTCCAATACCAAAACTATAATATGTCATTAGCCATTCCAGAACCAAGACCGAAACATGAGTTTATCATTCAAGTACCAAGACTGTATTATGACGTTAACCATTCCAGTACCAAGACTGTATTATGACGTAAACCATTCAAGTACCAAGACTGTATTATGACGTTAACCATTCCAGTACCAAGACTGTTATATGACAGTCACCATTCCAGTACCAAGACTGTATTATGACATTAACAATTCCAGTAAATAGACTGTAATATGACAGTAAACATTCCAGTACTTACATTGTAATATGACACTAACCATTCCAGTACATAGACTGTAATATGACAGTAACCATTCCAGTAGCTACACTGTAATATGACAGTAACCATTTCAGTACCAAGACTGTATTGTGACACTAACCATTCCAGTACCTAGACTGTAATATGATACTAACCATTCCAGTACCTAGACTGTAATATGATATTAACCATTCAAGTACCAAGACTGTAATATGACATTAACCATTCCAGTACCAATACCTTATTATTATACTAACCATTCCAGTACCAAGACTGTAATATGACATTAACCATTCCAGTACCAAGACTGTAATATGATACTAACCATTCCGGTACCAAGACTGTAATATGACATTAACCATTCCAGTACCAAGACTGTAATATGATACTAACCATTCCAGTACCTAGACTGTAATATGATACTAAGCATTCCAGTACCTAGACTGTAATATGATACTAACCATTCCAGTACCTAGACTGTAATATGATACTAACCATTCCAGTACCAAGACTGTAATATGACATTAACCATTCCAGTACCTAGACTGTAATATGATACTAACCATTCCTGTACCAAGACTGTAATATGATACTTACCATTCCAGTACCTAGACTGTAATATGATACTAACCATTCCTGTACCAAGACTGGAATATGACATTAACCATTCCAGTACCAAGACTGTAATATGATACTAACCATTCCAGTACCTAGACTGTAATATGATACTAGCCATTCCAGTACGTAGACTGTAATATGATACTAACCATTCCAGTACCAAGACTGTAATATGATACTAGCCATTCCAGTACGTAGACTGTAATATGATACTAACCATTCCAGTACCAAGACTGTAATATGATACTAACCATTCCAGTACCAAGACTGTAATATGACATTAACCATAATGTACCCACGGTACTGGAATGGTTACCCCCATATTATAGCCACGGTACTGGAATAGTTACTTCCATATTATGGCCAGGGTACTTGAATGGTTACTCCCATATTGTAGCCAGTGTACTGGAATGATTACTCCAATATTATAGACAGGGTACTGGAATGGTTACTCCCATATTGTAGTAATGGTACTGAAATGGTTACTCCCATATTATAGCCAGGGAACTTGAATGGTTACTCACATATTATAGCCAGGGTACTGGAATGGTAACTCCCATATTGTGGCAAGGGTACTGGAATGGTTACTCCAATATTGTAGCCATAGTACTGGAATGGTTACCCCCATATTATAGCCAGTGTACTGGAATGATTACTCCAATATTATAGACAGGGTACTAGAATGGTTACTCCCATATTATAGCCTGGGAACTTGAATGGTTACTCCCAGATTATAGCCAGGGTACTGGAATGGTTACTCCCATATTATAGCCAGGGAACTGGAATGGTTACTCCCATAATGTAGCCAGGATACTGGAATGGTTACTCCCATATTATAGCCAGGGTACTTGAATGATTACTCCCATATTATAGCCAGGGTACTGGAATGGTCACTCCAATATTATAGCCAGTGTACTTGAATGGTTACCCCCATAATGTAGCCTGGATACTGGAATGGTTACTCCCATATCATAGCCGGGGTACTTGAATGATTACTCCCATATTGTAGCCAGGGTACTTGAATGGTTACTCCCATATTGTAGCCAGGGAACTGGAATGGTTACTTCCATAATGTAGCCAGGGAACTGGAATGGTTACTCCCATATAATAGCCAGGGTACTTGAATGGTTACTCCCATAATGTAGCCAGGGAGCTGGAATGGTTACTCCCACATTATAGTCAGGTACTGGAATGGTTACTGCCATATTGTAGCCAGGGAACTTGAATGGTTACTCCCATATTATAGCCAGGGAACTGGAATGGTTACTCCCATATTGTAGCCAGGGAACTGGAATGGTTACTCCCATATTATAGCCAGGGAACTGGAATGCTTACTCCCATATTGTAGCCAGGGAACTGGAATGGTTACTCCCATATTATAGCCAGGGTACTTGAATGGTTACTCCCATATTGTTGCCAGGGTACTTGAATGGTTACTCCCATATTGTAGCCAGAATACTGGAATGGTTACTCCCATAATGTAGCTAGGGTACTGGAATGGTTACTCCCATATTGTAGCCAGGGTACTTGAATGGTTACTCTACCTGTTCAGACAATAGTTGTAATATTTTGGATTCATAGTAAACAGCCGTGTCACTGTAAAAATATCGTAAATGGACTGTAGTATGCTTGCACGTAGAGGATATACATAAACTGCAGTTTATGAAATAACATGCCCTATGTTATTATTATTAATATTATTACAATGAGTGACCTATATAGGCAAAAGCAGAAATGATAAAATAATGTACTTTTAATTACCTAATGAAGAAGAATATCATGATATTTAATTTTCTTCAGACTTCCGGTGCTGTTTCAGAGGAACTTATGCGGAAGTACATATACAACATACCTGATCCAAAGTGAGTGAAATTGTAATATTGTCAATCTCATACAGTGAATGTCAAATACTAGGGTCATTTAAAAATTAACTTTGAGTTGCTAAATAATGCGTAGGAGAAGTATTCGCATATGTTTGATACATAATTGGTAAAAATTGTATCTCATAGTGGTTACGGCGATCCATTCTTGCTTAAAATAATTTGAAAAACAAGTTATATTAAGCTATGACAATTTTTAAAGATAATAATGCAACCGACTTTGTTATATATTTAAATATCTCTTATTACTTTGATATGTGTCCATCAACCATCCCTCGGGACTCTGCAGATGTAATAGCACAAAAAGCATGCGTTAAAACCCTACATAAAATACATATCGATAAATCACTTCATCGTATATAAAGTAACAATAACATGTGTTTTCCAAAATATATTATTCTAAATAATATAATAATATTATTTTTAAGGGATCCACTCAAAGGGTTTTGGTGTCATTTGATAAGGGGAGTGGATGAAGGAACCCGTCTGAACAGGATCATGCTATCCCACAGTGAGTAAGTGTCTTCACTGTATGCAATAATGAAAGTTGTATCAGCTAATTTTACCTAAGCCAAAATTGCAAAAACAAGCTACACGATATTGGAATTTGTTCACCAAACACCATGGCCAAAATCCTGCGATAAACCATTAAGCCCACTAAATCGACCAGATAAAAAACGTGCCTTATTGTATTTGTAGCAACAGTCATATCCCTTGGCAACAACATTGGAGACAATGGGAGAACAACAAAGGACTTTTAATAACTTTTTTGGCTAAACGCACCAATTAGAGTAACATGTTTGTTCAATCAATTATGTTATTGATATGATTGCATTTATATTTCAGGTCTGCTACCAATTACTTACTATATGTATTGACACCAGATGTTCTGTCAATGGTACTAGCAAGAAACAAGGGAATTGCTTTAGATGTAGCCAATTATATTTGTCAGGACACTGAAATTAAGTGGAGAGGTGCCAAAACGAGGATTTGAATGCAGTCCATTGTATGGGATGACTGTTAATAATATGCAATAATTTGGTATTCTAATCAATGAAAACTGTATTGTTGTATGTTGGTTAGTTTCTGATCAGTATTATTTACAAGTTTGTATGGTGTAAGATAAATTAAATACATTTAAGAAAGCCTTGTATGTATCAGCTACCGTTCTATTTTTTATTATAAGTTTTTTCTTAAAAGGGTTATTGTAAAGTTTTGGAAGGCAAAACAACAATTTGTCAACGCAGAATATTATTGGCGGTTCGTCCTTATAAAACTGTAAGAAGACACGATTGATCAAAAGCTAATTCTGTTTCTGACTAGTAGTACAACTAGTAAAATGATCACCGAGCGAGAAGGACTATCACACTTTATTATAGCACCATTTATGCACAGAAATGTTTGGAATGTTAGAAAAAATATGACAAAACAAAACAATAACGCAACTAATGGAACTGTCAAATAGATTGAGGTAAAATCATGAAACTTTAATACGACATTATAAAACTAACACTAAACATTCATTCATTATCCACATTCATGGATAAAGCCTTGGTGTACAAATTTAAAGGTAAAATTACGTGCTTGTAATAAAGTATGGCTATATTTCTTGATAAACACTTCAGATAGTATTGGTTCAAATTGGCTCTTAATTTCATGAGTATCAACTACTGTTTTACAGTGAATGTACGACATACAAACGTACTAGTTTGCGTGCGTTACGACGTTATGTTATATAAGAAAATTTGTTTTGTACTATCCTTCCAAAACGTAATATAGTATCTTGTCTTGTACTGCTGTTTTTGTAACTAATACATGTATGCGCATGTCAATATTGTTTATAGACATGCAATGAATGATTCTTTTGTAAACCATAATAAACTTTAAGTCTAACTAATGTTGTCTTGTCTTATTTCATTGTAGATATGGTACTTGAATGGTTACTGCAATTTTGTAGCCATGGTACTTGAATGCTTACCCCTATACATTGTACTTGAATGGTTACCCTCATATTGTATCAAGGGAACTTGAATGTTACCCTCATATTGTAGCCTTTATAATTGAATGGTTACCGTCATATTGTAGCCTTGGTACTTGAATGGTTACCGTCATATTGTAGCCTTGGTACTTGAATGGTTACCGTCATATTATAGCCTTGGTACTTGAATGGTTACTTTCATAGTGTAGCCTTGGTACTTGAATGGTTACAGTCATATTATAGCCATGGTACTTGAATGGTTACCCTCATAATATAGCCATGGAACTTGAACGGTTACTCTCATATTGTAGCCGGGGTACCTGAATGGTAACTCTCATATTGTAGCCATGGTATTTGAATTGTTACCCTCATATTATAGCCTTGGTACTTGAATGGCTACTCTCATATTGTGGCCTTGGTACTTGAATAGTTACCCTCATATTATAGCCATGGTACTTGAATGGTTACCGTCATATTATAGCCTTGGTACTTGAATGGTTACTTTCATAGTGTAGCCTTGGTACTTGAATGGTTACAGTCATATTATAGCCATGGTACTTGAATGGTTACCCTCATAATATAGCCATGGAACTTGAACGGTTACTCTCATATTGTAGCCGGGGTACCTGAATGGTAACTATCATATTGTAGCCATGGTATTTGAATTGTTACCCTCATATTATAGCCTTGGTACTTGAATGGCTACTCTCATATTGTGGCCTTGGTACTTGAATAGTTACTTTCATAGTATAGCCTTGGTACTTGAATGGTTACTTTCATATTATAGCCTTGGTACTTGAATGGTTACTCTCATATTGTGGCCTTGGTACTTGAATAGTTACTTCCATAGTATAGCCTTGGTACTTGAATGGTTACTTTCATATTATAGCCTTGGTACTTGAATGGTTACTTTCATATTATAGCCTTGGTACTTTACTGGTTACTTTCATAGTGTAGCCTTGGTACTTGAATGGTTACCCTCATATTATAGCCATGGTACTTGGACGGTTACCGTCATATTATAGCCTTGGTACTTGAATGGTTACCGTCATATTGTGGCCTTGGTACTTGAATAGTTACTTTCATAGTATAGCCTTGATACTTGAATGGTTACTTTTATAGTATAGCCTTGGTACTTGAATGGTTACTTTCATAGTGTAGCCTTGGTACTTGAATGGTTACCCTCATATTATAGCCATGGTACTTGAATGGTTACCGTCATATTATAGCCTTGGTACTTGAATGGTTACCGTCATATTATAGCCTTGGTACTTGAATGGTTACTGTCATAGTGTAGCCATGGTACTTGAATGGTTACAGTCATATTATAGCCTTGGTACTTGAATGGTTACTGTCATAGTGTAGCCATGGTACTTGAATGGTTACAGTCATAGTATAGCCTTGGTACTTGAATGGTTACTGTCATATTATAGCCTTGGTACTTGAATGGTTACCGTGATATTATAGCCTTGATACTTGAATGATTACCGTCATATTATAGCCTTGATACTTGAATGATTACCTTCATATTATAGCCATGGTACTTGAATGGTTAATGTCATATTCCAGTCTTGGTACTGGATTGGTTAATGTCATATTATAGTATTTGTACTGGAATGGTTAATTGCATATTACAGTCTCGATACTAAATGATTAATGTCATATTCCAGTCTTGGTACTGGAATGGTTAATGTCATATTCCAGTATGGGTACTGTAATGTTTAATGCCATGTTCCAGTCTTGGTACTGGAATGGTTAATGTCATATTTCAGTCTGGGTACTGTAATGGTTACTGTCAGGCTACAGTCTTGGTACTGGAATGGTAAAGGTCATATTATTGTCTTGGTACTGGAATGGTTAATGTCATATTCCAGTCTTGGTACTGGAATGGTTAATGTCATATTCCAGTCTTGGTACTGGATTGGTTTATGTCATATTATAGTATTGGTACTGGAATGGTTAATTGCATATTACAGTCTCGATACTAAATGATTAATGTCATATTACAGTCTGGGTACTGGAATGGTTAATGTCATGTTCCAGTCTTGGTACTGGAATGGTTAATGTCATTTTACAGTCTTGGTACTGGAATGATTAATGTCGTATTACAGTTTTGGTACTGGAATTGTAAATGTCATATTACAGTATTGGTACTGGAATGGTTTATGTCATGTTCCAGTCTCGATACTGGAATGTTCAATCATGTCATATTATTGTCTTGGTACTAGAATGGTTAATGTCAGATTCCAGTCTGCGTAATGGAATGTTTTATGTCATGTTCAAGTCTTGGTACTGGAATGGTTAATGTCATATTACAGTCTTGGTACTGGAATGGCTAATGTCATATTATTGTCTTGGTACTGGAATGGTTAATGTCATATTACAGTCTTGGTACTGGAATGGTTAATGTCATAATACAGTCTTGGTACTGGAATGGTTAATGTCATATTATTGTCTTGGTACTGGAATGGTTAATGTCATATTATTGTCTTGGTACTGGAATGGTTAATGTCATATTATTGTCTTGGTACTGGAATGGTAAATGTAATATTACAGTCTGGGTACTGGAATGGTTAATGCCGTGTTCTAGTCTTAGTATTGGAATGGTTAATGTCATATTACAGTATGGGTACTGGAATCGTTACTCAAATATTAGAGCCAGGGTACTGAAATGCTTGCTCCCATATTATAGCCAGGGTACTGGAATGGTTACTCCCATAATGTAGCCAGGGTACTGGAATGGTTACTCCCACATTATATCCATGTTACTGTAATGGTTTCTCCCATATTATAGCCAGGGAACTGGAATGGTTACTCCCATATTGTTGCCAGGGAACTGGAATGGTTATTCCCATATTATAGCCAGGGTACTGGAATGGTTACTCCCATAATGTAGACACGGTACTGGAATGATTACTCCCATATTATAGCCACGGTACTGGAATAGTTATTTCCATATCATAGACAGGGTACTTAAATGGTTACTCCAATAATGTAGCCATGGTACTTGAATGATAACTCCCATATTATAGACAGGGTACTGGAATGGTTACTCCCATATTGTAGTAATGGTACTGGAATGGTTACTCCCATATTATGGCCAGGGTACTTGAATGGTTACTCACATATTATAGCCAGGGTACTTGAATGGTTACTCCAATAATGTGGCCACGGTACTGGAATGGTTACTCCCATATTGTAGCCATAGTACTGGAATGGTTACCCCCATATTATAGCCAGGGTACTGGAATGGTTACTCCCATAATGTAGCCACGGTACTAGAATTGTTACTCCCATATTGTAGCCACGGTACTAGAATGGTTACTCCCATATTATAGCCAGGGTACTTGAATGGTTACTCCCATATTGTAGACGGGGTACTGGAATGGTTAATCCTGTATTATTGCCATGGTACTTGAATGGATACTCCCATATTGTAACCAGGGTATTTGAATGGTTACTGTGATATTGTAGCCGGCTACTTGAATGGTTACTCCCATATTGTAGCCACGGTATTTGAATGATTACTGTCATATTGTAGCCAGGGTACTTGAATGGTTACTCCCATATTATAGCCAGGGTACCTGAATGGTAACTCCCATATTGCATCCAGGTTACTGGAATGGTTACTCCCATATTATAGCCAGGATACTTGAATGGTTACTCCCATATTGTAGCCAAGGTACTTGAATGGTTACTCCCATATTATAGCCACGGTACTTGAATGGTTACTCCCATACTGTTGCCAGGGTACTTGAATGGTTACTCCCATATTGTAGCCTGGATATTGGAATGGTTACTCCCATATTATAGCCACGGTACTTGAATGATTACTCCCAAATTGTAGCCAGGGTACGGTAATTGTTACTCCCATATTATAGCCAGGGTACATAAATGGTTACTCCCATATTGTTGCCAGGGAACTGGAATGGTTACTCCCATATTATAGCCAGGGTACTGGAATGGTTACTCCCATAATGTACCCACGGTACTGGAATGGTTACCCCCATATTATAGCCACGGTACTGGAATAGTTACTTCCATATTATGGCCAGGGTACTTGAATGGTTACTCCCATATTATAGCCACGGTACTTGAATGGTTACTCCCAAATTTAAGCCAGGGTACTGGAATGGTTACTCCCATATTATAGCCAGGTTACTTTAATGGTTACTCCCATATATTAGCCAGGGTACTTGAATGGTAACTCCCATACTGCATCCAGGTTACTGGAATGGTTACTCCCATATTATAGCCAGGATACTTGAATGGTTACTCCCATATTGTAGCCAAGGTACTTGAATGGTTACTCCCATATTATAGCCACGGTACTTGAATGGTTTCTCCCATATTGTTGCCAGGGTACTTGAATGGTTACTCCCATATTATAGCCAGGATACTTGAATGGTTACTCCCATATTGTAGCCTGGGTACTGGAATGGTTACTCCCATATTATAGCCACGGTACTTGAATGATTACTCCCAAATTGTAGCCAGGGTACGGTAATTGTTACTCCCATATTATAGCCAGGGTACATGAATGGTTACTCCCATATTGTTGCCAGGGAACTGGAATGGTTACTCCCATATTATAGCCAGGGTACTGGAATGGTTACTCCCATAATGTACCCACGGTACTGGAATGGTTACCCCCATATTATAGCCACGGTACTGGAATAGTTACTTCCATATTATGGCCAGGGTACTTGAATGGTTACTCCCATATTGTAGCCAGTGTACTGGAATGATTACTCCAATATTATAGACAGGGTACTGGAATGGTTACTCCCATATCGTAGTAATGGTACTGAAATGGTTACTCCCATATTATAGCCAGGGAACTTGAATGGTTACTCACATATTATAGCCAGGGTACTGGAATGGTTACTCCCATATTGTGGCAAGGGTACTGGAATGGTTACTCCAATATTGTAGCCATAGTACTGGAATGGTTACCCCCATATTATAGCCAGTGTACTGGAATGATTACTCCAATATTATAGACAGGGTACTAGAATGGTTACTCCCATATTATAGCCTGGGAACTTGAATGGTTACTCCCAGATTATAGCCAGGGTACTGGAATGGTTACTCCCATATTATAGCCAGGGAACTGGAATGGTTACTCCCATAATGTAACCAGGATACTGGAATGGTTACTCCCATATTATAGCCAGGGTACTTGAATGATTACTCCCATATTATAGCCAGGGTACTGGAATGGTCACTCCAATATTATAGCCAGTGTACTTGAATGGTTACCCCCATAATGTAGCCTGGATACTGGAATGGTTACTCCCATATCATAGCCGGGGTACTTGAATGATTACTCCCATATTGTAGCCAGGGTACTTGAATGGTTACTCCCATATTGTAGCCAGGGAACTGGAATGGTTACTTCCATAATGTAGCCAGGGAACTGGAATGGTTACTCCCATTTAATAGCCAGGGTACTTGAATGGTTACTCCCATAATGTAGCCAGGGAGCTGGAATGGTTACTCCCACATTATAGTCAGGTACTGGAATGGTTACTGCCATATTGTAGCCAGGGAACTTGAATGGTTACTCCCATATTATAGCCAGGGAACTGGAATGGTTACTCCCATATTGTAGCCAGGGAACTGGAATGGTTACTCCCATATTATAGCCAGGGAACTGGAATGCTTACTCCCATATTGTAGCCAGGGAACTGGAATGGTTACTCCCATATTATAGCCAGGGTACTTGAATGGTTACTCCCATATTATAGCCAGGGTACTTGAATGGTTACTCCCATATTGTTGCCAGGGTACTTGAATGGTTACTCCCATATTGTAGCCAGAATACTGGAATGGTTACTCCCATAATGTAGCTAGGGTACTGGAATGGTTACTCCCATATTGTAGCCAGGGTACTTGAATGGTTACTCCCATATTGTAGCCAGGGAACTGGAATGGTTACTCCCATATTATAGCCAGGGTACTTGAATGGTTACTCCCATATTATAGCCAGGGTACTTGAATGGTTACTCCCATATTGTTGCCAGGGTACTGGAATGGTTACTCCCATATTATAGCCAGGGTACTTGCATGGTTACTCTATTGTTAGTGACACTTTATTCGAATGATTTAAATAAATTACCATTGACTTAGTAGTATCCTTTTCATTCGGACACTCGGTTCAAAATAGAACCATAATAAATATATGTAGCCATTCAAGTATCCTCGGGATAGTAGTACATAGGCCATTAAATTAGCTTAGCTATTCTAGCTAGTACCCGGTTGAATCATGTTCCCTCGCTATAACATTACCCTTCCCATTCAGGTATCTTGTGATAGTGTTATAACAAGTGTCATTGCTATATAATAACATAAAAGATTAATGACCATAGCCATTTAGAATACCGTGACTTCATCGGCGCCCGACTATATAATAATACCTTAGCCATTCTATGATTCTGGTGCCCTGACTATATTACAGTGCCCTACTAATTCTAGTTCAATCCTTGTAACAAAACAGGATCAATTTTATCGATAACCAGTGAAAAATAAATGTTTAAGTTCTTTTGAATTGACTTAGAACTAAATTCCAACCATTGCCGGTGTGGCTTACGTAGGGTGGAGTTTACGTTGTTTTTGCATAAATTATATTTTTACTTACAAGTGGGATTATATGCATGCCACGCAGCATCCAAATATTACATTGTCATAAATACACGCTTTTATGCTTTATTGTTTATCTCACGAGTGCTAGATCCATAAACTAAATGTATTAAGTGTCAAATATTGGTACTAAATGTGCGTAATGAAAATTTAGTAGTGTCATACCTATTCTCTATACCGCCCAGACCCCGCCTACCTCATGGTACCCGAATGGTTACGATGAAATGGTACTCGAATGGTTACGAAAGAAGGTCGACCCCCAAAATGTCCCGCCAAAATGTCATAATTTTGAAAAACACACTAATAAAGTGTTGTTTTTATGCTATAATAGCGTTTACGCATGCTTTTTCGTGCTATTGCATTGACGGGCTTGGGCACCAACCGTCCCTCGGGACTCTGCAGATGTAATAGCACGAAAAAGAATGCGTTAACCCTACAGTTGTCCACAAATATACCCACTGTATCGAGCATTACAGTCTGGTATAGTGTTATATCGGTTAGTGCGTTCAATATAGACATAATACTGGAATAAACGCAAGTTTGAGGAGCACAGCAGTATGTACATTTTGTAATACAAGTGCACGTGATTTTACACCACTCTTCTTATTGTACATACATGGATACATGGACTGTATATATTGAATATACTAATATAGCTTCCTGGTACATACGAACATCAGAATTTACTCAAGTGTATATTGAAGGCTTATTCCCAAGGCCATATGATCGGAAGAAGAGTTAATTAAATTAATATGTAGTTAATGCTCTACAGTAATAGAAAATATCTACGCTATTTGATACAGGGCGACAACCTAAGCAGAATAAGAGACAAAAAAAGTCGGGTGACGTCCCTAAATCAGCATGATATAAATTTGCCACAGTAATTTATAAATATGACCACTGTAATTCATAAATATGGCCGCAGTAATTCATAACTATGGCCGCAGTAAAATCATGTGTTAGGTCCCAGTTAGATCATATTATTGCACGAGTAAATGATAATTATTGCCACCATTATTCTTTAATATTCAAAACATACAGGTATTACAATAGTTACCGATGGAAAACCGATGGAAAACCAGATAGTTTCCTTTACTTGAAACAGTAGGACCAAAAATCCGGACTTTTTACAACGGTATGTAAAAATATTGCACCGTTTTCATACTCATGGCCGCAGGGAAGGTTTAGCAAATGGAAATAAGTGTCACCCCTAAAGTTTACTTAAGCCTACTTCAGACGTTAATTATCCAAAACAAATAACTATCGCATATCTATTTCAATGGATTGTTTCCGGATTGATCACCATCGGTAGCCGGAGTTTGGTTAGTGGAAGTATGAAACTGCGGAGCACAATTGTGTTTGTTGTGGTCTTGTATGATTGACTAGGCCCCCAATTAACGTCATACGGTGTCGCTTTTGCTATATCTTCAATTTTCCAAGGCTTGAAGCTGATCCGATACTATGGACTGGACGAAATATGATTACAGTAGGTTTAGAAATTACCCCTGGACTAATTGAAACTGCTCTCAAGAATACAGTTAGGCCTACAAAGTACAATAAAGGTATGCCATTGATTTTACTCATTTTGAATCAAATTATGGCAATTTCATTTTGAATGTGTTGTGTACAAAAAGATATTTACAGTGTACTGCTAGGCAAGCGCTACCAAGTGATTTCGTTAGAAACGGGGTGATGGTTGCCCTTTTCAGCGCTATGTACTCGTAACAGTCAGCTAGCCACAAGCGCTTGCCGAAATAATAATATATTTTTCACTTTTTCCGATATACAGTAGCGCTTATTTTAAGAAGCTGCTTCTAAACATAGCCTGTTTGTAAAAAAGAGTGACCATAAATCGCCACAATTACAACGTCACATCTAAACATGTAGATTATTTACTCTATCCGCTTGGGTCAGTAGGTCAAATGCCTTTAATGTAGTCACAAGGTCACAAATTTGGCCTTATATTCCAAAGCCGTTAATCAGAAGGATATTCTTTTAAAAATCAAGTTCAATATTGTGACATCCGGGGTCGAAAAGTGTGTCACTAGGTCAAGTCCTAGAAATTTCTTGTCATGGTAGACAATAGAGATAAAAATGTTGGTCTTTTCTTGATGAAATTTCAGCAGAATAAATTATTTCATTATAATCTAGGTTCAATTATAGGTCTTCCGGACCGGGGTCCCTGATTTTTGGGCCACCCGAGTTCCCGATAATCGCTGATAACTTGTGGGACGATCTGGCGGACTAAAAAAAAAGTCGGTCTGACTGTCAGACGGACTTTTTTCTGCTAAAATCAACAAATGCGGCGTTTACACATTAAAAGAAGGTTTTCCTTGTTTCCAAGTCCTTTTATCATGATGTCAGTGTAAGACTTTGTTTTCCGGTTGTCATTTACCAATAATCCAATCGTTTTAATGCACAAAGTTTCCCCTTTTCCCTCGCGAAATCATCGAGACTTCAGAAAAAGAGTACAAAACACCAAGTTAGAAAAATCTTTCAGCTTTGCGATTGGCCTAAGAATTTATTATCAACCAATCAAAATATGTCTTACGCAAGACACCGCATTGTCGCAAAACCAGTCTTTCTGTACGGGTGTCCGCCTAATGATGGTTGAAAATTCTTGAGAAACATAGGAGTTGAGCACAGAATTAATTGCTTACGCTGCCTGCCCACACATTTGTGGCTATACCCAAATCTAATAACGAAGGATTCTGAAGCCTGGTTAATAAGTGTAGAAAGCATGAATATGCCAGCACAAAACATAGCATTTCATGAAAAATGCCCAATGCAAACTGATCTTATTGACCGGAACCTTTTTTATGTATTTTTAGTAACGGTGACCATGACCCCAAATACAATCCCAAGCTAGGTATCCATGCAAGCTTGCTATGTACAAAGTATCATTAAGATCAGCCTATCCAAACTTCAAGTTATTGACCGAAAACCCCTAGTTAAAAATTGTTTGACATCGCTGCCTGCCCGTCATCTAGTCCGGGACCCATTGTCCCAATCTAATAAGCAGGATTTTTCGTTGGAAAACCTGAAAAAAATACACGCGATAATGTACACAGGAAAAAACGTACCCAGGACAGAAACTGAAATTGTTCAATTCATCGGACGGCTAATTGAAAAGTCTGGGTACCCTTACAGAAAATATGCTCTCTGACAAATGTGTAATATGTGTGCGGTTAACATGTATCAAATATGAAATGAATATACTGCGAATGCAGTCTTAAAGGGACTGCGTCACGTTTTAGCGTATGGCAAAAATCAAATAAAATTGTTAAATATTTACTATATTTGGCATAGATGCCAGTATATCCCATAAATAAGCACACTGGAATAAATATAACTTGTGAAACATTATTTAAGTATTTTACCTCAAAAAATTCTATACCATATATCTGAAATATAGCTTAGCAATTACCCAACATCTATTTAATCCCCGTTTAGGCGGTGCCTTAGTTCATATTACTATGATAATGAAATTAATTGAATGAGCCAGATTTATTTGATATGTTGCCTGATATATTTCAGTGAGTAGAATTGACTGAAGGCAGTGCTTCCCCAAGCTATTTAATCATGCTTGCCTGCTACTGTTACTGCTACTAACACAAATAAATAAGGCTTTATGTGTAAAGAATTATGTGACCAATTAACAGAGTGCATGTTAGTTGAGCATTTTTATGTTGTGGTCAATTGCTTATAAGCTTTGAGTGGACATGAAGTTAATTAAAGATTAAAAGTGGTTATATAATTTTAATTTCAGGGGTGCTGATTTCCGAACAAGTTTCAAAAGGTTGGGTGAGTTGAATTGTATATTTTCAAATGCTGGTCACCTAGCACTTACTGCCACTGCAACTCCTTTGAAGATACGTCAGCTTGCCACATCTCTACAGTTCTTGTCAGAGAGTGTCATCTGTGAAAATCCAGACCGTTCTAATATATTCTTGGAAGTATTGATAAGACCACCTAATTTTCATAAATTTGATAAGTATGACTCATTAATTCAGCCAGTTACTGAGGAATTGAGTGACAAATTGGCAGATTTTCCAGTCACAACTATGTATATGGAAAGTCTTGAGGCTCTCGGTTATTGTTACAGATATGTTTCCTATCATTTAAATGACAAGCAGTATATAGGTGATCAGATACCTGAAAACCGTATTTTCGGTCAGTATCATACTGATTATACTGATACCATGAAAAAGCATATTGTCAATGAGTTGACAAAGCAGACCCCTAAGCTACGCTTAGTTATGGCCACTATTGCATTAGGTATGGTTTTAAATTCGCCCTCTGTAACACGTATAATACATTGTCGACTTCCTACCACAGTGGAAGCATATGTGCAAGATATAGGACGAGCAGGCAGACTTGGTCAACCTTCTCATGCTCTTTTGTATTATAACAAAAGTGACGTCTCCAAAAATCGAAAAGGGATGAGTCTTGCAATGACCGAATATTGCAAAAATGAAAGCAGCTGTCTGAGACTTCATTTAACTAAAATCTTTGGTTTTGAAGAGGTCACATTTTCTGGTGAAAAAGAAAGGTGCTGCTCTAATTGTAGAAATCACCATAAATGAAACTTAAAATTTCCGAAAAGGTATTAAAGAATAGATAATTCAGTGAGTGTTGCCTTAAAAATGTTGTTGATTCAAATGCTCTTTGAAGATAGTGGGACGTATCATTTTGCATGTGTCGGTCAGTGGATGTGTATATGTACTTCAATCAGTTCAGTACCCCATAAATGGTAAAATATTGCATATATAGTCCATACATAATGCCGGTTTCAGTCGATTGACACAACATACATGTTTCTTCTATGAATTGTATTAAAGTTAATATTAAAATTTCTGTATAAGTTAACCAACATCATCAACTTTTCATTTTTTATTAATTGACTGCTTTTAAAATCATGTAATTAGATGGTCTTGTACAACTGTTTTGACTACATTACACCATTCCAATCTAACTGTGAGTCATAATCAACATCATCATCATCATCATCATGTTTAGTCAACTTTGGATTATTGAGCACATTCAATTACTTTTTACATAGTTATTTACAACAGGTGTGACTGACTGCAGTACCCTGTCTTATTCATTGTGTTCAAATTTTAATTCAATATGTATTTTCAAAGGGGGACTAATCTGGCATGAATGTTATAAAGTAATCACTTGTAGTTATCTTTCTTGAAATTGTCTCAAACAACAGGAAGTCACAACTTATTACCTCCCTTCTTTCTTGTCGTCTGCTTGCTGATTCATTCTTTTTCTCTGACAATATTTCTTTTAATCTATACAATATAACTAAGCTTACTTCAGGTGTTTTGAACAGCAATACACTGGATTGGTGATCTGTTTTTGTGTGAGTGATTGTTTGATTGTAACTTTCATTGGTAGTACCAGTAGAACAACACAGTTTGTAAACTGAAATTTCAACTTGCAAACTAGACCTAATCTATTTGTTTGTATTTAATATAAATTTTGATATCAATTCTTCGCAATAATTTTTTCTGTGTATTAGAATTATATACTAGAAATCTATATTGAATAAAATCACATAGTTTTGACATAGATTCTAGGTCAAAACATTCAAGTCTAGAATCTTCTTATAGTTTACTGTCCACTAACAACTTATTTTGCCTGTAATTTTGTTAATATCGTGGAACATTAAAACTTTTAACAGTAAATAAATATTTTCGGATTATCCAAGGTAGTTTATATCTCGCCGCAGGTGTGATTGACTGCAATACCCCGTACTGAGAGCTGCTGCCTTGGCGTATACACCAATTTTATATCAAATTACTGTAATAAAAGTGTTCATTGTTCCAGACTAAACTATAAGTTGATAATGGATAGTATAGAAATAAAGAAAGTGGAACAATTTCTTGATAGGGAATTGAAAATGGTTAGGACTTCCAGGTACCGTCGGGTTGTCATCCTGAGCGACAGTAAAGGTAACTACCTTAAACCCGAATTGGATAATTTAAGAAACAAGTTTGATGATGTAAATATAGTTTGGTGGGCTCTCAGTGGTAGAAATACCAAATCTGGAGTCGCTTATTTGACCAAAAACATAAAATATTTAAGAGATGGAATGTCCACTATTATTCTTTTCTGGCATGTAACTTGTGATGTGACACATAAAGTGGGAAAATTTATTTATCCTCATATTTTTTACTTGTGACTTGTTATCCAATTTAAAGCCATATTTTGATATTTTGTTATCAATTCACAATACAGAGGAATACATAGATGTTGGTATTTTGGAAATACCACCTATTTTTACGAGAGAGTGGAATAGGGCCAGGGATTATACCCACTGAGGATGTTTTAACGACACTGATTTACACTGTCAGATTGTTGAAGTGAATGATACAATCAGGTTTTATAATACTAAACTAAATTTCAACTCCCCACGATTTGTATGCGACTTTCAACATAGGCGCAGAAACAAGAAAAATGGTTCTAGATCAATAACAACAACCAAGGATAGTTTTAATCATGTTCTTTTAAAGGATGGTGTTCATCCTATTGGAATTGTCGCCCAAAAGTGGCTTTTAAATTTTTTTTCTTCCAAATCAAGTCAGTGATTCTTCTTGGCTATTTCTACAGCCTTATAAAGGTACTTGTCTTCCCATTTGTAAAATTACCTCTATTTTTTCCCAAAAAGTCAATTTATTTCCCAAAAGGAAGTCATACATTCCTCCGTGGTTCCCATATTTATAAAAGCAACTTATTAGTATTTATAGGCACAAGCAGTTTAATTTTTTTCAACAAAAATCCACGCTTAGTTGCTAGGGTTACCGTTTTGGCATATTGTTTAGAACTACATAAAAATTGGGTGTTGTATTACTCCATGTAGTTGTGTTGTGCTGTGACTGTGGTTTTTGCTCAGCTGGTTAAGTTGAGTGACGCCTTCCCCGTCCGATTTCATGATTCTTTTTTAAATTCTTGAAAGATAGAATAATTTTTTTCATCTTTGAATTAAAAATCAAACTTGTTATGAATTCTTATATGAAATAGTGATATTATTCCATTGTGTCACTGGTGTCATATTTTCATTTACATACATTATTTATTAACACGGTATAAGAAATAGTATTCTCAATTTCAGAATGCTAATACTGAACGATATCCAATTGTCGGTCTACATGTCAATCGAATTAGTCATGTTACAAAAACTTAAAAATAAACAGATTAATGCCGCTATTACTTAACATTTTCCCAAATCAGTATGTTTGGGCAATATTCAGATTTCTCATGTACTCTTTCTTGTACCTTTCATGCAATGCTGAGTGCTGCCTTCCCTGTCCCTTGAATTATATCTTGTTGGAAACATTGTTAGAGACTGGTTGTTTTAAGTGCTTTAAATAGTCTTTCTATCAAATTTTACCTGTGCTGCATCTATATCACAACTAGCTTGATTGTAAATTCATTTAAAAACTCCACATTTAGTCACATATAGGCTGTATCTAATTTCAGCTTGTTTCTATTGACACACCATTACATGTAAATTTGATTATTTACCATATTACATTTGTGAATATCAGATTGACTGCAAGATATGATGTTTAAACATTTTTAGTAGTCTATTTTTGGAGCCTTGTCCATAATAAACTAGCTAAGTCATTCAGGGCACAGGTGCTTTGCATGTGAATATGACCCCCATGGCCCCTCTACAACCCACCAAAAAATAAGTATACTGTAAAATCATTAATTTTCGTGGGGGATTAAATTTCGTGGATTTCTTGGTTAACCTCAACCACAAACTTTAATCCCAACGAACATTAATTTAGCCCTTGTTTTATTACCTGAAATGCAAAATCCACGAACTCAAGTCCCAACGAAATTGTCTTCTTTATCAAAACCACGAACTTTCGTCCAAACGAAATTAAAAGATTTTACTGTACAAAAGAGATTTGATATAAATATTTTTTTGGGGGGGAGGGGTGGTAGAGGGGCCAAAGGGTCATATCCACTTGCTTGTTTGATAGTGTTACATGGCTTTAATAATGTGCTGTGTTTAAGATAGTAAACGAGTATCCCAAGTTTGAGAGCAATACCTCAATGGACAAAAAATATGAGTTTCAATGTGTTGTAACAGTTGAACGAACGGATGGACAAACGGACAATTGCATATCGCTATATGCCTTCGCATCAGTAGATCTATGCCAGGGCATAAAAAAAGAAAAAAAAGAGACACCATATCAGTGAAATTGAAAATGATGTCAGTGTTCATTGTATTCTTTCAAATAGATGATTTCTGCAGGGGTGTCAACGGAGCCAAATTTAAAATAAGGAAAATCATAGACGGTCAACCATTTCTGCCAAATAAAAGGCCCCCAACCACATTGTTTCCATATTTGACTCAGTTTTTATCAAGACATTCCTTCAAGACATTCCTTCAAAACAGAATAAATTTACCATAACTTTGCCATTTCTAAAGACATTTAATCAAATCACCTTTATTTTGGTCAGGAATCATGGCTCTTTCAGGGTATGTAAGTCCGGAATTCTGCATAAATCAGGAAGATTGACACACCTGTTTCTGATGTAGGGAACAACTTCAAGTGGATATAAGATATTTATACATACCACATGTATAAGATGGCTTTGGATGACCAAATAGATCAGATGTTTGTCGTTGACTCCCTGATGTAGATGGCATATCTGTTTCATTCTGTGAATCTGGTCCACTTTCCTCATTCAAATTCAATTTTCTTTTCAACGATGTTGATGTACTCGTATTATGGTTGGTATTCTTTCGCTTCTGAAAATAGAAGTTTATGCAATACTGTAAAATCATTAATTTTCGTGGGGATCAAATTTTGTGCATTTCATGGTTCACCTTCAACCACAATATTAAATCCTATCAAACTATAATTTTGATACTTGTATTCTGGTAATCACTTTATCAGCTCTGTTTGATGATACAAGTAATAA
This sequence comes from Spisula subtruncata, assembly GCA_963678985.1. Lineage (NCBI taxonomy): Eukaryota > Metazoa > Mollusca > Bivalvia > Venerida > Mactridae > Spisula > Spisula subtruncata. Next base: position 41,366,251 of record OY787668.1, read on the forward strand.
CAAATGCATGGTTATGATTGAAATTTGTCATTTAATATTAAAACTAAATGACGAATATCACATTTATAAAACAATTATGTAATAACAAATAACTAATTAAACATAAATGTATATACAGTCAATAATACATGTATCATCAAAGATGGGGTTCCACTTTAATGCCCCTATAGATAAATAATATGTACCATGGTAGGGAGGGAGGATTTATTACAATTTTCAACAATAAATGCGTTTTTAAAATGTTTTCTTCGCAGTAGATTTCAAGCGTAAGAACAACTAGTCGTGAAGAAAAAATGTAGTGCTAAAAACCCGCCTCGTACCGGGACGTATATTATATTGCTAAAAACCCGTCCCATACTGGGACATACATACAGGGCTTGACACTAACCATTTTCGGTCACTGGTCCCCCAGCAAAGAAACGTAAAATTTGTAAATAAAACAGTTACTGGTCCTTCAAGATTTTCACTGGTCCTTCTTGATTTTCACTGGCCTCGGACCAGGGGACCAGTGTTAGTGTCGAGCCCTGACATATGATAAATAAATTCTGTAAACGGTCCCAACGGTACTTACATAAAAGTATTTATCTTGCAATAAATATTTATTTACAGCAGTTTAACTAATATTTACTGACACTATTATTGAGATAATTCACATACAGTTTGTTAGAAATACAGTCAGTAGTTAGAGGGGAGATTGCTTGAACTAAAGTCAAAGGAAATCTTCAATAACACCAGAATTCCTAACAAAAGGAGAGGAAATGAATTTGAAAAACATGCCTAATATATTTTTCTGTAATTGATTTGGACATATGTCCATCCATATTTTATACAGAGTACATGGTCAGAGGTGTGTGACGTCCAAACACAAAAGAAATCTATTGAATTCATTCTGTGACAACTATATTCTTATGTTCTTCATGTGGTCATTCCTTTGTTCTTTTAAATAATGGAAACATCACCCTAAGGTAGCACACAAGGAGGAGTCTGTCCATCAAATGTTATTAGGAAATAGAGTCATTGTGGAATGACATATCGCTGGCTTAGAATGAGAAGAAAGTGCCACTTACGACCTAATAAGACTAAATTGTGATGCATATTTGAAATCTACATCATAAAGTGCTTATTATGAGCCAATTTTCATACAAATCAGAATTTGTCGTGTTGACCAAACTGAAGTTGAAAAAGCTTATTTTACTATAAGTAAAGAGTGATTGTCAGACAGTTTTTCATGTTTTCTCAAAATATTAATTTTGTAGTTACGGCCTTCTCTTTGTAAGCAAGCGATTTATGCACATATGTATGGAATGGAATAGAATAGAATAAATTTTATTACCAATTATGGGCCCTCTCGGGCATATAAATCACACAAAAACAGATGTACAATGTTCAAGAACATAAGATATATATAAAGTAACACAGGCTTGATTATGATTAGTAGTAAAAACAATTAACTAAGGACTAGTATAACAGTAAAGTAAAATAGGCATTTTAAATGACAAACATAATGTTATAATTATATAAACAAACTTTATCAAAATACACTATTGAATTGAAATGCACATCACGCAGGACTATTAAGCTGGTTTAGCCTGGAGTTGTAGCAGGACCAAATATATTCAGCTGTTCTTTTAATAATTTCATGATTTTCATTACTTAATAAGAATATAAATTTGTCTAAAAATGATAGAAAGTTAAGGTTTTTACAAATCTGTGATGTTTCGTCCAAATATATGTTCCTTAAAGACTGATATTTAGGGCATACAGACATAGAGTGAAGTTCATCTTCCACTTTCCCTAGATCACAAATCCTGCATAATCTCTGTGAAACAGGTGTATTGTTGTATCTACCAATTTCTATTTGCAATTTATGTGCACTAATTCTAAATTTAGTGTAGCAAGATCTTATTTCAGGTACTTTTATAACACCAAGGTATAATTCATGTTCGAAAATGTTCTTAAACAAAGCATAAGTGCGTAATTTACCTATGCAATTCACTTCACAGTTTTTCATTCTTCCTGACCATGATGATTTAAAACTATTAACTGCTTTGGTTTTTAAAACATGAGGCATAATTTTGTTACCATAGCTATTGACATTAAGATGATTCAATGCGAAATAAATGCTAGATATCCAACTTGCTGTACCTTTTTATGCAAATTACAATTCTCTTTAAAAGCAGACAATAACAACGGAGGACAATTAGGACCTGATAATCTCTGATAATATTTAACAGAATGCTTAACTATGTCGATATATAAAGGGTGACGCCCAGTTTCACCTATAACAGCATCATTTGAAGCTTTTTTATTGACACCTAGTGCATATTTGAGGGCTTTTACATGTAGCTTATCACATACAAAGTTACTAAAAGACATATCAAGGGAATAATTATCCTTTCTGACAATACATGAATCTACATTAATTGTTCCCCACACTTCACATGCATATAATAGTATTGGCTTAACAGTATGGTCTAACAAGTGTATAAAACTTTTAACATTTACATTACCACAAGATAGGCATTTTAGCAATTTAAAATAAGCTCTTAAAGCTCTTTTGTACAAATCCTCTTGACATTGATTGAATAGTCCATTCGAAGAAAATAAAATTCCCAAAAACTTGTAACTGCTAACTTGTGAGAGTAATTGGGATCTATAATAAAGTTCAATACTTGGAGGTTTACCTTTAGAAAAAACCAAAACGTTAGTTTTATTCATGTTAACTATTAAGCAGTTCTGTTCACAGTAATCAGACAGCTTGTCTAAACAACTTTGCAAACCCTTCTGACTACTAGACAGAAGAAGTAGATCAACAGAGTAACAGGATCATCTTCATCAGAAAAAATATTTGGTAAATCATTTATGAATATTTTGAACATATTAGGGCTTAAATTATCACCCTGCTTAACACCAACACTTTGTCTAAATTGTTCAGTTAAGGAACTAGATCCATTCAACAAGGAGCTGCTTTCTAAACAAGTTGTACTTTCAACCTTAACACTGAGGAAAGAGTCACTATACATATCATTTAAGATGTTAAAAAAGTTACCAGTGATGCCAGTGTTATGGAGTTTAACAAACAAAGCTGAATGTAATACCGTATCAAAAGCTTTGGAAAAATCAACAAAACAAGCACAGAGTTTGCACTTATTGGACTTAAATTTCTCTATGAGAGTTCGTAACACAAACATATGATCACTAGTACGTGCTTTTGGTTGAAAACCGATCTGTACGGGATTAATAATATTATTTTCATCTAAAAAAAACTTGTAATCTTTTATTTAAAATACTGTGAAAAAGTTTTGCAACACATGGAGTAATGGCTATACCTCTATAATTAGAGGGATCATCTTGTTTTCCCTTTTTAAACAGAGTTTTAATAAATCTTACTTTCCAGTTTGAGGGATACACACCACTTGTTAGTATCATATTAAATAGCTTTTTTGAGCAAGGAAGAATATCAAATATGCTGTACTTCAGCATTTCATTTTTTATACCATCAACACCGACAGACTTGTTGTTTTTTAGTATTTTGACAGCTGCAAGTATTTCTTTTTCAGAAATTTCATTATCTAAAATAGATTTTGTAGAACATTTATCTATCTTCTTTAGGATATTATTGAAGTAGTTATTTTGCCGCTGAAATTCAGGTTTAACTGTGAATAATCTACTAAAGTATTAAGCCCATGTTTCCGGTGAAATATTTTACTAGGGTCAGAGTCGTTGCTAGTTGCATCTTCTTTTAAGTCTTTGATCATTTTCTAATATGTTTCTGGATCATTTTTCTGTAAGGAGTCGAGCTTATCAAGAACACCTTGAACAAAATCACGCTTTTTCTTTTTGCAACATTTGTATGTGAGTTGAGACAATGTAGATTTATATAGAATGTATAATAGTATCTTGTCAAATCTTACTTTCCCTCTTTTTCTTTTCCAATGAGGCTCGTGATCTACCTGATTGTGACATTTGAACTCACTAAGCTGTCTTGGAGTGTTCTCGTTCATGTATGTTAGCATTGGATCAACTTCAACTAAAAGTATATCATATATATATATACATTGTTTTGTAATTGAAATGATACATTTACTGCTAAGTGTTACAAAATGTAATTCAAAACTTGTAATGACTTGGTATGTCTTAAAAAGTTAAATATGTCTTTATCTAGCCCAGTGTTGCCAACTTGGGAGAGTGCACTTCCAGAAAAAGAAGTCTTACTTCATTATTTAATTCAGATCCGGGTTTATTTGCGGCACAGTTTGGGAAGACCTACTCCAGGATATATTATTTTTTAAAGTGTTCAATATGATTGTAGCTAAATTTAACACTTTCCAATTTGCATGCAAACCAACATTTAGAATGGATAGAGACACAGATGGACGAATTGACACGGGCAAATTTAAAAATCTTTAAGGAATATTGTTTCAAACTGTGGAGATTGACTCATGACAAGCACCTATCAGATCTAGCTGTACGGTACCTCAGTTGATACAGACTGACTAGCATACTGGGGGTCGCGCCTCACATGATATAAGAAGGTGTCTTTTTTCAACCGAATGTTTTAACAGTTTAATGGTGTCTGAACTGTTGGATGGACTAATGCAGAGGCTTGTTGAAGTTGTTGCAGTAAGTTGGACTTGGAGAGCGTTAAGAAATGGAAAGGGTGCAGTGATCGACTCTTGAGACTGAGTATTCTTCTTTCGTGATTTATCACACCATCCTTGGTGTGCTAGTAGACTGCAGCTCTTCAAACTGAGCTAGCATTCAGTCTTCTAGGGGCTCCTTTTAAAGCACCAGTCAGTTGCATCCATGGCCCACCACCCCTGTGGATGGCCAGTGGATAGCTTGGAAAACAGCCGTGTATTGACCTTCTTCTTCTTCTTCTTCCCGAACTATACATGGCCCGCTCTGGAGCATCATCGTACAAAGTGGTGACTATTTACAAGGTGGATGTAAGGCTAGAACAAGTGCTGGGTTAAAAACGTTGCTGTGTTATTTACACGTACGCTGCAATGCTCGTTCTGAAGGCCACGATGCTGGGGGCTCCTGTCAGACGAGTAGGCAGAGAATTCCAAAGCCGGATACTGGATGGGAAGAAGGAACAACGATATGAGTCTGTCCGAAAAATGGTACCATGAACCTTTAGGTGTTGATGGCGATGGAAGTTTTGTAGTAGGCTGCTGGGTCGATGTCGATCAGCCTATATACTATCCGGTAAGCCATGGTGGCTATGGCGCAGTGTCTGCGCTGGTGCAGTGTTTTCCAGCCCAGCTGCTGTATCATATTTGTAGTGCTACTGGTGGTATGATAGTCCCCAGTCACGAAGCGGGCTGCCCGTCTTTGAACTGATTCGATCTGTTGGATGCAGTTTTTAGCATGGGGGTTCCAGACCGGGGCAGCATAGTCCAGTATTGGTCGAACAAGAGACTTGTAGCATTTATCCTTGATGGCACTAGGACACCTCACTAAGTTTCGGCGATGGAAGGCAAGGCTGTTGTTTGCTTTCTATGCGACTGCTTCGACATGCGTCTTCCAGGAAAGCTTTTCAGACAGAGTGACTCCTAGATATCTTCCTGACTTGGCTAGTCCTGTCAGTGTCTGGCCATGTATTGTGTATGATGCATGCAGTGGATATCTCTTCCTGCTAAACCGTATGACATCGCATTTAGTGGGGTTCACGTTGAAGGACATTTGCCAATCCCCTTTCCACTTCTGTAGGCGGTCTAGGTCCTCCTGTAGTGCTATTGTATCTTGCTTGGTCTTGATTATCCTGTACAATAAACTATCATCGGCAAAAAGTCTTGATGTTGATGAAGCTTTTGCCGGGTGATCGTTTATGTACAGTAGAAAAAGAAGTGGCCCGATCACAGAACCTTGTGGTACGCCCGAGATAACAGGTACGGAGGTGGATGACTGGTTTTCGACGACCACTCGCTGGCTTCTGTCTTGTAGGAAGCTTCTGATCCACTGAAGTGAGTTTCCTCGGATGCCGTAGTGGTGCAGCTTGTACAGCAATCGTTCATGGGGCACCTTATCAAACACCTTGCTAAAGTCAACAGAACGGCATCTATTAAAAAAATAATTTGCTCTCCAATGTCGAGTGCTGAGGCCAGGTCCTGGATGGTGAGTATGAGTTGGCTCTGACATGACCTCTTCTTCTAAAACCATGCTGTGCATCATTCAGGGTGTTGTTAGCGTCCAGGTGTTTCATGATTTGTGTTTTTTACCTTCTCCGCTGTGTTTTTACCTTCTAGCTTCCCCCACACTGGCAGGGAAATATTGGATTTTTTTCTCCGAACCAATACCCGCGGACAATATTTAGTTGTCAGGAGGCCAGGGAAATACCTGAGATTTTACCATCAGCTGTGCCCCGCAGGCCCTGTGAGGGCAGGGGTTTTGACAACTGAAAGTAAAAAACCCTAGCCCATCCCTGGGGATGGGCATGGATGCAACTGACTCTTTCATAAGTTCCTGACTTTGTACATTCTACCAGGGATTATGGGTCTGTAATACATAAAACATGCATATGTCGTCTGCGGTACATCCTCTCAGAACGTGCTGATTAAGCTTTGCGTCACCGGAAGTCATTACTGGCAGACGAAAAGTGCACGGTTATCAAGGACGAATGTCACAGTTGTTTGTTTCGTCGCAATTTCCCAAAACTTTAAATTTACGTTTAATGTGCTTTGAAATTTTTAGCATTTCTCAGAATCAGCAAAACGTATATATATTTTTTTTCAGAAAACTTTGTATAATATCGGGTTCGAGGGTCATGTTAGTATTTGCTACACTATTACCTGTACTATGATTTTAAATACAAGTAATACTTTAGTAATTCTAGTCCTGCATTTATTTTATATAATAGCGAAAATAAAGAAAAAAAAACACAATATAGCATTGGCACAAACAATGTGATATTCGTTCTTAACAAAGATCGGTGTTTATGTGAAAAAGACATTTTTCTAAATAATTGTTAAAATTAACTTAAAATTGAGATAATAATCCGTAAATTATAATCAATGATTTTTGGTTGTATTTGTTTGGTAAAGACAAGTGTCTGTGATTAGCTAATTCGGTAACTGAAGTTATTATTTCATTTTTGGAATTAAAATAATTATTTTATATGGCGGTAAAGTTGTTGAGAACTGTGAACACGATGGTCTGAAACGAAAGAATAATTTATGCAATGGTAATTTCACAAAAAAACAGGCACAATATTGTGGACATGTTTGTCTGGATGTTGACAACCTACTTGACGTCTCTCAAAATTGAAATTGATTATTTACCTACACAAGAACACAAGCAACATACATTTTGTATTCACTATAATTAATAATACAATTCAACATGCATCAATAATTTTAACAAAAAGTACAATTGTAATCACCATATGTATACATTTAATGATTTTATAGTAAAATGTATTTACCACATCCAAATCATGTCCTTCTATTTTAATAATACGCGTATCTGAAATTCAGACTATGCATTGTATAATTACTAAACATATAAGTCTTACCCACAAAATTTACTTTCCGTTCGCTCATGATGGAACTTTGAACCCTATACTTTCCGCATCCAGTTCCTGTGAATAGCACAAATGTATAATACGAGTACATGTACAAATATAAATAACAGATGGGAAAAGGAAGGCAGCACTCAATAGAAACAGAACACCACGAAAAGCCCAAACACTTACACACGCCACGCCACGCCCCTCTGTTCCAAATTTGTCCAGACTTTAACCTCGACATGTAGGCCTGCTTCTAACAAAACACTGACTTGACCATTTACTTATTGCTGGTTTTACAAATCTCAAATATCACACTTGGTGCTTGGTAAAATAGCCATACTTTAGCTTGTCCAGACATAAACAGTGTCATTGTCAGCCCGCTAAAATCAGTCTGTTTACGGGACAGTTGGTTCGAGTCAAAGGGCTGACCAATTATAACTAAAAGTATACTAATATTCTTTCGGATGAACCTTTAAACCTAGGTCCAATGTATGGTTGCTAAACGACATGTTGATAAAACGCCCCAATCACGTAAAAGTACCAGTGGTATATCTGGAACGAGAACACCTCCTGTATATATCTGCACTATCCCCCGAAACATAAAATGACTAAAATCTCGTGGGGGCCTCGCCCATATGGACCACCCGGTGGCAAGGATTGATTAATAAAATCATACAAACAACTACAGCTTTATAAACTAGCACAGTGTATCATTTTGAGATGCTTTGCCAAAACAATCAATCGCGTCAAAAATTTTCAGTTCAAGGTCAAATAATATGGAGTCAATTTTGCAAGCAAAACTGTAAATTGTATAACCCTATGAACAGTCGCATGCATGCGTGAAAGAAACTAAACAGTCCTAACTGCAGGTGTCAAAACTTTACAGCTACAAAGTTCTAGCATTCGTCACAGATGGCACCCGTAGCGGTACCACGTTTGACCCTCTAAGATACTCATTCAAACACTGGTGTGCATTGTGAGTCGTTTTTGTTCGATCTCAGAATTATTATATGCAGTGGCATAGACGGGGCGCTAGGAGGATTATGTCACTCTGAATATAAAGGAAGCTCTACTGAAACTAGAGCTGGTGAATTTAACACACTTCTAGAGTAAACAAATACACGCATATACCATTACCTGAGAGTCACCTACTCTTGCATGATCAAACGCACCCTCTGTTTCAACCACAAGAACTGAAATAATCAAGGACATAAAGGAATACAGGGTGTAACATTTGATAAACAGTTATACATGTACTAATATAATAACATTTATCTATGAAAAATAGCACATGGTACAAGTATGACAGTATTGTATTGATTTTTGAATGCTTTCGACTGAGAATATGAGTTTTTTTTATTTTGCAAAAAATAGACTTGGAAACCATCTCACGGGGACAAGTCGTATGACAATGTTCCGGTTTGAGTTGCGAAGTCTGGGAAATTTTAAGCGAAATACATTTGCACGTTTATATTGCTGGTTAAAAACGTTTCAACGCTGGCCGAAGTTTACGAAAATGCACTGTGTATTTATATATAAATTAATGCATTCGCAAGCACCGGTACTTAATTGGCTTCAAATATTTTTGCTGACCGATATTATTTTTGCTCAAAATGTGATGTTCTTCAGGGATTAGAATAAAATCAAGTCTGCTGATCGGTCGAAATCGTCGAGCAAAAACTAAGTTTACTACTATGTTTCCAATGAATTTTGATGATTGTAAAAACAAAATACATACCGGTGCCTACGAATGACGCAGCGCCAAGAAGCACCGGTATTAGCAGAATGGCAATTTTCATATTGTATCACGAAGTTCTTCCTTCACAATAACACAATGTTGAGGTCGGTCTGGTGTTTTATACATATAGTCGTGTTGTTATAGTTCAACATTTACATAGGGTGTGTTCGTAAGAACTGTGCAGAACACTGTCCAAACTGTTCCTGTTCCGAGTAATTACGAACAGAATAAAACTGTTCCGAACAGTGTTCCACCCCAAACGACTTACGAACAAAACGGAACAGGAACAGAACAGGAAGTAACAATAATAGAAATAATGTTAAAGAAATATTATTAAGAAATAAAACTTTAAGGTGGCCGATATTGTTAGTTTCAGCCGTTATATTGGTGGAAGAAAAATGCCACTAGAAAATTTTCAATTGTAAAAGTTCGGTCATGTCCGTTTTATCCCGTTGACATACTATTGCCAAGGTGATCAGAATAACAAATTTCGTGAAGTTTCCGGCTGTCAATTGTTGTTGTAATCACGTGACCTGTTCTGCCTGCACCACCCCGCTCATGGTAACAGACGGAACATGTCCTGCACACTGTTCCGGAGTGTTCGTAACGCTGTTCTGTGTTCTGGAACATAAAACACTGCGTTACGAACACACCCATAGTGTCCTCGAACATTAATAATAATAATAATAATAACATCTTTATTTAACGAAGGTTACATATAAAATAAACAGAGTTTTAAACAATATACATCTTATTTTCATATGGCCTTCTGGTACCAGTATAATTGGTAATGATGATAATAAAGCAATAACAAAAAGAAATCTATGTTGTCACATATGGACATAACCAGTATTTACATGAAACACACAATTAGATTTAATAAAGTAAAACTACAACTCAATATAACACGTCAATAAATAAACACATATGTCGACAGACACTAAGAAGAAATACTCATTAAAAGTTTGTGTTAAATGAAAACTCACAAACATGCATAAAATTTATATCAAGGTTGAAACTTATTTTGAATAAATTCCAATCAATTTAATAGGTAGTTTTTATACGTGTTTTTAAATGAATACAATGTTAAAGATGTTCTTATAGTTATAGGAATATCATTCCATGTTTTTAAGCTGAAATATGCAAAATAATCTTTAAGATAGTTCGCACGAGGTGTCTTTTGTAAAACGAGATCTTTATGTTCAGATGATCTAAGATTATGATTTGAGTTGTTCGAAAATCTAAGTATGTCTGACATATTTGCAGGTGCCTTATCATTTAATATTTTAAACACCAAAACTGCAGTGTGATATTTACATCTTTCATTAAATGAAAGCCAATGTAACTCTTTAATAATGTTGGCGATCTAATAGGCTTGTTGAGTATTATTTTTGCTATTCGTTTTTGGATTATACTTATCTTATGTACATACCGTTTATTGTCTTTCCCCCAAATTGAACAACAGTAATCAAAAATGGGCAACAAGTAAGCATTGTAAAACAACAATTTCGCCTCATCGGTGAGAAAATATATAATATTCTTTAGAAGAGCTATTTTATTATTTAGATTTTTACAGACATAGTCAATATGGCTATGCCAACTCAATGTATTGTCGATGTATACACCCAGTACTTTATGGACGTTAACGTTTTCTAACGAGGTTTCGTTAATAGATAAGTGAAAGAGGTCTGTGTTTGTCAATTGATGTAAATTTATATTTTCATTCGTGCTTTTCCGTTGTCCAACCAGACTCGTTATTTTAATCAAAACAATCTTTCGGTACAATAAAGGAAACACGCGAAGATCAATTCGCACCAGGTCAACTGTTCTGTGCCTAGTTGTTTTACACAACAATCGAAATTGCGTTGTAGAGTGACCCAGTTTGTTCTTAATTGCGAAATGTCGGCGTTTTATAGTCAAAACAAATTAACAGGTCCTCAACCTTTAAGTATAGGTATACTGTATTCTTGTACAGAATAAATCAATTTCTAAGACATATCAATGCCCTTGTTTAACGGCTAAAACAAGAGAAAACTGGCTTCTCTTCACAAGTGACAATGAATACATGGATCATAAGGAATGTGGTGGTGAGAGGGATTTATTTAAGTCAGTTGAAGAACTTGTTTCACACTCTGAATTGACCTTACATTAGTGCAAACAAATTTTTAAAATAATTATATACCTGGACTATTTATAAACAACAACTTTATTTGTCTGAAGTTTTCAAAGTTAGAATAATGTAAACGCTATTCAATGTTCAGTTCAAAATATGAAATTACAAAGTATTTGTGAGAAGACTTTGATGTTTGTAAAGAGGCATGCATAACTTTTATGGTCACCAGGGGTGAAATGCAATAATGATCTAACTTGACTTAAGGATAAAGACAACCAATCAGACACTACCATATTAAACTATTGGTCATGTAACAGGCGATATGATTGACTATCCTAATTCTTAAATTAAATAAGTTCAACAATGAATACGACACTAGGCCTGTCTTATCTCATTCGCACTTGCATGCCATCTGTGACTGCCATTACTGACGAAGCCCCTTTTACGTTCTCGTGTCAAATGTTACACGATTTGTCTATATATGACTACAAATTAACAACAATCAACTGATTAACTGTTAACAAATTGCTGTCCACTATGTGTGTATACAATGTGCGGTCTAAAAGTACAAACACATTAAAGTCCAGTTAGGATAAAAAAAAACCAGTACCTCAGTGGAGCAATCCACTAGTACGGTATAAACACAAGAATAAAAGCTTATGCCAACAGTTCAATACCGAACTGAACTCTTCCTGTTTAAGAAATGGTATTAATCTTTTGGGTATACATTAACGATGGCGTCACTGTCAGAATACCCTAACTGGACTATACGTATAGTTGATTCAAAGATGTCTGTCACAACCGCGTAAACAAACATTCAACCCGGTCGATTATTAAAGGTGTGTCAGGATTAAATTTTACCATCAATAATACACTTAAATGATTAAAAACCTAATGGTCCTATAGCGTAGTGGTTATACTTACTGCAATTAGCTATTTAGAAATGGAACATTCTAGCGGTTTTGACAGACATCTTTGAATCGACAATAGTTTAATCTATACTTGTCTACTAAAAGTTTACAAATGGTTAACAGAGTTACCGTTTGAATAGTTTGCCAAATTGTATATGATGGACCGATGGAAACGTAATTTTTAATCTGCAACATTGTAAACGAATGATAATTACTTCAAAATTTGACGCTTTAAAATAGACCTTATTATAAGCTCAGCCTCTCTGCAATGTTGGTTGTGCATTTTAGTCTCAGTAATAAAGAGGATCTATCACGAGTTGTCAATTGATATAAATTTATATATTAAACGAGTTCTGGTAATTGTATTAAGCGAGCCATTGGTGAGCTTAATAATATTTCCTAAACAAGCTTAATATCAATTTTACTAATTGACAACGAGTGATGGTTTCTTTATACATTGCATACATTGCAGGTGTATTGTGAGATTGATCCGAAGGCGGAATATAACATGTAATTTCAAATATTATCGACGTACGCAATATTTTAGGAAAACTGCTTCGATATAACAGTGCCCTGGGCACTGTTTTATCAAAGCATTTACGCTAGCGTAAACCTAAGATTTCCTAAAATAATGCGTACGTCGATAATATTTGCGTAATTGCGTTTTACAAAGATGTTTTAGTTCACATTCTGTCGTAAGTTTTAGCTTATGTATACGCCAGGGCTGGGCAACCCTAAATGGCAAATATGAACGTAAGTGAAGAGTTTTTAACACGCACTGATGATTTTTGACCGTCGCATGTTATTTTAGACCGTCATTTGTTGTTTAAGACCGTCACTTGTTGTTTTAGGCCGTGATTAATCATCAAATCTTGACGTATATTTATTCATTCTGGTACCCGTTATATTTGTTATATTGGTTATATTGTGTCCCGTGTTACGTTCAATCTTCAATATTTTTGCGTAAATGTATGCAAGTACTTGCGATCGTTTAGTAAAACACACTTACGAGTTTGCGTAAGGTAGATATCTATGCGTAAATTTACGCGACATTTACGCATTGTTAGTAAAACAGCATTTACGCTAGCGTAAACCGAAGATTTCCTAAAATATTGCGTACGTCAATAATATTCGCGTAAATGCGTTTTACAAAGATATTTTAGTTCAAAGTATGTCGTAAGTTTTAGCTTATTTCTACGCCAAGGCTTGGCAACCCTAAATGGCAAATATGAACGTAAGTGAAGAGTTTTTAACACGCACTGATGATTTTTGACCGTCGCATGTTATCTTAGACCGTCGTTTGTTGTTTTGGACCGTCACTTGTTGTTTTAGGCGTGATTAATCATCAAATCTTGTGGCATATTTATTCATTCTGGTACCCGTTATATTTGTTATATTGGTTATATTGTGTCCCGAATTACGTTCAATCTTCAATATTGTTTGCGTAAATGTATGCGAGTACTTGCGATCGTTTAGTAAAACACACTTACGAGTTTGCGTAAGATAGATATCTATGCGTAAATATACGCGACATTTACGCATTGTTAGTAAAACAGTGCCCTGTTGTGTAGTTTATATAACTTGGTTATATTGATCTGAACCTGACCTTTATCCAAGAATATATTACAAGGTTCTTGCTTTGAATATATCAATTTCCGCAAGCAAATCGTGCGATATCGGTATTTCAAATTTGTGTTTGTATTACATCTCGAGCGTCTTCGTGATACTCCTCGATTATGAAAACATACAATCGGTGTTATAAACGTAGGCAATATACCATCTGTTAAATTATGTTAATCAAAAGGTCAGGCTCGTGTCAAATTGGCCAAGCTATACATTGTACAAATCGCTGGGATAAAATGACGAGGTCGTACTTATAAGATTGAAACATGCGGTATTTAAAATCAACATTACAAAGCGCTTCTTATGAGGCCATTTTCAGGAAAATTGTAACGTGTCATGTTTCCCAAACTGAAGTTGAAACAACTTGTTTTATCATAATATATAAGTAAAGAGTAGTTTTAACGCAAGTTTTACTTGTTTTCTCAAAATATCCTTTTAGTACTTTTCGACCTACTCATAAGTATTAGTTAGTTAAGCCAGCGGTATAAAGGAAAATCAATCCGCAAAACAAGGTAATATGATCGGGTTATTTTCTCTATAATACGATGGTTTATCCAAAACAACATGGAAGTTTCCAATCAAGGATATAATTATCATGCAGTTACGTTAAACTTAAAATTACTTTTAATGATCACATACATTTGGTATCAACAGCAACACGTTGCCATAAAAGCACAAACACGGGTTTATATTCCACGATCAACAAAATGCTACACTTGGAGACATTTCTAACGCAACATCTCTTCAAATCGATATAGCTCCATTATTGGTAAATGGATTTTGTTGAAATTTTGACTAAGAATAATTAAACACACATCTAATACTAACCGTAAATTTGATAGAAATTGATCAACAAAAAAATATGAAACTTACAAAATTAAAAACATCACTGCAAAAGTCAAATTCGCAAAATCGTCCAACGTAAAATATTAACAATGTGACGGGTCACTGAGTATCACAAATTCGAGTGCCTAATACGTCATTGAAACCACGTAGTTTAGAATGAAACGTTGAGGGATGTTTCGCCACTCTTGCACAAGGGCCTGTTTCAATTTTACGCAGCGTAAGGTGGCTTTGGATGATACATGTCTGCCAAAGACACGTGCTACCTAAAAACGCAACATACGATGCTCAACTTTCTAAATTAAACATGAAAACGTTCCTTATTAGTTACATGTATATCCAGTACAGTTATGATGCATATACTGATATGGAATTTAACTTCATATTTTATAAAGTATTACAAAATGCATAAACTTACACGTCTTACCGATCTGCAACATGCCAATTGCGCGTAGTGAAAATGCATACGAGCCATCTTGTTTCTTAATTAATTTTATGTTTTCTTGGTGTAAGATCCAATTTAGAATGATGAAATAGAAATAAAATTTTAATCATATCGCGTTTCTCGATTTCCTAGTGCTAAAAATGAAACCATACTTACACCACGTGCTAAAGTGTCCTATCGTCACGGATGAATGATTTTATCATTAGTTCGCACAGAATAATGTCAAATGACCACATGTGCAATTTCAAATCAAAAACTTTACTCATAACTGAGATATTCGAGTTGTCAAAGTGTTGCGTTAGAAAAGTCTCCAAGTGTATATTATTTAAAGCCGATAATTTATACTAGTCACGGATACAGATCTAATGCAACTAGCCGTTTGGTCGAAGGAAGGAAAACACGCGCCTGAATGACAGTAACTGTTTCTTACAGAATTAATTCACAAGTGTTCAAGCTCTTCGCTAAAATATGCATTCAAACTGGAATACAAACATCAACTCGAATGTTTACGGTAATAGAACTTTAAACAGTTCTGGTTTAGAAGGGGAGGTAATCTATGAACTTAAGGGGACATCAGCAATTATTTTCGTGTTAATAAGCGCGTGTACGATTTTGTTCAACAGCGTTATCATATACTGTGCAATTCGCCTAAAAGGACGATTGCCTGATGCAGCGCGTAAACAAGTGCTCAGTCTGGCAATAAGTGATCTGTTAGCCGGATTTACTCCGGGTATGTTTTGTTTAGTTCTACTTCCGGAAGTGAATACCAGTACAAAATTATGTTCGGCTATTATTACTGTGTATATGGTGGCACAGTATGCTACTGTATTAAATCTGTGCGCCTTATCTGTCAGACGGTGGATGGTCCTCAAAAACAGAACTGTTTTAGGCGCTGCTCGGACCAACAATAGTTCGATGGATTTTGTATTATCAGCCTGTGCATGGGGACTGAGTTTTGTGGTTCATCTTCCCGTATTTGGATTGATTACTCCAAACCCACATATCAACGGATGTCTATCACCTCAGCTTATAATACTGAAAGATTATGGGGCCTATGTCATACTTTTGTTTGGAACACTATTGGCGCTTGATATATTTTACGCACTTATCATGCATATAATGAAGAAATATATAACTCAGATTCAACGAGTAGAAAATGTCGAATTTTCGGAAACAGATAGACGCCAGGAACAACCGGAGCGCGCCGTCTTATTTAATGCTAGACGTTCAAACGTACATATTAGAGCATCTAACGTACGGCCTATAGCTTCCACTGCCACTACTGTCGCAATAGCTCAGCTGAACAGACAAAAAACTGCATTCAAACATTTATTGATTGCTTTAATCTCGGCAAACATAACCACCATCACTTTCGTGTGTTTTATGATTCTGTTCGCTCTAAATATACCTGATATTGACACATCGAATGTTTACGATTTACATATTATTGCCCTGAACTCGATGATCAACCCGCTTGTGTATGGTGTCCATATCAAAAAGGTACGACAGTTAATACATACAATGTTCATACAAAACACTAGAGACGCTTGTAGAAACCTGTTCTTATGAATTTGATGAAATCGTCACATGACGGTTTCGCGTGCTGCTTGTGGGCTTTTTCAGCCATACCAAATTTGGTCAACTCTAATCTACTGAAAATTGTGTGTAGCACATCGAAACTGTAAATGGCAATTTTTTCAAGTGACAAAAGTGTACAATTTTTGTTGATCAAACATTATCTTTTTGGTGTTTAAATGATTGTTTAAATGTTCCGTAAGATAACAATGCACTCAATTATTCCGTAGAAAACATTAATGAATCAAGGGAGATAAGAATTTTGTTGCTAGGTGAAACTTGATCATCAACTACTCATCACTGAACGGAACTGGCGATAAATCTTAAAAGTAAAATGAAGAAAAGGTCAGAAAAGAAAGAACAGCGTCAGAAGCAGTTGAAAGATAAAACGGATACCAATATCGTTGAAAATGAAACCAACTCGACTGAAGCCAATCAATGTGCCGGTGCAAGCCAGAAAATTGCACAGTACTCCCCTGGAAAATTCCAACAGACAACTTCAACAAACACTAGTTCAGTGATATCTCTGCTCTTGTATAATTTCGTTTATGAATCCAGTTAAGCTTTTAAGTTATTGCATCAGATAGCATCCGACGTGTACTTGCCCATTATGGGTTATTTTAAAGTGCATGGGACATGCATGTATTTAAAAAAAAGTTATAAATAACGTTTCTGTTGTAACAATAATTGCACCTGGTACCGTAACATTAAATAGATGCCGGGCAGAAAAAGAATAAAAAAGAATTACCTGTGGGTTTTCTGAATCTTGACTGACGAGGAACTCAGTGTCACGTTGAGCACTGATATAGTCACCCATCTCGATACAAGCCGTAGCTCTAGCAAGGAGAACATCTGGATTATGTTCATCTATCTCTAACGCTTCATTAAAATACCTGATAGCTCCATTAAATTCCTTGACCTTCAATGCTTTATCTCCTCTCTGACGTAGTGAATTCATCTTTAATATGAAATGAAATGTTCAAGGTACAGGTAAAGTTTGTCTATTATAGTGCCACCCCTAATGAAAGGGCCAGTCAATTTTGACTTATGAGGCACTTATCTTTCATGCGTATAATACCTCCCGAATCACTTCTCGTAATGCTGGGTGTCTGGCAGAGATGGGCCTAGGGTTACCATTATTATCATTACTGTTAACAAGCTGGCGGTAGACCAACCGATCTAATCAGTTTCAACCTAGCTTCCACGGATACTCAAATCTTCAACCTTCAACTTCCACTCGGCCACAATAGCGGTATAACAAAGGGTAACTAGACAGACAAACATTGGTATAGAGAGTCCAATATTGCACTTTGCTGGAGGTCTCAAAATCAATTCACTTCTACCAGTACATATTGTACCCCTCAAAAATAAGAAACATTTTAAATGCAAGATCATTCTTAGCAGTTTGACGCATGAAATTTAACATCTGCCGTGATGGGTTTGGAAATGAAGGAAGATAGATAAATAGATTGAATTCTTGAAAATCAATGAATTAAGAACAGATAAACAATTTTGGTTACCTCGACAAACTCCTCGGCTTCACTGATAGGTTCACTACCTTCTACAAGACTTGGCAAGCTGAAGCTATGAGCCAGGGACTGGCTGTAACCGCCACCCCGCTCCATGATTGCCCCTCAGTCAACCACACACAGAAAATGGATCTGAAAATATAGAGGAAAGTACAAAATATTGTATAATATCTCTGATAATTATAACTACGTATTTGCCTCAAGAGATAATACAACATTTCCCGCCTTATACCTCATGTACTGTAGTGAAAAGGAATATATCAGCGTCATTTGAGCAACTTTTTTGGAGTTGTTTCGGTGGCACAGTCGGTATGGTCGCGGTCACTTCATATGTGATTTATTATATAATAGTTTTGTAGAACAGTACAACCTCTGTAGTGCAACACCCTTTTGCAGCTGCAAAGGTTGGCTGTTGTATAAAGGTTGATGCAATACAGAGGTAATATTTAGAGTAAATGTAATCAGCATGGTATACTTCTAGTGTTATGAAAAGTGTCAACGTGACAGGGATTAGCTAGGCTCATTGATTTGAAAATATGGTCATATACTATAAAATTAGAATTAATCCCTGTGGTATCAATTAGTGGGTTTTATTAATTATCATGACCATTGTCTTATTATTCTTTGGAGCTAATCGTAATTTACTAGGTTTAATATTTGATTTTTTTATATATTTCATGTAATGTACCCATTTGTATATTTAGGTATATATAATTATATGTTCTGGTGAGACCCGACCCATATGGATGATTGCATTATTGTAAACATGTTAGCCTTGTAAACTGGTAAAATAAACACTTAATTTACAGAACTTACATTTGTAAGTTAGAAACTGGTGTCATTATTGAGCTGTACCTCAATGTAAATGATGAAAACTGTTAAATTTGAAGTGATCATAATTATACGAGGTGTCAATGAAGAAAGATTTCATTGTGGGTCTTTTAATGGGGAGGTCTCTATATTAGTGTTTTTTTTTAAAATCTGCTTTACTTGTTTGAACAATAAATCCAAAATAACCGTGTCAAGAAATAATTCATTCTGAATTACATCCCAACCTAAACTGGGAATACGAATTGAAACACGATAAAAAACAAATAACGAAATTCATAACATTGTACCTCACCCACTTTTTTAAATGGCAATTAACCAAAATATTGCAGCCTGGCGTTATTAATTGAACAACCAGCGATTGGAAACATAAATTAATCAAACAATTTTAATGTACTTAAAGTTAAAGCATTAGTTAATGTAGAAATAACTCAAACATAGACGCATAAAGCATGCAAAACTTACAAATAAGCGTTAATAGACCCTTTTCACCGTTACTAAAAATAGCCCTATGCATATCATTATCTTGACCACATGGTCAGCTGGAGGCAAAACATTGACTGATAAGCCATATTATACCTATGTAGTTAGTATGAGAAGATCTATATTTTGTGTTGATTATTTGTGTTTAATGGCAGATTTGATTGATTTTGATGCTTTTAAACATGTTGATCGTTCTGATTACGCAAGGAAGTTACCTTCTAACGATTTAGCAGGGTATTTGGACAAACTGTCAGTTGAATATGGGACTTTACCTGACCCCTTCAATTTAAGTGATTCGATGTGGGTAGGTAATGGGAAACTTTGGCCTGATGTGTCACACTTCGACATCTGTCATTACTTTGCAGAAAGTGCAAGTTACTTTTCCATGTCTGACATGAAGTAATATAAGTCACTACAATACTTTGTATGTGGATATGTACAATGGGTCATGTTCCAAGTCCCAAAGATGAGCGACATGGTGTTACTCAAAGCATATGTGTTTCCGAGCCAGCGACAGGGATCCAACACTAAAAATCCACGGTCCGTCAGCACTTCATCACCTGGTATAAGGTTTAACATGTACCCAGATTCTAGGGTGATCTGTTTATCTGACACCCGTCCTCCCCAAACCCGGGAAATGTACTTTACTGACCCAGAAGGTGATATATATATATATATTAAGTATTTAATTTATTATATTGTTCTGTTTATAATTGCTTCATGTTTGAGCTCTAGCAGTAAGATTCAGATGCCGTTCAGTAGATATGTCAAAGCAGTCAATGCTAGATATAACTTTATTATATTCCGGTTTGAAACACTTTGGAATGGCTAACCTAGCCACACCTCGATCAGGGCACACAATAAGGGAACTTAGCATTTGCACCATGTCATTCCATATCCTTGACATGCTTGCATCCGAAATTTAAAATTTATATGCCAGTTTGACAAACCAAGTCTGATTTTGGTTAACACTTATAGTAAATGGCCCTTAGGCGTTATAGATTAAAATAGTCTTTCTTTTTGATGCATGATTCAACTAGATCGAATATCCAACAGTACAAAATTGACGATATTATAATATGCCCGTATAAAAGAATACGTTTGCCTCAGATAGACCTTGTAAGGTAAACCTTGAATTTAGCATACAGTAGTATATTAGTCAATTAGTCCTGTGATCTAATCATTAATTACGGAATACCGTTAGGGCCATCGTGGTTACACATTAAAATCCAGAGGGCGACAATGCGATAGTGCGATAGTACGATGGCGACAATGCGATAATACGATGGCGACAATGCGACAGTACGATGGCGACAATGCGACAACGCGATAGTACGATGGCGACAATGCGATAGTACGATGGCGACAATGCGACAACGCGATAGTACGATGGCGACAATGCGATAGTCATATCGTACTGTCGCCATCGTACTATCGCATTGTCGCCATCGTACTATCGCGTTATCGTACTGTCGTCATCGTATTATCGCACTGTCGCATTGTCGCCATCGTACTGTCGCATTGTCGCATCATGGCCCTCTTGTTGAGTAATTGTCCTTTGTTATTTAAAATACTTATTTTTTTGTCCGGAGCATATCTTTAAAAGTATTTGAGATATTGACTTGAAACTTGATACATATATAGGTCTCATTGTGTGGAGTTCTAGTTAGCTTTACTATTCAAGGAATAGCGGAGCTCTTCTTACCACGGTGTTGTTGTTGGTTAAAATTTTCGTACCAGTCCAATTTTTAGCACACCTGTTACACTGTGACATTGTGAGCTTTTGAGATTTTGTGGAAACTGTCATCAGACTGTCCATCCATGTGTCCGTCAAACTTTTGCCTCAAATTACAAAATATACTTCTCCTAAACCTCTGGGTCAATTGGTACCAAATTTGGTAGAAATGATCCTTTGGTGGTCCCATTTCAAAGTTGTTCAAAAATGGAATTTCATGAGGAACTCTGGTTTCCATGGCAGCCAAATTTTAAAAAAAATCTACGATGCAGCAAGGCCCAGAGCTTGAATATTTGGTGTGAAGCATTGTCTAGGGGACAAGTTTGTTAAAATCATGACCACCGGGTAAGATTGGCCCCGCGGCATATATGGTTTTGTATAGGAAAACTCGAAAATTGTTCTCCAGAACCACAAGAGCCAGAGCTTAGATATTTGACATGTAGCATGGTCTAATGGACCTCTACCAATTTTGAAGTTTGATTAAATCATAACCCCAGGGATCAAATAGACCCCTCCTCGGGGCATCTTTGGATTCGGATGGGAAAAACTAAAAATCTTCACCAGAACCACATTTCCTAGACCTTAGATATTTGACATAAATTGTCCTTAAATTCAAGTCCTTCAAGATATTCCCTTGAAACTTTGCATACGTGTTTATGATCACACTCCCCATCAAAAGGCGCGAGTAGATAACTCTGTGAATAATAACTGAAAGGAAGTGGGGGTATACTGTTTTGCAAATGTTGATGGGCCGGTCCGTAGACCTTTTTGTTCTGATCAATAACTAGAGATTGCCTTGACCTAGGGTAGTCAAACTTAACAGGATGGTTGCTTGTATTAAGTAGATGAAGCCTAATGTTTTTGGGATCAGTAGATCAAAGGTCAAGGTCCCTGTGACCTTACATTAAAACACAGTTGCAGCTAAATAACTAATGAACAATTTGACCAATGGAAGTGAAACTTCATAGCATTATTGCTTATATTCAGTAGATGATACTTATCAGTCGAAAAGTCAAGGTCACTGTGACCTTATGATAGAAAAGGATTTTGGCTCAATAACTGGAGATTACTTTGACCTAAGGTATTCAAACTTCATAGGATGATTGCTTGTATTAAGTAGATGAAACTTACACTTTGGGGTTAGTAGGCAAAAGGTCAAGGTCACATGACCTTACATTGAGCAAGGTTAGTCAAACTTCACAGGATTATTCCTTGTATTGAGTCGATGAAACCTAGTATTTGGACTCAGTAGTCGATTGGCGATAGTCGACAACGCGATAGTACGATGGCGACAACGCGATAGTACGATGGCGACAATGCGATAATACGATGGCGACAACGCGATAGTACGATGGCGACAATGCGACAGTACGATGGCGACAATGCGACAACGCGATGGCGACAACGCGATAGTACGATGGCGACAATGCGACAGTACGATGGCGACAATGCGACAACGCGATAGTACGATGGCGACAATGCGACAGTACGATGGCGACAATGCGACAACGCGATGGCGACAATGCGATAATACGATGGCGACAACGCGATAGTACGATGGCGACAATGCGACAGTACGATGGCGACAATGCGACAACGCGATGGCGACAACGCGATAGTACGATGGCGACAATGCGACAGTACGATGGCGACAATGCGACAACGCGATAGTACGATGGCGACAATGCGATAGTACGATGGCGACAATGCGACAATGCGATAATACGATGGCGACAATGCGACAACGCGATAGTACGATGGCGACAATGCGACAGTACGATGGCGATAGTACGATATGACTATCGCATTGTCGCCATCGTACTATCGCGTTGTCGCATTGTCGCCATCGTACTATCGCATTGTCGCCATCGTACTATCGCGTTGTCGCATTGTCGCCATCGCGTTGTCGCATTGTCGCCATCGTACTGTCGCATTGTCGCCATCGTACTATCGCGTTGTCGCATTGTCGCCCTCTGGATTTTAATGTGTAACCACGATGGCCCTAACGGTATTCCGTAATTAATGAAGTATTATTTATTCATACTTTGAATCTTCTAAAAATGTAACGCACTGATGTGGTCATATAATGAACCACTTGTACTAGATATATCAATGTGTTAAATACTGATTCTAATATAGATAATTGACAGTGATGATATTAAGGAAGTGGTCATGTGTTTGTCTTTCTGAAACCACATGCATGTAGATTATTATAATGAATTAATAGATAAAATCAAAGACAACCTGCTAATGTGCTAACTATTTTGGCACATTACCGTAGGTGATCTTAGGTAGGCATTTAATCAACACAATATTTCAGGAAGCTTTCAAGTACAAAAAATGTATGACTGTTTGCTATAAGGTCTAGGTTGTTTTAATTGAAAATGTGAATACTATACTATGAACACGGAATATAAAATAATAATGCATAAATAAAAAGATTTGTGTAAATGCAGTATAAACCTTCTATGAAATTTATATTTGATCTACAAACACGAGAAGTATCTGTCCATGAATTTTGCTCCGAATGAGTTGAGTCTTTTTGAAGTCATTTAATGTTTATAAACCATGCTTCTCTCCTCCACATCAGATATTAAGGAATTATATGCAATACTACTCCCTTTTCTTTATTCTGGCGGGTTCACACAACCAACAATGCACCAGCTATGTACCATATTGTTGCAAATACTACCACATGTATACTGAATTTACTATTGGAGGCTTATCACCAGGGGATGCTTTCTGCCTCCACTAAATAATTCATGAGCTTATCAGTCAGGTAGAGATTTGGTGAAAGGGGTCTATTGGTTGTTGGATTTATTTACCCTCGCCACCGGGATAACCCATATGGGCGAGCATTCTCTATCTTTGTAGTTTGCTTTCTTTATTTAGACTATATTAAAATTATCTATTTTAGAATGTTTGCGTGTGTACTAATACTATTTAGAATGAACGCTATGTTTATATATATGTATCTATTTGTATAATTAAAATTTATATATGTATGCCTTTATATTAAAAACTAATTTTATTCTATGTATATATATTAAAAAGTTTTCATATTCTATGTAGATATGTTAAAAATATTTCTATGTATTTTGTCCGAGCCGAACCACCCGCCGTAACGGCGATTTTCATTGGTTCGATTTCAATCCGTTTTTTGAAACGAAATCGAAGCCAATGATGCGTGACGACGGGCGGCCAGGTGTCGGACATTTTGGTTGGCTGCCCACTTCCCTAACTGCCCGCAGTAAGGGTGATTTTGATTGGTCCATTTACTATCCGCTTTTGCAAACGAAAATCGTAGTCTGGTTCCCTGTCCTAAATCTTACAGTGGTTTAGGTCAGATAGCAACCAATAATCGATCACTGCAGTGGTCAAATCAAAATGGCGGGTGTACGTTAGTTTATATAGGCAATTTTAGAATATCCCCTAAAGTGTATGTTATGTATGTGTCATTTTGATGTGACTTTGCATAGTAATGGAAAAGATAGTGGTCTTTGCAATGATAGAATTTAAGTTTATTCGCTACAACAGCACTAATATCTACGAAATAACGTTTATTAAATGATGAAAATATTTTTGTAGCAGGGTTTTAATAGTCCATTAATTTATAAAATTCCGAGTGTCCAAGTTAGCACAATCGGTAGAGCCACCGACTTGTTTAACCGACTTGAAAACAAGTGATCCCTGGTTCGATCCCTGTGCAGGCCAGTTATTGTTTTCCTTTTTTAATATTTTGCTTAATTTGTTAATACAAAAACTTTATTTTCTAATCATGTTCCTTAATCAAGTATAAACTAATAGCGAATTACGTTACATATAAAAAAAATAAAAATAAAATAATCACAATACTGGTAACGAACCTACAACATCAATGTTACTGGTTTGACGCTTTACCAACTGAGTCAACCGGGCATTTGATATCAGATGCGATTTATATGCACTTTATACACGCTGGTACAGAAAATTTCTTAATTTACTTTGCGTTTTTTTGTACATATCAGTTGTGTCATATCAATGAAACATGTTTAATTGAAAAGAACATACATTTTCCCATTAATATACAAAAGCTCATCGAAATGACACATACATAACACACACTTTTGGGGGATATTCTAAAATTCCCTATATTAGCTAATGTTCAACCGCCATCTTGTGTTACACATGGAAGCGACCATATTTGGTACATTACGCCGGACCTATACTGTAATGTAATGAAAGATTTAGGTACCGGGAACCAGACTAACGAAAATCGCCACGAAATCAGACAGTAAATGGACCGTGAAGTGAGCGGTCGATAATGTAATGTTTTTGTAGTCCGGTCAACGGAGATGTATGCTTTTGTATACTGTCCTGCAGTATTTATAAATAATATACAGTCCGACCAGGGATACCTGACAGTGACGTCATGTTGTGTTTACAATCAAATGTTTTCTTTATATATCGTCTGCAAAAATGTGGATGATCAGTTTATTTCTTTATCTGTAATCTGCATGAAATTGTGACCGAGAGGATAACAGTGCAGTATTAGTAACTAAAACATACAGAGTTCGAATCCCGTCAGCAGAACATTTCACGCTTATTTTACTTTTATTTTTTGCAATCTATGTGTACAGAATGCTGCTTAAGTAAAAAAATCCTTTGTATTTCACTCATCTTCAAATAGCTTAATTTAATAGCCAAGAACAAGTTTTAACTTATAGTAGGAGGTCTTTGAATAATTCAGAGAAACCAACAGCTATCCCATACGTGTTTTCAATTACACGAATTCTACGGGTCTAATTTTAATAATAATAACGCAAAACAACTTTATTTTCAAAATAAATATCTTATCAAAGGGTATATGTTTCTCCTATATAATAAGTTACAAGAAAAAAATCGTAATAGATTAATGGCTATCACTAGCTTTGAACTTAGATCTCCTGAGTGAGAGTCAACAAGTACATCCACAGAACCATGCATTGCTTGAAATATATGAATTGGTCAGGCCATACTTCTATATAGTATGATCCTCAATCTTTTTGGGGATATACCCTGCTTATTTATAGATTGTTTACAAAATTACGTCACTGTCAAAAATCGTTGGTCGGATAGTAGTATGGTGTTAGTCCTCTCTGTGCAGTATATTAAAAATAATACGTAAAATATCTCCTGCACAGAGAAGGACTAGTTAAAAAAAATATGCATACAGTAAAAATTTTGTGGGGTAGGCTCAGTGATGTTTAGGGGGGGGGAGGGATGGAACCAGTGTGCACATTTGGTCAATTTTATGCCCCAGCAATGGCATTGAGTTTTTGGTTATTAATGATTGGTGGGTAATAGACCTACACTAGGTGTAGGTCCACACCCATCAATAGACGAAGTTGTTTCCTATTCGTATTTACTGGTTTTTGGGGTTTAGGGGATTTTAATATGGACCTCAGGCAGGATTGTGATATATTAACACTTAGATCCCGCAGCAGAGGTTACAGGCATGTTTGTAATGGGATCAGCCTCAGCTCTGTGGGCACCTGGCGGGCTGACCGCTGAATCTGGACTTAGCCTTAGCTATTGATTCAGCATCTCAGTCCGCCCAGGCCCACAGCATAGTCTGAGGGGGGAATGTCATGTTTTGAATATTGCTGGGGCCAACACACAGAACTCAGAAAGTGGTACCCTAAATGAACTGCAGGGCCCCGGTGGTGAGAGTCTTATAAACTTGTCTTATTGGGTAGTGTCTAGTGACTTGCACTACATAATATTGCCCGGTGAGACTGTGACCTAATATGGACAATAAATTGTTCCATCACTTAGGTCTCTTCCGGGCAATATGCTCTCACCCACAGGGCCCATTAGTTAAGTCCAGATGGAATAGGGACTATTTCTGGAGTATACTCCAATATATAAAGAGATATAGTCGGTTTAAGTACCCGGCTATATATAAATAGTTGTATAATAGAAGTGAATATATATATATATATAATATACTTGTGTCTTTGAAATATTTTTTTGAAAGTGAAACCAAATGATCTTGGGTTTTGAACTTGTTGATATTGTGTATTGAAGTGAAAGTATATAGATAAAGTAAATTGATAATCATAACCTTATATGAAAGCTAAATTTAAAAAGTGTGTGGTGGATTATAACATGGGTCAATACTCGAACAGTTGATGACGTCATATACGTTATACTAACGTCATTAGCAACGGACGTTCTAAAATGTCCGAAGAGGCAGATAGCATAGTTTGTACGGTAACATGGGTAAAATTTATATCATATGTGGGCATAGGAATGGTCAGTCGTACTCTACTATGCACACACTGGCTGAGAAAATGATCAGGGGTCATTAGAAAACGAAATCGGAAAATCGTACGTATTTAAGAGAGGAACACATTTTGATAACACTTAGGACTGAACATTTGATATTCGCACATTTCTAGGCATATCATAATCATAAAAGATGCACCAAACGCCTCGAATGAATATACGGGATTGAATGTTTAGCGGTATGTCTAGCTTATCTCCAACAGTTCAAACAGAGTCATTAAAGGTAACTTGAAAGTATAAAATAGTACTTAATAAAGTGTCGATCACCAAAAACTGCCTTCGTAGGAGAAAGAATTTGGTTATGCTACTTTTATTAAAATCAGGAAAAAGTTACCAAATTATCCTAAATATTTATTTCTTCTTATACTATTTGAAAGTAAGATTATACAGTTCAACATATATAACTACATCGAAACTCAAAAATTCAGTTTGTGGAGAAAATGGAAACATCACATCCGACTCAAAGCTATGTGAACGTCATTAAAATCGTCGAACGAAGTTAAACACTGGTTTTTACCGAATTGGGGTTAGCTACTCAAAATGCATTGTATATGTTTCGTTTGCATTTTTTTGGATAATTGTTTCGTAATTTCTACATTGATAAGAATGCCCTTTGATCATACATATAAATCAGATATGTAAAGCAATACATTACGGAGTGATACGTCCTCAACAAGCGGACATGTATTTTGAGACACCCTGTATATGTTTAGTATATGATTTGCATGCCATGTATAATCTGCTTATTGTAATAACACTTTGCATCGTTGGACAGTGATTATATATTTACTGCTTTGGAATAAATAGTAAAAGTACTTGTAACCCTTTGCGTTGGATTTAGCCACATATATTTGCATATCTTCATTTTGAAGAGTATATCTTGAACATATTTATATTGATCATAGTGTTTAGATCATATTGTGAAGGCACATTTGACTTGATAATACCATTATAGGATATTATGCAGATTAAGGGTACAGTACTGGTTATTGCATTCAACTTCCGTTATGGTAAGTTGCAGTTGCAGACGATGCAGTTATGAAGTTATTATCCAGGAATTAATCAGATTATGTCTGTATATTCTTTATATGTATATGTTATTTTCTTGCATAATTATGAATATTATTTCTATTATGATTATGCGTATGAACTTTATAAGTGTGTTTATATTTGTATAAGTGTGTTAAATGTTATATATAGTTTCATTATGGTTGAAGTGTCGGGACGCCACTTTCCTAAGTGGGGGGTATGTGTCGTAGGGTAACATCCATATTTTAGTGAGTTTATGTAGTTTTTGATAGTTTAGTAGTAAATAGTAGTAACATTTAGTAACATCTCACCTAATATTTAGTAACATCTAACCCTAATTAACATTCATAGTCAACTTTAACCTTTCCGTATATATAATACGTCACTGACCCTTCCCGGCCGCAGTAATCGCCCGCCATTGAAAGAATAAGGAACTTTGTTGTAATACCAATTTTTGTAGGTTTTATTTAAAACCTGCAGGTAACTATGTTGTTTTTATATTGTTTTGTATTGTTGTAATTTATGTTTCTAATGTATTATTTAATAGAATAGATCTCCTTATACTTTAGACCGATATACAATGTACTGACGTTATAATAACAAATATCCTATATATATTTAGTAAACTTTACACATGTTAATTTAAGCAATCAGATGATCCATGGTTTACATATTAGTGTTTTATTGTATTTCTAATTAATTGCAGGTATCCCATGGTATATATATTAGTGTTTTATTGTATTCATAATTAATTGTAGATTGCTGAGATTCATGAGATTGATGCTATTGATGATATTGATGATATTGATGAGATTGATGATACCGGTAATAGATCATAGTAACTGAATACAGTGTTGTTACTACATTATCCGACCCTAGCTCTACCCCACCTAAGTGGACAGAAGCCCCGTGACATATTGTATGTGCAATAATGCACATATAGGTATCATATTCACTATAAACTTAGTTAAGTGTCCCTTGTGGGCATTTAAATGTTGGAGTGTACAATATAGCCTGTTTAAGTACCCGGCTATATATAAGTAAGTGTATGATATCAATAATAATGTACACACATTATAATAATGGTGTGCTTTTAATTTAAAATGACATAAATCATAGTAAAATAGGCACCACAATCTGAGCTCTGGGTATTTTAACTTGATTATTTCAAGGGACACAAATGTAGTATAACTCCAGGGGTATTCTGAGTCAGTTTTGTCTCCCTTTCCCTACACAGTCTAATAGCTCATGTTATTTTGTTGATCAAATTCCAACATTTTTATCAAAATTCAGTTGAGCTTTGGGGAATTTACATCATGTGATAGAATAGATACTGTCTAAATTATCTAATGTGTTACATATATAATTTTAATACTTTCCATTTGGTTGGATTACTTATATTATTCTATTATAGAATATTGGTGTTTAAATTATTATTTCTTTTGTTATTTGGGTAATTTTAGAGTCCAACACAGCACAGAGATCCTAACCACACATCACAGTTCATTTTATGGCTGTGATATGTAAATGCGGAGGCCGCATTATTAATCGGTTGGTGTATATACCATATAAAAAATATAGTTTCAGAACTATTATGGGATATAAGCCATATGTATATGTATTTATCACTATAAAGTAGTGAGAATTAGGTAAAATATTGTAGGTTTATATATAAAATCCATTTATCTGGTCTCTATAGACTATTATTACTTATTTATGGGTCATATTCATTGTAAGAATAGTGTAATTGTCCCTTATAGGCACTTATAGGTTGGGGTGGACAGTCTATTACTGTCTTAGATGGTATAAATATTTGATCTAGACTATAGATCATTCAGTGTTGGCAGTCTATAGTAGACAGAATGTGCCATGACATTAAACACATTATTTTTTGAATTTTTTTTTTCAAAATAAATCGTCTGACGTTTGTCAGACATGTTGTCACTTTACTCAAAGACCTAAATTACATGTAACTTAGGTCTTTGCTTTACTATACCATAAATGAACTGCATTGGCTGTGGGAGGGGACACAAATATAAAATGTTCCGCGATATAATCACGTGCACTGGTGTTGACCACCAGTAAGCATATATCATGCACGTGCTAAACTGTGTTTTATATTAAGTTTGTCTCTTGATTGTAATTGTAGGGTTTAGCTATGTCTGTGGCTAAAGTTATGCACCATGCAGTCAATGTTATACTCTCCCGTGAATTAGACAATTTTAATACTTTGATGTCTTAATCCCTACCTTGGAAACAATGATTACTGTCTAAATCCCCGTGGTCAGGACATCTAATCACGTAGTAATTCCCAGTTCTTGGAACCCGACCAAAGTTTATTCCCCGGGACTCGGAGTCGATAAGGTTGACAAATTCCCGTCTGTTGAAAAGTCTCGTCTGTCAAATTCCCTCTGTGTTGCCGTCGCACCCGGGCTGGCATAATTGTTCTTTGACTCGTTTTTAGTTCTATTTTCATACTCAGTTGTGTGTTGAGCATTGTGCCATGTGATTGTGATAAATTTCAACAGACAACTTCAACAAACACTAGTTCAGTGATATCTCTGCTCTTGTATAATTTCGTTTATGAATCCAGTTAAGCTTTTAAGTTATTGCATCAGATAGCATCCGACGTTTACTTGCCCATTATGTGTTATTTTAAAGTCCATGGGACATGCATGTATTAAAAAAAAGTTATAGATAACGTTTCTGTTGTAACAATAATTGCACCTGGTACCTTAACATTAAATAGATGCCGGGCAGAAAAAGAATAAAAAGAATTACCTGTGGGTTTTCTGAATCTTGACTGACGAGGAACTCAGTGTCACGTTGAGCACTCATATAGTCACCCATCGCGATACAAGCCGTAGCTCTAGCAAGGAGAACATCTGGATTCTGCTCATCTATCTCTAACACTTCATTATAATACCTGATTGCTCCATTAAAGTCCTTGACCTTCAATGCTTTATCTCCTCTCTGACGTAGTGAATTCATCTGTAATATGAAATGAAATGTTCAAGGTACAGGTAAAGTTTGTCTATTATAGTGCCACCCCTAATGAAAGGGCCAGTCAATTTTGACTTATGAGGCACTTATCTTTCATGCGTATAGTACCTCCCGAATCACTTCTCGTAATGCTGGGTGTCTGGCAGAGATGGGCCTAGGGTAACCATTATTATCATTACTGTTAACAAGCTGGCGGTAGACCAACCGATCTAATCAGTTCCAACCTAGCTTCCACGGATACTCAAATCTTCAACCTTCAACTTCCACTCGGCCACAATAGCGGTATAACAAAGGGTAACTAGACAGACAAACATTGGTATAGAGAGTCCAATATTTCACTTTGCTGGAGGTCTCAAAATCAATTCACTTCTACCAGTACATATTGTACCCCTCAAAAATAAGAAACATTTTGAATGCGAGATCATTCTTAGCAGTTTGACGCATGAAATTTAACATCTGCCGTGATGGGTTTGGAAATGAAGGAATATAGATAAATAGATTGAATTCTTGAAAATCAATGAATTAAGTACAGATAAACAATTTTGGTTACCTCGACAAACTCCTCGGCTTCACTGATAGGTTCACTACCTTCTATAAGACTTGGCAAGCTGAAGCTATGAGCCAGGGACTGGCTGTAACCGCCACCCCGCTCCATGATTGCCCCTCAGTCAACCACACACAGAAAATGGATCTGAAAATAAAGAGGAAAGTACAAAATATTATATAATATCTCTGATAATTATAACTACGTATTTGCCTCAAGAGATAATACAACATTTCCCGCCTTATACCTCATGTACTGTAGTGACAAGGAACATATCAGCGTCATTTGAGCAACTTTTTTGGAGTTGTTTCGGTGGCACAGTCGGTATGGTCGCGGTCACTTCATATGTGATTTATTATATAATAGTTTTGTAGAACAGTACAACCTCTGTAGTGCAGCACCCTTTTGCAGCTGCAAAGATTGGCTGTTGTATAAAGGTTGATGCAATACAGAGGTAATATTTAGAGTAAATGTAATCAGCATGGTATACTTCTAGTGTTATGAAAAGTGTCAACGTGACAGGGATTAGCTAGGCTCATTGATTTGAAAATATGGTCATATACTATAAAATTAGAACTAATCCCTGTGGTATCAATTAGTGGGTTTTATTAATTATCATGACCATTGCCTTATTATTCTTTGGAACTAATCGTAATTTACTAGGTTTAATATTTGATTTTTTTATATATTTCATGTAATGTACCCATTTGTATATTTAGGTATATATAATTATATGTTCTGGTGAGACCCGACCCATATGGATGATTGCATTATTGTAAACATGTTAGCCTTGTAAACTGGTAAAATAAACACTTAATTTACAGAACTTACATTTGTAAGTTAGAAACTGGTGTCATTATTGAGCTGTACCTCAATGTAAATGATGGAAACTGTTAAATTTGAAGAGATCATAATTATACGAGGTGTCAATGAAGAAAGATTTCATGGTGGGTCTTTTAATGGGGTGGTCTCTATATTAGTTTGTTTTTTTTAAATCTGTTTTACTTGTTTGAACAATAAATCCAAAATAACCGTGTCAAGAAATAATTCATTCTGAATTACATCCCAACCTAAACTGAGAATACGAATTGAAACACGATGAAAAAACAAATAACGAAATTTATAACATTGTACCTCACCCACTTTTTTAAATGGCAATTAACCAAAATATTGCAGCCTGGCGTTGTTAATTGAACAACCTGTCACAACCTCGACAAACTGTCAGTTGAATATGGGACTTTACCTGACCCCTTCAATTTAAGTGATTCGATGTGGGTAGGTAATGGGAAACTTTGGCCTGATGTGTCACACTTCGACATCTGTCATTACTTTGCAGAAAGTGCAAGTTACTATTCCATGTCTGACATAAAGTGTTATAAGTCACTAGATGGGTACCAATACTTTGTATGTGGACATGTACAATGGGTCATGTTCTAAGTCCTAAAGATGAGCGACATGATGTTACTCAAAGCATATGTGTTTCCGAGTCAGCGACAGGGATCCAACACTAAAAATCCACGGTCCGTCAGCACTTCATCACCTGGTATAAGGTTTAACATGTACCCAGATTCTAGGGTGATCTGTTTATCTGACACCCGTCCTCCCCAAACCCGGGAAATGTACTTTACTGACCCAGAAGGTGATATATATGTATATTAAGTATTTAATTTATTATATTGTTCTGTTTATAATTGCTTCATGTTTGAGCTCTAGCAGTAAGATTCAGATGCCGTTCAGTAGATATGTCAAAGCAGTCAATGCTAGATATAACTTTATTATATTCCGGTTGAAACACTTTGGAATGGCTAACCTAGCCACACCTCGATCAGGCCACACAATAAGGGAACTTAGCATTTGCACCATGTCATTCCATATCCTTGACATGCTTGCATCCGAAATGTAAATTTTTTTTATGCCAGTTTGACAAACCAAGTCTGATTTTGGTTAACACTTATAGTAAATGGCCCTTAGGCGTTATAGATTAAAATAGTCTTTCTTTTTGATGCATGATTCAACTAGATCGAATATCCAACAGTACAAAATTGACGATATTATAATATGCCCGTATAAAAGAATACGTTTGCCTCAGATAGACCTTGTAAGGTAAACCTTGAATTTAGCATACAGTAGTAAATTAGTCAATTAGTCCTGTGATCTAATCATTTATGAAGTATTATTTATTCATACTTTGAATCTTCTAAAAATGTAACGCACTGATGTGGTCATATAATGAACCACTTGTACTAGATATACCAATGTGTTAAATACTGATTCTAATATAGATAATTGACAGTGATGATATTAAGGAAGTGGTCATGTGTTTGTCTTTCTGAAACCACATGCATGTAGATTATTATAATGAATTAATAGATAAAATCAATGACAACCTGCTAATGTGCTAACTATTTTGGCACATTACCGTAGGTGATCTTAGGTAGGCATTTAATCAACACAATATTTCAGGAAGCTTTCAAGTACAAAAAGTGTATGACTGTTTGCTATAAGGTCTAGGTTGTTTTAATTGAAAATGTGAATACTATACTATGAACACGCAATATAAAATAATAATGCATAAATAAAAAGATTTGTGTAAATGCAGTATAAACCTTCTATGAAATTTATATTTGATCTACAAACAAGAGAAGTATCTGTCCATGAATTTTGCTCCGAATGAGTTGAGTCTTTTTGAAGTCATTTAATGTTTATAAACCATGCTTCTCTCCTCCACATCAGATATTAAGGAATTCTATGCAATACTACTCTCTTTTCTTTATTCTGGCGGGTTCACACAACCAACAATGCACCAGCTATGTACCATATTGTTGCAAATACTACCACATGTATACTGAATTTACTATTGGAGGCTTATCACCAGGGGATGCTTTCTGCCTCCACTAAATAATTCATGAGCTTATCAGTCAGGTGGAGATTTGGTGAAAGGGGTCTATTGGCTGTTGGATTTATTTACCCTCGCCACCGGGATAACCCATATGGGCGAGCATTCTCTATCTTTGTAGTTTGCTTTCTTTATTTAGACTATATTAAAATTATCTATTTTAGAATGTTTGCGTGTGTACTAATACTATTTAGAATGAACGCTATGTTTATATATATGTATCTATTTGTATAATTAAAATCTATATACACGGGCCCATCAATAATTTCGTGAACTAATTTTATGTGGCGAATATAGGTAGCCTAACACACTATTAGCATTTAGTCCTTTTTAAGGTAACATCCCGTGCACAGTTTGAATTGATTCCATTGCTCGACCCATAACCATATCACGTGCTACAGGCTGTCACGTGACATCTCCCGCAAATTTTCGTTTACGACGCACCCAACTCCTTTCGGAGCTTGTATTTCTAACCATGCAGCCTATTTTTGAGTTTTGGAAATGGCCAGACATAGCCAACGGCCTGTTCTAGGTTATATGATAGGTGCGGTAACAGTTATATATCCTGGTCCTAGATTGTGTCCGAAACAGCGCTGATCCTATGGATTGGCGAATTATAACGGTATAACAGAATCTCATACATTTGAAGTTGTGTGCGTTTTCTTTTCATAGCCGATAGCAATGGGAAATTAATTATTGCTGCAAAAGTTTCTAATAACATTAGGGCTCGAAGCAACACAGTAATGACAAGTTATTCCTTGTATGTCGCAAAATATTATGATCAATGCACTTTACCGACCGCTAATTTTAACGGCAAATGACCGGCGAATATGCTTATCACCTTTGTTTGCTCCTCTATAGCCCTTAAAGTAATTAGTCAACAATGAAAATTCACTATCCGATTGACAAGAGTCCCTAAAAACTGCATGCAAATTTTTCTGAATGTAGAATATATATTTCCTGAGTAATGTAAAAATCTTTGACACAAAACGTTACTCGGTCGTACTGTGCGACGCCATTTTTTATTACGAACGTCCATGACATGACGTTCGAATGTTGCTATGACGTCAAAAATCGTGACGTCAGCAATCATTTTGCATGCTGAATTAATTGGAGAATAAATTATCTTTGACCATGCAAACTTTCAATATGCTATGTCAAAGCGTTATGAAACAGTGGAATTAGTTCACGAAATTATTGATGGGCCCACGTATGTATGCCTTTATATTAAAAACTAATTTTATTCTATGTATATATATTAAAAAGTTTTCATATTCTATGTAGATATGTTAAAAATATTTCTATGTATTTTGTCCGAGCCGAACCACCCGCCGTAACGGCGATTTTCATTGGTTCGATTTCAATCCGTTTTTTTAAACGAAATCGAAGCCAATGATGCGTGACGACGGGCGGCCAGGTGTCGGACATTTTGGTTGGCTGCCCACTTCCCTAACTGCCCGCAGTAAGGGTGATTTTGATTGGTCCATTTACTATCCGCTTTTGCAAACGAAAATCGTAGTCTGGTTCCCTGTCCTAAATCTTACAATACTGTAATGTAATGAAAGATTTAGGTACCGGGAACCAGACTAACGAAAATCGCCACAAAATCAGACAGTAAATGGACCGTGAAGTGAGCGGTCGATAATGTAATGATTTTGTAGTCCGGTCAACGGAGATGTATGCTTTTGTATACTGTCCTGCAGTATTTATAAATAATATACAGTCCGACCAGGGATACCTGACAGTGACGTCATGTTGTGTTTACAATCAAATGTTTTCTTTATATATCGTCTGCAAAAATTTGGATGATCAGTTTATTTCTTTATCTGTAATCTGCATGAAATTGTGGCCGAGAGGATAACGGTGCAGTATTAGTAACTAAAACATACAGAGTTCGAATCCCGTCAGCAGAACATTTCACGCTTATTTTACTTTTATTTTTTTTGCAATCTATGTGTACAGAATGCTGCTTAAGTAAAAAAATCCTTTGTATTTCACTCATCTTCAAATAGCTTAATTTAATAGCCAAGAACAAGTTTTAACTTATAGTAGGAGGTCTTTGAATAATTCAGAGAAACCAACAGCTATCCCATACGTGTTTTCAATTACACGAATTCTACGGGTCTAATTTTAATAATAATAACGCAAAACAACTTTATTTTCAAAATAAATATCTTATCAAAGGGTATATGTTTCTCCTATATAATAAGTTACAAGAAAAAAATCGTAATAGATTAATGGCTATCACTAGCTTTGAACTTAGATCTCCTGAGCACACCGTACAACCCGCTAAGTAGATGGCAGGTTTGTTGTGTAAGGCAGTTCGAAGCGCGTTTTGTGTTTTGCAACAAGGGTACGTATTTGTTATATTTTGTATGTTTTCCATTGCCTTTGGGGTGATCACTTACACGTGTCGTTAAAGCGATGAATAAACAATTAGAACATACAATTTATGTTCCCAGAAATGCCATATAACTCGAGAAAACAGTTTTTATGTGCGCGGTGTTTGCAAAAATGTTGAAATTATCGCCTTTTACGTTAAATACTCAACTTAATTCGTGGTTTGGAACAATTCGAAATCATTGGATAATCACTTCAATCCTTGCTCAATTGATCTGTCGTTTCAGTTTCGTAAAATGTACATTTTCTGTGAAGATACAAAGTTTTTAATTCAACGAGGTATCAAAAAAATGCTAAAGAAGCTTGCAGTTCCGATTTTCAAATACTAACGTCTAGGGCAGTTTGCAATTGTTCAATGCTAACGTAGAGGCAGGTCAATACTAACGACGACGGCAGTGACTCAAATTACTTTATAGGGATATTTGACCCCTTAGGATGATTTGAATGCTATAAATGCTATCCAGATTCATACCTGGCTGTATTCCACGTCCGTTTCATCAAATACCACCCGCATCTAGTGTTTTTATTCCATTATTTTCGGTAAACATGATTAAGATACAAAATCCAGCATTAAGCAATCACTGATTGTCTTAACAATCAAGTTAAGTTAAAAGCTTCTGTATTTATTTATAACAGTCGGATTATTTAATCAGTCATAAATTACAAATATATCTTGAAGCATGTATCTTATAACAGTTCGGTATCACATGTATATGCCCCCCTCTCTCTAACGTAAATCATGTTATTTTATTTTCATCATTCCTTGCGAAGTTGCGTACCCTTAATGACGTCATCACGAAGCAAGATTATTTATAACATCCGGGCGGCGGATAAACAACGAGTCGTGGCATAATTTCATTAAATCTACTTTATCACTTGACGTAATGAAAGAACGCGTATTTGGATTTCATGTTATTAGACAATGTTAAAATGGTCTCTTCGATGATACCTGACATACTAGGTGTCAGTTTTATTTGTTCTTGCCCATTGTTTGTGGAATGGGAATGGCGAAGTTAATTTTAGAAGCCGAAGCCTGACAACAACCTTTTTCTTCACTACCTTCTATAATTTGACCAATATTTCTTGGATCACCCATAAATCTTAGGAATTTCCCTTTAAACAGTCTATATCCTACATCACAAAACTCTCTGGTCTCTGGTCGGATGTCATGGGCGGATCCAGGATTTCCGGTTAGAGGGGGCGTAACAAATTTGTTAGGCTCAAGGGCATAGTCCTGCATGGGCGTAGGAGCGTCTTTAACATTACAACACTTTGTTCATGGAAGCGCATTTTGGTTATATCTATATAAACAACTTAGTTTAGGATTTTTTGGCAATTTTTTTATTACATGGAACCTGGAAGACGATCATTTGAAATAGGATGGACCGGGGGCTTGCTCCCCCTGGAAATTTTCTAAACGACGGATCAATCTGGTGCATTCTGTGCGTTCTGAGAATACCTTATTTGGTGTTAAACAGGACACGTTTTATTATTAAATACAGAACAGTACTTAGATTAATCGTCATGAAGTGTTTGCACAAGTGCCCGATTATATCTAATTGACAACCTTTAAAAGCAATATATGAGGCGGGAGTATTTATAAATATAAAAAATATTTATGGAGTGTATTTTCGCACAGAAACACATTTTCATAGATTGAAGTTACATTGCGAGCGAAGCGAGCAAAAATGTTTTTTGTCAGTAAAAAAGTAATATAAAAATGTTCACGTATGTTATCTGCACTGAATCATAGTTTTACAAAAACTCGCTTTACAAAATTAATGATATTATTAAGTATCTAATTGCAAAAGTAGGGGGGCCTGGGGGGCATGCTGTGACGGGAAAATTTTCAAAACGAGGGATCAATCTGGTGCATTCTGGTGGTCTGAGATACCTTATTGGCTAGTAAATAGGGCATGCTTTATTACATAACCAGACTAATTTATTTCTTTAAAGTCTACAGTGTTTCATTCATTGCAGTTTGATCCAGTATATAGGCGTACTTGTAGCATCATCTTTTGTGGACGCGCCCCATTTTTCATAGATTAAAGCTAATTTTGCAAATGTATATGGGTCCATCTCTCATTACTGTGATTAAATCTGAAGTTGAAGAATAAAGATCAGAAATCTGATCTTGAAATGCTGAAACAATAATTGTTGCAGTTTCAAAACCTGTTGAAAAAGGATATCTCATTGTGTAAGACGATACCCGAAGCGCCCAATATAGAAAGCTATAACGTAACGCACAGAACTCGAACCTCTAAACGTTGCGTCAAATGACGTTGTTTTGTTGACTTGACGCGAAAAGCGTTTATTGCATTAACCATTTTTAGAAGATAAATACTCCTTTATGTGCATAATCTATTGTTACTCCTGTGTTAACCAAACACGTTGCTACGGTTTATATTTGGTTAGCATAATTAACATTGTAAGTTGATAAGAAACTATAACTGAATACAAATGTGCGACGTTAATTCTCGCAAATCTGACAAAATCAGTAAGCGAAGAAAAAATAGCTTGTCATTAATAAGCACAGGAAAGCACATACTAGAAAGCGAAAATTGCCAATCTGGGCGATTACCAGGTTTGTTATATATCCGATTGATCTACTTGACAAAAAATGCCGTTAAGTAGGGTGGTATTTGATGAAACGGACGTGGAATACAGCCAGGTATGAATCTGGATAGCATTTATAGCATTCAAATCGTCCTAAGGGGTCAAATATCCATATAAAGTAATTTGAGTCACTGCCGTCGTCGTTAGTATTGACCTGCCTCTACGTTAGCATTGAACAGTTGCAAACTGCCCTAGACGTTAGTATTTGAAAATCGGAACTGCCAGCTTCTTTAGCATTTTTTTGATACCTCGTTGAATTAAAAACTTTGTATCTTCACAGAAAATGTACATTTCACGAAACTGAAGCGACAGATCTATTGAGGAAGGATTGAAGTGATTATCCAATGATTTCGAATTGTTCCAAACCACGAATTAAGTTGAGTATTTAACGTAAAAGACGATAATTTCAACATTTTTGCAAACACCGCGCACATAAAAACTGTTTTCTCGAGTTATATGGCATTTCTGGAAACATAAATTGTATTTACTAATTGTTTATTCATCGCTTTAACGACACGTGTAAGTGATCACTCCCAAAGGCAATGGAAAACACATAAAATATAACAAATACGTACCCTAGTTGCAAAACACAAAACGCGCTTCAAACTGCCTTACACAACAAACCTGCCATCTACTTAGCGGGTTGTACGGTGTGCTGAGTGAGAGTCAACAAGTACATCCACAGAACCATGCATTGCTTGAAATATATGAATTGGTCAGGCCATACTTCTATATAGTATGATCCTCAATCTTTTTGGGGATATACCCTGCTTATTTATAGATTGTTTACAAAATTACGTCACTGTCAAAAATCGTTGGTCGGATAGTAGTATGGTGTTAGTCCTCTCTGTGCAGTATTTTAAAATAATACGTAAAATATCTCCTGCACAGAGAAGGACTAGTTAAAAAAAATCTGCATACAGTAAAAATTTTGTGGGGTAGGCTCAGTGATGTTTAGGGGGGGGGGAGGGATGGAACCAGTGTGCACATTTGGTCAATTTTATGCCCCAGCAATGGCATTGAGTTTTTGGTTATTAATGATTGGTGGGTAATAGACCTACACTAGGTGTAGGTCCACACCCATCAATAGACGAAGTTGTTTCCTATTCGTATTTACTGGTTTTTGGGGTTTAGGGGATTTTAATATGGACCTCAGGCAGGATTGTGATATATTAACACTTAGATCCCGCAGCAGAGGTTACAGGCATGTTTGTAATGGGATCAGCCTCCTCTCTGTGGGCACCAGGCGGGCTGACCGCTGAATCTGGACTTAGCCTTAGCTATTGATTCAGCATCTCAGTCCGCCCAGGCCCACAGCATAGTCTGAGGGGGAATGTCATGTTTTGAATATTGCTGGGGCCAACACACAGAACTCAGAAAGTGGTACCCTAAATGAACTGCAGGGCCCCGGTGGTGAGAGTCTTATAAACTTGTCTTATTGGGTAGTGTCTAGTGACTTGCACTACATAATATTGCCCGGTGAGACTGTGACCTAATATGGACAATAAATTGTTCCATCACTTAGGTCTCTTCCGGGCAATATGCTCTCACCCACAGGGCCCATTAGTTAAGTCCAGATGGAATAAGGACTATTTCTGGAGTATACTCCAATATATAAAGAGATATAGTCGGTTTAAGTACCCGGCTATATATAAATACATGTAGTTGTATAATAGAAGTGAATATATATATATATATAATATACTTGTGTCTTTGAAATATGTTTTTGAAAGTGAAACCAAATGATCTTGGGTTTTGAACTTGTTGATATTGTGTATTGAAGTGAAAGTATATATATATATAATATACTTGTGTCTTTGAAATATTTTTTTGAAAGTGAAACCAAATGATCTTGGGTTTTGAACTTGTTGATATTGTGTATTGAAGTGAAAGTATATAGATATATAATATACTTGTGTCTTTGAAATATTTTTTTGAA
This sequence comes from Spisula subtruncata, assembly GCA_963678985.1. Taxonomy (NCBI): domain Eukaryota; kingdom Metazoa; phylum Mollusca; class Bivalvia; order Venerida; family Mactridae; genus Spisula; species Spisula subtruncata. Next base: position 41,408,320 of record OY787668.1, read on the forward strand.
AGTGAAACCAAATGATCTTGAGTTTTGAACTTGTTGATATTGTGTATTGAAGTGAAAGTATATAGATATATAATATACTTGTGTCTTTGAAATATTTTTTTGAAAGTGAAACCAAATGATCTTGAGTTTTGAACTTGTTGATATTGTGTATTGAAGTGAAAGTAGACATAGTATACTTGTGTCTTTGATATAATTGTTTTGAAAGTGAAAGTGAAACGAATTTAATTTTTCGGAAGTGAAACCAACGTTGTTTGTGTTTTGAAATTGATAAAATAGCTTTGAAGTGAAGTGAAGGTTGAATATTTGAATTGAAAGTTCATTCATGTAATGAAGTGAGTATAGTGATGTTGTGAAATAAAGCTTGGTTTGAACTGAATTCGAACGTATATATTTGCGATATAGTGAAAGTAAAGTAAGCATGGCTAAATATCTATCGGATAGAGAGTTGAGACAACTAAGGCAAGTGCGTCAACAGGATTCCATGCGATTGAGTGAGCGACACGTTCCCGACAAAGAACAACTCATTGACAAATTTAAGAAGCAAAGAGATGCCGTGTTAAGAAACAGACGTAGTGACAGCACAAGAAGGAAGGATTCGAACAATGATGAAGGCGATAATGGAAATATATTGGAAATAGAGGACCTCCACACTGCAACACCATCGAAAAATAAGAAATTTAGACAAAAAAGTACAACAGAAATGGCTGAATCGTACAAAAACATAATGAGGGAAAGGGATACGCTTGTAAAGGAAATGGAATGGCTAAACGACAAACTTACACAAAACATACATCAATGTGAGAATTCTGAGGACAGAATTTCTGAAAAGGAGGAGGATGAGGAAGATGATAATGATGATGATGATGATGATGATGATGAAGAACTCAAACTCAAACAACAGATAGCCGATATGAAGATAAAGGAGGAAGTCTTACTTAATGAAATCAAGGAGAAGGAGAGAAGAAAAAGGATCGAAGTAGAACAGAAGGAAACCAGACGACTAAATAAGATAAAAGAAGCATCGAAAAGGGAAAGAATGACCAAATTAAAACACGAAAGAGACAAAATACACCGAAGCATTGAACAAAGAGAAAATACACTTGTCAATTTAGATGAAGAATTTAATGACACATATAGGAAGCGAGAAGAAGATCGAAGCTATCAACGACCAATATCATCATTGAAACCGACAATACCAAAATTGACCGAGAACACCTTTGAAGAATGGCAGCTAGAAGTGTATGCAGTGATCAACTCCAACATGTATGATGAGGAAATAATAAGACAAGCAGTACGAAATTCACTGACAGGAAATACAAGGAAAATTCTGTTTACCATGGATTCAACAGCTTCTACCACGCAAATTGTTCACAAGTTAGAAAATATTTATGGAAACGTCCGATCTGGAGAATCCGTCATCGAAGAATTCTATCAATCATCACAAAGCAAGAATGAGACAATTTCAGACTGGGGAATACGACTTGAGGGACTTATTCAGACAGCAGTCGACAAAGGACAGGTGATGCCGAACCAAAGGGAGCACATGCTGAAAACAAGATTTTGGAGACATCTATATAATACAGAATTGAGGTCTGCTACAAGAATTTTTTATGAAACGACCGACAACTTTGAAGAACTAAGACGATTGATTAGACACGAGGAAATGGATATGAGATACGACAATGAAAGAAGGAAAACAGCAGCTGTAAGCGTAAAGAGCCAATACTGTGAACAGAATGACATGATCAAACAGTTGGTGGAAGACATGAAAGAGATGAAAGTAAAACTGGAACAGATCGGGAAAGAGCAGACAGTGACCAATGATAACCAATACCAACCTTATTATAGAGAAACAGATAGAGGTAGAAGCCGGTTTAGAGGAACCTACAGAGGCAGACGAGAATACAACAGAGGACGAAGAAACTACCAATAGGAAAATGTGTCAGAAGAACCTTTAAACGACCAACAGCTCTGATCGAAGAGGCGGATCAGAGCACGCCGAAGACAGAAAGCCTCAATATGAACAGAAAACAGAATGTAATGAACAGATTGATTGGGCCAGCAAACGTCACAACAATAGAAATAGAGGGCATGACATCAAATGCTTTAATCGATAGTGGAGCCCAAGTCAGCACAATTAGTGAACTGTTTTATCTGCAAATGAATCCAAGACCAGAGTTACAATCAATGGAAGGAATTGGGATTGACGTTAAAGGAGCTAATGGAGGTAGTATACCATACATAGGCTACATTGAAGCAACTATTCGTATCATCAATAAAGAAATTCACACATTAATGCTTATTACTCCAACAGAAAATAACCAAATCGAAGATGTACCCGTACTGATAGGAACTAACGTAATAAGAGAAATGAAAGATCAGAGTTTGGACAGCATACCACCAGAATGGAAATCAGCATTGTTTCAGATGTCGGCAGATGTAGGAAGAGTTACTAGCACGAAGCAGATCACGTTGCGTCCGGGAGAAACAAGAACTGTAACTGGATTTCTGAGAAAACATAAAGACGTCGATTCAGCGATTACAGAACATGGAGATGAAGCCAAGCACAGTGCAATCATTTGCCCAAGGATGGTGGAAGTTAAGTCTGCCGGAAGAAATGCAAGGATTCCAGTAAGACTGTGTAACGTGACTGCACTGCCAATAAAGATTCATGCCAAACAGGAACTGTGCAAGTTAAGTGAAGTAACAGTAATTCGTGACCCTATGGTTGAACAGAAAGGAAAAGAAGCGAACCAATCACATAGTAAAGATACAGAACCGACCATACCTTCTAACAATCAACATGAAATCAACTTGGGTAATGTGGATCTAACAGAGCATCAAAGAGAAAGATTTCTTAATATATTCGAAAAATGGAATAATGTGATCCCAATTTCATCAAAAGACTTAGGATTTACAGATAAAGTCAAACAAAAAAACCTAACTAACGAAGAACCATTTAAGGAACCATATCGAAGAATACCACCTGGAATTTACCACGAAGTTAAAGAACATATACAAGAAATGCTGGCAGCAGGTGCTATCAAAGAGTCCAAGAGTCCTTTCAGTTCAAATGTAGTCATTGTTAGAAAGAAAGATGGAACGATCAGGCTATGTATTGATTTCCGGAAACTCAATTCAAGAACCAAGAAAGATGCCTATGCCATTCCAAGGATTGATGATACCTTACACACCTTGTCTGGGGCCAAATACTTCTCTAAGTTAGATTTGAAGTCTGGGTATTGGCAAGTAGAGATGTAAGAATCAGACAAAGAGAAAACAGCGTTCCATGTTGGTGGTGTTGGATTCTTTGAGTGTGATAGAATGCCGTTTGGGTTATGCAATGCACAAGCTACGTTTCAACGACTGATGGAACGATGCATGGGTGATATCAACCTGCAGGACTGTTTAATCTACTTGGACGATATCATTATCTTTTCCAAGGATATTGATTCACACATAGACAGGTTAGATAGAGTGTTTCAAAGACTATCGTCATACAACTTGAAAGTCAATTTGAAGAAATGTGAATTTTTCAAATCCAAGATGACTTACTTAGGACATGTGGTGTCAGCCGATGGAATTCAAGCCGACCCACAGAAGCTAGAAGCAGTACTGACTTGGCCAGTTCCCCGAAGTGTAAAAGACACCAGGAAATTCCTTGGATTCGTCGGGTATTACAGACGTTTCATCAAAGGTTTCTCCAATATAGCACGACCGTTGAATGACCTACTAATTGGACATCCAATTGGAAATACCAAGAGTAAACAGAAAGACACCAAGGTTAGGAAAGTTCCGTTTAATTGGGGTGAGAGTCAACAAACAGCCTTCAACAAACTCAAGCAGAAACTGATAGAGCCACCGATACTTGGATATGCTGATTATGCATTGCCATTCACATTACATGTGGATGCGTCAACACGTGGACTTGGCGGTGTGCTTTACCAAAAGCAAGACGGTAAGCAGAGAGTGATAGCTTACGCCAGCCGCTCACTGAAGCCCTCTGAGAAGCATTATCCGGCTCACAAGCTCGAGTTTCTCGCCCTTAAGTGGGCAGTAACCGAAAAGTTTCACGACTACCTGTATGGCACGAAGTTTGAAGTGGTTACTGACAACAACCCTCTCAACCCTCTCAACCCTCGACGCCACAGGCCAAAGATGGATATCGGCACTTGCGAACTACGACTTTACTCCCACATATCGAGCTGGTAAACTCAACGCAGATGCAGATGGCATGTCGAGAATTCCAACGACACTAGAGGAAACAGTGGAGACTGTTGTATCGGCGCTATCCATAGCTGCAGAAGCATCAGCTGAAGAACTTCCCCTTGCATACAGTATAGCCACACCAAGATCCATTGCAGTGGTAAACAACCCACCAGAAGTCCCTCCTGAATTGATAAGAGCACATGCTTTGAGCTCCAAGGATTGGAAGTGTGCACAGCTGGCAGACCCCGTTATATCCCAGTTATTTGAACACATACGAGAAGGCACGAGACCCTCTGCTAAGCAGAACTCGGATACATTTTCTCCTGTGCTCAAATATCTGCGAGATTGGGACAAGTTGGAGTTTAATGATGGCGTCCTGTATCGACATGGAACCAATCCTGATCAAAGACAGCTTCTCCTTCCAGACAACCTCAGAAGCGATATGTTCCAAGCCCTACACGACGACCTTGGTCACCAAGGTCGGGATCGAACCTTGTCGCTCTTCAAACAGAGATTCTACTGGCCTGGGATGGACTCGTTCATACGGGATAAGGTAGCCACATGTCCAAGGTGTATTAGACGCAAGACGCTACAGCCGAAGAGTGCCATGGTTGGTATAACATCCAAATCGCCAATGGATTTGGTTTGTATAGATTTTCTGAGTCTAGAGAGATCAAAAGGAGGTCAGGAACATATATAAGTGATCACAGACCACTTCACCAGATATGCTCAGGCATTTCCGACTACAAACCAGACAGCAAGGACAACCGCCAAAGTTTTATTCGAAAAGTTCTTTGTTCATTATGGTTTTCCGGCCAGAATCCATAGCGATCAGGGAGCTAACTTTGAATCCTCACTCATCAAGGAGTTATGTCAGCTTGCTGGAATTGTCAAATCAATAACAACGCCCTATCATCCAATGGGAAATGGTATGGTCGAGAGTTTCAACCAGACTCTGCTGAAGATGCTTGGGACATTGGAAATGGAGCAGAAGGTGGATTGGAAATCTCACGTAGGTCCCCTTGTCCATGCGTACAATGTCACCACTCATCCCAGCACTGGATTCTCGCCATACTATTTAATGTTTGGACGAAACCCCAAGTTGGCAGTGGACAGTTTGATGGGGTTGAACGGCAACGATACAGAATCAAGGTCACAGAATGAATACGCCAGAAAACTTCGCCAACGTCTGTCATCAGCATATGAGAAGGCCAAAGCTACTGCTGCGAAATCATCACACCACAACAAACAGCAATATGATCGAGGAGTCCATGCAGCGTCAGTACAACAAGGTGATCTTGTGCTTGTCCGTAACGTCACGTTGCGTGGCAAGCACAAATTAGCTGATAGATGGGAAGAAGAGCCCTATGTAGTCATCGCCCAGAGGTACAAGGACCAACCCGTATTTGACGTCAGGAAGAATTGCACTGGTGCACGACGGATACGACGTCTACATCGTAACCTATTGCTCCCACTTGGTATGACGTCAACGCAGCCAAGAGACAGGTACGTCATACCACAGAGAAGAGTGCAGCCTACATCCACCAACACCAACAGCGAAGACGAAGTATCATCATCAGATGAGCCAACCAGCCCACGACCACAGAGGCTTAGAAGGAAACCACAGTGGCAAAGATCTGATGAATGGGTAGTATAAGGTAGAATACATGTGCTAGTTACTTTAGCATCGCACCGATCAGTTGTACCATGAACCAGATATATACAGCATTCGTTATTTATGTTTAGTTATCAGCACGTTTAATCGAGCATAATTGACTTGTTTTAATGTACATATTTGTAATGAAAACATTGTTGTATTTTTAATTTGAGTGTACCATTGGATGTACTAGTACTTAGTTGAATAAATCAATGATTTACTAGTACTTTACTATTATATGTTCAACGAGTGAAACTCGGGTGAAACATATCACTTGATTAGTCTATATATATGTTTAGTATATGATTTGCATGCCATGTATAATCTGCTTATTGTTATAACACTTTGCATCGTTGGACAGTGATTATATATTTACTGCTTTGGAATAAATAGTAAAAGTACTTGTAACCCTTTGCGTTGGATTTAGCCACATATAGTTGCATATCTTCATTTTGAAGAGTATATCTTGAACATATTTATATTGATCATAGTGTTTAGATCATATTGTGAAGGCACATTTGACTTGATATTACCATTATAGGATATTATGCAGATTAAGGGTACAGTACTGGTTATTGCATTCAACTTCCGTTATGGTAAGTTGCAGTAGCAGACGATGCAGTTATGAAGTTACTATCAAGGAATTAATCAGATTATGTCTGTATATTCTTTATATGTATATGTTATTTTCTTGCATAATTATGAATATTATGTCTATTATGATTATGCGTATGAACTTTATAAGTGTGTTTATATTTGTATAAGTGTGTTAAATGTTATATATAGTTTCATTATGGTTGAAGTGTCGGGACGCCACTTTCCTAAGTGGGGGGTATGTGTCGTAGGGTAACATCCATATTTTAGTGAGTCTATGTAGTTTTTGATAGTTTAGTAGTAAATAGTAGTAACATTTAGTAACATCTCACCTAATATTTAGTAACATCTAACCCTAATTAACATTCATAGTCAACTTTAACCTTTTCGTATATATAATACGTACTAACCCTTCCGGGCCGCAGTAATCGCCCGCCATTGAAAGAATAAGAAACTTTGTTGTAATACCAATTTTTGTAGGTTTTATTTAAAACCTGCAGGTAACTATGTTGTTTTTATATTGTTTTGTATTGTTGTAATTTATGTTTCTAATGTATTATTTAATAGAATGGATCTTCTTATACTTTAGACCGATATACAATGTACTGACGTTATAATAACAAATATCCTATATATATTTAGTAAACTTTAAACATGTTAATTTAAGCAATCAGATGATCCATGGTTTACATATTAGTGTTTTATTGTATTTCTAATTAATTGCAGGTATCCCATGGTATATATATTAGTGTTTTATTGTATTCATAATTAATTGTAGATTGCTGAGATTCATGAGATTGATGCTATTGATGATATTGATGATATTGATGAGATTGATGATACCGGTAATAGATCATAGTAACTGAATACAGTGTTGTTACTACATTATCCGACCCTAGCTCTACCCCACCTAAGTGGACAGAAGCCCCGTGACATATTGTATGTGCAATAATGCACACATAGGTATCATATTCACTATAAACTTAGTGAAGTGTCCCTTGTGGGCATTTAAATGTTGTACAAGTTTAGCTATGTAGGGTTTAGCTATGTCTGTGGCTAAAGTTATGCACCATGCAGTCAATGTTATACTCTCCCGTGAATTAGACAATTTAAATACTTTGATGTCTTAATCCCTACCTTGGAGACAATGATTACTGTCTACATCCCCGTGGTCAGGACATCTTATCACGTAGTAATTCCCGGTTCTTGGAACCCGACCAAAGTTTATTCCCCGGGACTCGGAGTCGATAAGGTTGACAAATTCCTGTCTGTTGGAAAGTCTCGTCTGTCAAATTCCCTCTGTGTTGCCGTCGCACCCGGGCTGGCATAATTGTTCGTTGACTCGTTTTTAGTTCTATTTTCATACTCAGTTGTGTGTTGAGCATTGTGCCATGTGATTGTGATACGCGTATGTATACACAATCTTACTAAACTTACAGGTAACTGTATCGTTGAAAACGAAGAAAAAAAGAAAACTTTTTTTGAAAATTAATATTCTCCTTTTAATATTTTCCTTTATAGAAAAATACAAATTAAAAAACTATTTCTTTTCTTTTTTCTTTTTTCAACGTAGCAGGTCTTTATCTGTGACTAAAGTACAAAGATCTCCCTACGGTAAGTAAAGTGGTGTATACGTAAGGATATGACTTTAATAAGATTGGTCATGTACATATATGTGTAGTTTCTGTTTTCCGTGCTCGACTACTTCAGTTGAGTGCTACCTTCTCTGTCCGAATTGTCATAATATTGTCTTGATGGTTTGCTTATATTCTGACCACTGAGGTAGGGCGCGCGCCTCGGGCTCGAGAGGTCCCGGGTTCAACCCCGTCTGGACCACTGGTTAATTTCTCTGAGCAAGAATAAGTTAACCAACCACTCCACCAATTGGTACCTGTGAGGACAGTATCTATTCCTGGGCGTCACAGATCGATGTTGAGAGAAATAATCACCTCAGGGAGACACGAACGTAGGTTTCCATAGGTAGCCCAATGACCAGGGGAAGTTAAAATGTCAAAGGGTGCTTGGGTGGCTTAACAGCTGAAAGGAACCTTTTAAACAACTTAGCTGTGTTCCTCTTTCAGCATTTGTTTTTCAAGTAGGACAATCATTACTTTACGGTTGGGTATAGATCGACCAATATCATGCCAATAAATAAGCTTTGTTAAGATGTAGAGATACATAGATAAAAAATTATCTCTGACATTTAGACAAACCTTTGATTTAACGGTTTTTACTCTAGAAATATCACGGAAAATACCTAGAAAAAAACGGTTCCCTGACTCGGCATGAGTTCCAAGAATATCCGTGTTTCGTCAAGGGCGAGAAAAATAAAACATTTTATATACTTACGTAGTGAACATGTTGTTCCCGTTCGTTTTTTTTCTGTCAAATTTAAGTCATTTTACATGTTGTAACACAGACTAAACATATTAGTAGTCCAATGTATGTGCATATAACGTACGTTACGTCGTCTCCTATGAAACGGCGTTTCAAACGTCAAAATAGGTGTCACACCGGTGGAAAGTACTTCCGGGTCGTAGTATGCTAAAATAGTCCCTTTCAAAAATGCTGATTGTTGACCAAATTACATGAATGTAGATCAAATATGACCTGCATGCTAACTTTTAAGAGTGTTTAATTGTTATTTTTCGAATTATCTTTCCCTGGCTGGAGACTGACAATTTATGTGTGCTTCAGTCAAGTCAGCTTTTGAGGCATGGAAAATAGCGTTGTCCTTCCAGAATCCCTGCAGTAGCTCGAAAACGAAACTATCGACATGCCATTTTCTCCAGCTTATTTTTGATAACAGGGATTGCTTTTTATGGAAACGGCCACAGAAAATCACCCGGAATGTCAGTGAAACGGAGGGAGAGATGCGAATTTGGGTCATTTTGCATTAATTTGCATGGCAGAAAATTCACCGGTGTGACACCAATACGTCAGTCTTTGACATGACGTCACGGTGTTCGCGTGCTTCGGTACATATGTCATTGTGTATAGATTGTAAATTTGTTTTGTTTTTCATCCATGTTCACTAATTTGTTGTAATAATTACTCCACGTTTGTTTAATTGTATTTTTCCCATCCATTATTACTGTTACTATGTAAGTGATTTATCCATGTTAATAATGTCATTTGTACCCGTCGTTAAATACTTCTGCTAAATTTAATAATCTAATTTGTGTATATACATACGGAAGCCCTGGATACGGAAGCCCTGGAGGGACATTTATAATTTAACAATTATTAAACAATTATTACCTATTACTTGCCCTTTATTACCTAATACATATAACTTATTATTTATAAGTTATTGACACGCGCCATATTTTGCGGCAAACAGGCACGATGAGCCATTGAAGATGGACATGCGTTACAGAAGGTATTAAAATCTGGTTATTTGAATCTATATTATAAATTAAATCATACTATTGTTGTTAGCATCGATGTAGAATTGAATTGATAAATTCTGGCTCGAAATTGGGGAGAACGAAAAATCATTTTTAGGGTGTCCGTTGGCATGCGCTCAACTGGATTTGTTTTTAGTTCTACGACATCGTTAGTGCGTTTTGCAACTATTTTGTACCACCGTTAACTCTGCTTTGCCATTCCCAGCTTTATGCAAATGCATCCAATGCAGTGCATGGAGTCCAAGGCATGCTCCCAAGAAACTTTTAATTTTAGAACTTCATTGATGGATTCTGGAGTGCTCTCAGACTATGTAGGATGCAAGAGTTAATTAGCAAAAGTGTCTTCTAATCACATGTGCTATTAGTCTGTGAAGTTCATGGGCCTAGATATAGGTTAAATTTCTAAACCTGGTTTGCATAACCGGGGTGGCCCTTATCAAGCTTCAGGCCAAATAACAATGTGCTAATATTTGGCAGGGTTTATCAGTTTAGTTTTGTTTCATTCTTTGTGTAACTCGGTCAGATGTTGCTTCTCAATTAGTTAACCCTTCAAACCATGACTGTTAAAAATGTAAATAATTTGGCAGTTCATAAGGGAGAAAGAGGTCTGGTGCTGGGCCTTCCCAGGAAAGATAGTTAGGGAATCTGCTCATCTGTCGTAAGTGACATAGCATTTGAAATTGCCATTTAAACCAATCAACCACAAACAATCAGTTTTAGGTAATAAATTTAAAATAATAAGTTTTAAATAATACATGTTAAATTATAAGTATTAAGTAATACATTTTAAATTATAAGTTTTAAGTTATAACTTTTAAATAAAAAGTTTTAAGTTATAAATTTTAAATATTAGATAAATAATAATAACAAATAAGTACAGTCTTATATATTTTAAATAAATTATTATGTGCTTTTTTCAGAGCGTGGGTTCATATGAAAGACGTGGTCGTGGATGGAGAGGAAATCAGAATACAAGGTGCAGATACGCTAGCGGCCTTTCAGGAGACGTATTGAGGAATGGAGGGGAAAAAATAATGAAAATCGTTGTGAATGAACGTATTGAAGAAGGACAGACATTATACTTTAAGAATGTTATTTAGAGCATTGACCATGTGACTTGCGTTTACGACATATTGTGTTAAAGTGTTTATGTGTCCAAGTATGGTGTTTTTGTTTTGAAATTTAAATAAAGTAGTTAGCAGTCTATTGCTTTATTGTATTTTATCTCGAAGATACATCAGTTATACAGGTCAAGAATCTTCAAGTGGCTGTCTCATATTTGACCCTAATGGAGTGGCAGAGGAATGCCTGACTCACCTGTCGCCAGGTGATAAGAAGTGTTCGTGCTGTCAAGGATATTCTCCTACATAGCTTGATTTTTATATAGCATCATGGGGCATTCTAATATAAATTGCTCTAATAATGGCACCAGATCATTTTGAAACCACCGCAGGGAATTGCAAGTTCCCACATACTTATATTTAGACTAGTAAGCATTGATGCGGTGAATATGATAACGGAGTCATAATTTGGGCAATTCATAAAGAAGTCCTTTAAAATGTTGATATATGGATAATATGAAAGCCTATTATAGAAGTTATGGCTGGGGTAGCTCCATCACGCTTGAATTTGTTCACTCGCAGTGGCTTTGTCAAAATAACGGTTGTAAAAGCATGTGTGCTTTTAGTGCCACAGTCAGCTCAGAAAATACAAGTAACACGCTTCAATGTTTTTATTGATTCAATATGGTAATTAACAAAATAACAAAACATTTAGGATTGGTCATTAAACCTTTAACAACATACATCATTATACGACTATGTCCGGTCAATTCACATCTCTATTTCTGCATGGATGCATAAAACAAATTGTTTCTTTCGTCATATCCACCAATGTGCCAAATATCATTTTAACCTTTTGTACAGTCTCTTTGTATATGTGGCATTCGAGCCTTTCATTCAGGAACAGCACATACTAAAGTCTTCTAAAACAGATACATTTTTTACTAAGTTGTTTTTTTCTCTCTATCAAGTATCTCAAGTTTCTTGCGACGTAAGAGTAAATATCCACAAAGATGTAAAGTATTTACTTCCAATGCCGCATTCTCAACAACATTATGTTCACAAAACATTAGAAGAACAATTTCACCAAACTTAAACTCAGCGTCAACGTATTCCATCACCAAGTTAAGTCCAGGATTGTGCATTTAATTCTCTGATGGCAGATATCGAGGCACCACATCTCCTGTGTGACTTATTCACCACATCAACACTTTCGAGAAAAGTACAGTGCTTCCACTCCAATACCTTTTCAACTTTCCTATAATTAATAATAATAATTTTACAAATTCACATTTATAAAGCCTGTCATCAACACTCTGGTGTTAATACTTTTGAACAACAGACATCTAACAATAATATATGAGTTTATCGTTTGGTAATTGTCATTACTATCAGTTTTTAATAGAATACTCATTTTAATCGTCCACTTACTGAGATGACCCTGTCAAGAAGTTAAACATACCATCATATATTGTTATAATATATTGAAGGTCATGATATCAAGTATCCACCGTGCCGACGTCGGAGCACTTTAACATCGGGATTTCGATGTCGGGTGTCGTATCGTCATTTGGTTTTGGTTGCCGACGTCGCGACATAGAATATCCATCGATAGTCACATGTTGGGCCAATGCCAAGTTCCCAGTTAGCTAGTTGGCGGTTGCGAACTTACAGCTTCGGCTAACTCGCGAACTTACAGCTCTGCCTAACTCAAACACCTTGGAAATGGACCATGAAAATAAAGCTTATTTAAAGTTGAATGACAACAAACATTACTCACCCCCAGTGACTTATTTCGCTTTGCAATGGATCTGAGTAGAACGCCTTTCACATAATTGTACTGGTGTTACGTTGTGTATATCCTTTTGACTAATCGACACGAGTCGTATATTTTATTTCCCGCCAGATACAGTAGTGTTCAGTAATAAATAATAAACTATAAATAATAAGTATTAAATGATAAATAATAATTGTTCCTAATTGTTAAATAATAAATGTCCCTCCAGGGCTTCCGTATATACACCATGTATACTTGTCATATAATCAAATTTGTAACATATTCCACCAGCAACTACTTTCCCCACCCGTTTATAAACAATTATTAGAATCTACATTACTTTTAACATAAAATGTTGTTGTTTTCTTGAAATATGTTCTCTCCTGTTGATAATCCTTATTACATGTCACACCGCCATTATCCATGTATATCATTTCAGTATTAGATTTAATGCACTTGTCATAACTATGTAATCTGTGGTGAAAATAAAGGATATGTTCTGTTCTGTTCTGTTCTGACAGCCTTTAGGTGACGTCCAACATAATAAATTACTTCAGTTTATATTTCAATTTGATAATTACTGTTGAAATATCCACTGCCTTCGTCAACCGTTGTTTCATAATGCTCGTAGCGTAAAGTACATATAGTAGAAAGTTATTGAAAATTAATGTAAAAGTTTCGTATTTTATTTCAAGATAATGACGTTCATCGAGCTACATGACGTCTTCAAGTTGCTATGTAACGCGTAGTATTGTAGTTATATACTACAAGTAAGCCATAGTCTACTCAGTGCAGTACACAGAAACCAAAGAGGCAAATTCTTTCTAGTGCCCATTTGAAACATTTTTTATTAAAAAAATGTGCATATGTTTGGTTATTTCTCAAATCTTCACCGTTTCCAACGCCTCGGTGTGCCTCTGTGTGTTTACGGGTCTGCTACTTGACGCCAAGAACATCTAGATTAAAAAAGTATATATATATATATTTCAATGGGAGGTAACCTAAGGGGAAAACTTGTACTATTAGTGTTTGAGTTTCTTCCCTTGGATTTATTTTTGCACGAAACGTTGCGAAATTCCACCAAAGAAGTTTTAGATTTGACAGAGAAAATGGCCCTTTTTCATTGACTCTTACTCTCTCAGTACTAGATGTTTGGTATTTCATAAGTAGTTGATATCTGGGAAAGACCTTTCATGTAGTATACAATAAGACATGTACAAATATACTAGGGTCTAAAAATAGAACATTTACGATTAATCTATTTATAAATACAATGTATATGGATCGTATCCAATCACAACAATCGATGACTGTCGGTGACAATTTAACCGCCACGCTGGAAGTAAAGACGAAACAACCAAATACGCTTTACCAAATACGCGCCAAGAATGACGGTAGGTTTCAAGTATATATTTATAAATACGAAAAAAATGCAATTGCAATCAACTTGCTTAAAAATCTTCGAACTGAACACGACGGTACAATAATAATTATTATATAGCTGCGAACTGATTAGGACACGCGTGCATAAAACAGCGAAATAGATTTGTTTTATTTATTTACCTAAAAAAGAATTTGTTTAATTGATTAAGATGGGTTTGTTGCTTTCTAAGTTGACGGAGCTGTTCACAGATTGGGGTAACACTCAGGCTCGAGTACTGATGTTAGGATTGGATGCTGCAGGTAGGTTTTACTTAAATCTCATTTTTATTAGTTTATTTGTGTTTTATTCCTTTACGTTAAGTAGTATATATGTTAATTGTTTAATGCTTATCATTTACAATTTCTATACATGGGGTTATAAGGTCTGGGTTGGTATTTATAAAGCATCTTAAGTGAAAACTTATAATTTTCTTAAAAGATCAAATTTTCCTTAAGTGTATCAGCTCAACAGGAAAGCTAATAATAATTATCAACTATTAATCACATTGTTTAGAAGCATTATGTAAAGAACTACTGTAATCACATAGAAAACATGGGCTATTTTTCGTTTCTTGTGAAATATGGGCAGCTCAATATTTTAACTTAAGTCAAAATATTTAAGTTTTTACTGAAAATGCTTTATAAATACCGGCCCTGGTCTTAATTATTCAGTGGTCTTGAAGTTTCTCTGACAGTTTAGAAATGGTCTCAGACAGACAGTTTAAATATGTTATGACCATACTAAACTGTGTATGATGTACGAGAATAATAACAGTTATCTGGATAATATGCTTCTTTATACTCCGATACGCCCTGTGACTCCATTGATAAAGTGTACATTATTTTCGTAAGTGTACACTTTTAGATTTGTAAGAAAGTTGTTTGTACAAAACATTTACTCAGAAAATAATTGGTCAATCATGACAAATCCGCTTATAACTACATGAACAGTTAAATAAATGACATACTGTAAAATCAATAATATTAGAGGGCCATTTAATTTCGTTAATTTTGTGGATGATTTCAACCACGAAAATCCTTTAAATTACATTGAACTTTCCACGAAATGGTCTTTTTCACCAAATCCACAAATTTTGTCGCATGGAAATTTTTTTTATTTTTACTCGTCAAAAACATGTAGCTAGAAAATTGTAAGTCCACCCAAAGATGGTGCAATATTAGACTGTACTACTGTAAAACCATCTTATTTGTGGCTTTTACTCGAATCAATAGTGTAGATAACTAAATCATGAACTCCAATATTCTTGATTTATTTAGGCCAGAACAAAATTTAGAGAAATTGTTTATTGTTTTGTAAACCGCAAAATGGGGAGCAAAATTTATATCATTGTAATGACCAAGAAAAGTAGAAATTTATTATAGCAATTGAAGCAAAGTTACAGAATATTCATACCAAGCAAATTTAATTTTCTTATTATTCCCAAGAAAAGCAGTGCTTTTACAGTATTTTTTAAAGTATTTGTAACAATTTAAGCGAATTTAAGATTTAGCTGTAAAAATTCATTGTGCAATTAATTACATGTACAAGAAACCTGAATATATACAGAATACAAATAGTTACTATAATTGTCTATCAGGTGAACTTTATTCTATATATTAATATGACTGTGAGCGTCAACATGGGCAGTACGAATATAACCTTGTTATGTGTATTAGAAATAAAACAATACCAATATTTTCCTAGAAATATGACAATTGTGAAAATAAGATGCATAAAGTTCTACCTTTGTGCACTAAGTCCTTTATCAATGAATGAAGAAAACTAGATGCAAGTGTATTATAAGAACTTATAAGGTGTATAAACACATTGACACTTGTGTGAATTTTAATCACAAGCTAATTAAACCTATGAATGGACATTTTTGGACAGTTAACTTAATCCCTTTGGTACATTATAGGCCAAGCACATTTTTACATTAGAACTATATTTTCTATGCTGCGAATGATGCTCTGTTCATGGATTGTGCAAGAAACTTTTGGATAACCATGGTCTCTCTGGGGATCATTTTGCTTTTTGTCGGAGTATAAGTCAGATACAGAACTTGTTATTGCTCAAAAGTGTCTTCTTACAAGTGTTATTGTACAGTTTCGGAAGGACGAACAACAAATTATCCTCGGCTTCGCCTCGGACAATTATGTTGTTTGTCCTTCCGAAACTGTACAATAACGCTTGAAACAAGACACTTTTGAACGAAAACTAGTACTGTATCTAATACATATTCGTACCTAACAGCAATGTACGTGTAACGTTACATCATAAACGAAAATAATGTCTGACATTAAGTTATATGGTTAACGGATTTAAAAACGCGACACTGGGATAAGTCAATTTGTACAAGCAATATGAAATAATATATTTTATTATCATACATGGTCTTGAAGGTCTATTTAATGCCGAAAGTTTGATACCCAAATATATGATATCGCCATCATATCGGATAAGTAATAATGGAATTATGAAATTAATAGGACATTAGCTCAGAAAATGAAAGTCACAGGTTTATCGAGAAAATTGGACCAACGCTCAATATGATCAACCTGCAATGGTAAAATAGAATCTGTTCTGTTCTGGTAAAATAGGTCAAGTAGATGGGTTATCACATGATTAAAATACCACAGTGACAAAATAAAGTCCCGAAACTGCTTCGCATTAAGCCTAGGTAAATTGTTCTACGCTAACAACTACCAATTGGCAAACAAGCGTGACTTTCATTTGCTAGAGCAAAATCTGTATTATGCATTATTTTATTTAATACTGATCGCATTTTTATCATATTTGTACCAAAATGTCGATGTTAAGTGCACCTTTACGATGATGCATGATACTATAAGCAATAATTGTGGTTTCCATTAGCAAATCTACATAACCCCACTGTCGCGTTTTTAAATCCATTAAGTTTATTTTCAACCAGTTATCATTAAATTCGCGCATTTAACCAAACTTGTTTAATTATATGTTGATTTTCCCTACTTTATTTCGATAAATATACACTGTAACACATGCATGCTATATCACTCTAGCTGTTGCAATGAGCTTATGGTATTGTTCCGTTTTCAGGAAAGACAACTGTTTTGAACAAAATCAAGTTAAATGAGACCGTTAGCACAATACCAACCATCGGGTTCAATGTAGAGACTGTTACACCCGTGAAGGGCCTCACATTTACTGTATGGGATGTTGGAGGACAGAAGAAAATACGGGGATTGTGGCATCACTATTACCAGAACGCTGATGGTAAGTCTCATATTTCATATCGTTAGCTTAGGTTCTACGACATCAAAACAGTGTGCAACCGGTTCAAAAATCGGATATTCACATTCGTCAGTCAATGAATATATTAACACCAAACACAACAAACCTTGATAGATCTTTATTTTTCAACGATACATTATTGTCTTCTTCATTTACCGAGTGTCGTAATGTCTTACACAACTGTTATGTCTTAACAATGTGTATAAAAGACAGAATATGCCAAGCCATTTTGGTACAATATAGACAACCTGCGTCATTGATGATTCAGTATATTAAAGTCAAACCACGATGAATAATAATTATGTAATAATTAAAAATATTTATATAGCACTTTATATAACAAGTCTCTAAAGCGCTTAACACGCGAAAGTCAGCTAGTTGACAGTTCATTAAAAGTTTAAAAAAAGTTCCCTTGGTTCATTGATGTGCAAATTTTAAACAGATGTGTTTTCAAAGTCTTTTTGAAGACTGTCAGAGAGTCAATGCGCCTCATATCCACAGGAAGCCCGTTCCATAAGATGGCAGCACATTTGTCGAACCGCTTTTCACCGTAATTTTGGAATGTTTAATAGCATAGCAGTGTCTGATCTTAAATACCTGGTTGACTGGTATTCATTAGTCAACTCATTCATATACATGCTCTGAGCGTTATCAAATGAAAGTGAAACTTGATAATATTCACATTAATCTTATTTTAGTGTTACATTATGAAAATAAAGAGATTGTTATTACAAATGTATTTTTATCATCATTTTAATCATTATTATTATTATTATCAGGCCTGATATACGTTGTTGACAGCTCAGATCGTGAGAGGATGGAAGAAGCGAGGGAAGAACTGTTTGGTATCATGGAGAGTGTCGGAATGAGGGGCGTGCCTGTCTGTATCATGGCTAATAAACAGGACCTACCCAGTAAGTGTACTAATACATGAAGAAGCTACATCTGAACAAATATTTATCATAGATAGATAGATAGTTTATTCAAGACCTGTCGTTCTACATGTATATACAATACATTTTCACATATTTTACAATGGTTTTAAATGGTTCATTTTTGTGCATATTTAAATTATTTTCAGATTTGTTTTCATTAAGTTACAATTTTGATGACCATATGCTACTATGAAGCTTTACCCGGTTGAGGGTGTAACAATGTCGCTTTGTACAGTTTGTATCACGGGTGTATTAACTGTATGCCTGTGCCATCGAGACATCTTTAAAAATGTCCCAAAATGATCGTTTTGTTATGTGTCTACAGTCCCAAAGTATTCAAATCTTTTACGTTTAAGATGCTTTGAGGGTTTCTACAATTACTGAGCAACTGCAGTTACGAAAACTAACCGGAAGGAAGTGGTATGTACAAGCTGCGTGCGCACCTACCGGTGAGGGAATATTTGACGGCATGACCCAACTGTCCGTTATGGTGAAAGAATATTTGAAAAACGGTAGCTCAAGTTGGTGAACAAACAGACATAAACTTGATTGTGATATTGAAGTAAGGGACGGATACCATATGCCTGTGTTCAGAATGACGTCATAAATGTGGCCACAATGTCATGCTCTTGGTACTATCAATGGTTTGGCCCAACCCAGTAAATGAATACCTACTGGACACTTCTGATGGCGATTCATACTTCCGTTCAATAACCGCAACTTCTCTGAGGAGAGCCGTTACTCTATATTGGTAGGTACACAACCGGTGCTGTGCAATGTGAAGAATGTAAGATCATGATTGACCAATGTACAAAATTTTGTTTGTACCGTAGAACGGTATGCTCTGCTGTTTCAGTTGAGCGATGCCGTCACTGTCCAATTTCTTAGTACAATATTCACATAATCTTTAGGTGTGACCTGAATGCATCAAACCAGGGGCCTTATTATTCACAAACAGTATAAGTCTAAAACTCAGACTTAGCCTTTGAATTGTCAAATGTTCTATTCGCTCTCATGTTGTTATAAATGTATCGAATTTAATATAAATGGGTATATATGTTCAGTAGGTAACAACAAATAATCAAGTCAAATTTCCAATGTTTAAATCTAACTGCAGAGAAATGGCAGGAATTATAAATGTTGTCAATTGTAAGTCTTAAAAGTCTTACAATGTTGGTGAATAAGGCACCAGACATCTATGTATAACAGAACTGTGATAAAATATTGACTTGCTGTAATATCCATTATATTGTTGTAAATTATTATTGTAATATAGAGGCTGTTAAATGTTGTTTAACGTGTTGAAATATAAATCATTTACAATAGTTTGTTATATGTTTATATGATAGTGTGATATATGGATAGTATCATAATTATAAATACAAATGTAATATAGTGTAGTTGTATACATTTGTGTTCAAAAGGTCAATCTGCATTTGAATATAATGTAACATGGATTAATTTGTTGATGTATGATTTTGCACGTATTGTTATAGTTTGCATTATACATGTTCTTCGCTGCATTCATTTTAATTACTATTCTATGCGTTGTTATACTTTTATACCAAAATAAATAAATGAAAAAACTTCATCGTCAGCGTCTTATTTACTTGCAGCTAGCCCGACAGATAAACTATTTATTGGATAAGGGTCTTTGCGCGTAGCGCAGGCTATTGAAAATACCTAGACCGGTAATACGGGTGACGTGCGTATCTTCGTTGAGTCTCAGCAGGTACTAATGCTTTCAAAAAAAGTTATTTTCGGTCAAATATTTCAGGCAGTTTTCCGAGGTGAATAGTCCTTGGAATATAAAAAAATAGTAAGCTGTAAACGATTGAGCCTATCGTTCTCTTTCAATTAATTATTATTTTAAAAAAAATTTGTAATAAATAAAACAAACTATTGTTAGAAAACAAAGGGAAGTAAGAAATACCTCTACTCCCCATGACCGTGGACCGTGTCACTAGCCAATTCATTGCAAGCGTTTGCGAGATTTCCATGCGCCCGTTACACATGGAAGATGTTTTAAGAATCATCAAAAATAAAGGTGAAATTTTCATTTAAATAGCCGATTTATCATGACAGTACTCGATCTCCAAAGAAATTGGTCTTTAATAGACATTTTTACGTAGTTTTACAATGATATCAACACTCAGATCATACCAGATGCTTGAACGTAAGTAGGCTACAATTCGTTCCATGTCAACAACTGAACAATGCAAATCAACAATTCTATGTCTCAATGTATAGCTTGTCAAAGCAATGTTTATTAGATTATTTTGTTACTGTCAGTGTGTATAAGACTTATGTACCAGTAAGTTTCATCCACAGCACCACAGCCCCGAGGGGAAGGGCGCTCTGGAATTTTGACAGCCCTTATACGGCCAGCGGGGGAAGCTGATGGTAAAATCTCCCGCATTTTGACATCTACCGGTAAATATTGTCTTTAGGCTATTGGTTTTCGCAGAATAAATCCTAAATTTCCCCTGCCTTGCGTGGGAAGCTGGATGGTAAAAACGTGGCTGTCTCCCTGGCTATCTGCCATGGATCCTTGTGGTCGGGGGAACTGGGGATGCAACTGACTGGTGCATTAATTATTTGTGGTGGACACACTTGTGTACTAGGAGTGTCCATACGTTGTTGCTTATGTAATAACATCTTCGATTTACCAAGCGGATAAGGACGAAAGACAAACATCGGAGGCTGTAAATTATCTATATTCGGAATATAAATAAACCATCTTAAAGTAGGCCTACAATACTACAATACAGTACAACAAGGTACGTCTTTGATTTTATTGAATAATCAATTGGAATCAAATTATGATAATTTGATTGATTGACTTGTGTGCTGTATAAAGATTACAATTCACAATGATTGCATGCATTTGTTATCTCCCTTGGATAATGCATAGCAACTAGAGCCCGTGTCTATATCTACTAATATAGCCTAGAGGTTATCTAATATTTATCAAATACCCATATAGGCAATGCCTTAGTTCATATTACAATTCAACATGCACCAATAATTTTAACAAAAAGTACAATTGTAATCACCATATGTATACATTTAATGATTTTGTAGTAAAATGTATTTACCACATCCAAATGATGTCCTTCTATTATAATAATACGCGTATCTGAAATTCAGACTATGCATTGTATAATTACTAAACATATAAGTCTTACCCACAGAATTTACTTTCAGTTTGCTCATGATGGAACTTTGAACCCTTTACTTTCCGCATCCAGTTCCTGTGAATAGCACAAATGTATAATACGAGTACATGTACAAATAGAAATAACAGATGGGAAAAGGAAGGCAGCACTCAATAGAAACAGAACACCACGAAAAGCCCAAACACTCACACACGCCACGCCCCTCTGTTCCAAATTTGTCCAGACTTTAACCTCGACATGTAGGCCTGCTTCTAACAAAACACTGACTTGACCATTTACTTATTGCTGGTTTTACAAATCTCAAATATCACACTTGGTGCTTGGTAAAATAGCCATACTTTAGCTTGTCCAGACAAAAACAGTGTCATTGTCAGCCCGCTAAATTCAGTCTGTTTACGGGACAGTTGGTTCAAGTCTAAGGGCTGACCAATTATAACTAAAAGTATACTAATATTCTTTCGGATGAACCTTTAAACCTAGGTCCAATGTATGGTTGCTAAACGACACGTAGATAAAACGCCCCAAGACACGTAAAAGTACCAGTGGTATCTCTGGAACGAAAACACCTCCTGTATATATCTACACTATCCCCCGAAACATAAAATGACTAAAATCTCGTGGGGGCCTCGCCCATATGGACCACCTGGTGGCAAGGATTGATAAATAAAAGCATACAAACAACTACAACTTTATCATTTAGTATGGGATTTGAAAATAATTTTTAAGTTCAATGTCACATATATATAGGATCAATTTTGCCGTATAGTAGTGTTTACAATCAAAACTGTAAATTGTATAACCATATGAACAGTTGCGTGCAGGAAACAGTCCTTACTGCAGGTGTCAAAATTAAATAGCTACAAACCTCTAGAGCATTCGGCACAGATGTCATCCATAGCGGACCCAAGTTTGACACTGTAAGATACCCATTCAAACATTGGTGTGCATTGTGAGTCGTTCTTGTTCGAGCTCTGATTTATTATAATTATGCAGTGACATAGACGGGACTATGAGGATTATGTCACTCTAAATATTAAGGACGCTCTACTTAAACTCGATCTGTTGGATTAAACACACTTCTAGAGTAAACAAATACACGTATATACCATTACCTGAGAGTCCCCTACTCTTGCATTACTATACGTGTCCTCTGTTTCAACCACAGGAACTGAAATAATTAAGGATGTAACCTTTGATAAACAGAAAACTGTTATACTAATATAATAACATTGATCTATGAAAAATAGCGCATGGTACAAGTATGACAATATTGTATTGATTTTTGAATGATTTCGACTGAGAATATGAGGTTTTTTTTATAGATTTTGCTAAGCTTGAACATACTGGGAAACCAAATCACGGGGACAAGTCGTATGTCAATGTTCCGGTTTGAATTGCGAAGTCTGGGAACTTTTAAGCGAAATACATTTCCACGTTTATATTGCTGGTCTTGATAAAGCTCCTAAGGTTTTTTTACCTAAGGAAGATTTTTACCTAAGGTATCCATATATTCACCTAAGGGAAGGATTTCCCTTAATTTTTTCCCTTAACTTGACGAAGGTAAGAATCTATAGTGCGTTAGCGACTAAGCTGGACCCCCATAAACCTTAAATATCTTAAAAAGTAATTATGCAATTTTATTGAAATTTGGCAGAGTTAACTTAATTACCTTTACCAACTCTGTGTTTAAATTTCAGATTTGTTTGCTGTCTAATTAATGTTTTTCCCATTGGGTCTTATAATGTATTATTTTTGGTATTTTCATCAACAAATAGACAGGGAGTAAAATAAGCTATTACGATCAGCTAGTTAAGATTATGCTATTGTATTATGTAACAACTATAACGGTATAATTTTATAACTTTGACTTACATTTGTCCGATCACCAATGTTTATATAGTTGAGGCCCATCTTCTGATTGGAAGGATCATTTATACAAACAAGAAATACATTGTTTTTCTTACAAATATTGCTACGAAGTTACTTCAGTTACACAAACTAAGATAAACGTTCGTCCAAGGACCTCATTATATATTTTCAACAGTCACTGGTGTGTGACTAAATGTACAGTTATACTGAACCAAATTGTTGACCTTTGCTGTTCCGGTCACTTCCAATACCCATACGTATTTACCCTGTTTTAGACTCAAAACTTTGCATTATGCGTCTATGCAAAGTACACTTTTTTGTGGACCAAAAATTCCGTTTTATTTTATCAGAGTTGGTAAGGGTGTTTTACGAAGACATACCCATTTTTGTTCTAATCGGAATTGTACTTTTTAAGATATTTAAGGTTTATTGGGGTCCAGCTTAGTCGCTAACGCACTATACCTAAGGAAAATAATTACCTTAGGTCAAGATTTCTTCTAAAAATGATCCTCAAATTGTGGATATCAGCGTCCGAGCACATGCGTTGCTAAAAATAGTAACAAATACGGTGAATCTAAATGCTTTGGCATTTTTACATTTTCTTCGAGTTTTTTGCTTTATGTGATGTTATCTTCGCCTGTATTGCGTACTAGAGGTAATGGAACTATCATACGGGGTCCAACACTAGTGATATGGTTTGAAGCTGATATTTTAACACTTTATGTTTTAATTGTAGGAGACTTCAACTTCAAAAACATTAATTGGGATCTCCTAACAATAAATACTAGTGTAAATAGCATAGAAACAGTGTTTGTCGAAGGCATAAAAGACTTATTTATGCACCAACATGTGAAAAAACCAACAAGGTACAGAACTGGAATTGAACCGTCGATCCTAGATCTAATCTTCAGTAACGAAGAAGACATGGTCAACGAACTTCAATTTGTACTTGTCTGTTTCACAGAAATCAAAAAGGATAAAACTCCAAAATATAATTACAACACAGCGAATTTTAATGAAATAAATCAAGAACTCGAAGCAGTGGACTGGTCGTCTCTAAATGATAAGGGAGTTGAGTTGTCGTGGAGCGTAATTGTAAAAACAATTTCCAAGATTATTGAGCAACACATTCCAAAAAGTACAACAGCTACAAGACATCGTAACCCCTATGTCGACAGAGAGACAGCAAACGCCATAAAAGAAAAACATACTTCCTGGATAAAGTATCAATACTGCAAGAATTCAGCTACATATGATAAATACAAACTAGCTAGAAATAGAGTCGGTTATCACCTAAGAAGGTCAAAATACGAATATGAAAAAAACATAACAGACTGTGTAAATGAGAACCCCAAAAAGTTCTGGAAATATATCCGTTCAAACTCCAAAACAACAACCGGTATAAATATAATGGAAATTAATGAAGTAAAAACTTCAAATGATGATGAAATAGTTGAAGAATTTAATAGGCATTTTGTGTCAGTCTTTACGGTCGAAACAGAACCAATACCAGAGCCAACCACCGTCAACGTATTAGAAATTAATGACACAAATATAAATTAAGAAATAACAATGAAAGCCATTCAGGAAATCAACCCTACAAAATCACAAGGCCCTGATGAAATTCACCCTCGTTTAATATTCGAATGTAAATCCTGTCTGGTCGGTCCCATATCAAATTTATTCAGGAAATCATTATCTGAAGGTTCATTACCAAAGCAATGGAAATATGCTAATGTTACGTCTATATTCAAAGCTGGGAAGAAAACCAGTGTAGAAAACTACCGTCCTATTAGCGTTACTCCAATATGCTGTAGAATAATGGAAAAAAATCATAAGAAATGCAATTGTACATCACTTAGAAACTAACAACATATTGTCACCTCTTCAACATGGCTTCAGAAAAAATAGATCTTGTACAACACAACTCTTAGATTGTATAGAACATTGGACTCAAGCGCTTGATGAGAAATACGATGTAGATATAATCTATCTAGACTTTAAAGCCGCATTTGATAAGGTCCCTCATCAAAGACTATTAAAAAAGGTATGGAATGTTGGAATTAGGGGAAAATTATTTAAATGGATTGAAAACTTCCTTCATGATAGATTTCAAAGGGTTACCATTAATGGAACTTGCTCTACTAGGAAAAGAGTTACAAGCGGCGTCCACCAAGGAAGTGTCCTTGGTCCTGTACTGTTTTTGATATTCATTAATGATCTCCCTGAAATTTTAAACTGCACCACCAGACTATTTGCTGATGACACTAAACTTTACTCAGTTATCGAATCCCATTATGATGAGGTGAAATTACAGGATAATATATTTGAGGCTTGTGACTGGGCCAAAAAATGGCAAATGACTTTTAACGTAAAGAAGTGTAAAGTGATGCACTTAGGCA
The DNA here is from genome assembly GCA_963678985.1 of Spisula subtruncata. NCBI lineage: Eukaryota > Metazoa > Mollusca > Bivalvia > Venerida > Mactridae > Spisula > Spisula subtruncata. The sequence goes on from OY787668.1 coordinate 41,434,109, forward strand.
ACAATCCGTCAACTGAATACTTTATGAAGGATACTCAAAATAAAATCAGCAAAATCCAACAAGTTGAACATGAAAAAGACTTGGGAGTCATCTTTGATAATAAACTAAATTTTGACAAACATATTAATACCAAAGTCAATATCGCCAATAGAAATCTTGGTCTAATTACAAAGAACTCTAATACATGAATGTTGACATGTTCCTCCTGTTATATAAAGCTCTAGTAAGGCCTCATCTAGAATATGCCTCCGTAATATGGACACTCAAATACAAAAAAGATGCTGTTGCTATCGAAAATGTCCAAAGAAGGACAACAAAAAGACTGCGCATTCTTCAAAATAAAGAGTATAGCGACAGGCTTACTCAAATTGGTTTACCTACATTAGAATACAGGAGAGCTAGATCAGATGTAATTGAAGTTTATAAATTGTCAAATCATTTGAACAAAACCTCGATCAATCTTTTAAATGAGAGAGATGCCACTGTAACTAGAGGGAACACCAACAAACTATTTAAACCCAGTGCCAGATTAGACCTAAGAAAAAACACATTTAGCCATAGAGTGGTAAATGACTGGAACAGTCTCCCTGAAAAAGTAGTGGAGGCTCGCACCCTAAACTGTTTCAAATCAAGATTGAACAAACACTGGGTAATGTCATCTAAATTCAGGGCCAAATGTTATAATCCCTACTAATCTGATGTAGGCTTGTTAAAAGAAATGAATAAAAGCACCCACAATAAGTGTAAAATGTTAATACAAAGCTAAGACTTTGTGGTAATTGACTACTATTCTGTGCTAAAATACAGAAACGAAATGTCCAACTTTTTAAATTGTATATAGCTTAATTATCTAAAGCTACAACTTCAATTGTAGCATGTAAAAACTTTTAAATTATTTTTAAAAAAATACATGTAACAGAATGTGACCTATATTTTTATCTGTAAATAAATTGAAAAATATTACAATGTAAACATGTATCCATATGTCAACACTCAATTATTTTGAGTAAAAAAAATTAAACAACTATTTTAAGACAATTACAAAAACATGATGTAGTAATATATCAATTAGGGAAAACGATCCCAAAAGGGCCTCCAAAAGCAGAATGCTTATGCATATTGATGCATTTGGTCTCTAAGATTACATTACATTACATTATGTATCAGTTTCATTTTCATGTTGATTTAGTTGACCTTGCCAATCGTCAAAAATTCCTCGAATCCATGTCAAAACATTGAAGAAGAAGTTACTTTCATCAAGATATATTACCTTACAAGAAATACAGGAACCTTACTTGAGATAATAGGAAACAAAAAATTGGATGCTGACTTCCGAAACTAAAACAACGGCCCCATAAAATGGTGATCAAGTGAGGGGTCCGAACAGCAGTCTACTGTAAAAGTCTTGCACACAATATCGCCTTTAATAATTAAAGTATCGGGCTATGAATGAATGTTTTCGGTTTTGTAATAGGCTGTTTTGTGTTCATCGTAGTAATATATGATAAATATGTATGTAGAAAGATAGAACTTAGTCACAACGAATAGGTTCATCAAGTTTACAAGATACCAAAGCGTCCCCCCCCCCGACCAAAACGTACCTTAGTTTTCCCAACACTGAACCAATCCTATGCCAGCCCGGACCTACTAAAAGCAGTCGAATGTCGTCGAAGTTGGAAAAAAAGGTTTTAAGGCATGTAAGGGGGGTGTTTAGGGTCAAATTTGTGTATATTACATATATGCGTATATGTAAACAATTAAAACCAAAATATCAGAAAAAGGTTGTAAAATTATGATTTTATTGACCAAAAACTATACGACGACGATTCCACGGGAGAGAGTTGAATTTTTGCAAAAGCCGTCGAAGCGGGAAATAACCATTTTAACACAAATTAAGCTATATATTGTAACCATACATATATAGATATATATTTTAGTAACTAATAAAACCCAAAAATAATAACCAATAATGAAAAATGATGACTTTATGAACCAAAAACTATGCTACGCCGAATCCACTGGAGGGAACTTCGGTTGACTTAAACAAGAGTCGAATCTTATGGATATATATTTCAGTAAGTAATAAAAACAAAAAGTTGTTGCGAACAGAACATATCTTTTATTCTATCTCAATGCATGCAAACATGCAAATATGAGGAACACAACAAAGAATAATACACGAGGCTACAAAACATAAAATGGGAATAAATAGTAAACATGAATGAGAGTAGATATAAGTATAATACGAAAGTATTTACCAAAGAACATATGATATACCATAAATATCTAAGTGTAACATTTAAATGTTGGATCTGACATTTTGTAGAATTATCTTTACAAATTTAATGAGATTAAGAAAAACCGATTTGTTTTTTGTACACATAAGTTCCTCTAGTTTAAAAGTATTTGGACGTCTATAGAAATATGGTTTGATAAATTGTCTTCTTTCGTCTGAAAAGTGTTGGCATTCAAATAAATAATGGAATTCATTCCCTATTCTAGTTCTACAATAGGTACAGGTTCTTTCATTGATTGGTAATCTTGTCCAATTTCCAGTTTCGATAGGTAATCGATGGTTCCTAGTTCTGAATTTGATAAAATAATGTAATAAAGATGGTTGCAGTATAGATAAGTAAGTTTCAATACCAAACGATTTCTTAAATGCCCTGTAAAATATGCTGTTACTAGAATTTTCTATTTGTGAATACCAATTGTTCAAGAATAGATCTTTTAATTTTTGTTTAATCGTAATTTTTAACCATTTTTCATTGGGAAAAGTATGATCGGTCCAGACATTTATTAGGCCACATTTAATCAGAATTGATTCCACATTGTACAACCATGGGTATTTTATTTTAAGCATGTCATCATTTAGTGCTTCTGCTGATCGTAGAATATGTTTATATACTTCAGATGATAATTTGTTAATATCATTGCCTTCAATTACACAAAGTCTTGACCAAAATGATATTAATTTTTCTTCAATATCTATTGATATTGGCATACATCCTGTTTCCCCATAAACGAAATAGTTTGGAGTAGATCTTTTGTAATTTCAGTATATATTTCAGAAATTTTAATTGTACGCGCTCTATTACATCAAGTTTACCATAATCCCAAATTTCAGCACCATAAAGTGAAATAGGTTTTACAGTTTTATTAAAAAGATCTATTTGTAAGTCTACTGGAAGGTTAAGCCGATTAGAAGTTTTTATAGGACTATACATTGCCTTTGTTGCCTGGTTTGAAATGTGTTTTTTACAACTAAAGAACGAACCACATCTATTAAAATACAGCCCGAGATATTTATATTCATTTACAACCTCTAGTGCTTCATTGTTAAAAGTAAAATTATATGCTGGTTGTCTACCTTTAGAAAAAACTAAATTTTTTGTTTTCGTGGTGTTAACCTTAAGTTTCCAAGTATCGCAATACTGTCCATAAGTGCTTAAAGCTTCCTGCAAATCAGTCGCGGTTTCTGCCATTATAACAGTATCATCGGCATAGAGTAAAATAAAAATATTTAGTAGATCTAATAGTTCATCTTGCATTATGATTCCTTGAACATTACTATTATTCTGGAAAAAATCTTTTAAGTCATTTAAATAAAGTGAAAACAGCATTGGTGATAAATTTTCCCCTTGGCGAACACCAATGTTGCAAGCGAAAAAATTAGACGTTTTTGAATTGGCTTTAACACATGATTTGATATTACTATACATATTTCGTATTACATGGAGACACTTTCCATTAATTCGAGTATTCATCAATTTTTCCCATAAACCATTTCTCCAAATCGTGTCGAATGCCTGTTTCAGATCTATAAATGAGCAGAATAGTTTCTGTTTGTTATTGTTTAGGTACTAAATTATGTGGTGTAAAATGAATAGATTATCTGCTGTTGAGTATCCTTTGCGGAATCCCGCTTGTACATTATTTAAAATCTCATTTGACTCCGCATAGTCAGTGATTCTTTTATTTAATATACTAGTGAATACTTTCCCTAAACAGCTTAGCAACGTTATAGGTCGATAATTTTCAGGTTTTGTTATGTCACCTTTGTTTTTGTATATTGGATTGATAACACCTATAGTCCATTGTTCTGGGATTACACCGGTGTCAAAGATTAGATTAAAGAGTTTAGAATAGATATGTTTCATCAATGGCAATGATGCTTTCAATTGTTCATTTACTATTTTATCATGTCCACTTGCTTTATTGTTTTTTAAAGTTCTTATTGCATTTTCTATTTCTTTTTCAGTAATCGGGACGTTAATTTCTTCGTTTATTTCATTTTCAAAATCCCTATGATTACCGTCATGATTATCAGTATCATCAACATCAGTATTGTTAACGTTTTTAAAGAAATCATATAAATCAGTTATTTTTGCTTCACTTTTTTTGTGGTGGCTTACCATTTAAGATTTTCCGATATTTTCGTGGGTCTTTACTTTTTACATTTCGCAATTTCTTAATATTTGAGCGAATATCTTTATTATAAAATTCATTTAATGTAATTTTATACTTTTTTGCAGTTCTCTTCAGAGTTTCTTTATTTTCATTATTCTTTCTTAATTTAAATAAGTACTTGGCAGTGTGAAATTGTTTCCTGGCATTTTTGCACTTTGGTCCAAACCAAGTGGTCGTATAGTGGTAATTTCGTCATAAACAACATCGCTTGTGTAATTTCATGTATTTATTCAGCTTGGCGAGGGCGCTACAAATAAACGACACTATACACGCAGTAGCGAAGAGATTATTTAATCGTTTTAATTGCTTTTTTCGTTAATTGCGTGGGTTGTAGCTGTTGGTTGTTTTTCAATAAAGATGTTTATAATGTACTAACAATGTATGTATTACATGTAACACATAACAATAGCCTCGTCTCGGCAAGGTCTGTGTCAATTTAGAGGACCGCCTAGGCTTGATTAACTTAAGAGTAAGCTCATGTATGAGCTCAATAATTGGAAAATACGTGTGTGAATATGTGAACTATGTGATATATTAATTTGGATGTATAAAAGTGAATATTAATTGACTTATTAGTGGAAAACTAATCAACAAAGGAGTGAGGTAGCCTTGGGCGCTTGACTCTGTGTTGTGACGGTGTTGGAAGCCAGTGATATCGCTAGATTGGATTACCGTTATCAATTACAACCATAACAATGGATAACATGTGTGTGATTATAGTTTAAGTAACTTTGTAATACAAACTGTGATATTGTCATTCTTGAGGATTATGTCTATTGAAGGTATCGCTCAATTTGTTCATTTAAATTGACTTGAATACTAATACGTTTATACAGCTCATTACTGACGACGTCCAGTGGTCTCCTATAGTTATATTTTTGCCAGAAGGGAACTGTTTACAACCAGACGCTTGGCAAAAATTTCGTCACGCTTCAGTGCGTCCCAATAGATAAGTTGAATTCTTCTGGATATAAGAGTGTTAACAATGACGTCAGACTTGCGCGAATTGGAGCCGGTATTATTAGACGATAATACTGAAGTGAAAGTTCTCTTCTCGAAGGATGCAATAAGTGTGCCTCCAAGCCCTCCAGTAAACCAGGAATGCGTTTCTACCTTAAACGAACTGAACCTTTTTGAAAATTGGTACAGAAGTCTTCCGAATGGTTTGTTCATTCGGAATGTTGTACAACATTATTCTTCCTGTGAGCCAGATTTAGAGACCACCCGATTATGGCATTTTGAGTCACATAAGAGTAATGAAGACTTTCCATTTAGTGTAGAGGCCGAGTTGAAGAAAAGAGTCTTTACACGCAGTGGAGATACGGTTGCATATAAATTGGCGGCTGATATCTTCACGTTGATCTCCGTCATGGAAGGTGAAGACTACAGCTGCATGAAAGAGATGATCAGTGCCAGCAACAAAAGACGAAGAAAGTCTGTTCGGTCCATCAGCACCCCTGGTAATGCCAAGGGTACACGAGCACAACCGTCTGCTGCTCAATCCTGTAACTGCCAGTGCAAGTCAGAACTCAGTCTACTCAAGGATACTGTCTCTTCGTTGTCAGCTGATATGCTGTTACTCAAACAAACCTTATACGCAAATGATAACTTAAGATCGGAGCAATCAAAAGTTTTCAAAGATACTATTGATGGAATCAAATCTGATGTTTTAAACTGTTCGGAATCTATCTCAAACTGTGTGGCAAATGCAGTGCAGACTAACTTTGAAAATGAAGTGAAAAATCATGTCGATAATATTGAATCTAGAATCTTGTCTCTAGATCATTTCCTTGATGCTAAAAATGTACATACCGTAGTTAAGGTAACGGAACCAGTGACGTCACCACCTACTGACTACATGAAACTCGTACCTAACATTTTGGTGTCTGATGATCAGTTCGTGTCGTGGTCTGATCACAGCGAGGAACAAACTAACACGTTCGGCAATGTTCAAATGCCATTCTCACAATCTGATGGGAATAGGTTCTGTCCCAGTGCTCACGACATATCAAACTTCTTATCAAATGTACAGACTGAAATGGTGTCGAATGTAAAAGTAGATAACCCCGTTACCATAGTAACCCCAAACCAACATAGTGTCGAATCACAGACTGATATTCGCAGCTTTGCAATGATAGATTCAAACCAGTCTGCATCACATACAAATAGGCTTTGTCCGAGCCTGCAATTGAAGTTCCAAATCACACTCGTCCTGACCGAGGAAGCCCACCAATATCTCACGATACTAGACGACAAACTGTATATAATAAGAAACAGAATGACGCTTACGCGCGTTCTATTTTCTGTGGTGTGTACAGTGCGCCGCAACCCTTATGACGAAGATGGGTTTACTAAAGTGGAAAAACTACGTACAAAACGGTTCTTTGTCGGTGGATATGATCATTCAATGACAGAACATGAACTATATGACTATGTGAGCGACAAGGGTCTTAATGTAACCCAGGTTAGAATTGTTCCGTCTAAACATACGCACAATCGAGTGGTGATACAGTTAAATGTAGAGGGTAACGCCTCAGCAGACGATGTTCTACAATATGGATTTTGGCCGCATGGTATAATTTGTAAACCTTGGCTATCACGTGACGCGCTGTGGCGAAGAAGACAAAATCAACCGTCCGGAAGATCACGTGATGAGCCGCCGAGATTTCGACAAGCTCGATCATCGGACAACCATACTAATATAGACAATAAAAATCGGTACAGATCTTTACATATAGATCAATACAATACAGACTGGTCGCATGCGTACTCTGGTTCGAACCCATATGGTTCTATATATACATAAACATATTGCCATACACTATATTCTGATAGTACATTATGTATACGACAAATGCTAACATTAGGATTACAAGTATTTTCTTCATTATCATGCAACTCAAATTTATGTCTTGGAATGCCACTGGTTTGATTTCCAGTTCATCGTATTTATGTGAAACATTGTGTAAGAATGACATTGATTTTTGTGGTATATCAGAGCACTTTCTGTACCCACAGAATGTACACTGCATGGACACGTTGATCTCAGACTATCGATCGCATGTTGTTTGTGACGAAGACCTTGCTTCTCCGGGTAAACGGCGGGTCGGAAAAGGAGGTGTGGCTCTTATGTGGCACCGGAAATTTGACAATTGTGTGGTTCCATTGAAATTATCTGATGATATAATTGTCGGTATTCAGTTCCGGTTAGCACCAAATCATTATGTATACATATTTCAGATATACCTACCTTGTGTGAATCACTCTATAGACAAATTCAGGACCTATATTGATAAACTTTATGATGTGTGGAATACGTACACTCATAGTGGTGATGTAATTATTTTAGGTGACTTTAATGCGAGGTATGACTCTAAAAGCACACGCACACGAGATGTATTATTTCATGTACGGACACAAATATTGTCCCAGTAAATACTACACCTCTGTGTGTTGGTGTCTCTTATGATGGTAAATTCCACTCATTGATTGATTTTATATGTAAGCCTGTGGAAATGTATGATCGTATAGCATATTGTGAAATTCTTGATGACAATTGCCTAAATGTGTCATGACATAGACCCGTTGTCTGTACTTGTGATTTTATGTGCTGGTATGAACTTTGATGGTAATATAGTGATAGATCGCGATAGTATAACTAATGGCTGGTGCAAGTATTTCCGGGATCTATAAAAACCAAAGTCAGATCTTGATAATGATGACGAAAACTGGCATCGACACATATGTCAAGAACTAGATAGAAATTTAAATGACATTCACCCTGACTTAACTACCTGTGTACACCCCGATGTAGTGAAACGTGCGATTGAATGTTGCTCGAATGGTAAAGCTAGTGGAATCGTTTATATTCAATATGAACATTTGATTTATGCTAAAGATGTTGTATCTCCAATGTTAAAAAATATCTACACATGGATGCTGCGTACAGGACATGTTCCTGATAGCTTGAAGAGAGGTGTTATTGTGACTCTTCATAAAGGAGGCAATAAGCGTAAAGATGTGCCGGATAATTACCGAGCTATTACTTTAACGTCAGTTGTGCTGAAACTCTATGAGTCTGTTTTGTTAACTATGTCAAAAAGCGAAATAATGTCTTCAATTAATCTACAACAGGGAGGATTTCAAGATGGACTTTCCTGCCTCATAACGTCATTCATTTTGCGTGAATCGATATATTTCGTGCGTGAATTCAATTTAAAACTTTATGTCTGTTTTATGGATGGCAGAAAAGCATTTGACACTGTTTGGCACGAAGGCATGCTGTACAAACTACTAACATAGACTTATATTGACCGCACAACGTTCTTAGCATTTTAAAATGCGTTATACTCAAATATGTCAAGTTGTGTGCGTTATCAAGGTAAACATTCCCAGTGGTCTGGTGTTGGTCAAGGTACCAGACAAGGAGGGAGAAGTTCGCCGATACTATATCTCCTGTACATAAATGGACTCATCAATATGTTAGAAAGCTCAGGCGCCGGATTCTGTCTATATGACACAAGGCTCAGTTCACCAACAGTCGCCGATGATATTGTCCTTATATCATTCTCAAAGCAAGGATTAAATGACATGCTTGAACTGTGTGATAATTATTCAAAACAGTGGCGCTACCAATATAATTCAAGTAAGTGCGCGGTCATAGTTTTTAATGATTACGCAAAGGCTGTTCGGAATCAAGAATTTAGACTAGGAGCTAGTTGTGTTGCTGAAACAACTAACTATACTCATCTTGGTGTGATATGTGATCCATTCCTAACTACACGCTCAGTGATCGACGATTCGTGTCATAAACTTAGAGGGACGTATTTAAATATCATCAATAGCGGAATCAGTCCTCGTGGTTTCAATCCTTGCACTTCAGTTAAAATTTACAATACTATAGTTATCCCAAAAGCCCTTTATGGATGCGAACTCTGGACGTCGCTGACGGCTACAGACTTACTGAAAATTGAGCGTGCGCATCGATTCTGAATTAAATATATGCAGACATTTAGTTCTGGAACATCAACCGATTTATCGTTGTGTACATTGAATATGGTATCGATGGAAAGCCTCATTGAACATAAAAAAATTGCAGTTTCTTGGACAAATATGTAATCTTTCAAATGTCTATATTGCTAAACATATATTCAACAATAGACTTATTCACTACATCAATTATGACAATCAACATAATGGATTTATTCCTGATGTCTACGCGATACTCCAGAAGTATGGCTTAGTTATTTATTTATCGAACTATATTTCAAATGGGACTTTTCCTTCAAAAGCAAGATGGAAGACTATTATTCGTGACAATCTGCTATCAAAACAACGAACTGAAATGATGAATATTGTTATAACTAAGTCGTCACTCCTTCAACCAATTTTAAGAGGAGACCAACCGTGTACATTGTGGTTGTTATCTAGACATAATCCCCGGCTATCCTCTGTTTGTCTTAAAATAATATCAATGATTGTGCGCTTTGTTTCGAAGAAGTTTATATGCATATGCAAAAAGTGTGATTGCGCAACTGCAAGTATTATTGTACACTTGACCAGTTTCTGCAAAGAAAAATGTGACAATTCGAGAGCAAGTGTGGGATATGCTCATTTGTGAATTCGGGTATAATGCATATAGGGAATTTACTGTACTGTCACCTACTGAACAGACCGAGCTTTTGTTAAGGCTAGCCACTATTATTGATGGTGATACCTTTAAATGGTTTCCGTTAACGTCATTGTTAACAAAATTATTATTGTAATCGAAGCTAACGACACTGTTACACATATATCGATCAATTGTTTATACACAACAACAACAACAACCTTTTATTCGCTCAATTCATGCACAACATGAAAATAAGAGGACTAAATGGTCAAAAATTATAAGAACGAAGAACGAGGCTATAGCTACAAAAAGAATAGAACATTTATACAATTTATATAATGGTGAGCCACGATACACCTTAAGTGTATGGACACATATCAAAGTAATTAAAACGTTTAAGTAAGAAAGAGACTTTTAAGCAAAATAAATATACATGTACTAAGTATGTTGCAGAATTATTTTGAAAAACTTGCATAGGTTTATATAACTTGTTTTGTTTTTTATGTTCATTAGTTGTTCAAGTTTGTATATATTTGGTCGATTGTAGAACATTGGATTCATGAGAAGTCTTCGCTGCCTGCTAAATTTTGTGCATTCGAGTAAATAATGGAACTCATCCCCTATTTTGTTTTGGCAAGTGCTACATTTTCTAAGATTAATAGGAGTTCTGGCCCTGTTTCCAGTTTCGATAGGCAAGCGATGGTTTGTAGTTCTAAATCGTATAGCATAAAATAAAAGTGAATTTGGAGTGGTCAATAAATAGGTTTCAATACCAAAGTTAGTTTTAAAATTTCTATAAAATGTACTTTTACTGGAGTTATCTACAAGAGAATACCATTAAGATACATATGTGTCTTTTAGTTTTCGTCGGACGTTTAGTTTTAGCCAATCATTTTTTGGGAAATTATGTTCAATCCATATGTTATTAAGTCCGCAATTTGTTAGAATGGTTTTCACGTTGTACATCCATGGGTAATTACGTTTTAACGTTGCATCATTTAAATTTAATGTCAATGACAGTATGTTTCTATAGACTAAGGATGACAATTTATTTGGTAAGACATTTTCATCTATTGAACACATTCTAGACCAAAATGTTATACATTTTTCATCTATTTCAAGTTTACGAGGTGTACATCCGGTTTCACCGTATACCATGTAACTAGGAGTTGAACGCTTGACTTTCAAAATGTACTTGAGGTTTTTTAGTTGTACACGTTCTAAGACATCTATATTTCCGAATCCCCATATTTCTGCGCCGTATAGTAATATTGGTTTAATTGTTTTATTAAAAAGATCTATTTGTAAGTCAATTGGTAGTTGTAAGCGGTTGGAATTTCTTAATAAGCTATACATAGCGCGTGTTGCCTGTGTTGCTATATGACTCTTGCATTTGTTAAAGGATCCGGTCTTACTAAAACATATTCCTAAATATTTAGTCTCGTTTACTACATCTAATGTTTGGTTATTAAGGTTAAAATTATACACCGGTTGTCTCCCTTTAGAAAATACCAGTACCTTTGATTTTGATGCGTTTACTGTTAATTTCCAATCATTACAGTACTTGTCATATATATTTAATGCATTTTGTAACTCTTCTGCTGACTCGGCTAAGATTACTGTGTCGTCAGCATATAATAGAATGAATATTTTTAGAAGGTTGAACATCTGGTTTATGTCCTGAGCATTGGGAATATGAATACCATTTACACCTGCATTATTTACAAAAATATCATTTAAATCGTTTAGAAATATTGAGAATAATAGAGGGGACAAATTTTCACCTTGGCGAACGCCAATGTTGCAAGAGAAAAAATTTGATAATTCGGAATTAACTGAAACACATGATTTAATATTTTTATACATGTTTTTAATGAGTGTGAGACATTTTCCAGTAATTCGCATTGATGTTATTTTGCTCCATAGTCCAGTTCTTCATACTGTATCGAAAGCTTGTTTTAAATCAATGAAGGCGCAAAATAATTTATTTTTGCTGTTATTCAAATATTGTATAATATGGTGGAGAACAAACATATTATCTGCAGTTGAAAATCCTTTTCTAAAGCCAGCTTGGCAATTATTAATCATATCGTTGGATTCCAAGTAGTTAGTAATTCTAGTGTTTATTATACATGTGAATAATTTTTCTAGGCAACTGAGCAGTGTTATAGGCCTGTAGTTTTCGGGTTTTGTTATGTCACCTTTATTTTTGTAGATAGGATTTATGAACCTATTGTCCAAGATTCTGGGATAATCCCGTGGTCAAATACTAGATTAAATAGTTTTTGATAAATATTTTTCATCAGTGGGTAGGAACTTTTGATTTGCTCATTGACAATTTTATTATATCCACTTGCTTTATTATTTTTTAGTAATTGAATTGCCTTTTCTATCTCGTTTTGTGTTATTGTATTGCTAATATAATCATTTGGCGCGTCATTATTATGGTTGATATTGTTAGGCTGTTCGTCGACTAGATTTTCGGAATCATCAACATTATCTTTAAAATTTATATTTTGGAAGAACGTATACAAGTCATTTAGATTAGCTTCTGGTTTTCCAGTTTGTTTTGGATTCAGAATTTTCCAATACTGTCTAGGGTCTTTACAATATTTTCCTTTTTATTTTCATTATGATAATGATTCAATGTGCTTTTATATAGTTTACTAGTTTCCTTTAAATTTCTTTTATTTCCTTGTGTATTTCTTATTTTGTATAAGTGATTTGCTCTATGGAATCTTTTCCTAGCTTTATTACATTTGAAACCGAACCAAGGAGGTTTATCTTTGATTTTTGTATTTTTGTTTTCATTGTTAACTAAGCCAAATGCTTCCTTAGACGTCTTCAGAAATAACGAAGAAATTGAATTTAACAATTCATCGGCGTTTTGTTGATCAAATGTTTCATTCGTTTCGTATTGTTCCAATATTCGTTCAATATTTTCTATTTCAGTGCGGTCAATCTTGCTGAGGAATTCTTCCTTTTTTTATTTATCCCACAACCTTATAGAAGGTTGTGTGGTTTCCTCAACGCATGAATCCAGTTTATATTTTAGGTCTAGTGATAACACTATAACAGGTTTACCAGGAATATCACCTTTCGTTCTTCCATTTAGAATGTAAAGGTAATTTAATTGTAAAATCTAACAATTGGTGACCATAGTTATTTGCAACCTTGTCACCACTATTACGTGATTTGCTTAGATTTTCAGATAAGTCAATTGTTTTCATTTCATTCAAAAAGTCTGCCCACACATCATCAAGGTTTTGCGATTCAAAGAATTCCGTGTCTATTTCTATGTAATCATGAATACTTTTTGTTCTGCAATTGAAATCTCCAAACAAACAAATACTTTCGTATTTACTACGAAAACGACTTAATTCGGTTTGTAAATCTAGGAATGGGTCTTCTGTGGAATAAATTGAATTTTCGGGTGGTATGTATACAACACCACATAACAAATCATTTTCAGAATTACATAGAGTTTTGGAAACTGTGAACCACAAGGCTAACTTTGAGTCTGTTTCTAAAATTGAAACATAATTTGATAAAGTGTCTTTCACTGCTTAAGCAATTCCTTCGGATTTTCTATTTGTGAGTCAAGTTCTATGTTTGGCAAATACTGAATATCCAGGTAATGAGATATAATCCGATTCATCAAGTTTTGTCTCCTGGAAACCTATTCTACTATAATTATTCAATACTTCAAGAAATTCTGGACAAATTGTCTTTGACCTAAGCCCACAGACATTTATGGATAGGATTTTCAGATATTCTGAGTGACTGGTATTGTTTTCTACATTTTCAGTCGAAGTTGGTTTATTTGAATGGTTTTTTTTCGAATCAGTCGCTTCTGATCCGGAAATACGCTTAGTGTGATAATTTATTTCGTTATTCACAGATGGTACATTTCGTACACATGTAGTGTATGGTATAAATGCAGGTATTAAATAATTATAGTTTACATTATGTGCGTAGGTAAAATAACAATAATATAAAGGTACAACAATATAGTATGATGGATAAGAAAATAGACTTGTGTTTTCGCATCAATCATAAAAGTATGTTTCATGCATAAGTTCAGAGAAACAATCCGCATTATATACACTATGTGTCACAGGGTAATAAGATGGTACACAGTTATACGTCACATAGTTCTCACAGTTATTCGGTATAAGTAATGAATTGTGTGTCGACGTATGATGTAGGTCAAAACAAGGAACACGTACACTACTGTCGTCAAACACCAAGCACGTTTTGTCAATGAAAGTATTGACACTGTTTACATGTCGGTAGTTTAAATCGATCGCAAAGTTTAAGTCACGTGACTCGCCATGCCTGTCCTACTGACACGCACCGTTTGCTACAGTCGATTGAGGTGGTTCTACGGGGTCAATATCAATCAGAGGTCGTTGTTGAGGTTCGTCATCATCAATGTTTTGTCGTTTATGATTATTGTCCGATTCCAGGGGTGACACATCCTTATGTTTGTGTGAGGGTCTCTCAGGGTCAAAAGCGCTATATCGATTTGGGGTTTCAAAAACCAAGGTTGTTCTTGACTGGCTTCCTGTGTTGTTCGATGGGTTGTGCCATGCTTCGTTATTAAACGGATTCCTCGTATTGGGATTCGGAAAGTACGTTGATCGCCGGTTTTCACCATTATCGCGTGTACTTCGATGGTCATTTCCGTTATCGTGACGTAGGTATCGGATATGTCCGTATGGATCAGTATATGCCCCCGTGTTGACATCGTATAATTTATGGTTTAAATATAGTCTGTCTTTTACTAGCGACACGTTCTCGCCGAATTCACTTAGCTTACGGACTATTGGATACAATTTCCTGCGTCTGTCCTCAATATCTTTGGGGAAATGTTCATAAATTTTGACACTCCCTCTTGTTTTGTTTAGCAATATGCCCGCCTTCCTGACTGCATCACGTGAACTGAGTGAGGCGAATTTAGCCACTACGGGTCTTGGTCTGTTTGTTTCGACAGCCCTTTTTGGATCACCCACCCTGTACACTCTATCAAATGTTATATGAGCTATTGACAGTGGGCGTTCTAGATGAATATCATTATTTTCTTCAAGGTTAAGTTTCAACGACTGTTTTAAACTGTATTCCACATTTTCTCTGGCAGATGGATTTTCAGCATTTCGTTTATTAGATGTTTGGGAAGTAAGATTTTCAGTTTTGTCATCAATTTGTGTTTCATTGTATTCCTGACGGGCCTCTTCAACGCCGAATATGATCAAGTTGTGTTCCATGAATTTTGTTTGTATAGGTCAAGATAACGTGTATTTAATTCAGAGTTTTGTGTTATCAAATTTTGGATTTCACCCTGCATAGCATGGTTTTGACGTTTCAGTTCTTGCAAATTGCAATAATTTATCTGTTTATGTTTATCAAACACTCCATCAGTTACATCACTATATGTTTGGCAGAATGATTCAACTTCAATAATTTGTTTGGCTAAGGCACAGGGTACAGTATCAAGAGTAATATCCCTTATGTAGTAATACACTCAACCGCTTTAAAAACGCACCACTATTGTTGAAAATAATCAAATTTTGTCAAAATACATTTTTGCATAAATTGATAGATTACAGGGTTTGTTCAGTTCACAAGCTTGACCTAATTAAAGCAAACGATTTATTTTTCATTCGGAATACCCCCCCCCCAGAGAACTTTTTTGATTTTTCATGTTTTGCGCGTGCAGCTCGATCGCGTCGACCTGTGTGATCAATATTACTTTTAAACTGTACGCTGTTGGTGTACACATTGAAAAAACAACATAAGCAAACTTGGCTAAAGGCATTTTTATGCTGCCAATATCTCGAATATTTGTTCTCGATGATTGTGCCTTCGCTTCGAACTGAAAACAGCCTCGGTGCCTTAACATGGCGGTTCAACTGCCACCATACAATGCATGTGGGCTTAGAACATCGATTCCTAGTGAATGGCACAGTCAAAGAACGACTTTGAAGAAACCAGCTAAAGGTATTGAGCCCGAGCTATGAGGAAGCATGACACAGGTTGTGTCACTGTAATTTGTTCCGCATGGCTGCACACAGTGTCAAAATAATGACGGATGTCAATCAACAAGCCAAAAGTACAATATTGCATTTTCATAATTATTTCTTTCTTAATTGTCAATAAAAAGGAAAAATATTTTAGTACATTTTTATGAGTTTTCTCCCGTTTAGAGCCTAACGTCCCATTTTTTGTCTTCAAGCTCCTTCATAGTGTTGATTTGAGGTGCCATAGAACCACCACGGGATATGTCCTGAAAGTCTGATGCTCATAACCAAGACTTCAAGTTTAAATAAGGCTTGAATAAATCTTAGGTTCACATAATGCGCATATCTGAACCGCACTCGGTCGTATGGTATTAGCCAGACAGCCATAGCCACATAACATTTATAATTCAAGTCAAACTTTGCTTGAATGGTGGAAAACATCACGTCGAACATTATTCTATCCTATTACGTAATTAATGTTATGCTTTAGGAGGAGATACCACGTGCATGCATCAATGTATCGGGCTCTTATACTTGCCCTTGAAATTGTGACTTTCACTTTCATGGGTCTCAGTGTTATCCATATCATAATTCATTTCAAACTCGTAATAATTGCATGAAAATCACACACATCGTTGAATATAGCATGAAGATCATTAATCCGAAAATAAATAACCATAAATTGACGTTTTCGTCACTTAAACCGATATTTCATAGGTGGTGCGTTTTTAAAGCGGTTGAGTGTATATATAGATATATAAGGGTTATTTGAAATTTTGACAATGTTTTTTAACGAGTTGGTAAGTGTACAAATATTCAAATTTCAATAAAAAATAAATTGTTCCATTGAGAGCAATACTCTAAATGACCATTCTGAAAAGTTTTGTCAAAATCGGACGGATATTTCAAAAGAAAATGGCTTACAAAGTTGCTACAGATATCAGCGGTTGCATCAAAAAATTTGAAAGTCTGATTTTGAGGTTTATATACATGCAACTGGTCAAACCAGAATTTTAAATGTTGTAATACTGTTAAATAAATGATATGACAGGTATTTCAAGGCTCAAATACTTAATTTGTGGTTTTTGCAAAAAAACATTACCCATCCACGTCTTGAAACATGTTTTGAAATTAGTCAAAATAAGAACATTTCGGGTACAAAAAACAACTTTTTTTAATTGCATGATATATCTGTGGTCATGTAATAAGGTTTCAGAGGAAAAATATGTCAATACATGTATATATATTACTACATAAGGGAAACTACTCTTGATACTGTACCCTGTGTGCTAAGGATCTATTTTCTCCACGGATTTCACTGAATTGGGATTTCAAGTAAGTCAAATCTTTTTCTATCGGTGCAATTTTTGAAACACCTAACTCTATAGTTTTCAGTCTGGAATTCATTTCCTGGATCATACTGAACAGGTTTTTGTCGTGGGTGGGATACCCTTGAAATGCAGGATTCATCATTTGATTAGGACATGATTATTATACCTACTTGTAACACATATGTTCGTGAAATTTGTAAAACATACTTTTGGTATGATATCCATGCTTTTATGCAAAATGTACATGTATATGACTGTTGTATACTATATACTTAATAAAGGTAACTCCGAGCTACCTTAGAAATCTAAGGGGAAAATCGTCCAAGTTAAGGGAAAAATATCCTAAGGAGCTTTATGAATAATACTTAAGGATGTTTCAGATATCTAAGGTGAAATCATATAAAACTAAGGGAAACCATATAAAACCTAAGGTAAATCGACCAACCTAAGGAATATTTTTACCTTATGAGCTTTATGAATACGGGCCCTGGTCTGGAGGCCGCATGCAATATGTAATTTCATTGGCTGAGCTACCGCACTGGAATTCCTGCGGAGACCAATGAAAGTTTCCCTTTTATTTAAAACGTTCACGATATTTCTCCCGCCAATAACATCACGGCCGAAATCATGTAGTATGACGTAAAGGTGTTGGAAAAATATCATATTCACCGCTCGAGTCGGATTTATTTATAGCTAGTTTGCGATAGAAAAAAATCGTGGTTTTCAAACATTTCACTGTAATTACTACATCTACAAGTAAGAAATTTTGCACGAATAAATGAAATATATCTACCTAATACACAATGAAATTTCAGCAACATTAGAAATCAGTTAAAAAACTTTTGTTCATAACTTCTATGTAACATATTTGTAGTTTAGTATGAAAACTCAAGTTAGAATACTTTATACTTTCAACAGCCAATTTTACGGTCACGTGATACGCCTAACGGTATATTTACGTATTTGCAACCTGCTTAATATAACACACGCGAGGCCCGTCAAGCGATCTGACGAGGTACATGTTCTTGTTGTACATTGTTTACAAGGAACACACCTAAATAAACCGAATCATACGGGCCTGCTAAGCCTCGTTTTCATAACAGCAATGACAATCCCGTCGATCACGGACTGTAACGGTTAAATAATTGATAGTAAATCATCAATAGAATACCACATTACCTCCCTGCGTTAAACTGTCCATAAACATGAAATTTCAATATGTAATAAAGAATAAATGTCTTTTAATAGGTGACTAAAAATTATGAAAATCAGAATGCGAGTAGGTAGGATTGTTATTGTAGTTCTGTGTAAATTTTCACCAAAATCCGATAACTAGATTTTCCGAAATTTTCTATCGCAAATTAGCTATACGCGTGTTATAGCTTGGCCAATTTGCTCAGCACAATTTAACAGCACAGGTAACTGTATCGTTGAAAACGAAAAAAAAATTTTTTTTGAAAATTTATATTTTTCTATAAAGGTTTATTTGTTCTAGATGAACCAGAATTTCAATCAATCAAAAACAAAATTTGACTATCAATATCTTCATAAACTGATCATATTCATATACAGCAATGTTTAAAGTATTTATATGCCAGATCTTATCAGAATTGATCAAATAGTTATACTATAAAATGTAGATACTGTTTCACAGCCGATTCATATGGTGCAGGCAACACAAATCCATATGGCCGCCCCTCACAATGTGTTACACCAGCGACAGTTAAAGTATACCTTTAAGCAATGGATTTTATGATATGAAGTTGATTTTTGGCTTACATTCATCCCATAACATTGTTTGTGTAAACACACATCCTTTTATAGATAATTGGTATGCATAAAGCAGTTTTTTTATTAAAAACAAACTGCACCTCTCGAACCGGCTCGTGGATTTCTGTACAAATTGACCTTGATAGAAAAATATAAATTTTCAAAAAAAATTTTTTTTTCGTTTTTGTTTTCTTTTTCAACGATACAGTTACCTGTGTTTAACAGTCGATATATTGCCAACGCCAGTTTACAATACCGATTGTATGTTTCATAATCGGTGAATATCACGAAGGCGCTCGAGATGTAATACAAACACAAATGAAAATACCGATATCGCACGATTTTCTTGCGGTCATTGATATATGCAAAGCAAGAACCTTGTTATATATTATTGCATAAAGGTCAGGCTCAGGTCAAAATAGCCATGCTATAACGACTTGAAAATGTATACCAAATAACCCATGCGTAACATGTTTGACTATAAATACACATGTTTTTAGGTATATTTACACCCCGACCGAAATGAAAAGTACATTTGGTGGCTACTGTCAAAGACGAGTCCAACAATAAAAGATGAAACTGTGTGTACTGTTGTTACTGGTACTGGTGACAGCGTCATTTGCAGGTATGTACACGTACTATATTGATGCATTTTAAAATATGATTGTTAACTATTACTAAAACATTCGTTCAACGATAACCCATAAAAGTGCAAGTTCTTATTTCCAATGGGGTCCTGTGTTTTTGCTGAAGGACAGCAAGTTGATGAGACAGCGGGTGAGACAAGGTATCCGGGAGCGATGTCCAAGCTTGTTTTGAAGAGACACCTTGGTTCTTTAACGTACCCGGTTTACAACACCAATACACGCGAGACTACCTCTGGTTGCCAATCAGTTCATCTCTAGTTGGGTGGGTTTGGTAGGAAACACTAGGATCGAATCAAGGACTTCTCGATCAGCAGTCAAGCGGAATGCAGATGAAGTAAAACAATATTTTAGCAACAGAAGATATATAAATGATATAAAGACATATTTTTTAGAATTATCATGACAAATGTTAGTAATGAATGAACATGATTTGTACGTATTTGGGTGGAATTTGTAATGTATATCGCTTACCCAGGCAATGCATTTGACTCTTGTGAAAAATCGACATAATTATGTAAATACACTATCAATGTTTCATATCATAAGTTACATTTTAAATTAATTCGATAAATCATTGACATCATTTGTCACGTGCTGACCATGCAATGCAGGGCATGCAAATGACGCGCCCCTTGCAGTCTGAATAACTCATTCGCGTTGCGATTCCGTTCTCTGGTACTTGTTATCTCCCGCCGAAGCTCCGTCAGTCAGTTCGAGTTTATGTGTGTAACTCCTCTCCTACATTTCTTAAAGGATTTTTTATGAAACTTTCATAAAATGACTTCTATGTGGAGCTGCAGCGCATATTGTCAGGATTTTGTGATTCGACCAGTTTGCTTGAGTTATGGCTCTTTGCTGATTTTGTTTTAGAAATAAACTATTCTGTGTGCATTTTCCCCTACATTTCAACAGCGATTTTGTCGAAACTTTCACAGTATTACCACTATGAGAAGCCCCAGCGCATATAATGTAACATAATTATGGCCCTTTCTTTTCCTACATTTCTACAGAAAACATTCGCAGATGTACCCTAATGAGATGCCATAGCGCATATTGTCATTACTTTTTATTTCGACTATTTCTGATAAAGTTATGGCCCTTTGTTTATTTTGTACACATGCACGCTATAGAGAAAACAACGTTATTTCTGATAGATAACTGAAGTTCAGAATAAGATATCACAATGCAACTTGCTGTGTATGTATAGCTTGGCTATTTTGTCCTGAGCCTGACCTTTATGCAAGAATATATTACAAGGTTCTTGCCTTGAATATATCAATTTCCGCAAAAAAATCGTCCAATATCGGTATTTTAGATTTGTGTTCGTATTAAATCTCGAGCGTCTTCGTGATACTCCCCGATTATGAAAATATACGATCGGTGTTGTAAACGTAGACAATATATCGACTGTTAAATTATGCTAATCAATAGGTCAGGCTATAGTTAGTGTAAGGATGGTAATTGCGATGGGAAGAAGAGTCGTGTGGGTCAAGGTGGCTGTTATTAAAATGAGAAAATGGCAGGTTCACTATGTTACCCTGGTTAGGTTTAACATATCATGCTGAAACTTGCTGTGTATGTAGATAAATTAACAATTCAGATTAAGATTGGGATTTGGGATGGCAGAGTCAAGACAATAGTTCCAAAACAGGGTGTATCCATTTTGTTATTCGGGCTGATTGGGTAAAGGCCACAGTTACAAAGTAGGTTGTACTCATTTGCACCAAAAAGGGTATGAGAAAATCCGACAGGGAAGGCAGCTCTCAACCTAACCAGCCGAGCACAGAAATCAGAAACACCACGACACAACTACCCTGAGCAATACCAGCATAAAACCATGCCAAAACGGCGATCAAACGAGGCACAACAACTCCGGGCGTGACCTAGTTTAAAACACCAAGGACAGTAACCTAACGTTATGCGACCTAAAGAGTCACAACTACGACTTGACCTAGTTAAAAATAATGTGCAAGGCATGAATGGGGTGGGAAATAATATTACATGTTCCTAGCCACTACACTGAGAAATGTTAACACATAAGCCGAAGAAACAATTAAAAATCCAAGTCCTTGCTGAAAAAATGCAGGATGACCCAGTTTTACAAATAAATTATATAATAGCGGTTATTGCATGAGACCGAATAAAACGCAGCCAATACTCGACCAACTTCCCCAAGGCCCTACTGCACGGCGACCAAAACGCACAAACCCGTGCCAAAACGGCGACCAAATGAGGCACAACCACCCTGACCTAGTTTAAAACACCAAGGACAGTGACTTTACGTTAATACGAGGGGTGATCAATATATTCGAGGACTGTTCATCTAGCAATTTTATATTGTCAGCAAGGCTCAATGCTATTTAACATCTTTCGGAGTAAAATGTTTCCGTCCGAATGAACTAATAAAATTATTTGATTCATACAAGGCGCGCGTGACGTTGGACGTCACGCGACATCATTCAAAGCGTCACCGTGGGAGCGGCAAATAGTTCCTTTCTGGCCTGATACCCGGTCCCACGTATGATATTGGTTCTCTTTTACTACTGAAATAAGTAGTTAATAGCCAATAATATTAAATATCCATTTATTTTATTACTTACTGTTATTATCATAACATTACTATGTACGTTTGAAATAGTTATAGCTTGGCCAATTTGACACGACCCTGACCTATTGATTAGCATAATTTAACAGTCAATATATTGCATGCGTTTACAACACCGATTATCTGTTTTCATAATCGGGGAGTATCACGAAGACGCTCAAGATGTAATACATACACAAATTTGAAATACCGATATCGCACGATTTGCTTGCGAAAATTGATACATTCAAAGCAAGAACCTTGTAATGTCGACGGTGCGGAACCAAAACCCCGTAACTCATTTTTGGCGCGAAAACTGTTTGCAGCATCCGCATCTGCTAGACGTCCCGGGCATTTCTGTCTTGTCGCCATCTTAGTAACGCGATTAGCTATGTAAATGGCGACAAGACAGAAATGCGCGGGACGTTTAGCAGAAGCGGATGCTGCAAAATAAGTTTTCGCGCCAAATTGAGTTACGGGGTTTTGGTTCGACACCGTCGATATATTCTTGCATAAAGGTCAGACTCAGGTCAAAATAGCCAAGCTATACAATAATGTATTTTTAGGCTGGCGATTTCGCGCCAGACTATTACAATCTATACACTCAATGCAAATAGTTCCTCCTCGTTAATCAGTTTTGCAAGATAAGAACATTCAACTTTCCTTGTTTCATTTATTCTGTATTAGTTTCTTCTTGAAATGGAAGGAAATTGTATGAAATTAAAAGAAAAGGTGTTTAAAGGCGTTGATAATTATTACTACGCGTTACGAACGCGATATAGCGCGCGCATCAATGATTTTATTATGTTAAATTATTTAGGTCAACATTCTTCAACGAGATCGTGGTCGAGTGGTTAAGTAACTCGCTTAGTAATTTTCTGATGCTAAGGTCCAGCGATCGAATCACGGCGGCTCTAAAGTTTTTATTTTTTTTTTTTTTTTTTTTTTTTTGTTAAGTCCAGCACTTACCTCTCTTTCGACTTAGAAAACCACTTGATGTTATATCACTTGAAAAGCTATTGTTCCTTAGCAGTTCGCCAGCCTGTCAGTACTTTCAGTACTTTGATTAAGTAATTTGAAGAGTTCGTGTATAGTTTGATTTCGAGCATTGAGCCGTGACTGCACTTTTAAAGTTTAATCCATTCGCCGGTAAACTGTAAATCGATAAATTACACACGGTAGTAAGTAGCATATCTTTAATTCTAACACGATTCGCGGATTAATCCAATACACAAAGAACGAACCGAACCATGTTTTATTGCCCCCCATAAAACATACCTATCAAATTGGCTGTTTCTATTTACGCCCAGTATCACTTGACATATTTATGAATGAATGAACGTAAACTTTATAGTAAAATTTACTACGAGTCACGATGACACTTGGCGAGTTGCACGAGAATCCAGTGTTACATCTATGACGCATCTATTTTTAGAAACTCCAATGTACTCTAGAAACCAAGTTTTATTAAAGCTTCTGATAATCAATCCATTTATATTTTTCATTTTATGAAATAGATACCATATACTCGTGTTATTATAATTGTTTCAATGTTTAAATTGTGGTATTTCCTTCAGAAAATTACGAAGGTCGTTTTCATTAACGAGGGAGGTAATTGTACCAGCTAACAAGCCAATCAATTTCATCGTGGAAATATGTTCAATATCCAATGGGTGAAAATGGAATGCGCGCAGTTAAATAGTGCGGGATATTATCGTATTTAGAATCGAAATAAAAACTCTGTTCTTGTATATTGTCGGTGAATAAAACACGGGCAGGAGTTCGGTTACGGAAAAATTAAATCACGAGTGCTACTACGCACTCGTGATTTAATTTTTCCGCAACCGAACTCCTGCCCGTGTTTTATTCACCAACAATAAACGCGAACAGATTTTTATTTCTTAAATAATGACTATTGAATAAATCGCGCGTTACCCGCCCATGGCTCAGGGTTCAAAATTGAACTATAGCTTCTCTTATATAATTATGTATTTATTTAGTAATTAGCATAATATGATAATGATCGATGAAAACTGCCTTTATAAGTAACCATGTGTCCTGCAGTCATTTAAGATAGCAAACATTAGCTATGTGTGTGAAGTTAGCAGCCAGTTGCCAGTTGTCGATTCAACTTTTTGAATCGGCAACTGGCAACTGTCAGCTAACTTCAAAACCCAGCAGCCGATTCGTCGATTTCGAAAGTTGAATCGGCAACTGGCAACTGTCAGCTAGCTGACGATTCAAATTTCACTGTAGACTCGAATTGGCAACTGGCAACTGTCAGCCAGCTGACGATTCAAATCTTTCGGGAAAATCGAATTGGCAACTGTCCGCCAGCTGACGATTCAATTTTCACTGTAGACTCGAATTGGCAACTAGCAACTGTCAGCCAGTTGACGATTCAAATCTTTCGGGAAAATCGAACTGGCAACTGTCAGCCGGCTGACGATTAAAATCTTTCGGGAAAATCGAATTGGCAACTGTCATCCAGCTGACAATTCGAAAAAAAAAAAATTGTGAAAAATCGAATTGGCAACTGGCAACTGTCAGCCAGCTGACAATTCGAAAAAAATATATTTTTTGTGAAAAATCGAATTGGCAACTGGCAACTGTCAGTCAGTCAGCTGACAATTCGAAAAAAATGTTTTTTTGTGAAAAATCGAATTGGCACCTGGCAACTGTCAGCCAGCTGACAATTCGAAAAAAATATATTTTTTGTGAAAAATCGAATTGGCAATTGGCAACTGGCAACTGTCAGTCAGCTGACAATTCGAAAAAATTGGTTTTTTTTGTGAAAAATCGAATTGGCAACTGGCAACTGTCAGCCAGCTGACAATTCGAAAAAAATATATTTTTTTGTGAAAAATCGAATTGGCAACTGGCAACTGTCAGTCAGCTGACAATTCGAAAAAAATGTTGTTTTTTTGTGAAAAATCGAATTGGCAACTGGCAACTGTCAGCCAGCTGACAATTCGAAAAAAATAAAAAAAATTGAAAAAGCGAATTGGTAACTGGCAACTGTCAGCCAGCTGACAATTCGAAAAAAGAATATTTTTGTGTGAAAAATCGAATTGGCAACTGGCAACTGTCAGCCAGCTGACGATTCAAATCTTTCGGGAAAATCGAATTGGCAACTGGCAACTGTCAGCCAGCTGACGATTCAAATTTCACTGTAGACTCGAATTGGCAACTGGCAACTGTAAGCCAACTGACGATTCAAAATTTACTTCAAATTCGAATTGGCAACTGGCAATTCAAATTTCACTGTCGATACTCCCAGCTACTTTGGTCCAGTGGAGCTACCTATAATCTCCGTGGTTTCAGCATAATAGGTCATTATCAGCAACACCATGTAATTCATACCAATAAACTGACTCATTAAAAGTGTGCAGGGCGTAGTTGGGCATACGCAAATACGCAAGATACGTACGCAGTTGGAATAACTGACAAAATTAAAGTGATATAAAAAGCAATAAAACGCCATGCCTGGTGAGGCATATTTTACATGTGATAATATGTGATTTATATAGACAACTCTATCTGCCTGTGTTCGAACAATCGACCCCCTCCCAATGCAAACGCTCAAATCACCCGACCACAGGCGAGGTATACAAGTGCGGTTTCAGTGCATGAACCTGTCGGGTATGTACACTTCTATCACATGGACTGATCACTAGGTAATATATAATGATAGGCCTACATTTTCTCTTTCTCCAGTACCGGTTAGTTTCAAGCATGTCATTTAAACATAATTCAGCGGGAATCATTTCTTTTATACAGCAATGATACATGCCGGAGTCGGAGAAACACACATGAAAGCGCTCTCGTGTCTACAATGAGATTGCCTACAATATCATACATATTAGTACAAATTAAAATTCTATGACTGCCAGCAACTGTCAGCCAGCTGACAATTCGAAAAAAAAAATTTTCTTTTGAAAAATCGAATTGGCAACTGTCATCCAGCTGACAATTCGAAAAAACAAATTTATTGTGAAAAATCGAATTGGCAACTGGCCACTGTCAGCCAACTGACAATTCGAAAAAAATGTGGTTTTTTGAAAAATCGAATTGGCAACTGGCAACTGTCAGCCAGCTGACAATTCGAAAAAATTTTTTTTTTTTGAAAAATCGAATTGGCAACTGGCAACTGTCAGCCAGCTGACAATTCGAAAAATAAATATTTTTTTTGAAAAATCGAATTGGCAACTGGCAACTGTCAGCCAGCTGACAATTCGAAAAAAAGTCCGAATTGGCAACTGGCAACTGTCAGCCAGCTGACAATTCGAAAAAAAAAAAATATTTTGATGAAAAAATATTATATCAAAGTTATATTACTTGATATTGCCATCGCTGTATTCATGTTGTTACAAATGTACATATTTAGTATAAATGGGTAAACATGCTCAGAGGGTAACAACAAATAATCAGATAAAATTTCCCATGGTTAAATCTTATTATTAAGAAATGGCAGTAATGATAAATTTTGTCAATTTTAAGTCTGAGTTTTAGACTGATAATAATAGTGAATAACTAGAGCTGATCCTGGTTGGTAACCCAGGGGTGGTCTCGCGTGTATCGGTGCTTTACACCGGGCACGTTAAAAGAACCAAGGAATCGATTCGGAACAAGCTAGGGTATCGCACCCGGATTTCTTGTATCTCACCTCTGTCTCTAACATTTGCGGTAATGCCACAGAGTGGGCCCTGCAAATTACATGGAAGAAGAAGAATAATGCCCCAGTACCAGTTGATGATCTGATTGACTAGATATCCTACATGCTATATCCCAGCATAGGTACTACCCATGCCTCTTTTGCGCAAGTTTTTGCCCGATGTTGACTAAATTACGATCCGGGCAGTTGTGTCTATTTCGTGCAATACCGGTGAGATTTTGTAGAAAACTATCATGCTGCGTGGACAGTTCTTATTCTCAGTTTGTGTGTCGAGGGCGACTGGTTGAAATCGGTCAAAGAATAAAGGTTTCTATAAGCTTCGTTACATAATTATTTTTTTACTTGCGTTCTTAGTACGTCTTACCAAAAATTTGCTACATACCACGTGGCATGTCTACCATGTTTTGTAACCTTAAACAAGAATAATATGTACATGTAAATCTGAGCTTCGACCAATAGAGTAGCGTGTTGTTTCTGTAATAAGGAAGGCAATTCAAAAGTATATCAATTCATTATCTTTTTCGTAGTAGTCTCCCTTTGATCATTTCTGTTTTAATGTTTTGCATGAATTAGCAACAAAATTAGGAAAATTGTGTAGAGTTGTTATCACAAACTAGTGTATTTATTTCTGTGATTATTTGAACAGTTTGGTAACAAATACTGTCCAACACCATTTCTAAGTCAAATGCTGACATTCTTCCACTTATATTATACATGCAAACATGCCTTGATAGCCTAGTTGTAGGGTGTTCACTTTACGCCATGGCTGCATCATATTAGGGCAATACAAGAATGGAACAAATAATCTGTATGCTAAAATCCATTCAACTTTATAAGATAACAACAAACATAAAATCTTGTTTTTTTTTTTTATTTTACTTTTGTTATAACAGACATATACATACTCTATTAACAACGCTTTCAGTCAAAGTAATATAATATTTGTTCAAGCACAACCCTAGCCTTTCTTTCTTTTCCATTCCAATTACAGATTGACAACGGATTCCAAACTTCCCTGTCTTTTGTTCTATTATTAAAATTTCAAATGACTACATTAAAACTTTTCCTTCTTTTCAAAACATAGAACTGACAGTGTGAACTCTCGTCTGTATGTGCTGCACCTTGGCCTTAGTGCACACAAAACTACTGAGTATACAGTACATCTACCCATAAATCAAGATGCAATGGACTATCAGAGTCGATACCATTCAAACCAGAAAATGACACTAGAATGACCACAAAGTTACTGGGTATACCAGCATACTGTAAAATCGTTTAATTTTGTTGGGTCGAAATTTCGTGATTTTTGGAAAAAAAACCTATTTCAATGGGACTTTTAATTTGTGGATTTTGCGTTTCAAGTAATAAATACAAGGGTCAAAATTATTGTTCTGTCTCGGTTAAATATTAACAACAACTAGAACCATCACTGTCGTGATCAGGGCCCTGTCGTTATCATTGTCAATAAGTATTGCAAGTTTCATTTGAATATCTTGAAAAGTTTTTGAACTATGGCCAATGTTAAAGTTTTGAAGTCGAAAAAAGGGGCACAAGCCAAAATTTATTAAAGCTAGAGTTGTTGCCCTTTGCTACACATGTGCGTATTGTCACTGTCAATATGTATAGCAAGTTTCATTTGAATATCTGTAACGATTTTGAAGTAATGTAGAAAAAAAGATGAAAAATGAGGAAAATTGTAATTTTACAAAGGGCCATAATTCTTACAATATTGTAGCTGGAGTAACATAACTTGGCATACAATAGTGTATTGTTGCTGTGA
The DNA here is from genome assembly GCA_963678985.1 of Spisula subtruncata. Classification (NCBI taxonomy): domain Eukaryota; kingdom Metazoa; phylum Mollusca; class Bivalvia; order Venerida; family Mactridae; genus Spisula; species Spisula subtruncata. The sequence continues at coordinate 41,462,997 of OY787668.1, forward strand.
CCTTATGTTTAAAGTTTGAAGTCGATACCTTTAACGGTTTGCAAGTTATTAAGAAAAAACATTTTGAACTATGGCCAATGTTAAAGTTTTGAAGTCGAAAAAGGGGCACAAGCCAAAATTTATTAAAGCTAGAGTTGTTGCCCTTTGCTACACATGTGCGTATTGTCACTGTCAATATGTATAGCAAGTTTCATTTGAATATCTGTAACGGTTTTGAAGTAATGTAGAAAAAAAGATGAAAAATGAGGAAAATTGTAATTTTACAAAGGGCCATAATTCTTACAATATTGTAGCTGGAGTAACATAACTTGGCATACAATAGTGTATTGTTGCTGTTACCTTATGTTTAAAGTTTGAAGTCGATACCTTTAACGGTTTGCAAGTTATTAAGAAAAAACATTTTGAACTATGGCCAATGTTAAAGTTTTGAAGTCGAAAAAGGGGCACAAGCCAAAATTTATTAAAGCTAGAGTTGTTGCCCTTTGCTACACATGTGCGTATTGTCACTGTCAATATGTATAGCAAGGTTCATTTGAATATCTGTAACGGTTTTGAAGTAATGTAGAAAAAAAGATGAAAAATGAGGAAAATTGTAATTTTACAAAGGGCCATAATTCTTACAATATTGTAGCTGGAGTAACATAACTTGGCATACAATAGTGTATTGTTGCTGTGACCTTATGTTTAAAGTTTGAAGTCGATACCTTTAACGGTTTGCAAGTTATTAAGAAAAAACATGAAAAATGTGGAAGGACAGACGGACGGACAGACAGACGGACGGACAGACAGACGGACAGGGTGATTACTATAGGGCACCTGCAAAAAATTTGCAGGGCCCTAATAACTGATACCAGTTCATCGTTTAGGCTGAACAAAATGAACACTTTCTGATTAAAAGCAGCTAAAGACGGAGCGGGCTCGGTACTTGCAGGGTATTCTTGCATATACAGAATGTACTTTGGGCTATGTAGTGTAGCCGTGTTGGATGCACAATCGCTATGACCAAGAGGAGGCTCATCGTTAGCAGACGAAGTCGCGGTGGTTTTGAGTGTAAAGCTGCATTCATTTGATCACGTGATTCTACACACTGTATACATGCAATGTTGTAATAATATTGTACTATGCATATCCAACATGTCTGTTGTAACAAATAAAGTATTGTATTGTATTGTATTGTATTGGTTATCCTACATCCCCTGCAAAATTAGTCCTGGTCTTGATTATTTTGCAACCTATTTCAAATGAGTGTCAGTTCCTGAGCTATACTATTCCTTACAATATACCGTTACAATAAGCTTATATTTATCACTTGAAAGGTATAAATGTGTACATGCTACACCAAAACAGTGTCAAACTTACAAACATTTTATGTCCTTAAAAACACAGTTAATAACATAAAATGTACTGCAAATCATACATTTTTGCTTTGTCATCATTATTTTGTACATTTATTATTTTCAAGACGTTCACAAAGTATCAGTAAATGTTCGCTATTATACTTTCTGTATTTAACTGCCATTGCTTTAAAAAGTTCTCTGGCACAAGCTTAAACTCACAAATGCATGTGTAGTAAACTTAATGAAATACACTATGCAATTCATGTGAATAAATCAATTTTTAGGGTTTTTCATCAGCTTCAAATTTGAAGGCTTGTCGTCAGCTTCAAGTTTGAAGGTTTTTCATCAGCTTTAAGTTTGATGGTTTTTCATCACCTTCAAGTTTGAAGGTTTAAGTTTGAAGGTTTTTCATCAGCTTCAAGTTTGAAGGTTTTTCATCAGCTTCAAGTTTGAAGGTTTAAGTTTGAAGGTTTTTCATCAGCTTCAAATTTGATGGTTTTTCATCACCTTCAAGTTTGAAGGTTTTTCATCAGCTTCAAGTTTGAAGGTTTAAGTTTGAAGGTTTTTCATCAGCTTCAAGTTTGAAGGTTTTTCGTAAGCTTCAAGTTTGAAGGTTTTTCAGGTTTTTTCATCAGCTTCAAGTTTGAAGGTTTTTCATCAGCTTCAAGTTTGAAGGTTTTTCATCAGCTTCAAGTTTGAAGGTTTTTCATCAGCTTAAAGTTTGACGGTTTTTCATCAGCTTCAAGTTTGAAGATTTTTCATCAGCTTCAATCTTCCTTTATGATAATCACTCTCATCCACCGATACAAGAAGTTGCAATTGCTCGCCATTCACAGCAAAAGTCAGTGATTCTGAAACATCAAACAGCCAAGAGATATATTTACATACATTGGAACCTATCCACAAACAGAACAGAGATATATTATGTACTGGTACAGTGGAACCTATTCAACAAGCCTTCTGTAGTGACAACTTCTCTTGAGCAACACATTTTTGTTCCAGAAATACCATTAACTATATTATAGATTTACTTCTCCATAGAAATAATGTGTGTACAACAGCAAACTTTTGTGTTTCTAAAAGAGTATTGCTTTAAAGCAGTTATGCTCTAAATACATGTAAGTTCACAAAGTACATTACCATTTGTAAAATCAATTATGCACGTACCTGGATTGTGAATATTGGAGTACTTGACTACTTATGAATATATGACAGGGCTTTCACTAGCCTCCAAAAGAGAAGAGTCAAAATGACTCCTGACACTCTATTTTCAAGAGTCATCAAGATATTGCAAGTATTTTATATTCAAAGCATAGTTAATTTGACTCTCCAGCTTAATTTTTCAAGAGTCAAAATAGGCACTTTTGTCTAACTCAAGGGTCAAAAAGCAGTTTCAATGAAAGCACTGAATGAGTACTAATTTCCACCACCTCCAATCAAGCCGTACTCGATACATTTATAATAACAAATATTTTACCAGTCAGGAAGAGTTTCTCCAGGGCGGTTTGTAGGGTGCCATTTGTATAATCTCTCCAGAATGCATCTAGGTATGTGACATCAGCAAACATGACATCACAAACAAGGGAACTAAGACTGTGTGTATTGATGATATCACATGCTTGATTAAACAGATCAAACTGTTGTTGTATCTTATGTCGTTTATTACTGTGAATATTGCTATCTAACAACTCCTGGCATTCCTTGTATACCACCGTAGAGCAGAGACGTACAACTGAAATATAATATAAATTGATTATTAATCAGGGCTTTCTCTGGTCTCCAAAAGGGAAGAGTCGAAATGACTCCTGACTCTCAATTTTCAAGAGTCATCAAAATATTGCAAGAAAACTTTTATTATAAGTATAGTAAATTTGACTCTTGGGCTTAAATTTTGAAAACAGGCACTTTAATTTGTCAAATTCAAGAGTCAAAATGCAGTTTCAAGACTCAAATGAAAGCCCTAATTAATCATGATGATTACTTTATTCAATTAACCAATGCCTATATCTAAGGAGGCAAGTACTAAAAAATTAACTCAAAGGGAGTTTTTCTCTCATTTCTAAACCTTTAATACTAAATAATTACTTTAAACATATCATTAAGCACACTTCTTTCAGAGAAATCTTTCACTCAAAAAAGTTCACATACATAAAATTTTGCAAATTAATGATTCCTCCACCTTAAGAATAGGGTGGAAACAAGACTGCCCTGTAAATGCTTATGTCCTGGTGGGAGCCTTGTCCATAATAAACTAGCTAGGTAAGTCATTCAGGGCACAGGTGCTTTGCATGTGAATATGACCCCCATGGCCCCTCTACAACCCACCAAAAATAGGTATACTGTAAAATCATTAATTTTTAGTGGGGGATTAAATTTCGTGGATTTCGTGGTTAACCTCAACCACAAACTTTAATCCCAACGAACATTAATTTTGACCCTTGTTTTATTACCTGAAATGCAAAATCCACGAATTCAAGTCCCAACGAAATTGTCTTTTTTATCAAAACCACGAAATTTCGTCCTAACGAAATTAAAAGATTTTACTGTACAAAAGAGATTTGATATTAATATTTGGGGGGGGGGGGGGTGTAGACGGGCCACAGGGTCATATCCACTTGCTTGTTTGATAGTGCTACATGGCTTTAATAATGTGCTGTGTTTAAGATAGTAACGAGAATGCCAAGTTTGAAAGCAATACCTCAATGGACATAAAAAATATGAGTTTCAATGCCTTGTAACAGATGAACGAACGGATGGACAAACGGACAGTTGCATATCGCTATATGCCTCCGCATCAGTAGATCTATGCCAGGGCATAAAAATTGAAAATGATGTCAGAGTTCATTGTATTCTTTCAAATAGATGATTTCTGCTGGGGTGTCAACGAAGCCAAATTTAAAATAAGGAAAATCATAGACGGTCAACCATTTCTGCCAAATAAAAGGCCCCCCCAACCACATTGTTTCCATATTTGACTCAGTTTTTATCAAGACATTCCTTCAAGACATTCCTTCAAAACAGACTAAATTTACCATAACTTTTCTCAAGATATTTTCATCAAATCACTTTTATTTTGGTCAGGAATCATGGCTCTTTCAGGGTATGTAAATCCGGAATTCTGGATAAATCAGGAAGATTGACACATCTGTTTCTGATGTAGGGAACAACTTCAAGTGGATATAAGATATTTATACATACCACATGTATAAGATGGCTTTGGATGACCAAATGGATCAGATGTTTGTCGTTGACTCCCTGATGTAGATGGCATATCTGTCTCATTCTGAGAATCTGGTCCAATTCCCTCATTCACATTCAATTTTCTTTTTAACGATGTTGAATTACTTGTATTATTGTTGGTATTCTTTCGCTTCTGAAAATAGAATTTTATGCAATACTGTAAAATTATTAATTTTCGTGGGGGATCAAATTTTGTGCATTTCGTGGTTCACATTCAACCACGAAATTAAATCCTATTGAACAATAATTTTTATACTGGTATTCATTACCTGAAATGCAAAATCCTTGAATTAATGTCCCATCGAAATGGTCTTTTTAACCAAAACCACGAAATTTTGTCCCATCAAATTAAATGATTTTATGTAAGCTCCCTGGTAATCACTTTAGGAGGAGTCTGTCCATCAAATGTTATAAAGAAATTAGAGTCATTATGGAATGAACATTAATTACATGCATACATGTATCATTGTATATGAATTGAGACAATGTAGTTTTATATAGAATGTATTCTAGTATCCTGTTAAATCTTACTTTCCCTCTTTTCCTCGTCTGATGAGGCTCGTGATCTACCTGATTGTGACATTTGAACTCACTAAGCTGTCTCGGAGTGTTCTTGTTCAGGTATGTTAGCATTGGATCAACTTCAGCTAAAAGTATATCATACATATATACTTTGTTTTGTAATTGAAATGATACATTTACTGCTAAGTGGTACAAAATGTAATTCAAAACTTGCAATGACCGGGTATGTCTTAAAAACTTAAATATGTCTTTATCTAGCCCAGTGTTGCCAACTTGGGAGCATCCACTTCCAGAAAAAGAAGTCTTACTTCATTATTTAATTCAGATCTGGGTTTATTTGCGGCACAGTTTGGGAAGACCTACTCCAGGATATATTATTTTTTTAAGTGTTCAATATGATTGTAGCTAAATTAAAGACTTTCCAATTTGCATGCAAACCAACGCTTAGAATGGATGGAGACACAGATGGACGAATTTACACGGGCAAATTTAAAAATCTTTGAGGAATGTTGTTTCAAACTGTGGAGATTGACTCATGACAAGCACCTATCAGATCTAGCAGTACGGTACCTCAATTGATAGAGCTACAGACTGACTAGCATACTAGGGGTCACGCCTCACATGATATAAGGAGGTGTCTTTTTTCAACCAATTGATTTAACAGTTAAATGGTGTCTGAACTGTTGGATTAACTAATGCAGAGGCTTGTTGAAGTTGTTGCAGTAAGTTAGACTTGGAGAGCGCTAAGAAATGGAAAGGGTGCAGTGATCGACTCTTGAGACTGAGTATTCTTCTTTCGTGATTTATCACACCATCCTTGGTGTGCTAGTATCCTAGACTGGATACCAGTCAAGGTGTATTACCAATAACAAATAAATATTTTATATTTGGGTACACATTGACCATTAAGAATGGGTTCACCTTGACCAAAATATATGGGTACACCTAAGTTTGGGTACACCTTGACTGGTTCCCAGTAGACTGCAGCTCTTCCAACTGAGCTAGCATTCAGTCTTCTAGGGGCTCCTTTTAATGCACCAGTTAGTTGCATCCATGGCCAACCACCCCTGTGGATGGGCAGTGGATAGCTTGGGAAACAGCCGTGTTTTTACCTTCTAGCTTCCCCCACTATGTTTTTACCTTCCCCGCAGTGTTTTTACCTTCTAGTTTCCGCCACACTGGCGGGGAAATGTTGGATTTTTTTCTCCGAACCAATACCCCGCGGACAATATTTAGTTGTCAGGAGGCCTGGGAAATACCGGAGATTTTACCATCAGCTGTGCCCCGCAGGCCCTGGGAGGGCAGGGGTTTTGACAACTTGACAACATGAAAGTTAAAATCCTAGCCCATCCCTGGGGATGGGGGGGGTATGGATGCAATTGACTCTTTCATAAGTTCCTGACTTTGCGCATTATAGCACACCAGGGATTATGGGTCTGTAATTACAGCACAATTCTTCAACTATTGGTTAAATTGTGTGGTGTGGCTAAAAACCAACCAAGCCGGATTCTACTTTCTGTTTGGAAGCAAAGTTGAAAAAAATTTGATTCAAAACGGTATTACTGTACCTGTGATATTAATGTCTGAAGTCAACTCATACACTTCTGGTGATACAGCTTTCAATGCTTCCTGTATAACGCTGACATCACTTTCATCAACAAAACCTTTTCTTTCTAAAAATTTGAACAAAGTGTAAGCATCACATTTGTACAGTTTTCTCGGGAGAATCGTCTTCCGATTCCTGGAACGTGCGTCCCCCAGACAACCAGTAACACATAGATGTTTTCTGACACGATCTGTTTGGTCATCAGTCATATTTAATTGAAGTTTTTCGAACATTTCGTGTAGACGATTTGTGACTACGGACGCCGCCATTTTGATAAAACGTAGACGAATAATAATTTTATCGTTGTCGTCTTTGCGGTAGACGACTCTGCAGGACATCATCCATCCATAGAGTCTCTATTTTTAGAACTGGAAGTCCGTTACTTTGGGCGTTAATAGGACCTGTGAATAGAATAGAATAGAACAGAATATTTTTATTTCACCAATCATGGGTCATATAAAATGACATATATAATCAATATGTAAAACATAATGCAATGAACATAATATACATAAACCATCAATAAAGTATGGTAGAAATGAGGATATGAATTTAGATAAATAAGGCTTAATTCGTATTAGTGATAACACAAATAATATAGGAGTACTAATGACAAAAGGAAAAAGAAAATAATAATAAAAGTAAACTAAAGTTAACGCGTACAGAACAAAATTATACACTATACGATTTTACAAATTGAACATTCATTTTCAACATTGATTATTCAACGATCTGACAAATTTGTGTTAGCCAAAAGAGGAGTTCTTTTCTCATAAATATCAAGTAAAAACTTAGAAAATACATTCAAGACTCTGTTGTCCTCAGATGACATTAACCAAACAAACTTTTCGTCTTTTTTCAATGAAACAAAATTTTTATTTAGTATCTCAATTCCTTTAAACAACGATTCTCTACTACTCTCAAAACTTTTACAACACATAGAGAAATGGATTTCGTCTTCTATTAGACTAACATAGCAACAATTACAAAACCTTTTATCTGCAGGAATATTTTTATATCTACCAGTTTCTATATTCAGTTTGTGTGCACTTATCCTGAACTTTGTAAAAAAGGTTCTTGTCTCTTTGTCTTTTATATGTCTTAAGTAGGGTTCTCTACAAAATCTATGCTTAAATAATAAGTAAGTTCTAAGTTTCCCCTCATTGCCTGAGATATTCAGACACCATTTGAGTTTATACATGTTTACTAACTTAAGTTTCACAATATTCACTAAGTTCTTATAAGACAGGTCATCATCAGAAATATCTAAATGTTTGAAACAATGGTGTACTGAGGAGACCCAGCTAGCTTTATTATCAACAAATAATGTATTGCTTTCAGCAAAAGCAGCAGACAATAAATTACTAACATCGCCATACCGCAGTCTTTGGTAGAATTTTACAAAATTACATATAACATCAATGTACAATGGGAACCTGCCTAGTTCACCACATACTGCTTCATTTGATGCTTTCTTGTGAACACCTAGAACATATTTCAAAAATTTAACATGCATTTTATCACAATTCATATTTTTAAAAGATTTCAATAAAGTATATATATAGTCTGTTTTACTGAAAATAGAACTATTTATATTCGGGGTTCCCCAAATCTCACTACCATACAATAGAATAGGTTTTACAGTATGACCAAAAAGATGTATTTAGTCCAGTCATTTTAACTTTTAACCTCAAACTAATTGCAAAACAAACAGTTTTGTGTTTATATGGTGCGTAAAGCTATCCTTAGCAATGTACAAAATGTCCTAATTGAATATTTGGGGGGCTTTTTGAGATATTTACAAATCTATTCAATTGTCACATGTTTTCGCGATATTTGTCACTTTTGATGTAAATAAATCTTGACTTGTACCAGTAACTTATTTTTACATCGTGCTTAGAGGTCGCTATAGTGGTCTGATTTTTATGAAACTTGACAGCAATGATCATCGTAAGCTAATCCAGGTAAAATAAAATTTTGAGTTAACCGGAGCCAAAATCTAGGTCACTAGGTCAAAACATAGAAAAAACAAGATATAGTCACCAGGGGTCGCAATTTCGACCTTACACTTGTGAAGTTTAGTCACATTGATCACCTTGCAAAAATCAAGGTCATGTATGAAATTGGATTAATCTGAGTTAAAAACTAGGTCACTAGGCCAAATTATAGAACAAATCTTTAGAATGCACCCTTTTTACCTAATCTTTATGAACCTTTGTCACATGGATCATGAAGACAAAATGTAGGTCAAAATCACTATTTACTTATCAGGAGTTAAAACTAGGTCACTAGGTCAAATAATAGACAAACCTTCATGCGCCAAAAGTCGCATCAATTATTTTAACCTATTGACCTAATTTTGACCCAAATAACTCAATAACATACTTGTCCTAGATGTTTTGATATGAGCATTGTGACCAAGTTGCATAAATATTAGATCAAAATTGTGAATTTTTTACCTACACAATGTTTACCTTTGATTTTAACTAGCGACCTTCTTTTTGACCCCGGATGACCCAATTTATAACTTTGACATATATTTTGTTGATATTATTATTGTGACCAAGTTTCATAAATATAAGGTCAACATTAGGACCTCTAGCGACTACACAAGGTTTTGAAACAATTTGACATAGTGACCTAGTTTTTTACCCTTGATCATCCATTTTCTACCTTGGCCTAAATTTTGTTCAGATGATCAGTCTGACCAAGTTTCATAATCATAGAGTCAAAATTGTGAATACAAATGCAATTGTGGACGAACAGACAAAGAGAAAAATCACTATTTCTCCAGAATCGATAGATTCGTGTACATTTTGTATATTGTCTGTATTGTATACTGTCCAAACACTAATATCCTTTTTCCATAAGACACACATGTATACAACACATGATACGTGTACATTTTAAACAAATTGGATTAATATTAAAGAAATGAATAAAACTTTTGTTTCCCCTTCCAAGTGCTATTTTGAGTCATTTTGTCGACATTTGAATGGGTAGTATACCAACACGTAAACTGGCATATATATGAAAAGTAAATTGTCTGATGATAAAATCAATATTTGTATTCGATAGAAGAAGGTTGTATCTTTCAGAAAATATAAGCTTTAAGGTGCAATTAGTAAATATTAAAGACTTACACGGGAATTATTAGAACTTAAAATTCCCCATGTAGTATGAAGTAAGGAAAATGCTGAAATTGCTACCAAAAGTGACCTTAAACATGTCGATTTTTTTTTATTTTCCCCACGGAACTCGCATATTTGACGTTTGGTCTGTAGTCGATACTAGTCTGTAGATGATGAAAATGCAAAGAAACTCTGTTTTGCAATTTGTTTGAGGTTGACCATATTTTTTAGCTTCAATGACTGGACTAATTATACTATCAGCATTTTGATGTAACTAGCCAAAAACTTTACTAATTTTAAAACTTGCTTTCAATGCTCTTTCATAAAGATCATCCTGGCAGTAGCTAAATGTTCCAGACGATGCGAGAATAATTCCAAGATATTTATATCTATTTACATGTTGAACCACGACTCCATTAAAGAAGTATTGCTCATTTGACAGCTTTCCACTTTTGCAGAAGGTCATGCTATTTGTTCTCATAAGATTTACAATAAGGCCATTATTTTTACAGAACAATGATACCTTATTCAAACACTTCTGCAAACCATTCGAGGTTGTTGACAGCAATAGCAAGTCACCAGCATACAATGGACAGCTAAATTTCATATCATTAACACACACTTGGTCATCATCACTATCAAAAAGAGAAGGCAAGCCATTAACAAACAACTTGACAAACTGCCACGGTGTTTTGCATATGAATAGTTTGCTGGTCAAATTATTATACCTGACAATTAAAACCTTGTTATACAGCAAAGGGATCCAGTGTATGCTCTCAAAGAAGGTTTTTTTAAAAAATGTTTCAATTAAGTGCATTACTAGTGTTCTGAGATTATGATTTGGTATAAAACAGAACATGTTTTATTGCATAATCAAGCACATTTGTCATTAAATCCTTATTTTGTAAAACTAGTTCTTACGCAACTGACCAAATTCTAAGAGTTTTCCTGAATGAGAAGGGGTTTAGTAAGGGTTTTTATTATCTAACATATATAAGAATCTAAAGGCAATGTAGGATACGGTGCAAACTTTATTTAACAATTTCTTTCAACTACCTGATAACATCCAAGCCCGTGCCCCACCCAGTTGGCCTTTGGAGTGACCACTTTTTTTACATCACTTAAATGTTAAAATCCTTAAAATATTACTAATCGATATGGCTACGGATCGATGTTTTGTGACATAATCCTGTATATTACATATTCCGGAAGCGAAGGCATTAAAATGTGCCCCCAGTTGTGTAATCTCCAGGTCCAGATTACCCTTAATCTAGTCATTTATGCTTTACAGCCTCTGAATGATGCGGATCAAAATGTCTGTGCCTCTTGATCAATGTCACTACAGCGTTTGCATTAACAGATTAAAACTTTTGACATGAATTTTAAGAAAGTAAATTTTCTTAGTGATGTTTGTATTTGATATAACTTATTATGTAACACTACAATTTTGATTATATTAAGCCTGTCTGGGTTTCAAAGAAAAACGTTAAAAATGATTTTAATTCAAAATTGAAAAAATCTTCACAAGGGGCTTATTTAAATTGTCTATTTTTGCAAGTTGAAATTAAAAATTCTCAAACGTAAGGGTGCAACAATTTGCAAGATTTTTATTACTTTTTTAAAAAAAATGATCTGAACCTGTGAATACTACTGTCTTAGATATAACCATGCATGGCCTATGCAATACCCCAATCAGTTGCATCCACATCCCCACCCCGGGGATGGGCGATGGATAGCCGGGGAAACGACCGTACATGTTTTTACCTTCCAGCTTTGCCCCCACTACCGCGGAAATGTTGGTATTTTTTTCTCCGAACCAATTCCTCGGGGACAGTAGTTGTTATAGGACGGGGAAATACTGGAGATTTTCCTATCATCTGTCCCCGCAGGTTCGTGGAAGGGTGGTGGTGGTGGTGGTGGTGGTGGTGACGACAACTCAAAAGAAAAAATCCCGGCCCATCCCCGGGGTGGGGTGGATGCAACTGACTGGTGCGTAATTATTTCAAGACAGGTCTACAAAGTTCAAGTATTATTTATGGGTAGTCTGGAAGATTTCTTTTAGGAATATTGTGTAATTCATGTTATTTTTTAATGATGTAGCAGTTCAAATTTTTTCAGTTAACTTTTTATTTTAAAAGCTTAAAGTACATGAAATTGCATGATTTTACTTTAAAAAGGGAAAATTCGTCGCCGGGAGGAACACCCCTCCCGCACCCACCCCAACTTAGCCTCCCAAAACATTCTTGTGCCCCCCTCCAGAATTTCTGGATCCGGGCATGAACATGTTTACTATATATACACTTAAACGAATTTCTAAATGGCCACCCAATGAAATATTATATTATGCGATAATATTCAGTCAATATTTCTAAAATTGTGGTTATTTTCATTCCATGCACTTATCTATCGATTTCAAGAAATAAATTACGCATGCATGCATAAAATCACCCATGCGGAACAGTAAGTGCAAAATGGCTTACGTGCACGTGGTTCACGTGTCCGACATGTTTGATTTTTGAAATCAATCAAAATGTATTCTCTGTCGATTGGTTTAATGAAAGGTATTAATACTGGCGAGAATAAGTAATATGGGACGCGCTTCGGCCGATGGAATGACGAGTAACGTTACCAGCACCAAAATCCAGACATGTACGTCAAAACGTCTTTTTGTAAAAAGCGATATTTATAATAACGTGTGGTTTAGCTCGAATTACTGCGAGTAATATATTTTCTATCAATAAAATTGGACAGTAACGGGGTTTCGATTATTTATATTCTTCTAAAAGCATTTTTTAAAACTAATTTATGAAAACACGTGGCCAATCAGAAATTCGTTCAATGTATGCATGCATCTGATGTCATGAGCGCGTTCCACATGGCTCATTTTCACAAATTATAGTGTTTAAAGAAAAATCGATCTACAGGGAACAAATTTATACCAAATACGATACTATTCCAAGCTAAGCACGAGGCCAACGTGCAAAAAAGCCATTTCGCACCAACCGTTACGCATGGATGACATTGTATATGAATACGCCATTTCGTTCCAGAAATAGATAAGTAAGTGCGTGGAATGAACTAATAACACAGCCTAAGATTTATTGATACAATTTATCAGACGATATAATATTTTTTAGGGTGGCCAATTAGAAATTCGTTTAAGTGTAGTTTTAAGGTTTTTTGCGAACGCAGCGAGCAGGAACATTCACATTTCATACTTTTTTACAGAAAGCCAATTACAAGATTATTTTTCTCCATTTTTTTTGTAAATATTTTCCTGAATTTTGCCCAATTTTGAAATTCCATGATTTGTCCCCGCAGGGAATTTATTTTGGACATTTCCCCTGTTTTCCCTGTTTTCTAGAGTCTATGGCCACCCTGTCAATGGTGTTTTGCCTCTGGTTGGTTCACGTACGCCTATCATTTGCGTGAGATTAAAATCTGAAATAATAGCACGAAAATCTTCATATATAGTGTACTGGGATGCCCTCGACACAGGCACACATATTGACGAGGAAAATCACCACCTCATTTTTTATATAAATATTTGGGTATTTACACTCTGGTTTGATTTGCATGTGGGCAAAATATCATTCTTTACTTTGCATAGTTATTTTTTGTTAACTGTTCATTGTTGATGATCTTTTGGAAGATTGATTTAGTATATTGTCGTATAGCGTGTAGGCTAGCTGTTCTATCTTTTTAATGAGGGATTGGAATATTTACAAGGATAACTTTTAATTTGGGGAATTTACCAAATTGGTTTCGGCTGGCGTCTTGTACCATATTTGTCGTTTGTAGTATGTGGTTGGTCATGTGCCTGGTCGTCTAGAGATGTAAAACTGTTGTGATGAGAAATTAAGCGAATCACAGACAGAGCATTGCCAAGAGAAAGTTACATTACATGCCACAAGGTCATCATAATTTGAAGAACTGATGTCTGATTGCCAAGTTCAATGGCGCCACAATAATTTTAGCATTTTACGCAATTTATTGAATGATCTATTTCAGGTCCCCCGGTTAAAACCAAATTAGTCCTACATATTGATCAAATAGCCAACATAATATATTTATAGATCTAAATACGTTTTAAGTTAGGATCTTTATAGGCTATCAAACAGGTTCAAAGAAATAGCAGCTTTGTTTATATACAGTATAGCAATTGCTATTACGTGGCTTTAGGCTACTGAATGCCAAGACGAAATTGCCTTCACTTCCAAAATAAATATTGTCGTAAGTATTCCATTTCTGAACTGATTTCCATGAGAAAAAGGCCATATTAAAGAAAATTATGTTTACGCTTTCATCAGCAGTAATATAATTGTTGTGTCGTTTTGTCTAACGTTAGTAGCGAGGTTGAATTGGGAATAGCGGATCATGGGATATACCGTATCAAACAAGGTTTTAGACTTACTCCATGGAAAGAATATATTTCATTTTTTGTTTTTGTTATAAATATTTGCTTCCATAAGGGGAATATATATAACATTTTCCTAGTTCCTGACGTTCTCTAGAAATTTGAAAAAAACCTGTACGTCACTATAGTCACGTTTGTACACGAGACATCCTCCCTTGCCCTCGCTAATGGATACATGAAGTGGCCCATTAGCGCGAGAAATGTTGCAATTAGAAGTACTTGTGTATACTACAGTCCTGAGACACTTACGTATTTTACAGTGACGGTGGGACATAAAGTAGCAGCGTTAACAGAAAACACGTACATCTTCATACTGGTCTGCCCATTGAAGCAATTTAAGCTGTGTAGCGGTGGATGATTAATTGGTAGGCATGATGGCTAGATGACGCAAGTTGGAATATAATGAATGGGTGCGTCAAGTAAATATTAACTGCTACAACCTTGGTTCCAATTTCTTCTTCTTCAACCTTCTACAGGACAGGAATCCATCAACTGGATTGTATCAAGTCCCAGGTGGGGTATCGAGCAAGACAGCCACCGCTTGAAAGCTATGTACATCTAAAAAATGTTCCGGTATTTACAGATAAAACTATGTACACCCTATGTGCTGTCTACTCTTGGGACCGAGCCTGGACTGCTATGGTGCTGTAGATTGCAGTCTTGAAGGCCTCTAGATTTGAGATGTCTGTGATGGTCGTTGGCATGTTGTTCCAGTCCTGTATGGTTCTCGGGAAATAGGAGTGCTTGTATATGGAAGAATTGGCTGTTGGAACATAATTATAGCCTATGTGTCCCTCGATCTGGTCCTGCTGTCGCTCTGATGATGTCTGACGCCGCTGGGATTTTAGTTCACCTGTACGCACATTATTCAAAAAATTGTCTAATGAAAACATGGGTTACCATTAATTGTCCAATGAAAACATGGTCACAGGTTTCAAATAATTGTCCAATGAAAACATGTTTTTCAAATAATTGTCCAATGAAAACATGTTTTACATAAGTCAGAGTATATCTATGATTGACCACTAGCTAACGATTTCACAATCAATTTTATAATCAACAGTTACTGAGTGCCAAACGCCATTTGGCCAGATTAACATACCATCGATTTCAGTAGAATGTCTGCCCGTAAATGGTCGTTTGCTTTCATAGAAAGTGATAGCAATAATTGAAAGACAATAGTTATGTTCCCCGTTAAATGTTTATTCAATATTATCATTGGTCTTAATGTGACTGTGTTTCGTTACGGACGTTCTTTAGGCCCCTACAGTATATGTTTGTTTCTGATACCGACTTCTCCAACATTTTGTAGATTTGTTTTGTTATTCTTTCCATGCAGATCATACACTCGTGACCTAATCTTGACGTCCTTATGAAACATGTACGTACATGAACTAATAGTACATGTTTTCCAAAATATTGTGACGTGGGAAAAGAATATCTTTTATTTCCAATTATGGACCATTTCTGGCACACACTTACATTAAAAAGACACAAGTGCATGAAACAAGGCAAAACAACGAGAAAAAACATGTAATCTTGAACATAAGTGAAAAATAATGGGTGATAGTAAACATGCAATAATTCAAAGACGGCCTTACTTTGACAATAATCAATATATGGTACAACTCATGTCCTGATATTTTAGACGTTTCCCATAAGGTACCAGGACCATCATCGACTATAATTCATTTGTCTACACAAATATAAGTATGCGACTAACACTTTTTCGAAGGAACAAACCGTCACACATGTGTGCACAGATGCAACGATTCATAAAATCGACAATAACACATCACACAGGGAATCCTGGGAAGGCAGCATTCGATAGAACGATTAACGAAGCTATAGATGGACTCATGTGATCAACCACGCATATTTCACGTGGACTTTCTTTCTAGTTAATACGGTATTTTACTTTTATAGTAACTGTTGTTTTCTTGATTCTCATGGCATGACAAAGCGCCAACGCTTCTGGTTCCGCAATGTTCTGTTAATTGCAGGGTCGGTTTGTTGACACTGAGTGCTAATAGAAATGTTTATGGCTTCCATTAGAATCCCCCAAAAAGCCATGACCAGCCAGCTTGTTTACGACTCCATTTGATTTTGAATCGCAAAACAAGTGGCGTCATATCACAATCCCGAGAAGAATACTAAAATAATTTCCATCGAATTGCAACAAAACATATTGTTTATTTGTATTCCGAACTCGTGCTCTAGTATTAAGTTCCCCCGCCATAAGAGCTTTAAGCAAGACAAAACAAATCTTGGACGATTACTGTCAGAAATGTTTATGGCTTCCATTAGATTCCCCCAAAAAGCCATGACCAGCCAGCTTGTTTACGACTCCATTTGATTTTGAAAATTAATTGGTAAATTAAGTGTCAGATCCACAATGTGTCCGTGGTATAGCCAGGAAAGTGTCTTGTGTTTTTACGTCATATTGTCACTTACTTTATTTACCAAGAAAGTACCATGCCATATAACCCATTAACCTAAAAGGAAATGAATAAATCACAGTGCTTTGGTTCATTTATTTTTTTGTTATTCAGTGACGTCGGTTATATTTTCTACGATAACGTGTTATTCATTATTGGCTCATTACATACTATATTATACTGTCTACTTTTGATGTAAGTTTTGACTTCCGGTTGATTACTGACATTCGTCTATCTTATTGTATGTACAAGAACGGAGTTTGATGTATAATGTATATTCTATTTACTTTCAGTTTCGATTGCATATGTAGTTTATTCCGAACCGTTAATAATTTAGTTCGTTACCACTTGTCTTTTCTGGAATATTTCCGTTATTGTAGATAAACTTATTTGGTATACTGACTTCATGATGCAGTATGGGGTCTAGTCCCAAAAGGTACAAACTAATTGCCAATATGATTGTTAATTAGGTTGTTTCTACACAAGGTCAGACCATTACCATGATTTGTTATATTTTCTGTGTGAGTTTTTCGTTGGGAGTGGTCACTTACATGTGTCGTTTAAGCGATTAATAAACGATAAGTACATACGCTTTATGCTCCAAGAAATACAACGTTTTTAATTCAACGAGGTATAAAAAAATGCTAAAGAAGCTGGCGGTTCCGATTTTCGGATACTAACGTTGGACAATGTTGTGTACCCCTGTCTTTTATCTGATACCATAGCATTGACGAGCTTTGCTTAAAGTTGTCAGCGCAGTACGCTTTCCAAAATCGATCAATTGTTTGATTTAGAAAGGCCATGAATAGTGTTCAATGCATGGGCTTCGCACGACATTTCTTCCCAGAAACTGTGTTGTGGATTGGCGCGAGCCCCCGAAGGTTGTTGTCTGATGTGGCTATGTACCGGACGGAGTCACATGCTTTGTATGCTTCATTCATATAATTTAATCAGTTCGAAGATCGGGAAATTGTTTGTAGTTCGGCTTGCTCACTTTGGTCATGTTTTAAGTATGGAGTTTGGCTATAGATCTATTTAATTTCCTATTATATTACAAGTTCCTTGTTCCTGACACCCAGTGGAAATTTGAAATACTGTACGTCACAATAGTCATGTTTTGCATACCAGGCAATCAATAAGGGTGTAACACTCTCAACTATCCTGGCCTTATGTGATCGCTTTAGTGGTTCATTTAAGTACTAAAACAAAAACCAAAAATACAAGCTTAGTTAATTAACTTTTAATGGTGATCTAAACTATAATCAAGTACGAATCAACATACAGTAAAATATCTCTCTAACTAGATGCACATTAATGTATGAAGATAATTTCTACAAAAATCCTAACCTCAAACAATTTATTTACAAAATGAATAGAATTTCAACACTTAAGCTAATTCAGCAATTAGTAAAATGAATATAATTCCAACCAACAGACATCGAATTAAGAGACAGTCATTATTAAACTTAATCCCAAAGCCCGGAATGCTCCAGATAGCCAAACGACCACCGGAAGCTTCCGACGATATACACAGACTGCTCTCTTCATGTCATTCCAGAGAACACACGTATATAGCAAATTGTCAGATAAGATGTGACTTCCATACGTGGCTTAAGCCGCTTTAGTACATTACTAACACGTATATCAGACGATTTTGGCAACTGTTAACATAACATATTCTAGCAAATTAGTAATGATATGTAATTACCTTCAATAGGACACACGATCTGATATTTCAACTGTACAATCGACAGCCCTATGTATATATTAAACGTTACCACGTGTATTAGTCTCGCCTTAAAGAATTTTATAAAACAGTTCTAACTGTCATACGACAACAAGGGACATCGTTTCTTACCCTCGCTAATGGATACATGAAGTGGCCCATTAGCGCGAGAAATGTTGCAATTAGAAGTACTTGTGTATACTACAGTCCTGAGACACTTACGTATTTTACAGTGACAGTGGGACATAAAGTAGCAACGTTAATAGAAAACACGTACATCTTCACACTGGTCTGCTCATTGAAACAATTTAATACTTCCCGATTCCACCTAGAGCTGTGTAGCGGTGGATGGTTAATTGGTACGCATGTTGACTAGATGACGCAAGTATGAACATAATGAATAGATGCGTTAAGTCAATATTTACTGCCATCAACCTTTGACCCACTGTTAGTTCACATGTACGCACATCATTCAAATAATTGTCCAATGAAAACATGGTTTACAAATAATTGTCCAACGAAAAGATGTTTTACATAAGTACGAGTACATCTATGATTGACCACTAGCTAACGATTTCACAACCAATTTTATTCTCAACAGTTACTGAGTGCCAAACGCCATTTGACCAGATTAACATACCATCGATTTCAGTAGAATGTCTGCCTGTAAATGGTCGTTTGCGTTCACAGACGAGTGGTAGCAATAATTGAAAGACAATAGTTATTTTCCCCGCTAAATGTTTTTTCAATATTATCATTGGTCTTAATGTGACTGTGTTTCGTTACGGACATTCTTTAGGCCCCTATATGTTTGTTTCTGATACCGAATTCTCCAACATTTTGTAGATTTGTTTTGTTATTCTTTCCATGTAAAGCATACACTCGTGCCCTAATCTCGACGTCCATATTGAGGCTTATGGAACATGTATGTACATTTACTAATAGCACATGTTTTCCAAAGGATTGTTACGTGGGAATAGAATATCTTTTAATTTCAATTATGGGCCATTTCTGGCACACACTTACATTAAAAAGACACAAGTGTATGAAACAGGACAGAACATTACACAGACTTGATTTATGATTGGAAAACATAAATACATGTAACTAAACGAGAAAAAATGTAATCTTGAACATAAGTGAAAAATTATGGGTGATAGTAAACATGCAATAATTTAAAGACGGCCTTACTTTGACAATGATCAATACACGATACAAATCCTGTCCTGATATTTTAGACGTTTCCCTTAAAGTACTAGTACCATCATCGACTATAATTCATTTGTCTTCACAAACACGTATAAGTCTGCGACTAACACTTTTTCAAAGGAACAAACCGTCACACATCTGTGCACAGATGCAACGATTCATAAAAGCGACAATAACACATCACACAGGGAATCCTAGGAAGGTAGTATTCAATAGAACGATTAACGAAGCTATAGATGGATTCACGTGAAAATACACGCATATATCAAGTGGATTTTCTTTCCAGTTAATACGGTATTTCACTTTTATAGTTGTTTTCTTGATTTGAATTATCATGGCATGACATAGCGCCAATGCTTCTGGTTCCGCAATGTTCTGTTAATTGCAGGATCGGTTTGTTGACACTGAGTGCTAATAGAAATGTTTATGGCTTCCATTAGATTCCCCCAAAAAGCCATGACCAGCCAGATTGTTTACGACACCATTTGATTTTGAATTGCAAAACAAGTGGCGTCATATCGCAATCCCGAGAAGAATTCTAAAATAATTTCCATCGAATTGCAACAAAACATATTGTTTATTTGTATTCTAAACTCGTACTCTAGTATTAAGTTTCCCCGCTGTAAGAGCTTTAAGCAAGACATAACAAGGTCAGGAAACGGTAAATTAAGTGTCAGGTATACAATGTGTCCGTGGTATAGCCAGGAAAGTGACTTGTGTGTCTACGTCATATTGTCACTGACTTTATTTACAAAAAAGTACCATGTCATGTTACCCATTATAGCATAAAAACGGTGATTTTGCTCATACTTAATCGGGGGAAAAAGGTACGTTATTGTAAAGATTCTTGCGTGCTCGCGCTGTTGGTGTTCAGTTTTAAGTATGCGCATTTCAGGACTCAGCTGATGAAAATAAATGATTTACAGCGTTATATGAACTGTTATTCACATTAAAATTGTAACTACTAATCAATTTTCTATAATAGTAAAATAATAAATGTTAACAAACCCCCAATGTCACTGTTTTCTTGGTATTTGCCGATACCGGAAGTCGACGCTCATAACAAAAACTTGTATGTGACCTAACGTTTCCTAAGCGACGTCGCGTTTGTTTTCCCGACGTCGCCCAAATTTTCCCGCCAAAGTGTCATAATTTTTAAAAACACACTCACAAAGTGTTGTTTTTATGCTATAATAGCGTTAACGAAAGCTATTTCGTGCTATTACATATGCAGAGTCCTTCGGGAGTGTTGGTGCCCTCGCCCTAACGGGCTTGGGCACCAACCGTCCCTCGGGACTCTGCAGATGTAATAGCACGAAAAACATGCGTTATCCCTACATTAAACTAAATAGAAAATGAATAAATCACAGTGTTTCGGTTCATTTGTTTTGTTATTCAGTGACATCAGTTATTTTTTCTACGATAACGTCTTATTCATTATTGTCTCTTTACTGTCTACTCTTGATGTAAGGGCATTTTTGTTTTGACATGTTATTGCGTGATTCCGGTTAATTGTTGGCATTCATCTATCATTATGTTTGTACGAGAACGTGTTTTGGTGTTGATGTATAGTTTTTGTACTTTCAGTTTGATTACAGTTAGTTCTTATGTGATACCGAACCGTAAATAGTTTAGTTTGTTACCACTTGTCTTTTCTGGCACATTTTCGTTATTGTAAATAAACTTATTTGGTATAATGACTTCATGATGCAGTATTGGGTCGAGTCCCAAAGGTACAAACTAATTTCCAATATGATTGTTAATTAGGTTGTTTATACATAATGTCAGACCGTAACCATGATTTGTTATATTTTATGTGTTTTTTTTTGTAGGGAGTGATCACTTACACGTGTCGTTTAAGCGATTATTAAACGATACGTACACACTTTATGTTCCAAGAAATACAACGTTTTTAATTCAACGAGGTATAAAAAAATGCTAAAGAAGCTGGCGGTTCGGATTTTCGGATACTAACGTCTAGGGCAGTTCGCAATATTTCAATGCTAACGTAGAGGCAGATCAATATTATAAATCTACTTAAAATCTTCACAGAAAATGAAACGTCAGACATATTGAGGAAGGATTGAAGTTATTATCCGATGATTTCGAATTGTTCAAAACCACGAATTAAGTCGAGCATTCAACGTCAAAGGCGATAATTTCACCATTTTTGCAAACACCGCACACATTTCACGTTTTGTCGAGTTATATGGCATTTCTTGGAACATAAATTGTATGTAATAATTGTTTATTCATCGCTTTAACGAAACATGTAAGTGATCACTCCCAAAGGCAACGAAAAACACACAAAACTCAACAAATACGTACCCTTGTAGAAAAATGCAAAACGCGCTTGAAAATGCCTTACGCTAAAGACCTGCCATCTACTTAGCGGGTTGTACGGTGTGATGTTTGAGCTTTAATATAATACAAACAATAAGATGGGGATATGTAGCTTCTAAGAAAAAGTTGTTAATCAAATATGGAGAACATAGTTTTGCTATCGCGCGGATTGATCCAAGACCGGTTAACCCCCACTATACTTTCACTTTCATTTTTCACGCCAAAATGAAAAAATATTCAAATGTAAAAACCTTCTCTACACCATATACATGTACACAATGACTTTGACCCCATTTCATGATTTCAAAGCAGACATGCAAAGGCATACCACCATTTCCAGTCAATCCAATGTTTCTTTCAGGACTCTTTGAGTGTGTCACCACTTCAGTGGGCCGCTTATATAATTAGTGGTTGTTTACCTAAACTAAGATACCAGCAGTACGGCGCTCTGAATGATATGGTGTCACATCGGTGAATTTTCTGCCATTCAAATCAATGCAAAATGACCCTAATTCGCATCTCTCCCTCCGTTTCACTGACATTCCGGGTGATTTTCTATGGCCGCAATCACTGTCATCCAAAATAAGCTGGAGAAAATGGCATGTCGATAGTTTCGTTTTCGAGCTACTGCAGGTCTTCTGGAATGACAATGCTATTTTCCATGCCCAAAAAGTTGACTCGACCGAAGCACACATACATTGCCAGTCTGCATCCAGGGAAAGATAATTCAGAAAAATATCAATGAAACACTCTTAAAAGTTAGCATGCAGGTCATATCTGAGCTACATTCATGTAATTTTGTCAACAAATAGCATTTTCCACACTAAAACAGTACTTGAACAGACATAAATCAAATTTTTGAAAGGGACTATTTTAGCATACTACGACCCGGAAGCACTTTCCACCGGTTGACACCATATATCATGTTATAGAAGGTGAAGTTTGGTCATTTAGTGTTAACTCTTGTTGTTTGTTGACACGGACGCTGTTGTGTAGCCGTGTCTTTTATCTGATACCATAGCATTGACGAGCTTTGCTTAAAGCTGTCAGCGCAGTACGCTTTCCAAAATCGATCATTTGTTTGATTTAGAAAGGCCATGAATAGTGTTCAATGCATGGGATTGGCACGACATTTCTTCCCAGAAACTGTGTTGTGGATTGGAGAGAGCCCCCGAAGGTTGTTGTCTGATGTGGCAATGTACCGGAGTCACATGCTATGTATGCTTCATTCATATAATATCATCAGTTCGAAGTTCGGGAAATTGTTTGTAGTTCGGCTAGCTCACTTTGGTCATGTTTTAAGTATGGAGTTTGGCTATAGATCTATTTAATTTCCTATAATATTACAATTTCCTTGTTCCTGACACCCAGTGGAAATTTGAAATACTGTACGTCACAATAGATAGTTTTGCACACCAGGCAGTCATTACAGAGACATCGTTTCTTACACTCGCTAATGGATACATGAAGTGGCCCATTAGCGCGAGAAATGTTGCAATTAGAAGTACTTGTGTATACTACAGTCCTGAGACACTTACGTATTTTACAGGGACAGTGGGACATAAAGTAGCAACGTTAATATAAAACACGCACATCTTCACAGTGGTCTGCTCATGGAAGCAATTTAAGCTGTGAAGCGGTGGAGGCAAGTTGACTAGATGACGCGCGTTGGAATATAATGAATGGGTGCGTTAAGTAAATATTTACTGTCATCAACCTTGGACCCACTGTTTGTTCACATGTACGCACATCATTCAAATAATTGTCCAATGAAAACATGGTTTACAAATAATTGTACAACGTCAAGATGTTTTACTTAAGTACGACTCTATCTACGATTGACCACTAGCTAACGATTTCACAACCAATTTTATTCTCAACAGTTACTGAGTGCCAAACGCCATTTGACCAGATTAACATACCATCGATTTCAGTAGAATGTCTGCCTGTAAATGGTCGTTTGCTTTCACAAACGAGTGATAGCAATAATTGAAAGACAATAGTTATGTTCCCCGTTAAATGTTTATTCAATATTATCATTGGTCTTAATGTGGCTTTGTTTCGCTACGGACATTCTTAAGGCGGCCCCTATATGTTTGTTTCTGATACCGAATGCTCAAACATTTTGTAGATTTGTTTTGTTATTCTTTCCATGCAGATCATACACTCGTGACCTAATCTTGACGTCCTTATGAAACATGTACGTACATAAACTAATAGTACATGTTTTCCAAAATATTGTTACGTGGGAATAGAATATCTTTTATTTCCAATTATGGACCATTTCTGGCACACACTTACATTAAAAAGACACAAGTGCATGAAACAAGGCAAAACATTACAAAGACTTGATTTATGATTGGAAAACATAAATATCTAAACGAGAAAAAACATGTAACCTTGAACATAAGTGAATAATAATGGGTGATAGTAAACATGCAATAATTCAAAGACGGCCTTACTTTGACGATGATCAATAGACGATATAACTCGTAATTGCCCTGATATTTTAGACGTTTCCCATAAAGTACCACCATCGACTATAATTCATTTGTCTACACAAATATAAGTATGCGTCTAACACTTTTTCAAAGGAATAAACCGTCACACATCTGTGCACAGATGTAACGATTCATAAAAGCGACAATAACAAATCACACAGGGACTCCTGGGAAGGCAGCATTCAAGAAACTATAGATGGATTCATGCGATCAACCACGCATATTTCACGTGGAATTTCTTTCTAGTTAATATGGTATTACACTTTTCATAGTTGTTTTCTTGATTTGAATTATCATGGCATGACATAGCACCAACGCTTCTGGTTCCGAAATGTTCTGTTAATTGCAGGATCGGTTTGTTGACACTGAGTGCTAATAGAAATGTTTATGGCTTCCATTAGATTCCCCCAAAAAGCCATGACCAGCCAGATTGTTTACGACTCCATTTGATTTTGAATTGCAAAACAAGTGGCGTCATATCACAATCCCGAGAAGAATACTAAAATAATTTCCATCGAATTGCAACAAAACATATTGTTTATTTGTATTCTAAACTCGTACTCTAGTATTAAGTTTCCCCGCCGTAAGAGCTTAAAGCAAGACATAACAAATCTTGGACGATTACTGTCAGGAAACGGTGAATTAAGTGTCAGATCCACAATGTGTCCGTGGTAAAGCCAGGAGACTGACTTGTGTGTCTACGACATATTGTCACTGACTTTGTTTACCAAGAAAGTACCATGACTTATAATCATTAACCTAAAAGGAAATGAATAAATCACCGTAATTTGGTTCATTTAAAATTTCCTGTTATTCTGCGACATCGGTTATATTTTCTACGATTATGTGTTATTCTTTATTGTCTCATTACATAATATATTTTATTAAATGACTATCAATTATTAGCCCTATAACACAGCATTGTCCTAGTCTAATAATACGCATCCTTCCACTATATCAGGGCCGAAAATTAATATCAGTTATCGGCCCAGGGCCGGAAAAGTGTTATAAAATCTGATTGGCTAATAGACAGGGCCGAAAAGTGATATAGATATTGGCCCTCCTTTTAAGCAATCTGATTGGCTCATAGACAGGGCCAAAAAGTGATATAGATTCTCAGCTGAAATTACGGAGAATCTATTCTTACTCACTAAATTGTTTATTACTTTTGTATTACTGAACGGAAACATGTCATATGGGTATTCATTTTCTTAGTTAGATAATTTGCTACAATTTGGACTATATTTGGACGCAAAAATCAGAAAAAAACATGTTTTTTACATTTTTTCGTAGTCTTGTATGTCAGTTAAGTTTGATGTGCTTACGTTGCAAACGAAGACAAATTTTATAATAATTGATACTTATTTAATAAGATTGTCAATAAATGGATGATTTGATATTAACCCTATTACATGTATTTGTCCTCGGGACAGACGTATTGTCCCTCGGCCTTCGGCCTCGGGCCAATACGACTGCCATCGAACAAATAACAGGGCTAATATCAAATCACCCATTTATTAACATATAATACTGTCTACTCTTGATGTAAATACTGACTTCTGGTTGATTACTGACATTCGTCTATCATATTGTATGTACAAGAACGGGGTTTGATGTATAATGTATATTCTATGTACTTTCAGTTTGATTGCATATGTAGTTTATTCCAAATAGATAAACTTATTTGGTATACTGACTTCATGATGCAGTATGGGTTCGAGTCCCAAAAGGTACACACTAATTGCCAATATGATTGTTAATTAGGTTGTTTCTACACAATGTCAGACCATTACCATGATTTGTTATATTTTGTGTGTGAGTTTTTCCTTGGGAGTGATCACTTACATGTGTCGTTTAAGCGATTAATAAACGATAAGTACATACGCTTTATGTTCCAAGAAATACAAAGTTTTTAATTCAACGAGGTATAAAAAATGCTGAAGAAGCTGGCGGTTCCGATTCTCGGATACTAACGTCTAGGGCAGTTCGCAATATTTCAATGCTAACGTAGAGGCAGATCAATACTATAAATCTACTTTAAAGAGTATAGAGCTATATCTGACGATATTTTTTTAAAAATTCAAAACTGAAAAACAATTATGCTTTCATATACATTTTATCATTTTTCGCTTCAGTTTTAACAGAAACTCTCTCTGTAATTTATTGGACATTCGAATTGTTCGTTTTCATACTAAAGTGTTCTAGAACACCCTATGAAATGATAAGAATCGAACACAGAACCCATCCAAAATTTTAATTTGCAATTACGGTAATCTAGTATCATACTAAAAACGACGCAAGCAATTATTTTGACATTAAATGACCAGGCAAATATAGCTATATACCCTTAAAATCTTCACAGAAAATGTACATTTCACGAAAATGAAACGACAGATATATCGAGGAGGGATTGAAGTTATTATCAGATGATTTCGAATTGTTCAAAACCACGAATTAAGTCGAGTATTCAACGTCAAAGGCGATAGTTTCACCATTTTTGCAAACGCCGCACACATAAAAACTGTTCTATCGAGTTATATGGCATAATTTGTATGCAATAATTGTTTATTCATCGCTTAAACTACACATGTAAGTGATCACTTCCAAAGGCAACGAAAAACACACAAAATATAACAAATACGTACCCGGCTTATAGAAAAATGCAAAAGGCGCTTGAAACTGCCTTACGCTACAGACCAGCCAGCTACTTAGCGGGTTGTACGGTGTGATGTTTGAGCTTTAAAATAATACAAAAATAAGAGTGGGGTATGTATCTTCTAAGAAACAGTTTGCTAATTAAATATGGAGAACATATTTTTGCTATCGCGCGGATTGATCCAAGACCGGTTAACCCCTACTTTACTTTCACTCTCATTTTCAGGCCAAAATATCAAAATATTCAAATATAAAAACCTTCTCTACAACATATACATGTACACAATGACTTTAACCCCATTTCATGATTTCAAAGCAGACATGTCAAGGCATACCACCATTTCTAGTCAATTCAATGTTTCTTTCAGAACTCTTTGAGTCTATCATCACTTCAGTGGGCCGCTTATGTAATTAGTGGTTGCTTACCTAAATCAAGATACCAGAAGTACGGCGATCTGAATGGTATGGTGTCACACCAGTGAATTTTCTGCCATTCAAATCAATGCAAAATGACCCTAATTCGCATCTCTCCCTCCGTTTCACTGACATTCCGGGTGATTTTCTATGGCCGCTTCCATAAAAAGCAATCACTGCCATCCAAAATAAGCTGGAGAAAATTGCATGTCGATAGTTTCGTTTTCGAGCTACTGCAGGTCTTCTTCAATGCTATTTTCCATGCCCCAAAAGTTGACTCGACCGAAGCACTCATACATCGTCAGTCTTCAGCCAGGGAAAGATAATTCAGAAAAATATCAAACATAAATCAAATTTTTGAAAGGGACTATTTTAGCCTACAAAGACCCGGAAGCACTTTCCACCAGTGTGACACCATATATCATGTTATAGAAGTTCAAGTTTGGTCATCTAGTGTTACCTCTTGTTGTTTGTTGACACGGACGCTGTTTTGTACCCCTGTCTTTTATCTGATACCATAGCATTGACGAGCTTTGCTTAAAGCTGTCAGCGCAGTACGCTTTCCAAATCGATCAATTGTTTGATTTAGAAAGGCCATGAATAGTGTTCAATGCATGGGATTCGCACAACATTTCTTCCCAGAATATGTGTTGTGGATTGGAGAGAGCACCCGAAGGTTGTTGTCTGATGTGGCTATGCACCGGAGTCACATGCTATGTATGCATCATTGATATAATTTAATCAGTACGAAGCTCGTGCAATTGTTTGTGGTTCGGCTTGCTCACTTTGGTCATGTTTTAAGTATGGAGTTTGGCTAAAGATCTATTTAATTTCCTGTAATATTACAATTTCCTTGTTCCTGACACCCAGTGGAAATTTGAAATACTGTACGTTACAATAGTCATGTTTTGCACACCAGGCAATCATTACAGAGACATCGTTTCTTACCCTCGCTAATGGATACATGAAGTGGTCCATTAGCGCGAGAAATGTTGCAATTAGAAGTACTTGTGTATACTACAGTCCTGAGACACTTACGTATTTTACAGTGACAATGGGACATAAAGCATCAACGTTAATAGAAAACACGTACATCTTCACACGGGTCTGCCCATTGAAGCAATTTAATACGTCTAGATTCCACCTAAAGCTGTGTAGCGGTGGATGATTAATTGGTAGGCATGATGACTAGATGACGTAAGTTGGAATATAATGAATGGGTGCGTTAAGTAAATATTTACTGCCATTAACCTTGGACCCACTGTTAGTTCACATGTACGCACATCATTAAAATAATTGACCAATGAAAACATGGTTTTCAAATAATTGTCCAACGAAAAGATGTTTTACATAAGTACGAGTATATCTATGATTGACCACTAGCTAACGATTTCACAATCAATTTTATTCTCAACAGTTACTGAGTGCCAAACGCCATTTGGCCAGATTAACATACTATCGATTTCAGTAGAATGTCTGCCTGTAAATGGTCGTTTGCTTTCACAGACGAATGATAGCAATAATTGAAAGACAATAGTTATGTTCCCCGTTAAATGTTTATTCAATATTATCATTGGACTTAATGTGACTGTGTTTCATTACGGACATTCTTTAGGACCCTATATATTTGTTTCTGATGATACCGACTTCTCCAACATTTCGTAGATTTGTTTTGTTATTCTTTCCATGCAGAGCGTACACTCGTGCCCTAATCTCGACATCCATATTGAGCCTTATGGAACATGTACGTACATTAACTAATAGTACATGTTTTCCAAAAGATTGTTACGTGGGAATAGAAAATCTTTTATTTACAATTATGGACCATTTCCGGCACACACATTAAAAAAACACAAGTGTATTAAACAAAGCCAAACATTACAAAGACTTGATTTATGATTGGAAAACATAAATAACTAAACGAGAAAAACATGTAATCTTCAACATAAAGGGTGGTAGTAAACATGCAATAATTGAAAGACGGCCTCACTTGACGATGACCAATAATCGATACAACTCGTAATTGCCCTGATATTTTAGACGTTTCCCATAAAGTACCAGTACCATCATCGACTATAATTCATTTGTCTACACAAATATAAGTATGCGACTAAAACTTTTTCAAAGGAACAAACCGTCACACATCTGTGCACAGATGCAACGATTCATAAAAGCGACAATAACACATCACAATGGGAATCCTGGGAAGGCAGCATTCACTAGAACGATTTACGAAGCTATAGATGGATTCATGTGATCAACCACGCGTATTTCACTTGGACTTTCTTTCTAGTTAATACGGTATTTCACTTTTCATAGTTGTTTTCTTGATTTGAATTCTGATGGCATGACATAGCACCAATGCTTCTGGTTCCGCAATGTTCTGTTAATTGCAGGATCGGTTTGTTGACACTGAGTGCTAATAGAAATGTTTATGGCTTCCATTAGATTCCCCCCAAAAAGCCATGACCAGCCAGCTTGTTTACGACACCATTTGATTTTGAATTGCATAACAAGTGGCGTCATATCGCAATCCCGAGAAGAACACTGAAATAATTTCCTTCGAATTGCAACAAAACATATTGTTTATTTGTATTCCAAACTCATACTCTAGTATTAAGCTTCCCCGCCGTAAGAGCTTTAAGCAAGGCATAACAAATCTTGGACGATTACTGTCAGGAAATGGTAAATTAAGTGTCAGATCCACAATGTATCCGTGGTATAGCCATGAGAGTGTCTTGTGTTTCTACGTCATATTGTCACTGATTTTATTTACCAAGAAAATACCATGCCATATAACCCATTAACCTAAAAGGAAATGAGTAAATCACAGTGCTTTGGTTCATTTATTTTTTTGTTATTCAGTGGCATCGGTTATTTTGTCTACGATAACGTGTTATTCATTATTGTCTCATTACATACTATATTATACTGTCTACTTTTGATGTAAGGGCATTTTTCTTTTGACATGTTATTGCGTGATTCCGGTTAATTGTTGGTATTCATCTATCATTTTGTATGTACGGGAACGTATTTTGGTGTTGATGTATAGTCTTTGTACTTTCAGTTTGATTACAGTGAGTTTTAATGTGATACCGAACAGTAAATAATTAAGTTTGTTACCACTTGTCTTTTCTGGCACTTTTCCGTTATTGTAGATAAACTTATTTGGTATACTGACTTCATGATGCAGTATGGGTTCGAGTCCCAAAAGGTACACACTAATTGCCTATATGATTGTTAATTAGGTTGTTTCTACACAATGTCAGACCATTACCATGATTTGTTATATTTTGTGTGTTTTTCCTTGGGAGTGATCACTTACATGTGTCGTTTAAGCGATTAATAAACGATAAGTACATACGCTTTATGTTCCAAGAAATACAAAGTTTTTAATTCAACGAGGTACAAAAAATGCTGAAGAGGCTGGCGGTTCCGATTCTCGGATACTAACGTCTAGGGCAGTTCGCAATATTTCAATGCTAACGTAGAGGCAGATCAATACTATAAATATACTTTAAAGAGTATAGAGCTATATCTGACGATATTTTTTTAAAAATTCAAAACTGAAAAACAATTATGCTTTCATATACATTATATCATTTTTCGCTTCAGTTTTAACAGAAACTCTCTCTGTAATTTATTGGACATTCGAATTGTTCGTTTTCATACTAAAGTGTTCTAGAACACCCTATGAAATGATAAGAATCGAACACAGAACCCATCCAAAATTTTAATTTGCAATTACGGTAATCTAGTATCATACTAAAAACGACGCAAGCAATTATTTTGACATTAAATGACCAGGCAAATATAGCTATATACCCTTAAAATCTTCACAGAAAATGTACATTTCACGAAAATGAAACGACAGATATATCGAGGAGGGATTGAAGTTATTATCAGATGATTTCGAATTGTTCAAAACCACGAATTAAGTCGAGTATTCAACGCCAAAGGCGATAATTTCACCATTTTTGCAAACGCCGCACACATAAAAACTGTTCTATCGAGTTATATGGCATAATTTGTATGTAATAATTGTTTATTCATCGCTTAAACTACACATGTAAGTGATCACTTCCAAAGGCAACGAAAAACACACAAAATATAACAAATACGTACCCGGCTTATAGAAAAATGCAAAAGGCGCTTGAAACTGCCTTACGCTACAGACCAGCCAGCTACTTAGCGGGTTGTACGGTGTGATGTTTGAGCTTTAAAATAATACAAAAATAAGAGTGGGGTATGTATCTTCTAAGAAACAGTTTGCTAATTAAATATGGAGAACATATTTTTGCTATCGCGCGGATTGATCCAAGACCGGTTAACCCCTACTTTACTTTCACTCTCATTTTCAGGCCAAAATATCAAAATATTCAAATATAAAAACCTTCTCTACAACATATACATGTACACAATGACTTTAACCCCATTTCATGATTTCAAAGCAGACATGTCAAGGCATACCACCATTTCTAGTCAATTCAATGTTTCTTTCAGAACTCTTTGAGTCTATCATCACTTCAGTGGGCCGCTTATGTAATTAGTGGTTGCTTACCTAAATCAAGATACCAGAAGTACGGCGATCTGAATGGTATGGTGTCACACCAGTGAATTTTCTGCCATTCAAATCAATGCAAAATGACCCTAATTCGCATCTCTCCCTCCGTTTCACTGACATTCCGGGTGATTTTCTATGGCCGCTTCCATAAAAAGCAATCACTGCCATCCAAAATAAGCTGGAGAAAATTGCATGTCGATAGTTTCGTTTTCGAGCTACTGCAGGTCTTCTTCAATGCTATTTTCCATGCCCCAAAAGTTGACTCGACCGAAGCACTCATACATCGTCAGTCTTCAGCCAGGGAAAGATAATTCAGAAAAATATCAAACATAAATCAAATTTTTGAAAGGGACTATTTTAGCCTACAAAGACCCGGAAGCACTTTCCACCAGTGTGACACCATATATCATGTTATAGAAGTTCAAGTTTGGTCATCTAGTGTTACCTCTTGTTGTTTGTTGACACGGACGCTGTTTTGTACCCCTGTCTTTTATCTGATACCATAGCATTGACGAGCTTTGCTTAAAGCTGTCAGCGCAGTACGCTTTCCAAATCGATCAATTGTTTGATTTAGAAAGGCCATGAATAGTGTTCAATGCATGGGATTCGCACAACATTTCTTCCCAGAATATGTGTTGTGGATTGGAGAGAGCACCCGAAGGTTGTTGTCTGATGTGGCTATGCACCGGAGTCACATGCTATGTATGCATCATTGATATAATTTAATCAGTACGAAGCTCGTGCAATTGTTTGTGGTTCGGCTTGCTCACTTTGGTCATGTTTTAAGTATGGAGTTTGGCTAAAGATCTATTTAATTTCCTGTAATATTACAATTTCCTTGTTCCTGACACCCAGTGGAAATTTGAAATACTGTACGTTACAATAGTCATGTTTTGCACACCAGGCAATCATTACAGAGACATCGTTTCTTACCCTCGCTAATGGATACATGAAGTGGTCCATTAGCGCGAGAAATGTTGCAATTAGAAGTACTTGTGTATACTACAGTCCTGAGACACTTACGTATTTTACAGTGACAATGGGACATAAAGCATCAACGTTAATAGAAAACACGTACATCTTCACACGGGTCTGCCCATTGAAGCAATTTAATACGTCTAGATTCCACCTAAAGCTGTGTAGCGGTGGATGATTAATTGGTAGGCATGATGACTAGATGACGTAAGTTGGAATATAATGAATGGGTGCGTTAAGTAAATATTTACTGCCATTAACCTTGGACCCACTGTTAGTTCACATGTACGCACATCATTAAAATAATTGACCAATGAAAACATGGTTTTCAAATAATTGTCCAACGAAAAGATGTTTTACATAAGTACGAGTATATCTATGATTGACCACTAGCTAACGATTTCACAATCAATTTTATTCTCAACAGTTACTGAGTGCCAAACGCCATTTGGCCAGATTAACATACTATCGATTTCAGTAGAATGTCTGCCTGTAAATGGTCGTTTGCTTTCACAGACGAATGATAGCAATAATTGAAAGACAATAGTTATGTTCCCCGTTAAATGTTTATTCAATATTATCATTGGACTTAATGTGACTGTGTTTCATTACGGACATTCTTTAGGACCCTATATATTTGTTTCTGATGATACCGACTTCTCCAACATTTCGTAGATTTGTTTTGTTATTCTTTCCATGCAGAGCGTACACTCGTGCCCTAATCTCGACATCCATATTGAGCCTTATGGAACATGTACGTACATTAACTAATAGTACATGTTTTCCAAAAGATTGTTACGTGGGAATAGAAAATCTTTTATTTACAATTATGGACCATTTCCGGCACACACATTAAAAAAACACAAGTGTATTAAACAAAGCCAAACATTACAAAGACTTGATTTATGATTGGAAAACATAAATAACTAAACGAGAAAAACATGTAATCTTCAACATAAAGGGTGGTAGTAAACATGCAATAATTGAAAGACGGCCTCACTTGACGATGACCAATAATCGATACAACTCGTAATTGCCCTGATATTTTAGACGTTTCCCATAAAGTACCAGTACCATCATCGACTATAATTCATTTGTCTACACAAATATAAGTATGCGACTAAAACTTTTTCAAAGGAACAAACCGTCACACATCTGTGCACAGATGCAACGATTCATAAAAGCGACAATAACACATCACAATGGGAATCCTGGGAAGGCAGCATTCACTAGAACGATTTACGAAGCTATAGATGGATTCATGTGATCAACCACGCGTATTTCACTTGGACTTTCTTTCTAGTTAATACGGTATTTCACTTTTCATAGTTGTTTTCTTGATTTGAATTCTGATGGCATGACATAGCACCAATGCTTCTGGTTCCGCAATGTTCTGTTAATTGCAGGATCGGTTTGTTGACACTGAGTGCTAATAGAAATGTTTATGGCTTCCATTAGATTCCCCCCAAAAAGCCATGACCAGCCAGCTTGTTTACGACACCATTTGATTTTGAATTGCATAACAAGTGGCGTCATATCGCAATCCCGAGAAGAACACTGAAATAATTTCCTTCGAATTGCAACAAAACATATTGTTTATTTGTATTCCAAACTCATACTCTAGTATTAAGCTTCCCCGCCGTAAGAGCTTTAAGCAAGGCATAACAAATCTTGGACGATTACTGTCAGGAAATGGTAAATTAAGTGTCAGATCCACAATGTATCCGTGGTATAGCCATGAGAGTGTCTTGTGTTTCTACGTCATATTGTCACTGATTTTATTTACCAAGAAAATACCATGCCATATAACCCATTAACCTAAAAGGAAATGAGTAAATCACAGTGCTTTGGTTCATTTATTTTTTTGTTATTCAGTGGCATCGGTTATTTTGTCTACGATAACGTGTTATTCATTATTGTCTCATTACATACTATATTATACTGTCTACTTTTGATGTAAGGGCATTTTTCTTTTGACATGTTATTGCGTGATTCCGGTTAATTGTTGGTATTCATCTATCATTTTGTATGTACGGGAACGTATTTTGGTGTTGATGTATAGTCTTTGTACTTTCAGTTTGATTACAGTGAGTTTTAATGTGATACCGAACAGTAAATAATTAAGTTTGTTACCACTTGTCTTTTCTGGCACTTTTCCGTTATTGTAGATAAACTTATTTGGTATACTGACTTCATGATGCAGTATGGGTTCGAGTCCCAAAAGGTACACACTAATTGCCTATATGATTGTTAATTAGGTTGTTTCTACACAATGTCAGACCATTACCATGATTTGTTATATTTTGTGTGTTTTTCCTTGGGAGTGATCACTTACATGTGTCGTTTAAGCGATTAATAAACGATAAGTACATACGCTTTATGTTCCAAGAAATACAAAGTTTTTAATTCAACGAGGTACAAAAAATGCTGAAGAGGCTGGCGGTTCCGATTCTCGGATACTAACGTCTAGGGCAGTTCGCAATATTTCAATGCTAACGTAGAGGCAGATCAATACTATAAATATACTTTAAAGAGTATAGAGCTATATCTGACGATATTTTTTTAAAAATTCAAAACTGAAAAACAATTATGCTTTCATATACATTATATCATTTTTCGCTTCAGTTTTAACAGAAACTCTCTCTGTAATTTATTGGACATTCGAATTGTTCGTTTTCATACTAAAGTGTTCTAGAACACCCTATGAAATGATAAGAATCGAACACAGAACCCATCCAAAATTTTAATTTGCAATTACGGTAATCTAGTATCATACTAAAAACGACGCAAGCAATTATTTTGACATTAAATGACCAGGCAAATATAGCTATATACCCTTAAAATCTTCACAGAAAATGTACATTTCACGAAAATGAAACGACAGATATATCGAGGAGGGATTGAAGTTATTATCAGATGATTTCGAATTGTTCAAAACCACGAATTAAGTCGAGTATTCAACGCCAAAGGCGATAATTTCACCATTTTTGCAAACGCCGCACACATAAAAACTGTTCTATCGAGTTATATGGCATAATTTGTATGTAATAATTGTTTATTCATCGCTTAAACTACACATGTAAGTGATCACTTCCAAAGGCAACGAAAAACACACAAAATATATATATATATAACTAATACGTACCCGGCTTATAGAAAAATGCAAAACGCGCTTGAAACTGCCTTACGCTACAGACCAGCCATCTACTTAGCGGGTTGTACGGTGTGATGTTTGAGCTTTAAAATAATACAAAAATAAGAGTTGGGTATGTATCTTCTAAGAAACAGTTTGCTAATTAAATATGGAGAACATATTTTTGCTATCGCACGGATTGATCCAACACCGGTTAAACCCTACTTTACTTTCACTCTCATTTTCAGGCCAAAATATCAAAATATTCAAATATAAAAACCTTCTCTACAACATATACATGTACACAATGACTTTAACCCCATTTCATGATTTCAAAGCAGACATGTCAAGGCATACCACCATTTCTAGTCAATTCAATGTTTCTTTCAGAACTCTTTGAGTCTATCATCACTTCAGTGGGCCGCTTATGTAATTAGTGGTTGCTTACCTAAATCAAGATACCAGAAGTACGGCGATCTGAATGGTATGGTGTCACACCAGTGAATTTTCTGCCATTCAAATCAATGCAAAATGACCCTAATTCGCATCTCTCCCTCCGTTTCACTGACATTCCGGGTGATTTTCTATAGCCGCTTCCATAAAAAGCAATCACTGCCATCCAAAATAAGCTGGAGAAAATTGCATGTCGATAGTTTCGTTTTCGAGCTACTGCAGGTCTTCTTCAATGCTATTTTCCATGCCCCAAAAGTTGACTCGACCGAAGCACTCATACATCGTCAGTCTTCAGCCAGGGAAAGATAATTCAGAAAAATATCAAACATAAATCAAATTTTTGAAAGGGACTATTTTAGCCTACAAAGACCCGGAAGCACTTTCCACCGGTGTGACACCATATATCATGTTATAGAAGTTTAAGTTTGGTCATCTAGTGTTACCTCTTGTTGTTTGTTGACACGGACGCTGTTTTGTACCCCTGTCTTTTATCTGATACCATAACATTGACGAGCTTTGCTTAAAGCTGTCAGCGCAGTACGCTTTCCAAATCGATCAATTGTTTGATTTAGAAAGGCCATGAATAGTGTTCAATGCATGGGATTCGCACAACATTTCTTCCCAGAATATGTGTTGTGGATTGGAGAGAGCACCCGAAGGTTGTTGTCTGATGTGGCTATGCACCGGAGTCACATGCTATGTATGCTTCATTGATATAATTTAATCAGTACGAAGCTCGTGCAATTGTTTGTGGTTCGGCTTGCTCACTTTGGTCATGTTTTAAGTATGGAGTTTGGCTAAAGATCTATTTAATTTCCTGTAATATTACAATTTCCTTGTTCCTGACACCCAGTGGAAATTTGAAATACTGTACGTCACAATAGTCATGTTTTGCACACCAGGCAATCATTACAGAGACATCGTTTCTTACCCTCGCTAATAGATACATGAAGTGGCCCATTAGCGCGGGAAATGTTGCAATTAGAAGTACTTGTGTATACTACAGTCCTTAGACACTTACGTATTTTACAGTGACAATGGGACATAAAGTAACAACGTTAATAGAAAACACGTACATCTTCACACGGGTCTGCCCATTGAAGCAATTTAATACGTCTAGATTCCACCTAGAGATGTGTAGCGGTGGATGGTTAATTGGTACGCATGTTGACTAGATGACGCAAGTTGGAACATAATGAATGGATGCGTTAAGTCAATATTTACTGCCATCAACCTTGGACCCACTGTTAGTTCACATGTACGCACATCATTCAAATAATTGTCCAATGAAAACATGGTTTACAAATAATTGTCCAACGAAAAGATGTTTTACATAAGTACGAGTACATCTATGATTGACCACTAGCTAACGATTTCACAACCAATTTTATTCTTCGAACTTCGATGCCTCGAACAGTACTTGCCTCGAACACCCCAGATGCCTCGAACTCGTACTCCGGTCCCGTCAAAATCCCTTCTTTATTCATATAGAAAAAACATAGATGACTCGAACAGTACGAGCGTCGAACACTCGAACTGACTTGCTGGTCCCTTGCTATGATTTACCAGTAGATGACTCGCTGTAAGAGCTTTAAGCAAGACATAACAAGGTCAGGAAACGGTAAATTAAGTGTCAGGTATACAATGTGTCCGTGGTATAGCCAGGAAAGTGACTTGTGTGTCTACGTCATATTGTCACTGACTTTATTTACAAAAAAGTACCATGTCATGTTACCCATTATAGCATAAAAACGGTGATTTTGCTCATACTTAATCGGGGGAAAAAGGTACGTTATTGTAAAGATTCTCGCGTGCTAGCGCTGTTGGTGTTCAGTTTTAAGTATGCGCATTTCAGGACTCAGCCGATGAAAATAAATGATCTACAGCGTTATATGAACTGTTATTCACATTAAAATTGTAACTACTAATCAATTTTCTATAATAGTAAAATAATAAATGTTAACAAACCCCCAATGTCACTGTTTTCTTGGTATTTGCCGATACCGGAAGTCGACGCTCATAACAAAAACTTGTATGTGACCTAACGTTTCCTAAGCGACGTCGCGTTTGTTTTCCCGACGTCGCCCAAATTTTCCCGCCAAAGTGTCATAATTTTTAAAAACACACTCACAAAGTGTTGTTTTTATGCTATAATAGCGTTTACGAAAGCTTTTTCGTGCTATTACATATGCAGAGTCCTTCGGGAGTGTTGGTGCCCTCGCCCTAACGGGCTTGGGCACCAACCGTCCCTCGGGACTCTGCAGATGTAATAGCACGAAAAACATGCGTTATCCCTACATTAAACTAAATAGAAAATGAATAAATCACAGTGTTTCGGTTCATTTGTTTTGTTATTCAGTGACATCAGTTATTTTTTCTACGATAACGTCTTATTCATTATTGTCTCTTTACTGTCTACTCTTGATGTAAGGGCATTTTTGTTTTGACATGTTATTGCGTGATTCCGGTTAATTGTTGGCATTCATCTATCATTATGTTTGTACGAGAACGTGTTTTGGTGTTGATGTATAGTTTTTGTACTTTCAGTTTGATAACAGTTAGTTCTTATGTGATACCGAACCGTAAATAGTTTAGTTTGTTACCACTTGTCTTTTCTGGCACATTTTCGTTATTGTAAATAAATTTATTTGGTATAATGACTTCATGATGCGGTATTGGGTCGAGTCCCAAAGGGTACAAACTAATTTCCAATATGATTGTTAATTAGGTTGTTTATACATAATGTCAGACCATAACCATGATTTGTTATATTTGATGTGTTTTTTTTGTAGGGAGTGATCACTTACACGTGTCGTTTAAGCGATTAATAAACGATACGTACACACTTTATGTTCCAAGAAATACAACGTTTTTAATTCAACGAGGTATAAAAAAATGCTAAAGAAGCTGG
Organism: Spisula subtruncata; assembly: GCA_963678985.1. Taxonomy (NCBI): domain Eukaryota; kingdom Metazoa; phylum Mollusca; class Bivalvia; order Venerida; family Mactridae; genus Spisula; species Spisula subtruncata. The sequence goes on from OY787668.1 coordinate 41,502,572, forward strand.
CGGTTCCGATTTTCGGATACTTACGTCTAGGGCAGTTCGCAATATTTCAATGCTAACGTAGAGGCAGATCAATATTATAAATCTACTTAAAATCTTCACAGAAAATGAAACGTCAGACATATTAAGGAAGGATTGAAGTTATTATCCGATGATTTCGAATTGTTCAAAACCACGAATTAAGTCGAGCATTCAACGTCAAAGGCGATAATTTCACCATTTTTGCAAACACCGCACACATTTCACGTTTTGTCGAGTTATATGGCATTTCTTGGAACATAAATTTTATGTAATAATTGCTTATTCATCGCTTTAACGAAACATGTAAGTGATCACTCCCAAAGGCAACGAAAAACACACAAAATACAACAAATACGTACCCTTGTAGAAAAATGCAAAACGCGCTTGAAAATGCCTTACGCTAAAGACCTGCCATCTACTTAGCGGGTTGTACGGTGTGATGTTTGAGCTTTAATATAATACAAACAATAAGATGGGGATATGTAGCTTCTAAGAAAAAGTTGTTAATCAAATATGGAGAACATAGTTTTGCTATCGCGCGGATTGATCCAAGACCGGTTAACCCCCACTATACTTTCACTTTCATTTTTCACGCAAAATGTCAAAATATTCAAATGTAAAAACCTTCTCTACACCATATACATGTACACAATGACTTTGACCCCATTTCATGATTTCAAAGCAGACATGCAAAGGCATACCACCATTTTCAGTCAATCCAATGTTTCTTTCAGGACTCTTTGAGTGTATCACCACTCCAGTGGGCCGCTTATATAATTAGTGGTTGTTTACCTAAACTAAGATACCAGAAGTACGGCGCTCTGAATGATATGGTGTCACATCGGTGAATTTTCTGCCATTCAAATCAATGCAAAATGACCCTAATTCGCATCTCTCCCTCCGATTCACTGACATTCCGGGTGATTTTCTATGGCCGCAATCACTGTCATCCAAAATAAGCTGGAGAAAATGGCATGTCGATAGTTTCGTTTTCGAGCTACTGCAGGTCTTCTGGAATGACAATGCTATTTTCCATGCCCAAAAAGTTGACTCGACCGAAGCACACATACATTGCCAGTCTGCATCCAGGGAAAGATAATTCAGAAAAATATCAATGAAACACTCTTAAAAGTTAGCATGCAGGTCATATCTGAGCTACATTCATGTAATTTTGTCAACAAATAGCATTTTCCACACTAAAACAGTACTTGAACAGACATAAATCAAATTTTTGAAAGGGACTATTTTAGCATACTACGACCCGGAAGCACTTTCCACCGGTTGACACCATATATCATGTTATAGAAGGTGAAGTTTGGTCATTTAGTGTTAACTCTTGTTGTTTGTTGACACGGACGCTGTTGTGTAGCCGTGTCTTTTATCTGATACCATAGCATTGACGAGCTTTGCTTAAAGCTGTCAGCGCAGTACGCTTTCCAAAATCGATCATTTGTTTGATTTAGAAAGGCCATGAATAGTGTTCAATGCATGGGATTGGCACGACATTTCTTCCCAGAAACTGTGTTGTGGATTGGAGAGAGCCCCCGAAGGTTGTTGTCTGATGTGGCAATGTACCGGAGTCACATGCTATGTATGCTTCATTCATATAATTTCATCAGTTCGAAGTTCGGGAAATTGTTTGTAGTTCGGCTAGCTCACTTTGGTCATGTTTCAAGTATGGAGTTTGGCTATAGATCTATTTAATTTCCTATAATATTACAATTTCCTTGTTCCTGACACCCAGTGGAAATTTGAAATACTGTACGTCACAATAGATAGTTTTGCACACCAGGCAGTCATTACAGAGACATCGTTTCTTACCCTCGCTAATGGATACATGAAGTGGCCCATTAGCGCGAGAAATGTTGCAATTAGAAGTACTTGTGTATACTACAGTCCTGAGACACTTACGTATTTTACAGGGACAGTGGGACATAAAGTAGCAACGTTAATAGAAAACACGCACATCTTCACAGTGGTCTGCTCATGGAAGCAATTTAAGCTGTGAAGCGGTGGAGGCAAGTTGACTAGATGACGCGCGTTGGAATAAAATGAACGGGTGCGTTAAGTAAATATTTACTGTCATCAACCTTGTACCCACTGTTAGTTCACATGTACGCACATCATTAAATAATTGTCCAATGAAAACATGGTTTACAAATAATTGTCCAACGAAAAGATGTTTTACATAAGTACGAGTATATCTACGATTGACCACTAGCTAACGATTACACAATCAATTTTATTCTAAACAGTTACTGAGTACCAGATTAACATACCATCGATTTCAGTAGAATGTCTGCCTGTAAATGGTCATTTGCTTTCACAAACGAGTGATAGCAATAATTGAAAAACAATAGTTATGTTCCCCGTTAAGTGTTTATTCAATATTATCATTGGTCTTAATGTGACTGTGTTTCGTTACAGACAATTTTTAGGGCCCAATATGTTTGTTTCTGATACCGACTTTTCCAACATTTTGTAGATTTGTTTTGTTAGTCTATACACTCGTGCCCTAATCTCGAAGTCCATATTGAGTCTTATGGAACATGTACGTACATTAACTAACAGTACATGTTTTCCAAAGGATTGTTACGTGGGAATAGAATATCTTTTATTTACAATTATGGGCCATTTCTGGCACACACTTACATTAAAAGGACACAAGTGTATGAAACAAGGCGAAACATGACAAAGACTTGATTTATGATTGGAAAACATAAATAACTAAACGAGAAAAAACATGTAATCTTGAAGATAAGTGAAAAATAATGGGTGATAGTAATCATGCAATAATTCAAAGACGGCCTTACTTTGTCGATGATCAAAAACGATACAACTCGTAATTGCCCTGATATTTTAGACGTTTCCCATAAAGTACCAGTACCATCATCGACTATAATTAATTTGTCTTCACAAACACGTATAAGTATGCGACTAACACATTTTCAAAGGAAAAAACCGTCACACATCTGTGCACAGATGTTACGATTCATAAAAGTGACAATAACACATCACACCGTGAAAGCTTAGAAGGCAGCATTCAATAGAACGATTAACGAAGCTCTAGATGGATTCATGTGATCAACCACGCATAGTTCACGTGAATTTTCTTTCTAGTTAATACGGTATTTCACTTGTATAGTTGTTTTCTTGATTTGAATTCTCTTGGCATGACATAGCGCCAACGCTTCTGGTTCCGCAATGTTCTGTTAATTGCAGGATCGGTTTGTTGACACTGAGTGCTAATAGAAATGTTTATGGCTTCCATTAGATTCCCCCAAAAAGCCATGACCAGCCAGCTTGTTAACGACTCCATTTGATTTTGAATTGCAAAACAAGTGGCGTCATATCACAATCCAGAGAAGAATACTGAATTTTTTTCCATCGAATTGCAACAAAACATATTGTTTATTTGTATTCTGAACTCGTGCTCTAGTATTAAGTTCCCCCGCCATAAGAGCTTTAAGCAAGACAAAACAAATCTTGGACGATTACTGTCGGGAAACGGCAAATGAAGTGTCAGATCCACAATGTGCCGTGGTATAGCCAGGAGAGTGACTTGTGTGTCTACGTCATATTGTCACTGACTTTATTTACCAAGAAAGTACCATGCCATATAACCCATTAACCTAAAAAGGAAATGAATAAATCACCGTAATTTGGTTCATTTATTTGTTTGTTATTCCGTGACATCGGCTATTTTTCTACTATAACGCGTTATTCGTTATATTATTGTCTTATTACATGATATATTATACTGTCTACTCTTGATGTAAGTACATTTTTGTAGTGACACGTAATTGTGTGATTCCAGTTAATTTTTGGTATTCATCTTTCACGATGTACCAGTCGTTTTGGGTAATTCTGCGCATCGGGTAATACTGCACACCTTAACTTTCTATTTCTTACAGACTTTGCAGGGTCGTTTTCCTTCGGTCATCAAGTGTTTTTGTAGATGCGTGGCACTTATGTAAAGTTGTATAATCAAATCAAGGAATTTGGAAAAGTATTTCTACGAAAATTTGACCAAATTGAGTGTCAATGGCGATTTTCGTTAATTTGACATACCACGTGACACATAAATTGAATAAAAGCACTTTTGTAATGGATGATGACTTTTCCCTTTTTGTCAACATTGTCTTAATGACTTATTCTTTCGATACTGTGATAAATTTCTTGTGAAACAAATCTTTGAAACAGACTATACAAAAAACAATTCCAACTGCGCAGAATTCGCCGAAAAAATTACATAATGAAAACCGACAGCCATCTTGTTTTGGGACGACATTTGACCTAGTTTAGCGAAGGTATGATGTTGTTAAATGTTTACATTTGTCAAGGAAGGTTGTTTCTATAAAAACAGCACCATAATTTATTCTGAAAATAAAATAATCTCAAATGTAGAAAGCCAATACCCGTTAGGTGCGCAGAATTACCCGACAGCACTGTATGTACGAGAACGTGTTTTGAGTTATAGTCCATGTACTGTCAGATTGATTGAAGTTATTCTGTTCCGTAAATAATTTAGTTCGTGACTACATGTACTTGTCTTTTCTTGCACATTTCCTTTATTTTATAAACTTGTTTGGTCCAATGCCTTCGTGATGCAGTACGGGTTCGAATACCAAAAAGGTACAAACTAATTGCCAATATGATTGTTAATTAAGTTGTCTATGTAACAATGTCAGTAGACCATAACCATGATACCATTTAGATATTGGACTAACGTTCGACCGCTAAGGTTTAAATAGGCACATCAAAGGGTTGCTTATTTTTACACGTTACTCTAGAAAACGGCCTGTGTCCCATACTGTCAATCTGATTAGATACGTACAAAGGGATGTAACCACCGTGGGAGGTTGACAGTACAGTTGTATTACAAGGGAGTTAATCACTGTGGGAGATTGACAGTACAGATATTACAAGGGAGGTAATCACCACTGTGGTGCGTGTGCGAGCAGACCTGTGATATCCTCAAAAGTATCCCATCAATCAAAACGGGGAAGTTTAATGCATACGAAGCATTGTCGCACACGACGAGTGCCCTTGTAGTTCGTAAAAGGACCCAGGTATAATACACTCTGTTTAATATACCACCAAACAAAAAAAATGTTTAAGAATTTAATTTATAGACAGTGTTATCTTATCCCAGGATAGCACGCGCCCTTCTTTTATTTGGAATATTTATTTCACCATGTTGATCGTTTAGTACAACAAGTATTCGTCTATGTTCTCAATGTCAATATCAAACTTATCATTATTGCTGTCTTAGTACGGGGGACGAGGGTCACTATGCATGTGGTGTATATTGACATGTTATTGAAGTAGACATACATACATGTATAGGCGTTTCGAAGCTATACAGCAAAGACGGTCGTGTCACACAAATAACGCACCATCCACATTTCCATAAAAGTATATAGCATATCACGTACTATCATCATGCTTACACATTAACAAAATCGTTGCAATACATTTTCTTAAAGTAGATGTCGCGACATTTAAACACATTTATTAGTTTCTTAAACATGAATTTCATATTAAAGTAACAGTGCATGTTCTTATGAACATTTATCTAATATCGGCAACGCCTTTTAATTTTGTCACACGTTAAAACACTTATTTATGACTGCACTGAACGCAAACAAGATATGCTACCAATATTATAACTCGGTCGAAAGACAACCTCAATAATCACAACCCTCTTAGTTTAGAACTCACCCCATGCCCGTTTCACTGATTTGCTGAGACCACACCCATTGTGTATAAACGAGTCGATTTCCTGCAATTGCAATAAGGCATACACGTTGAATTATATAGTACGCCAATAAGCCATACAGTAATTAGAATTTTGATTTGCTTTCAATAGCAATAAATGACAAAAGATGAATTTTATAGTCATCCGATAAGTTGTACAGTGACTTGGTTTAAATAATGTGCGCCAAAAGCGAATAAGGTCGACCACCACTCCAATGATTTAATCATGTCTGTGTACATGTTTACAAATTTACTACATAACCGATACTTTCTGCGCAAGTTAATTCTAATTGATCGAATAATCTACTGAAAAATTAATTTACACACTTTTGTTGACCCGCCACAAACATCGCCTTGTTGAATACATTAAAAAACTAATAAAATGAAGTTAAAATTTCGCCTGCAGATTATGAATAAGAAAATCGCTGACTTGAATATTTAAATTTCAGCGGAATAAACCTAACTTTTACAGGTATACGCATTCTATGGATCGATATTTTGTGGTCGGCGAACAAGTCCAAAGTTTAATATAAAATTTTAAGTAGGTTGAGATTTTACATTCATGAGGTAATGTAGCGTACATTCGGGTGTGTACCGTACATGACTAAAACAATCGAACTTGTAAATGAAATCCGCTTTTATTCTTTAAGAATTTAGTCTTTAAGGAGATCTCGGACTAGTTATTCAAATGACTTCTATGGACGTTTCGGACTAACCGACGTAAGTTAATGCTTTTGCTCTATATATTCGTTTTAAATAGACATTTTAATTAAATCATCGTTTAACGCTTTATTATGCCATTGGTGTTTATAAAATAATTATATCTTTGTATTTTTGTCAGATATTAAAATATTGTGGTTTTGTATAAATTTATAAAAATACTTCTTCAGATTTAGTTTGAAAATTAAACTACCAGATTTTTTCGTTTCTTTTTACGTTTTTATCTGTCCGAGGTATGTGTAAATTGTTCGACGATAACTCACAGCCATATAGTTATATTGAGCAATTTGAAAAATTTAGGAAGCATCAAGTATTCCGACATATGAAGTTTCCGAATATGCCTTAAGATAATGATATTGACTACGGTTTCTTTTTTTTGGTCGGAAAGCAAGGTGGTCTTTGGTGCTAATAATTCTAGGAAAACTAGTTACCGGTCAACATTCCGCGTATATATCATACTGGAGAGACACTCCCCTTTTTAAACTAAATACAGATGGGAACAGACCCATTCACACAAATCAGGCTGTACAAATACATCGGTATTTAGAACGCAGCATAACTTATTTCACATCAATGTATTTACTCTATCCTGCATCGTTCGATCTAGCTTTTATTTCCTTATAAATAAACGTAGTCCAGTCATTTTAACTTTTAACCTCAAACTAATTGCAAAACAAACAGTTTTGAGTTTATATGGTGCGTAAAGCTATCCTTAGCAATGTACAAAATGTCCTAATTGAATATTCGTGGGACTTTTTGAGATATTTACAAATATATTGAATTGTCACATGTTTTCGCGATATTTGTCACTTTTGATGTAAATAAATCGTGACTTGTACCAGTAACTTATTTTTACATCGTGCTTAGAGGTCGCAATTTTGGTTTGATTTTTATGAAACTTGGCAGCAATGATCACCAAAAGCTAATCTAGGTAAAATAAAAGTTTGAGTTAACCGGAGCCAAAATCTAGGTCACTAGGTTAAAATAAAGAAAATACAAGATATAGTAACCAGGGGTCGCAATTTTGACCTTACACATGTGAAGTTTAGTCACAATGATCACCTTACAAAACTCAAGGTCATGTATGAAATTGGATTAACCTAGGTTAAAAACTAGGTCACTAGGCCAAATTATAGAACAAATCTTTAGAAGGCGCCCTTTTTACCTAATCTTTATGAAACCATGTCACATGGATAATGAAGACAAAATGTAGGTCAAATTCAATATTAACTTATAATGAGTTAAAACTAGGTCACTAGGTCAAAAAATAGACAAACCTTCATGCGCCAAAAAGTCGCATCAATTATTTTCACCTTTTGACCTAATTTTGATCCAAATTATTCAATAACATACTTGTCTTAGATGTTTTGAGATGAGCACTGTGACCAAGTTGCATGAATATTAGACCAAAATTGTGAATTTTGTACCTACACAACGTTTTACTTTTATTTTAACTAGCGACCTACTTTTTGACCCCGGATGACCCAATTTATAACTTTGACCTAGATTTTGTTGATCTACACAAGGTTTTGCTACAATTTGACCTAGTGACCTAGTTTTTTGTCATTGATCATCCATTTTCTACCTTGGCCTAAAGTTTGTTCAGATGATCACTCTGACCAAGTTTCATAATCATAAAGTCAAAATTGTGAATACAAATGCAATTGTGGACGAACAGACAAAGAGAACAATCACTATTTCTCCCGAATCGATAAATTCGTGTACATTTTGTATATTGACATTATTGTATACTGTCCAAACACAAATATCCTTTTTCCATTAGACATACATGTATACAACACATGCTATGTGTAAATTTTAAACAAATTGGATTTATATTAAAGAAATGAGTAAAACTTTTGTTTCCCCTTCAAAGTGCTATTTTGAGTCATTTAGTCGACATTTGAATGGGTAGTATACCAACACGTAAACTGGCATATATATGAAAAGTAAATTGTCTGATGATAAAATCAATATTTGTATTCGATAGAAGAAGGTTGTATCTTTCAGAAAATATAAGCTTTAAGGTGCAATTAGTAAATATTTATCGACTTACATGGGAATTATTAGAACTTAAAATTCCCCATGTAGTATGAAATAAGGAAAATGCTGAAATTGCTACCAAAAGTGACCTTAAACATGTCGATTTTTTTTGTATTTTCCCCACAGAAATCGCATATTTGACGTTTTGTCTGTAGTTGATAATAGTCTGTAGATGATGAAAATGCAAAGAAACTCTGTTTTGCAATTTGTTTGAGGTTGACCATATTTTTTAGCTTCAATGACTGGACTAACGTTGCTGTTTAAATTGATCATTTCCTTGTTTGATATTTTATATCTAATTTAAATTAATTTTTATCCTTATCGATTTTTATTGGCCACCTACGCTACTTTGAGTTTGATAAGGGTCTAGCAATATTCATCTCCGTCCTACACTGTGTATAAACGAGTCGATTTGCGGCAATATTGCAATAAGACATACACGTTGAATTATATAGTGCTGCAGTAAGTCATACAATGATCTGATTTTACATGTGCATTCAATAGCAATAAACCATACAAGTTGAATGTTATAGTAATCCGAAAAGTCATACAGTACTTTGATTTAGATTTATACAACTTTATACTTTGTGTCTAAGGTTAACGGAAAAGGCCAATTAAGAAAACTTAGTAGAAGTAATTAAGATATCGGTGAATATACTGCTCTAATAGGCCCCATTGGCAGGGACCTGATTGCCAAGAATAACACTGAAGTCGTTGTACCTTTTAAACTATTTTCATATTGCATAAGACCCCAAATGTCAAAATACGGACCGCGTTCTGTTATCACAGAGGCTTGGACACAGCATACACCGTACATATTTTATTGAGTTTTGACTTATCAACTCGTATACGTCAACTTTGAGACAATCTTTAGTTGTTTACAAGAATGCGGATGTTACATTGTGTATCTGAAATTCCATCTTATTCACAAAAATGTTGACCCTTTTCTAATCTCGAGTGGTATATTATTGGAACAATACTACGTCACCATGAAATGTCAATGTGTTATTAATTTTATCATGACGGGCTCTGGACAGCGGAATTCCATTGTTGAGGAGCATGCTTGTTCCTGTCAAACAACTTATTGGATCTTTATATATCTGAGTATGTAATACAGTTAACTATTGTTCGTTCATGTTACTGGTTGTTTAGATGAGCTTTCCTTGGTCTATTGGTATTTACATAGAATACCATTTAGCAAACATTTTATCCATATCCATTCATCGGGCATTATTAGTTGTCAATCTATACCTTTGTCGAATTAAGGTACTGTATAAGTTAAACGCTCGACCTCGTCAGATGTGACATTCGATCTCAAGACCTTCGGTCTAGAAGTTAAGCTGTCTATCAACTGGGCAGTATGTCTCCCTGCACCAAGGTTCAACTGTAGTGCCATGTGACCAAAATAACCTACTTGTAAACATGTGCAGTGGCAATCACTGATCATTAATCATACTTTAACCTTGGGCTAAATTATAAGTAAATAATAAGAATAATAGTAACTTTAATTGATCATTAATATACTGTGTGGTAATATCAATACAACATGGCTACTGGCGGTTAACTCTGGCGACAGGCTTACTCGATCTCATATTTTTATACGTCGTCCAAGCTTTGATGATTCAAATAAATTTGTATGTCAGCACAATAGTTGTATTATAAATCATACTGTACAATTATTAATTTTGCTTTTAAATGTTGACCGGTCAATATTTTGTCAATGAAAAAGGAGTGTTTGATGGGATGAACATACTAATTGGTCAAGTCACGTGTCCATCACATCACGTGGTTTCATGCTGTGAAGTCATCCTGTTTTCGAACCAGTTTTCCATTACCGACAGTACTCTGTTATGTCTTTGGTCATATTCAAAGTTTTCAAAAATATATTCCTTTAAAAGGTTTTTTTATAGACATTTGTCCTGAAATTTTCGACCATGAATAAAGATACAATTGCTCTTTGCTCTAACGAATCTGCCTGGCAAATTGGTATAATGATCACTAATAAACTACTAATTCCTTTAAAATTTATTACAAATATTGCAATAGTGTTCTTAGAAGTTAAAATGTCAAAGGGTGCTGGTGCGGCTTAACAGCTTAAAAGAGCCCTAGAAAATTGGTTATTTAACATTTTGTTTACTCAAAAATGATTGTTTACATAATGCAAATACAGAAAACTAGGTAAACCGACAATAGGTATGTCATTGGAGTAAAGGGCTAATTTAAACACGATTGACATCAATATGTTAATCCAAACTTTGATAACGTAAATGATCCGGGATTATTGACAACGTACCGAGACAAACTGCACCGAATTAACTTCGCAAATATGCAACAGTTCAGCGTTTTCAAGTTACTTACACTTTGGTTGCAATGTAATAAGATTAAATATGTCTCGGTGGTTTCGTTAATATAATTATTTGTCTAATGATTTATTAATTCTGTTAAATAATTGAACTTGGTCTAAACAAGCAACATTATACTTTGTACGTGTAATACTTGACGTCTAAATAGTAGGTGACCATGCTGTGACGTAGGCCCTTGTAAGTTACACTTATATCTTAGATACCTACGCCTAGATTCGGTCACCTTTGCTTAAATCTTTAACTTAATTATCCATGTTAGCAGCGCCCTGGTAATACCACATCGTATAAACCCAAATCACTGTATGACTTATTGTGATACTAAAATTCTACTTGTATTACTTATTGCGATTAAAAGCACATGTAACTTCCGATCACTTATTTAGTCTGGTTCCCTGTCGTACTATAGTATTTTAGTTTACGTAGTGATATAGGGAAGGAAATCCAGTCTATCACTTATTATGATGCTATAAACTTCAACATGAATGCCTTATTTCGATAATCGGAAGTCGACTTGTTTAAAAATAGAATTGTGAAGACAGTACAATAAATACACATATATTTGGACATCTCTTCACATGGAAAAGCAAATATTTGCTTACCGTTAGAACACCTGAATTTGTAACTCTTATATGGCCTAAATCCATACATATGTAGACAATATAGACTTTAAAATCCTTGAATTGAAACTACACTGCAGATATCAGTCTTTTTCATAAAATTTATTGTTCATTAAATTTTAACTGTAGTCCTATATATGTATGGACAAACATTACGATCTGTGCGTCTTTCGTTACATATGTTGAAACATTACTTATAAGAGCCTAGCATATATTTCTCAAGATCTCATAAGAGGCAAATATCGGCTGATATAAGCAGTTTGTGCATAATTTATGTTAACCATACCTTAAACAATCATTCAGTGAATGTTATATCTCTTATATCACGTTGGTTGGAAACTTCCTTGTCTTTGTACTGAACCCATAATGGTGACGTTCTAGTGGACACTTGAACATTCAAATATTTTATAAGACTGAACATAAACTTAAGACTTTATTCATGCAAACAATATACATGAAAAAAACCCTGCTATAAATGTATTTTTACAAGCAGTGTTTCAATCAAATATGTACGAACAGTCTGAATGACCGTGGAGACTGGACATTATTGGTAGTTGTCAATTAAATGATACAATCATAAATTAGTATAATAGCATAAAAGTCTGCACAAACCTTAGCCATAACCTTGTTAGTAAGGGACCAGAATATTTTCATACACGACTCCATTCCTATATTTTCGTTCAACCAGCTTATCTTTCGTCCCAACCTGACCTACCACTGATGTATGAGGTTGCGAATACTAAAACATATGCAACATTTATAATTGTAGTTAAAATTGCAGCTTCCACAAACAGGTTATAGAGTTGATTTCAAGTAAATAAATATATCCACACATTACCTGCCATGGGTTAGGCTACTATGTGCAGTCTTAACGATCATGGAGATACATGGACTTATAGTACATTTAGTAAGCATTGTCCAACAGTAAAAGTTGTCCAAAATACCATGTGTACTTCAATAATACAATATTCGATGAAATGGGCTAAGCCTATTTGATTATATTCACCCATATTACCTTTTCATATTTTCGTTTAAAAAGTATCGACCACACCCCCAGTAGTTTCATATTTGAGTATAAAGAAAAAATGGTGACTAAGATAAAGTATTTGGTGAAAGGATACCCATTCAATATTAATTGGCAATGGCGAGAGTTATGACGTAGACTTCAGGCAATACTTTTTAATTAATATTATAATACAAATAAAAAACTTGATATATTAAGTCAAGTTTGCAGACCTGACAATGTGACCCTTTTATTTGCATGTCATAAGTAAATACAATCACATTCTGTGGAAATCATAAAATAACCTTTACAAAAACTTGAACCCTGATACTGTGGGAAAAATAAACATTATCTTTTATTACATTAACTGCAAATCTTTTGTTGCGTTATAGTAGTCCTGTTAAGCGAATTAGAAAAAATATATGAAAGACGATGTCAGATTAAATTCGCATAATAGCGTAAAGTCCGAAAATTTCGCGAGGTGACTTAAAATTTACCCTATTAGCTTGTTCAAAAATTCACGAAATGTTTTTTTTTCTTCAACCTTTTCGAGTGATTCTTTCTCTTATTCTGATATTTGAAATTCTAAAACATTTAATCTCGTAACTTCACAGAAATAACAAGTTAGCGAATATTTAGCATCGCACAATAGTCTTCTGTTACAGTAATGCATTTACAAATAACTGAAAAATTAAGAAATTTTCACTTAAATCTGATGATTTTATGAATGAATGTTATTGAAATTTGCTACCAAAATAGTTCACTTTATTTATACGGATAGAGTTAGAAGTCTTTTCAATAGTTTTTATGTTGTATTTTGTTGAATAGATTGAATTTTATTGCTGCGTGTTATTGTAAGTCTATTTAATTTATTGAACCCTGTTCTATTGATAGGGCTTAATTCGATCTCTCAATAGATGTGGATGTTAACTGCTCAAAACTATAAATGAATACAATGTATTGTACGTTAAAGAGGCTTCTTCAGGGTATTTGAATGATGTACTGGTGCAGTGGTTTAAAGAGGGGAAAGCGGTATTTTACAAACTTACTTAATTTTATCTACACATCTAGCCATAAGTTCTCCTGTACTTTCTTTCATTAGAGAATCCAACACAAACTTAAGTTAATATGTAAAACAAATTTTGTTCGGACATTTAAGATATTCTTATTAAAAGTAGGTATTACACTACATAAAGTATTTTTTAGTCAAACTATTAAACAACAATTTAAAACACGAAACGAAACAATGTGAAACACTTTTTCTAGACTTTTAAAGTTAACGATTTTTACGTTTTTAGTTTTGATTGCTACACGTATTTGGATCATAATATTGTCCTGTATGTTAACATTTGTATATTGACAACATTGATTTATTCATGCCTGCTAAATGACAATATTGAATTAATTACGATAACATTCTCAACCAATTACTAGAAAAGCATAATTTGCATTGTCTTTCGTCAACAACAAAGCTTCCGCCTAATATAAACATGCATCGCACCCAGGTTTTGGTAAATAAGTATCGAACATTTGTGATTCGATACGCCATCCCATGGCAATGACACAATATTCGATTCCCTATTGACTGCAACTTGTTTGTGTTTGCAATATCAACGACCATGTTTGTAAGCTATTAACACAATCCAGTGTTTTAGTATAATATTTACATAGGCTTATCATTATCTGTACAGGTCATGAGTGAATCGATCATCAGTTCTATACCAATATATTCAGAAAATATTAGTAAATCTGATATCACTGAGTACAAACGAGTCGATTTCCGGCATTTACAATAAAGCATACCCGCTGAATTATATAGTACGACAATTATAAGGCATACAGTGGTTAGCTTTAACATGTTTTCAATTATCCATAAGCTGACATTTACTCCAAATCTAGCCTCTGCAGAGCAACATCCCCTCTCACTATAATACAGTCAATATTTCGATGGCTTAGAATTAGAAGGTCGTAACTACCAAATCGATATTTTGAGAAAACACGGAAAAACTGTCTAACATTTACTCTTTACTTATGGTAAAACAAACTTTTACAACTTCATTTTGGTCAACATGACAAGTTCAGATTTTTATGAAAATGGGCTCATAAGAAGCGCATTGTGATGCTCATTCTAAATATGTATGAATCTTAAAAGGTCGTAAGTGGCACTTACGGCTTTCTTATTCTAAGCCATCGATTTCTTTCAGTCAATATTTGTACAGAGACGCTCTACAGAGGTTATACTGTACATTCGTTATCACTTTGTGTAGGACCCTTGTCTAAACATCTTGAACATCCTTGCCTAAAAACCAAACCTCGCAACCAGACCAAAAATAGCCACATCAGACAGAAACGTGTTTAGGCATTTATCTTATTGTAATCAATTTGGCAAATTGTTCCGACAAATGTTGTTTTAAAGCAGAATATTGTCAAATATAGTACATCTAACCGAATTAAACTTTATTTTACCCGTACATTAACCCTCTGAAGCGGGTTCTTAAAACTAACCACACGACACAGCGAACAGTACAATCACGTCTTTGTATGATCGTTTGAGGTCGCATTTCATTCTTTGAGATTACAATTTGATCCTATCCACGATTCATTTGTTAAGCTGTATATTAAGTTTAAACATCCAATTTCCCATTTGTATGCAAATAATATTGCTTTTTACACGAACAATCGCAAAAGACCATTTAGAAATGTAATAAAGAATGCAAATGTTTTCATATGGGATAGTTAAACGGGTTCAACATTATGGCAGTGCATGCGCTTGGGGAAAATTTGTCTAATATAAACAGGGATGCAGGGAAGAAATATGTTTTCATATGGGATAGTTTAACGCGTTCAATGTTATGGCCGTGCGTGAGCTTGGGAATAAGTATCTCAAAACTATAAGCAATATCATAAAGGCCACTGGGACGCTGATATGTGAATTGCTGACATACATTTTACGAATGTAATTTTCAAATTATATCGTAACGTTCCGGGTCCACTGAAACGTTGCTTATAATACGTTAATGCAATATAATTCGATATAGAAAGAACAAGATAGAAAATACAAGATACAATTTGTTATTTTCTACGAGCAAACATTTCGCCAGAGCAAATGTTCAAAGTTATATTTTGGCATCCAAACCATTTGGTTACAGATGCTGTTTAATATTGACTTGCGGACATTCAGTCAAGCCAGCTACAGAAATCTGAAGATTCACACACGGGAGGAGAGCCACCATAACACGGGCATAGGAATCTCCGTCATACATAGACCACAAATAAACATGTAACGCGATCCAATTATTGACATGACCATTTTCTAATTATAGTTGGTATAAGTAGGGTGTTTTAACTTTCCCCGGTTCATTTAACAATTGTATTTATAACAATGATATCAGTGTGTTTAATTATACATTAACACCGATAACGTATCACTGTGAAAGATTGATTTCACTATAATTATCTTAGCATTTAGTCGTATGTAATATGTGATCTATAAATACTTATCAGTGGTCTACATGCATTGTTTTACAAATTGTTTGAATATTGTAAGCCAAAATGTTTAATGCCATGAACAGCAGGTGACATTGAATTTACAACACTAGCGTACAGTACACTCTTATAACGTATAACGTTACATATATTTGTGGTCGATTGTGAAACTCGTTTTATTATAAAATGTGCGATGTTGAAGTGCGTAAAAGCCGTGTCGGAAATATCGTAATGAAATCCCAGCCCTTTCATTAAATATTTTTATCACATAAACCATAACGCGAGAGTTTAATAAAGCCAATTAATAAAAACCATATTACACTACTCTCTAGTGCAAAAACTATGCACATGAGGCGGCTGATCACTTTTTTATGTATTCATACGTTCTGTCAAAAATATACTTATACGTATATACTTGATGCATAGAAAAAAACAGGTCCGTAACGTGATTACGATTCAATAATTATGTAACACTGCAATGATAATTTAAACACAGCGCTGCACTATGTTCATTTGTTCATTTATTTTAAACCGCATTACTCACTGCCTTTATTCTCTTATGAAGGGGAAACCTGTCTACTTGTAGAACATTTACATGGCCTATTGTGTTTATATGATAAAAAAATCTTACATTCATGTCTTTCCATATATAATTTATTAAACTCGTTAAATGAAAGCTATTTTATCACTTCATCTATACCAGTATGAAAGCTTTGTAGCAAGCCATACCGATGTTGTAAAGACGATAGGGTAAATGTGAGTTAACTTAGTACGGGCAGACGGACAGGCCGAAAACTATAATCATGCCTAGCATTGAATCGATACAGGGGCATAAACTATATAATTAAGGAAGTAAAAATCTACATAAGTTTTGAAGCAATACATGAGCCGTAGATCTAGGTCAAACTGACATTTACATAAAATGAGGCTCATGCTTATTGTCATCACAATGCTCGCGTGTGGTTCATTCACAGTGAACAATAAAAGAAGAATTCCAAAACATTATAGCCTACTTTACTTACGTACAAAATACTTTAATTCAGCCAATTCACTTTAAGAAAAGACGCAATCTCCTCTCATTGTGTGTACCATTATAATACAGATTTTGTATTTCCGTACAGTAAACAATATTTCAGACACTTTGTCGTGCCGTACAATAACCATAATTGATCCTACAGGATACCATTTCGCCTGATTGAAACGTTCACTGGCATTATAAAAGACATGTCGAACAGAATATAATTATTACTTGAA
Organism: Spisula subtruncata; assembly: GCA_963678985.1. Classification (NCBI taxonomy): domain Eukaryota; kingdom Metazoa; phylum Mollusca; class Bivalvia; order Venerida; family Mactridae; genus Spisula; species Spisula subtruncata. The sequence goes on from OY787668.1 coordinate 41,519,836, forward strand.
TTTGTCATTTACGCCTTTTGTAACACTTACATACTAGTACTTGCTTTATAGACAATTTATCTGGTAGGAATGGATTTTCGATATCATGCTGGGCTCATTTTTCTGTAAAAAATCGTTTATTAATAATGGCTATTACGTACTTGATAACACAGTTTAGAGTGTATCTCATGTAACCGCCCACCATTTGATATCGACACACACTTACGGTGTCTGATGTGGCCAATGTCAGAATATTGAGAGATATAAATTTAAAAGTATGACCCATACATGATTTATGCTTAAATCTGTTTCCTTTGCCTACCTTTTTGTCCCAAAAGTAAAATGATATGTAGGTATATGTATGTCAAATAACGAGACAATGGGATATTTTGAGATACTTGTTAAACAGTAATCACATTGAACATGAAACACGCCAATGCTATGGTCGTAAATGTGTTCATTGGAAATTTCATAAAATATGCATCACTAGCTTAGAATGAGAAGATCGTAAGTACGTACAGCCTGTTAAGACTCATACCTACTTGAAATCTTCATTACAAGGCGTAAGTAAGTAATCATCCAGACGATAATTGTTGGGCGGGAATGCTATACCATCCTTGTTTATCTACGGACAATGACAATATCGGTTAGTACACCTAGTACCTTGTAGTATATTTACATACACTTAATTAATCCAAAAGAACCATAAATATAAACCCCACAACGGTATAATGTTCTTTGTAAGTTAATATGGAAACTTGGTGACTGCATTGAAACTGAAGTACCTCGTCTTTATATGGGTAGTTCCATCCTATGGAGTTACAATATTGTTACACTGGTCCAAACAGGTTAGACATTTATCATTCACGATCTTATCTTACGAACGTTAACGCGAACAACTCGTTTTGTGTCTACTTAATGTGATTCACCAATCTGTCGCGAGCGTTATGGACAGGGTTTGCAGCATATAAACTTTACTGAATGCCGGTTCCTGTCTTTGTTTGAGAATTAAATATATTGAATAACAGATGTCTGAGTTAAGCCTCGATTTGTCAACATTGCAAGTACTCGTGACCGTGTACATATATGTATTATTTTCATTCACATGTACGCACTCTGAGTAAATCTGATAGATAGTCATTATTCGCTTTTTATAAATTTGTTCGAAATTGTGTTATCCGTTAACACCTAAGTTTATACACCGGTGTTTAGATGATACGAATATTATGTTTGACATCGGAACGTGAACACATCCGCCGTTTCTATGATGGACTACAAAAAATTAGGCTATTAACACCGGTCCAACGAATAATCCGTTTCTATGATGGACTTTGTTTTAGGAATCAATCGGTCCAAGATCGGGATCAGACAATGAATTGCTCTTCATACCGATGACATTTTATTACAATGACATTAAATTGTACTGATAATTCGTTAATCTGGAAATAAAGCAGCGTTGACAATCGAAAACAAAAATGTGGATCAATAACAGCTACAATAATTTCATTTGTATTTACATTTTATGTAATTAGAGAACATCGAGTCATCAACATGACCAGTCTGGCTTACGGGACGGACATCCAAGCACATTGACTTCCTGAATCTTTAATGACGCTATGTGCATGGAGTATTTATTATAAATTATTAGAAACCCTATTATTTTTCTTAGAAATCTGTGATTACAGAACTGACGACTGTTGGTATTGGAATATTCTACATATCCCTTGTATCGTTGCATATATATTGGCCGACCCGTAGCTATCCTAAGGCATAGTTTCTTGATTGAAGGTTCGATTGTATTTCAATCAAAAGGATAAAACACATATCGAAAATATGGCATGCAGATAACCCTAACCCTGAAAGTTACAGATTTATATTTAGGACACGATGATAAAACAAGGACTGAGTAACACAGTTTCAATCTTAACTAAGTGAGGCAGATAAAAAAAAACACTTTCAAATATTTTATCCTAAAGTTCTTTCAAGTGAACGCATTACAGATCGTACATTAAAACACCTTTAGAAGATAGATAAGCCGAGGGTATCAGCGAAATACATCAAAATACTCAGACTATGCTCACAAAAACTTAATACAAGTCCTTGTAAATAGGTAGCACAACCTGTCAATAATGAAAATCAGGCATTTATGATGGGACATCGTTCCGAATATTTTGTGACAAGTATTTGCATTTGTCTTGTAGACACTCGCATATAGTTAGCGTCGAAATATTTAATAAAACGTACCGATAAAAACAAAACCTAATTGCAAAATTTAAAGTAGGTTTTGCATCTTACACTGTCTAATCACCATCCATTCATAAAGTGATAAAGTATTCTACTTACGAAACGTAACATTGTACAGGACCTACATGTTCCTCATTGACGTCATTGTTGTACTCGGTTGTACACTAAAACTATTATTTAGAGACATGTAATGCTAATAATAATAAACCCTTGATTTTTCGTGATGCGTCTTAAAAAACGTTTTCAAACATCGATGAATGTGTATGACAATAACAATTGTCTTCAGATTGTTCGGAAAGGGTAAGACCTGCCGCTATCGGAAATCGAACCCGAATTGTCGAGTTACAAATCCAGCACACTAATCACTTGACCACTGACACTCAATTAAACTCAAGATATATTATTGCTGCTTTTGTATGAATGTAGCTTTGTATGCAATATCAAAACACCGTTCGGCCAAGCACTTATTTTCAACGGGGTTCTGTGTTTTTGCTGATCGGACAGCAAGTAGAAGAGACTTTGGTGTGATACAATGTATCAGGGCGTGCTGCTCTAGCGCTTTCCGTAGTGACACCTTGGTTCTTTAACATGTCGGGTGTATAGCACCGATAAACACGAGCCTAAATAAATAATTTCAGAAATGAACAAGTGACCACAGCGAGGATCTAACCCGAAACTTCTAGATCAGCAGTAAAGCAGGATGTCCACTCGACCATCTTGTCACCCGTTTTAAAGAAATTGACTAATTTATCCGGAATCGTCATGTGATTTTCATAGTATCAATACTTATCACAGATCAGCTGTCAACTGGACGAAACTCTCTTCAGTGCATGACAATTAAAATGCCATGTGACAATAATCACCAATATTTTATAAGACACACGCGATATATCGTATACTTGAGAATACCAAAGAAATATGAAAAACTAATAAGTTATTTATAAAAAAGGTGTTCGGTTTTCTTACATTACAAGGTATTTAAAAAGAGCTTAGGAGAAAAACTGCATGTTCACCAATAAACCCGGAGTGTTACCATTATACTTGACAAATAATAAGTTACCATTAAAAATAAGCTCGATATAACCCATTACTGATAGTCTTAAATTGCAAGTGGAGTTAGTTTGAAGCTGGTAATTATTGATACATAAGTAATTTATTAGACAAAGTACAAAATGATGTTTTTATTTTCACCATAAAACGTAGTCTAATTAGATAGAATGTTTCGTTAAAACAGAAACTTACCATAAATCGCGACTGTCAAGACGTACGAATATCAGGAAATTGCTTAAAAGCCTTTTATACGTTACCAATCACCAATCACCAACGTCATTCTCTTACTAAGTGTACATGTACTCGATGTTATTCTATTTAATAGCGTGTAATATGTAATAGATTTTCCTATTTTCAGACTTCAAACAACCCTGTAAATTCCTCGAAAAAATGTACGACAAAACCTATCCCCATGCCTAATAAACGTATAAGCGTATTTTACAGTTTTGAAAGGCCGAACAACACATTATTCTCGGCTTCACCTCGGACAATCAGTTGTTCTTTCTTCGAAAACTGTAAAATAACGCTTGTAAGAAGACACTTTTCACCAAGAAACCAGTACTGTTTTTATTACCTGGTCTATGGCTACTAGAAATAATAATGGAATTTTAAAAATTATGATTGAAACCCTATTTGGTTCCTGCTTATAAAATACCGTTGGCATGCTCATTAATAACATCAATCTGTATTGTAATGAAAGCTTGTCGTTTTTTGTCTTTCCATACCAGTTGAAGTTGCCGGCATGACTGTTTCATCGCATTCCACTGTTCCTATGTGAATGCCAAAATGTGTACCGTTGTATTTGCATTATTATAACTACTTAGCAGACAAATTTGATATAATCTGACCGAATAAATCGCCTCAACTGACAAGTGATATGTTTAATAAAGTTGGTTTATCAATATGGATCACGCGATTTGTCTATCATCTATTAATATCATCGTAAAAACTTGTGAGGCATTTAACAAAGGGAAATTTTTATATGACAAAAGGAAATATTATATGGATGGATAAAGTTATAACCGTAACTCAACACTTCTTATGTGCGATTATCTTAACCAGTTCAACTATTTTTGTTATAAACCATCGAATTCATTGCACATTGGTAAAATATTAGTTTAACAATAAATTAAAGACTAAATATTTGTGTAGCTGAGATTTGGGTAAATCTGATAAGTTCAATGCAAGTTTTATTTAAGGGTGTCAAATACAAGAAGTAAATCGGTTTAATGTACAAATACTTTATCCATCGTGAGGGTAATACTTTTATGAACCAGTTTCATATACATTGTAAGTATACGAGTATAAGATATTTTGACAAATTTTGATAATGCCAGTAAGTCTGGTTGTTTAGAACCAATATGGAACGTTAAATAATGGCTATTTGCTCAGACAGGGAAATATGGGGGGATATTAGATGACTTGAAATTATTGAATATTTTTTTCGGTGACGAAACATGCATTGGTATAATAATTTTCATCGACAGTGTTAACCTACACGTATACTGTGGTGGCCACACAAAGTCGCCCCATACATGTAGTCAGTGATGTTGTCAATGTCAAACGAGTATGGATGTGACCTGCTAGGCGATGACGTCATACATTCAGTGTGTTGTCGAATCTCACTACAGGTGTAAACTATTTACACACAATATGATACATCCCGTAAGACATGCACCTAGCATTTAAACATTTAGACTTATTTATCTACTTTCAGGTTTTCTGTAAGAAGAACTGACCATACATAATAACATCATATCGATACCATGGCTACTCCTGATGTTCTACAAACAACATCCACTATGTCAGACGACTTCACCGTTTGCGGGTTGTGTCAAGAGACGTTCAATCAGCCAAAAGTGTTGTCTTGCCTTCATACGTTTTGTTACGAATGCTTAAACAGGCACATATCAGAATCAGGCAATGCATCTAACCAGATTACTTTCCTATGTCCATCGTGTGATTTGGAGATAGAGTTGCCACCATTGGCTGTCGATGGCCATTACGCCGATAATCTGCGAGACGACCAATTCATGACAACATTGGTTGAACTTAAAAAAGGTTTGAAGGATGACAAATGCTGTGATGTTTGTCTACGAAGAGAGGAAAATATTCCTGCCGAAAACTGGTGCTCAGACTGCAACGATACATTATGTGAGTCGTGTTCTAAAGTACACTTGCACGTGAAAGTGACGTCATCACATACTGTGATGTCCCTTGAAGAATTGAGGAAGATGCCGCTTGAAACCATAATGCGAAAAAAGAGCAAAGTGAACTGTGACATACATGGGGAAAGTATTACTCTGTTCTGTGTTGATTGTAAGGATCCACTGTGTGTCCAGTGTATGGCAGTGTCACATCGTCGCTGTGAGAATGTTATCACGGTTTCCGACGCTGTGACCTCACAGACTGACATTGACAGTATCATGGCGACTCTGAAAAACTTACAGTTATCTCTCGATAGCGTAGATGGTCTGAGCGTCTTGGAGAAGCAACTGGAAGCCTCAATTGATACATCTAAACAGGAAATAATGTACTTGAGCAATTCATTATGCGCCAAGATACGAGACCAGGAACAATTCCTTTTGAAACAATTGGACCACAAAGCGGCGGATGCGAAAAAGGTCCTAAAGGAGCGAACTGAACCTAGAAAAGCCCAGGTAAAAACAGCAAAGTCTGCCAGTCAAAGGTTAGGAAACTTGTTGAAATACGGAAGTGATGTAGAAGTTTTAATGGCGTTCAATCAGGTGAAGAAACAATTTGATGATTACAATATGCAAATTGGAGATACTAATCCTGATAAGTTGAAAGTGAAAGTAGAATTTATACCTGAAGAAGCTAGCTTAACATATTTGGATGAAATGAAAAGTCTAGGAGAGCTTAAAGTCGATACCGGTGCTGATGATGGAATATCGTCTTGGGGTGTCACATGTACTTCACTAGAAGATATCATAGTTACAGACTGCAATAATAAAAGGATTCAGAAGTTTAACAAGCAGGGTGAACTGGCTGACCATATACAGCTAGATGACGAACCAAGAGATATCACAACATGTGGGAACGGTACAGATGTGGCAATACCACTGATAGGGCGACTTATTATCTTCATTTCAACAAGGAAGTCACTAGTGATGATTCGAAAGACGAAGACAGAGAGACAGTACGATGGTATATCGTACTCGGATGCTGAGAGCTATCTTGTTGTCACTTCTATGAGAGATCGAAGCGTAGATATTATACAGCTTGATGGTGAGGTGCTCAAATCGTTCAGCACCGACGGCAGTGGGGACTTTCTGTTCGATCGACCGCGTTATATCGCAGCATCTGTTGACGGTTCAATCGTTGTGTCTGATATTGGCAAGCATTCCATCAAATGTATCGATAGAAATGGATACAGCTTGTACACGTACACAGGACATAATGACATGAAAAGCCCACAGGGTGTATGCGTCGATAGAATTGGTAACATCTTTGTTGCTGATAACTCGAATGATCGAGTTCAGCTGTTGACGAGTCATGGTGCTTTCCAGAGATTTGTGTTAGTGAAGGATTCTGGTCTAGAACGACCATGTGCTATAAAGATTAGTGGTTCAAACAGACTTATCATTGTGCAGAACGATGGTATGGTCAAGGTTTATAGTTATTGTTAGGCGGAGACCAGTGGCTATATACTCTCAATCCGATTGTTTGTTCCGAGTTCAACAACTTAAGTATTGACCAATGAAACGGCCTTATTGCAAGACTCGACTACATACACGATAAGATTTAAAACATCGTGAAATCGTTTCAATGTATTGCTATCCTTTGTCACTGGACTTATGCTATTTGCGTTCTAGGTTTTGCCGTCATGAATTACGTTTACATTATTGCTGTTTTTCCCATACCGTCCAATACATCAATATGTGATAGAAACTATTTGTAAATACAACATTACAGCATGTCCTATGGATGCACTTAACGTAATTTGCATTTAGGTTTGAATTACATGAACACCAACCGTTCAAGGTTGGTTACAACACATTGTGACATCGTCTGCAATGCGTGCTCTTAAATGCATTCCAAAGTTTGCGAATATCTGTTTTGCATGAAATCCATAAGTAACGTCAGGAAAATTTAGGTATTGACGCACGCGGTGCGTATAGATCTAACCCAACGTCTATATTTAACACTGATTACTGAACGTGGGAATTTATTTATACATGCTTTCATCTACTTCGTTTGCATGTTCGATGCACATAAAGCAGTCGATTAGTAAGGAGATAGATTTGCGATTACGTAAATGTGGTAGTTTGCTCGTTCCCAGGTGTGTTATTCACCGGAATAGTCTGGAAAGCAGAATAACCACGATATATACGAGGTAGTTAACGGAAAAGAGAACACATCTTAATCTGGCAAACGTTCGCCCATTCTTTCTAATCGGAAAGTTCGCTAAATATATATAGAGGAGAACTGATCTTAATGTCTAAAGGCGTCACATATACCAAACTGCCAAACGTCATTGCGCGTTTTAGCATTTGAGTGTGGCATTTTGAAAATCATGAGCTCAGCAGAAAATATTTCGGGCACTTGCACTGAAAGGAAAACATTTCCAATCTCATGCGCTGAATAGCAACATTTCCTTTGCATTGTTGTTGTTGTATGCCTCATCCATTATAAAATGTGTGTTTGTATATATGGAATTTAGTTGCAATGTAATCAGTATGATATTATTAGATAGTTCACCATTTGTGTTTTCATATATTGTGTTATTTAGACCAGAATTGTGTATCTAGAAGCTCTTCTCATTGGTTCATTTTGTTAAATGATATGGTGAACAGCAAAGATCAATCACCAATAGGAATTAGTAAATGAACCTGCAGATATTGCAAGAGATAATAATATCCACTTTTCCGTTTTGTACTTAAATACTGTAATGTACAATCAACGATAAAACGTGTATATACATTAAACCATTAGATGAACTGTTTATGTGGAAGCGTTCTTGAAAGCACCAATTACATATTCGTCCTTATGATATTTGGTAACCAGTCATATTTTTTCAACATATTGCCCCCATATGTAATGTATGTGTCAATCTGTCCACTGTAATCACATCTCTTTGCTTTTCATGCAGTAAATAACTTATCGACTGCACGAATTGTAAGAAAGCACATCACCAACTTTGAACAATACCGTCACAATTTGACTAGTATTATGGATGTAATGTCCTTGTGTACTCCAGCAACTGTAAAATGCACTTCACCGACTGGTATGACAACACTGTTTATGAAGACTAAGTGGAATGTCGTGTCAAGTGAAGTAAGTTTATATGAATGTGTTTATAGATATAAAGCTATTATATCTTATACATATTTTCAAGCATCTGTGTAATAAAAAAAAATATTATACGCTTCTGCATTTATTTCATAATGTTTCATCAACAAGCACCACTCTTTAAACGATTCCCACGACATTCCCCACATAATCCTTGTATCACAGCAACTTGCAATCACTTCTATTGAGCCGAAAGTCAACTAAGAAGGGTTAAATTCGAATGACCAGGCACTACTGTTGTCTCAGTCAAATGCAAAAAGGAAGATACTAATTTACCTTAGTGTCTATTGAGAAGATTGTTTCAATCAAATTTTTTGAATGCTATTTCACAAGTTGCGAATTAGGATCGTCCCCTTCGGCTAAAATATCTACATACTTTATAGTGAAACTAAATGTTCAATATACTTAAATATGGATACTTCAACAAGACATTGATGTGCTAAAGGGCATGATAATATTCCGAATCACCTATTGTCTCTTTGATATCCCGGCCGACAAGTTCTTGTACCCTGCTACGTCTGCCACTCGCGGTTGCACCACCATTTCCCTATAAGTAAGTAAGTAAGTAAGTAAGTAAGTAACGACTTTATTTATAGTAGATAACATATTTGGTAATATACCAATTTTCAATATCGTCTACATAAAGAACATATATACATTAATTACATGATAATATACAAACAAAGTTATGATAAATATAAACAGTATCACATATTACTTATTGAAATGAACAGAATATGAAAACACACCTGTTGTTAAAGCATTAAATCATATATAAATAAATAACTTTGTACATAGTGTATACATAATCAAAAAAGGTATAAGAAAATCCGACAGAGAAGGTAGCGCCCAACCCAACCAGTCGAGCACAGAAATTAGAAACACCACGACACAACTACCAGAGTACAACTTGAAGACAACATGTATACAAATTACACAAACCCGAAATCCCACCCCGTGCGTTTGCCGCCTCAGTCAGTCAAACTACGCGGGGCAAGAACCAAGCGACACGACTAGAACAAGGAACAACACACATCTAAATGACACAATATACATGTACTATTGAAGGATACAAGGCAGCCTTATGCTGGACAGCGAAATTGCAGCAGAGCATGTACAATAATAATACAGTTACAGAAAGGAAGTCCCTAAGCCAAAATTTGTCTTGGGAGTTTTATATTTTTACTATAAAATGGACAATACATACATAAAGCAAGGTTGTCAAAGAGGCTTCCGCCTTGGGACGGACATCGACAATGTCACTGGGGATTTAAACTAGTTTATGGTGCACACTTACCTCACCGACAACCTTATATAACAGGACAGTGTAAATAAAAGTTTCCCGCAATGCAATGTCCCCTAACAAAAAGGCTACAATAACAGGTAAAAAAAGAATGTAAAACATGAAACATTTCAATTGAATTTTGAAAAATAATGTTTTCAAATATCTACATCATATACATAAAGTATTAATGTAGGTATACACAATCATATTGAAGCATTTTGTTTCCATTGTAAAAATTGTCTTTTAAATGAATTTATGTATTCTGCCTGCCTAATACATGTATGTAATGGAATTTCATTCCAAATAGAAGCTCCTGAGTAGGAAAATGATTTCCTAAAGAACTCCATATTTGGGAATTGAACAACCAATTCTTCATTTGTTGTTGATCTCAATCCAAGATTAGAGTTCAATACAAATTTATCACTTAGATATTTTGGAACTTTATTGTGCATTGAATTATACATTAAAATAGCTTTTTTATTTATTATTCTTTCGTCAATTTTCATCCAGTTTAATTTCATGAATAATTCATCTGACGGGTGGTCATATGGTTTATCTAGAATAACTCTAGCTGCCCGTTTCTGAAATTTGTAAAGTTTACCTATGAGTTCCTTTGCACATGATCCCCAAATTATACTGCAATAGTCAAAGTGGGTCAGGATATATGCATTGAAGAAAAGCTTACGAGAGTCTAGATTGAGACAATGTTTGATGCGTAGAAGTAAGTATAAAAGAGAATTACATTTTTAAAGAACATGATCAACGTGACTTTTCCATGCTAGAGTTTGATCTATTTTGATACCAAGAAGTTTTTCTTCTTTGGAGTTCGTAAGAACTTGATTGTTAAGAATTATATTTGAATCACTATGTTCAGATCTGTCTTTTTGTTTTCGGTGAGATGCAGCAATATACATAACTTTAGTTTTTTGTGCATTTGGTAACATGGCGTTCTGTGTGAACCATTGTTCTGTGATATTAACTTGCTCTTGGAGGGAAGATTTTACGTCACTGTATGTTTTACCTGAAGCAGACAATATAGTGTCATCAGCGAACATGTCTATGTTTGTGTTATTATGTTGATAGGGTGGAAGATCATTTATGTAAATAATAAAAAGTAAGGGTCCTAAAACTGATCCTTGTGGAACACCAGCATTGATACCTTTGGCATTTGAAACCTGACCTGATATGTTAAGCTTTTGGAAACGGTTTGTTAAATATAAAGAGAACCAGTTAATCGATTTAGAGCTTAGCTTATAACACTCTAGTTTCTTCAGTAGTAGTTCACGGTTAATAAGGTCAAATGCTTTAGTTAGATCTAGGAACACAGTTCCAACAACATTATGATCATTTATGGAATCAATCCAATTGTCTATTATGTGTATGAGTGTTGTCTCACATAAGTGAAATTTTCGGAAGCCTGACTGATGATTACTTATTAAGATTGTTTTTATCAAGAAATATTTTTAAGTGATTTGATACATGTCTTTCAAATACTTTAGAAAGAACTGGTAGGATAGAAATAGGTCTGTAGTTGTTAACTTCTGACTTTGACCCTTTTTTGAAGATAGGTGTTATTTTTGCCATTTTGAATGCTGCTGGATATATTGACTTAGAAATGCAAACGTTAAAAATGTATTGTATTGGTTTAGATATCATGTCATGCCCTATCATTAATAATTTTGGCCCGATGTCATCACCTCCAGTCGATGTACCAGAGTCAAGAGTTTTAAGTTCTTTTTCTATAAATTCAATTAAGATTTCTGGTAATTCAAATTCTTGCTCCGTTTTTAGGTTTGTATTTACAAAGTTAATTAGTTTGTTAAAGTTATAATTATCAATATCAAAAGTTGGGGCTTTCATAAAGACGCTGGAGAAATAATTATTGAATGCTTCCGCTGTTTTTAGTGGTTCAGTAATTGGACTTCCAGCTTCATCTTGAATTAAATTCGACTGATGAGTTGAATTTTTACCAGAAAGATCTTTAAGGTTTTTCCAAAGAGCTTTCGGATTATTTTTGTTTTCGTTAATTGAATTCGAAAAGAATGACTTTTTTGCATTAAATGATAATTTCCTAACATGTTCCCTCAATTCCTTCAATAAAATGTTATCACTAGTTTGCTTTGCTTTGTCTTTAGCTTTAATGGTCTCAGATATTTTATTATTGAACCGGTCTGGCTGATTTTGATGTTTTACTCGTTTTTGTTTTTCTGGCGCGTGTTCATTTAACACATTTAGAAATTATTTATTGAAACAATCAATTGCATCATCTGGGTCATCAAAGGTCTCCAAGACTGACCAGGGTTGTATACTGAGACTGTTTCTGAAGTCGACTTCAATAAAAGTTTTAAGTGATCTATAATTAATTGTTTTATGTTGGGGCCCGTTTTGGGTATTTAATTTTTTACTTTTGAGTAAAACTTAAAGCATAGTGGTCACTTATTGACAACATTGGTTCATTAACTTCAACAATATTACATGGCATATTGGAGTAAAGATGGTCTATGATTGTGGTTGTTTCAGCAGTTACTCCAGTTGGTTTATCAATAAGCTGTTTAAGATTATATTTACAAATGAGGTCATTCCATTTTGTGTTTACCGAAGTCTCCGTTTCAGAGTAATAATTGTAATTAAAATCACCTAAAAGAAGGATTTCTTTGTTCTCATTAAATATGTAGTCAAGGTTTCTGTTCATCTCCTCATTCCATATTGCTAGCGAGGAAGGTGGTCTGTAAATATATCCTAGTAAAAAAGATTTCTGCTTGTTACATTTGATCTCTAACCACACTGATTCAACTGAAGATTTATCTTCTATGTCATTACGGCGAATACAGAAATATGAATCTCTTATGTAAATGACTTGACCACCCCCGCCTGTGTTTCTATGTATCTGGTTATCCTGGTGATTATCATTTAGAAATGTTTCACAAAAACAAAAGGCATTAATGTTATTTTGCTGGCTCACTAGAAACTGAATTTCATGAAATTTATTGTATAGGTAGTGTACGTTTAAATGCATTACTTTAAATCCATGCTGTTTAAGAAACTTTACACTAGAGTCAGTTCTGTTATTTACACTAGAGTTGGCTCTGTTAAGGTCTTGTTGATTCACTTCGTTTGTCGTCTGATGTTGGGTGTATTTCTCTGGTGTTTCCAGTGAGGGAATGGTGGAGGGCCCATGAAGAAATGAGGGTGTGGTGGGCCTGATGGCATCATAGGGTATTGAAAGTGATTCTGGTACAGCATTGGGTGTGTAAAGTTGGGTACCGGTCTCGAAGGATGAACGTAAGGCTCCATGCCATTGTGTTGATGATGGTTCTGCTTGGGTTGTCTCTTTTGGCCCTGACGAAAAGGGTGGCTATTTTCATTGACCTTTTTGTGAGGCATGTTATCATGACTAGTTGTTTTGGAATTTTTAACTGTTTCTGTTTGTGTGTTAGATTTCAGTTGATCTTGTACTGATGAGAGTTCGTTTTTCACATTTATCAGGTCTTTAGAGTGTTTTTCTTCTTGTATTCGGACTATTTGTTACTCTGTTTTGGAAGCCTTAACATCTAATATTTTCTTATTTTCTGAGGTCTGTACTTGTAGATCTAGAATTTCATCCCTCATTATACTCACAAGGTTTCTAACGTCTGATCAAATTTCATCTTCTCGAACTTTGGTTGTTTAACATTCTCTAGTTTTTTGTTTTCCCCTTTGCAGCTTGTCTTTTAATTTAGATACATGCTCTCCCAGCGTCATACATGTGGCATTCTTATCAGCCAGTTTGTTTTCAAGAGCTGCAAGTTGCTTCTTTTGCTCTGACGTTTTCTTCTTCAGGCTCTCTGATGTGTCTTTCTGTTTAACCAATTCAGTTGCTTGGTCAATATGTTTGGATTCTGCTGCATTCATTGCTTCAATTTGTTTCTGTGCTGCTTCGTCATATTTTGATTTAATCTGCTTGTTTTCTTGGGTAAGTAATTTCAGTGATTCACTTGTATCTGCTAATTTTGCCAGTTTGCTTTCTTTTTCACCATTTTGCCATTTTAATTGGTGAATTTCGTGTTTCAGCTTCTCGATTTCATGTTGATAACGACACTCTGGGATATCTAACGATTCAAGTGAGTGATTATGCTTTATTGTATTGTCCTCACTAGATAATATAGAGCTTGTGGCTGAGGTGTCTTCTAAGTCACGCACAGAGTTTACACTTTCTTCACTGTCAATTCGTTTCAATGTTGTTTCCTCAGAAGTATCGATCACAATCGAGTTAGCACTTGTATTGCTAAATTGGGTCGGCCTGGACGAGCGTAAATCATACCGTCCAATTGAGGTAGATGGTGTCGAATTAAAAGTAAATTTCCGTTTCTGAGATCCAAACAGACTTTTTGATTTTTGTTTTCGATCCTTACGTTCTGGTGTCACAAAATACCCTTTATCATTTGTATTGGTATTTTTCAGTTTCCGAGAGGGTTGTTTTAGCTCTTTAGTTAATTTTATAAAGAATACGTTGTACCAGTCTTTTTGGCCTTTTACTTGTACCATTATTTTTTTGCGACTTGGCAAATAGTGTAATTTTTATTGTCTGTCCATTCTTAGAAGCACCACAAGAAATATGTTGTTAAGATTTTTCTTGAATGAATATGCCTTGAGAAGCTGGAATTGTACTTGTTCATAAGTTTATCTTGAGTAGTAAATGACAGTACAACAGTCCACTCATTTTCTGGGAATTTGACATCATAAAGCACACCATTGTTTTTGTCATAAATGCTTGTGTCTGAGTATTCCTTTGTTTCAAACAAAGATGCATCATTTGAAGCCATAATTGTATGACAGTCTGCACAAATATTTGTTGGATTTTGATAATTTTAATGGTCGGTGTATGTCGTCAATTATGTAACACCTTGTAGAATGTCACTTCTAGTAATGTTATTGTGAAGTAAATTGTCAGATAAATATCTGCAACTGTAACTTGTTGTTTTCAAGTATGCCCTTAGGACAATGTCATGTAGATTTGACAAGTGTGGTTTGAGTTTTTCAGAAATTTATACACAATATTGCATATGATTAAAACTTTTAAATCCTCTTAAGGGTACCCACTTCTGAGATCAAAATAATTTTTTAAAACCATGTTATTTGCAAAGTACAACCTATGTGAAGTTCATTTCTGAGTCGAAAAACATAGGCTAATGACTTACCTTTTTGCTATATCCAATCGAAATGACCCACCTCAAAATAGCCATTTTTGCGCCAGTGGCCATTAAAAAGGGGGTAGGGGTAAAGAAATGGCTTATACTTAAAGATATATGCCCCAAAACTACCCTAAAACATCAGAATTCAAGTATTATTCGATATACTAAGATTATAACTCATAAAAAGATTGAAAGTTTCACAAATAGTACCAGAATTGTAGTTTAATAGGCGTTTCAATCAAGTATGAATTGTCTAAAAAATGGCGCCAAAAGCAGTATTCAAAAGTTTAACCAAAACAATATTGTTGAAATAATAACTACGATTTTTTATGACCATGGTTAAATGAAAGGAAATTATATTGTGTTCGAATAGGAATCATCAAAAATATATGCTAATGTGCGTTTTAGAGAGTTATAACGTGAAATATGTGACCTACCCCTGTTTGAAACAGGAAAAATACAAATATTTGGTAAATTTTTTCACTTTCATTCCACATGTCATGTTTAATCAACTGGATAACCACTGTACATATGGCATCATTTATTTGAATTTGTAATATCATGTATTTGTTCATTCATTGCGTTCAGAACGTACCAAATTGACTCAAAATCATGTCAAATTACCCCACCCACTTTTATAACATGCTAATGGGTCCTTTTATTTTCTCACATAAAAAGCTGTTGTTTGACCTAATCTTGCAAGGAATCTTTAAAAGTACTTGATTCTGTTTACAAGGAATTCCCATACACTTCTTAAATTTGAAACGGTTGTCATGGCAACAGTTACAGTATTAAGAAATAGAAAAATGGTGATTGTCGGCTTCATGTGATGCAGATATTGGTGTAAAATTCGTTGAAATTGTGTCTATTCATTATTTTTATGATAAATAGACTCTTTAACATGTATACATGAGGAAATAAATGTCCATACCAGGTATAATGTGCATTTCAACATTAAATCTTCATTTGTAACCTCCATCTTTGACGTCGGTTGGAGGCGTAACACTCCAAATGTTGTCATTTTGTTGACAAACTTGTATACTGTGAGAATTATTTGAGAACTGTTGCTTTCATGAAAACCATACAACTGGTTATCACATGAAATGGCAAAATACTATGGAGATGGCAGAGTATGCATTGCCATACATCAACAGTTTCGTTACAATCGACTGGTCCAGTTGTACATCTCAAACCAGTCATATGTTGGGATAGACTGTTGCAGGAGCCTTGTATGGTTGGTTCCTGGAAAACCATTTTAATCAACTGATATCAATAAATGAAATTCCAACAAACAAAGTTGTTTAAGGTATCGTTTAAGTGTTGATGAACACTATCTATGGATAAAAGTTATTTTTTTTTGAAAATACTGCATAGATGTTTTTCATGTAAATAACTGAATGCAGTTGTTTCTCAAAATACTGTATTCATGACTGTAATCAGTTTTTATTTCTACTGACAACTTTCATCCATTGAAATGCATGTTCTGTTTCAAAGAAATACAACAAAAGATTAAATAAAGTATAAGTTTATTAGCTCATAAAAAGTAAGTCATTAGAGTACGATTTCTGTCAGCCATTCATTTTAAAATAAACAAGAGATGTGTGTAAAACATGTATGCAGCCCAACAGTCGAAAATAGAACAGGTCACAGTGACTTTGACCTACTGACCTCAAAATTAATAGGGGTCATCTACTGTTGCTGACCAACCTCATAAGTCCGTTGCAAAATATTGACTAGTGTTTTTATTAAAAGGCAGTTTTTAGACATGTCAACTAATTGATTTTCAACTTACGATCAGTGACGATATATAGCTGAGTCATTGAATGCTGAAGGTCATATCTGTTATTCCATGATTCTGTGAATTTCTGTGGCCTGACCACTTGAGTTTCTTGCTTCTGTCACCTTCCACAGTAACGGTGAACGTTAAACAGTTGGACCTTGCCATGTATAAGTTGCTCACGTATTCTATGTCAACATTCTATGATTCTATTCGCACACATCGTGTTTTAAATCCTTTTTTATCACGACGATTCGTTTCATTTTAGTGAAAATTTGCATGTGACGTAAAGCAGTTTGCTGTCGTAAAATTAAAACACTGACGAATCAAAATCATCACCACAGTTGTTTCCCTTGCAGTCGGCAAAAATCGTTTTATTAATTTCTATGAATTTATATTTTTGGCAAAACTGTTTTTAATACGCAGTAGAACAGCTAAGAAATCGTTTTTAAGACCGTCGCAAATTCCGTAAACCTGCTGTGCGAAAAGATGCGCAGATGAGGAAAAATCGTCAACTGTGAGTACCCTTAATCACAGTTCACTTACATTATTGGTAATCTCTTTTCAATGTAAAATCCAGTAAAAAATTTCCTTCATCACAATGTAATTTATTAAATTTAAGTCCATATATTTTCCATGAAAAATGTAATTTTGTCAGAGCCAGTTTATGTGCATCTGCACTGTTTGAGGGTATGCTATTCCCGTTCTGCCGAACAGATGTATACCACCACTCGTTCTTCCCTGCTGATATCCCACTGTGGAACCAACTGTCAGAATGTATCGCAAATGCCCATACCTTGGAAGTATTCATGGAGAGACTGGCGGACCCCAGCAACTGATCAATAGACAATGTTTTGTCTACTTTTAACTGTTTCTTCATTATGGTGTGCGTGTTGCAACGACTTTGTACATGCAATTTATTTGTTTGTATTTGCGGTAATCCTTCAGACAGCACGTTCACTGTTTGTATCGTACAGTACAAAATTCATCATAGTGTTCGAGACCCGTTGCTGGGCATCATGAACATCTTTGCCTAAAATAACAAACTACGCATTCAACTTAAAATAGCAATAACAGATAGAAACGTGTTTATCTTATTATAACCACTTTGGCAAACTGTTTCGACGAATGTTGTTTTAAAGTACAATATTGTCAAATATAGTACATCTAACAGAATTAAACTTTATTTTACATTACCCATTCTGAAGCGGGTTCTTAAAAGTAATCTCATTTGTAATGATACAGCGGTGGTACAATTACATCTTTGTTCGATCATTTGAGGTCGTATGTTTTTCTTCGAGATTACAATTTGATCCTATCCAAAATTCATTTGTTAAGCGGTATATTTAGTTTAAACATCCAATTTTCCATTTGTATGCAAATAATATTGCTTTTTACACGAACAATCGCAAAAGACCCATTTAGACATGTACATGTAATAAAGAACGAATATGTTTTCATATGGGATAGTTAAACGGATTCAAAATTATGGCAGTGCATGCGCTTGGGGAATATTTGTCTAATACTAAGCAGTGATGCTGGGAAGAAATATGTTTTCATATGGGATAGTTTAACGCGTTCAACGTTATGACAGTGCGTGAGCTTGGGAATATGTATCTCAAAATTATAAGCAACATGATGCAGGCCACTGGGACACTGATATGTGAATTGCTGACATACATTTTGAAACGAAAAAGAATGCACATTGCATTATAACGTTCCTAATCCGCTGAAACGTTACGTTTAATAAGTAAATTTTAGTTGGCAATTCTGGAGAAAAGTCTGGTTACAAATGATGTTTAATATTGACAAGCGTGCAAGTCATCTATTGAAATATGAAGATTAATACACGAGAGGAGTGCTACCATAACATGAGCATACGAGCGGTGTTCACTTGCATCGGTGCTCATATAGCGGAAGTGTTTTTGTTCATTTTAATTTGTTCTGCCCTTCAAAATACTCTCCGCCAGCCAGAACACACCTTTTTACCCGGTCAATCTATTTGTGATAGCATTTTTCATACACTTCAATGGGGACACCCATTAGACAATGATAAACAGCAGATCCAAGGGCATTTCTCGAATTGTAACTCCTTCCAGATGAATAACATTTAAGTTTTGTGAAGAGAAAATAGGGGACCAAGTCTGGCGAATATGGAGGGTTCGGGAGGACGGTAACGTTCTCGGACTCCAAAAAAGTCAGTCACAATACGTGCCTTGTGAGCGGGTGCATAATCATGCAAAAGTCGGACAAACTTAAACCCTGTTTTTGGGCGCCGACTTTTGTAGTAAATCTTCAATTTCTCAGAACAACGTTTTCATAGGACTTGCCTGTGATCGTTCTGCCTTTTGGCACCGGGATTGGAATAGCTGGACCCTTATTAGTGAAAATAGTAGCTTTCAAAATCTTCTTTACCGTTCGCATTCGTTTGGCAATACTTGGGCGTCTGGCATTTTCAGTGGCCCATATTCGGTTGGCAACCATCCGCTTTGGTTCAAAATAATACACACATGTCTCATCACCAGTGACAATATTATCAAAAGCCTTTTTTCTGTATTTTGGGTACATTCTGAGAAGTTTTTTTGCCATTGTTACACGCGTCTTCTTTTGCTCATCCGTTAACAAATGGGCTATATATCTTGCATATATCTTTCTAAATTTTTTCTTCGAAATTGCACGAACTCTTGCTAACGAAGTTTGTCATTCGAGCCAATTGTCTTACGGTGAATCGAGCATCAGTTTTGAGGATATTTCGGATTTTTTCTATGTTACCTTTGGTCGTAGTTGTTGCAGGACGACCTGGGCGAGCAGCATCTTTCAGTTGCTGCTGCCCAGCGCCCACTTTAGGTACCCACCTACAAACAGTCCTGTGAGACATTTGTCCATCCCCATAAATGTCGTTTATCTGTAGCTTTTTACTTAATGGTATTACATCTAATCTGATTGCAAAATTGAAATCAGCATACCAAAATACATCATTAAGCTAAGTTTCATCAAGTTTTCTGAAGAATTAAAAAAGTAACAGCAATTTGTTTAAAAATTGTGAAATTTTCGGTTCCATGGAAACGCGATTACAAGTCTGTCTTTTAGAAGGCAAAAATTCCTAAAATTGACCGTTTTTTCATGGTTTCAAATTGACATAACTTTTGATCCAGATGACATACCTAAATAATTCAAACAGTCCTGCAGAGCTTTTAATGAACTAACAAATATTTATTTTTGTGGACATGCAAAAATTGACTGGGGTTGCTAATATACCATAAACACTCATGTAAAAGCTTGAATGTCACAAGGCACCGCCCGACATACTTGCTTACAAGTGATTGATTAACAACCATACTCAGGGGATGCTTATATGCATATGTCGACCTGGCACCGCCTGGCATTATAACCGCACATAGCTGTTTAACCCCTGAGTACCTGCAATAAAGGTTATGAACATGCCTGTATAACTGGTTCTCCTCAACAATCATATCAAGGACAATACACAGGGGAATTCGGTATGGCACCGCCAAACCACCTAAACCAGCTCACTCCTGGAGCAGTGGGTACAACTACAACCCCTGTGTACATGCGTATATGTTTCATGGCACCAACCGACATTATTAGTGAAGCTCGCTAACATGCAAAACAAAACACCATATCTGAAATCTGTATGCCAATCTTAGCAAATATCTGGCTATGACCGAGCCTGGATTGACTTACTCGAAAGAGGCTTCTTAACCTAGAGCTTTGTTATTAAGTGTTAAAACTTATGAAAACAATGTCAAAGATCAGTCAACCGATGATATTATTTCTGGCGGGTTGACCACTATGATAACAAGCAATGTTACATTACTTAACTTAATCTTGACAAATGGAACCTCTAAGGGCGGCGACCACTGCAGCTCTGATATAGTGTATCAATTTCTTCTGCCCAGAGTGGGAAAGGTGACATCCATCGTCTGCGAAATTTGCCCGCTTACATTGACTGGACCAGAATCCTTTCAATTTCCAAAGATAGCGTCTTTTGTGATTTGTGTCGTTCAAAGTATCCAATAAAATTGAGTTCAATTCGTCCACCCGAGGATTATAACGTGAAGGATCCACAGGATACCTAGAATACCTTGAGGAAAATTGTCTATGTAGCACCTGAAGAACTATCACTTTAGGTATTTTCAGCTCGAATAATAGTGTGTCCACTAACTCGGTAATTTTATCCGATACTGACCTCGTGCTCACCGCTTCATCGTAAATGTCATTAGTACCAATTTCCAAAACCACTATGTCCGGATTAAAATCCGCCACTATGTCCATTCTCTGACGTAAGTCCTCCACTTTAGCCCCGGAGAACCCTGAATATTGAATCATAGGAGGTCCTTGTAGACCTAAATCAAATGTAAACTCATCGGATTGTCTCACAAACTCCTTAAGTCTTTTCACGAACGAATGCCCGAACAGTTGAACTTTTGTCATGGGCGCCGCCATCTTGGTCTCGTCGAGTCTCGTTTTTCACCGCGCGCACTCGTTAAATCACGCGAGAGGTGAATATCCTTTGTTCGCAGTGTCCACACTTTCGTCACCTTTCCACACTAAAAACAACTAAGAGCGAGGTCGCCGCCCTAAAAAGTATATCCAATATATACTTAAAAATACTAACGTTGAATATTGCATAAAAATCGAATAGACGCGTGAAAACTGCGTCGAAGATAGAATAACAATGGCTAGCTCAATAGCTATTGGCTGATAGCCTAAACGTCATGATAACGAGTATCTGATTGGTTAATATAAATAGAACAAGGTGTTGGAAAAAACCGAAACAGAACGGACAGAACGGACCCTAGTCCGTTGAGTTCCTAAAGCTAGCCCAAGACATAAATAGTTTTATGTGTGCATAAAACAGCATTTATGGTATAACCTTTTAACTATTGGATCTGGCGTGTTAGTACTTTAAGCATTACTGTATATGAATATAATTCCTTTTTGGAGATATTGATAGCCAACTTTTGTTTTTGATTGGTTGAAATTCTAGTTTATTTATAACAAATTAACCTTAAAAAAAATTCCCAAAAATGGTTTTTTCGTTTTCGATACAGTTACCTGTGGCGGTGTGTAGGGAGTGCATTAAAGCCGTGCCGGAAATATCGCAATGCACAATCAGAATTACACTACTCACCAGCTAGTGTAATATCTGTGCAAATGAGGCGGCTGATCACTTTTTATGTATCCATACGCGCTGTCAAAAAGATACTTACGTATACAGGATTCATAGAAAAAACAGTTCAGTGACGTGACTACGATTCAATAATCAGGCAACACTAAAACGGTAATTTAAACACAGTGCTGCACTATATCCATTTGCTCATTAATTTTTAACCGCATTACTTTATAACTTCTGAAGGAGAAGCTTTTCTACTTTTAGCAAATTTACATGGCCTATTTTGCTTAGGTGATAAAAAGAATATTACATTCCTGTTTTTCCATATAGAATTTATTAAACTCCTTGGGTAAAAGTTATAAAATACTCGACAAAGCCTGGTATTTTATCACTACATCAATACAAGTATGAACGCTTTGTAGCAAGCCATACCCAGGGTGGACATACCACGTGGTGTGTGACGTAATGTTTTGCTAAGACGACAAGAAGAAAACTGTCAACAAAACGAGAAAAACAGCCATAAGTATTTTATTCGATGATCAATTTTCACGAGACTAGCCCCACGCTCAAGCCCAGAAAGAATAATATGCATGTCACTGAATGATTTGGCACCAAAACCAACAGTTTTTTCCCAAAAGTGGCTCAACGGTTACAAATGGTCAAAATCTGGCAAGCAAAGACGACAAGAAATCTTTTATTGTATCATTTATAGCTCTTTTGAGCATCATAATGCAAAATGCGTACTGCCGACATGTATAACAATGTATTAGAAACAACCTGTTAACATAATTAACCATTATATGGTTCATTTCATGAAATATTTTGGGAAATACCTAATTCATATGAAAATGCTAAGACGACAAGAATGGAAAGACGACAAGAAGATTTATAACTCAACATTTAAAACTGGTATAAACTCCTTAATTCATTGTCTGATTAGTATAGTAAGTGAAGTGATTCACGTTCATGGTCATTAAGTTCTAGAAGAATTCATCACGTGTTACATTAACTGCTTAATTTGCTGCTTTTATTACGATACCGCAATGTCGCTGGCTTAGAATGAGAAGGTCGTAAGTGGCACTAACGACCTAATATGACTGATGCATATTTCAAATCTATATCATGAGGCGCTTCTTATGAGCCTATTGCCATGGAAATCGGAACTTGTCATCTTGACCAAACTAATTTTTAAAAAGCTTGTTTTACCATAAGTAAAGAGTGATTGTCAGACATTTTTCTTGTTTTCTCAAAATTTGATTTTGTATAGCTAGTTTGCGATAGCAAAAAAACGTGTTTTTTTAAACACTTCTCTGTAATTACGAAACCTACATGTATGATTTTTTGCACGAATAAATGAAATTTATCTACCTAATACAATGGGGGTAACGTATGGAGTCGGAAGTGGATACACAGACTATTTAAATGGCCGTTTTACGTCGATTCGGTAAGTAAATCATGACTTTTCATTGCTTAGTAAGGCGTTTGAAATAAAAACAAGCTGACCAAAGTACCCGGCCAGGTTTCTAGTTTGCGACTCATGGTTGTTTTCCCTTCAAGCACCAATAATCAAGCAGAACACTCGCGCAAAGTGCGGTTTGGGTTACAGATACCTTGATTATTGAATATTTTTATCTATAATATTTCCTATTTTTCCCGATTTTCATGGTTTTTGGATTGTTTATGGGCCTAGTTGCATTATTTATATGATTATAAGTATGCATGTGCAAAAAATTGCGTTGTCATAATATATTGAGGAAAAACACACGAAAGATCCGATATGATACCCCTGATTAGTGCCGTTTGGGGCAAACACCCCTGACATGTAAGAAATGTGGTATAATAAAAACAACATGCGACTTGATCATTAACTTAATATTACGCGCACATGATAAAAAAACGTACATTGTGAATACTAAATAAGTTTATATAATGCAAAAACAGGTATATGTTTTCAAGCTATACACATATATCTACTTGCCATACACAATGAATCTGCCACTGTGTTAAATTTTAAATTATATATTTACAATGTTTATAATTATTCTAAGAGTGTTTTGTATTTGCATAACAGCCCGTAGACTGACCACGTGATGTAGTTGATGTTGCCTACTAAGACCTGACAATAAACACATACCTACAACAGTGGATTCCATGATAGGACCAAGCATTTCAACGATTAAACAGTTGACAATGACATGGATGGAGTTCGATAGAAAGTGTGAAATTCTATACTAACACGAGAACTATCAAATAAAAACCCTTAAAAATCCACTTTGTTTTGATAATAGCATGTACATGTTTATGTGTGAGAACAGTTCACGGTGTCTACCCGTATTGGTAAAACAATAGTTTTTGACGACACAAGTCAACAGGAGAGGTACGAAAACCAACGATTTTGCCAAAGATACAGAAAGTCCTTGAACCAACCAGGCCTCTAAATGCTTTAAATATTGCAACTTTCATGAAATAACATTAAAAACAGCCTAATTTCTGTTTCGTTGTAGCACCGGAACCCTCTCTGTTCTGGCACCGGCACCCTCTCTGTGCTATAGTCAATCAGCTGAACCACACAGAGAGGATGCCGGTTCCACAACAAAACCGAACGTAGGTATTTTACGTAATTTAATACGATACAGCGTTTTGCTGACAGGGTGCCAATACAGGTAGGGGACACCGGGGCAAGTCAGAACGGTCATTTGTTTTTAATGAGGGCTTCTCACAAATTCTGCAATTGTACAAACTAAATACGTATTTTTATCAAGCATGGAATCTACTCACATAATAAAGAGGCACTTCATAGACAGGACGATTGGTTACCAAAATATGAGCATCCATATGGACGGGGCAAATCGGAACACGGTCGGAGTTAAGATCGAAAAATACTTATCGATATATAGATTGCCAATCGTAAAATAGTTAATGATAAAAATGTTCAGGTAGACATGGTTTAACTTCAGTGCGTGTTCTAATTATTTCAATACATGTATTGACAGTACTGTTAACTGAAGTAAGCCATCCATGCTATAGATTTAGGGGTTAATATCAGTTTAAATGTTGAGTTATAAATCTTCTTGTCGTCTTTCTATTCTTGTCGTCGTAGCATTTTCAGACGAATTATGTATTTCACAAAATATTTCATGAAATGGACCATATAATGCTTAATTATGCTATCAGGTTGTGTCCAATACATTGTTATACGTGTCGGCAGTACGCATTTTGCATTATTATACCCAAAGTAGCTATGAATGATAAAATAAATATTTTCTTGTCGTCTTTGCTTTTCAGATTTTGTCCATTTCTAACCGTTGAGCCACTTTCGGGAAAAAACTGTTGGTTTTTGTGCCAACTCATTCAGTGACATGCATATTATTCTTTCTGGGCTTGAGCGTGGGGCTAGTCTCGTGACAATTGATCAACGAATAAAATACTTACGGCTGTTTTTCTTGTTTTGTTGACAGTTTTCTTCTTGTCGTCTTAGCAAAAAATTACGTCACACACCACGTGGTATGTCCACCCTGTACCTATGTAATAAAGACGAAACGGTAAATGTTTGTTAACCTCGTACGGGCAGACGAACAGGCCGAACGAACACTATAATTATGCTTTTCGTTTTATCGATGCAGGGGCATAACAATATATAATTAATGAAGTAAAGTTCTTCACTATATTTGAAGCAATGCATGACCCATTGATCTAGGTCAAACTGACATTTACATAAAATGAGGTCATATTCATTGTCATCACAATGCTCGCGAGTGGTTCTGTCACAATGAACAATACTAGTAACAGGAGAATTCCATCTCATTTAATCCTAGATTATTCACATATACAATACCTTTATTCAGTCAATTCACTTTAATAGTAGACGCAATCTCCGCTTATTGTGTATACCATTATAACACAGATATTGTATTTCCGTACAGTAAACAATATGTCAGGTACATTGACGTGTCGTACAATAAACATAATCTATCTTCCAGGGTGTCTTTTCGTATAATTGAAACGTTCATTGACATAATAAAGGACAAGTCGAACAGAATAGAATTATTACATGAATAGGTCATTTGAAATCTTCATTACATGGCGTTTCTTATGAGCATATTTTCATGAAAATCGGAACTTGTCATGTTGGCAAAACATGTTGTTTTTTCCATACGTCCTGTAAGTAATGATTAGTTTTCAGACAAATTTTGCATCACTTTCTCAAAATATTGATTTTGTACTTACAACTCTTGAACCTCAACATAGTGACAGATTAACTTTGGATGAGTTTAATTATTATGAACTATCGGAGAACAGTCTGTTTTTCAGCTTAAGTTCTATTGAAAGTTTTATCTTTAGGATACTTAGTAAGTTATCACCAAGTCGATAAATGTAGGGTCGGAATGCTATACCATCATTGTTTACCTACGGACAATGACAATATCGGTTAGTATACCTAGTGCCTGGTAGTATATTTACATACACTTAATTAATCCAAAAGAAACCATAAATATAAACCCCACAATGGTATATTGTTCTGGGTTAGTTTATATGAAAATTTCGTGACTTCATTGAAACGGAAGTACCTCGTCTTTTGTATGCGTGTATGAGTTCATTCCTATATAGAGACTATGGCGTTCCAATATTGTAACACTGGTCCAAACAGGTTAGACATTTATCATTTGCGATCTAATCTTATGAACGCATACGCGACCAATCCGGAATTCCGTCCACTAAATATGATTCACCAATCTGGCGCATTATGGACAGGGTATGCAGCAAATAAACGTTACTGAATGTCGGTTACAGTCTTTGTTTGAAAATTACATATATTAAATAACATAAGACTGAATTAAGCCTCGATTTGTCAACATTGCAAGTACTTGTGACCGTGATCATAGATGTATTATTTTCATTTACATGTACACACCAAGTATAAATCAGATAGATAGTCATTGGTGGCACAATCATATTTCGCTTTTTATAAATTTGTTCAAAATTATGTTAGCTGTCAACACTTAAGTTTATACACCGGAGTTTAGATGATAAGAATATTATGTTTGATATCGGAATGTGAATGCATCCGTTACTATGACGGACTGTGTTTTAGGAATCAACCGGTCCAAGATCGCGACCAGACAATGAATTTCTCTTCATACCGGTGATATGATTATTACAATAACATTAATCTGTACTCAGTGTGATGCTTTTCAATAACAGCTTCAATAATTGTATTAGAATTACACTTTATGTAAATTGAGAGCCAACAACATACCATGTCTGACTTACGGGACGGACATACAATCACATAGAATCCCGGACTCTTTAATGACGCTATATGTATGGAGTATATATCATAACTTATATAAGTAACACCATTGTTTTATTTTTCTTAGAAATCTGTCATTATAGAACTGACGACTGGTGGTATTTGAATATCCTACATATCCCTTGCATGGCGTATCGTTTACATATATATTGGCCGACCCGTAGCTATGCTTAGACATAGTTTCTCGATTGAAGGTTCGATTGTACTTCAATCAAACAGATAAAAAAATATCGAAAATATGACATGCGGACATAAAACACTAAACCTGAATGCTACGGATTTATATTAAGCCACGTTGATAAAACAAGGATTGAGTAACACAATTTTAACCTCAAGTGAGGCGGATACAAAATACATTATCAAATATTTCACCCTGAAGTACTTTCAAGTGAAAGCATTACAGATATTACATTTAACACCTACGGTAGATAGATAAGTAGAGGTTATCAGAGAAATACATCAAACACTCAGACTATGCTCACAACAACTTAATCCAAGTCCTTGTTAATAGGTACAAATGTAGCACACCTTGTCAATGGTGGAAGTCAGGAATTGTATGATGGGACATCGTTCCAAAAGTTTTATTACAAGCGTAAACCTTATGCGTTTGTCGTCGTAGATATAATTAGCGTCGAGATATCTTATAAAACCTACGACATCAAGTCGACTGGAGCGATAGAAACTAGTAGGTATCGTCTCTTTTACTGTCTAATAACAATGCATTCACAAAGTGTTAAAGTAATTTACTTACGAGCCATAACATTGTACTGGATCTTCATGATTCACATTGACGTCATTGCTGTACTCGGGTGTACACTAAACGTATTATTTAGAGAGATGTATTGCTAATAACTGTAAACCTTTGAACTTCGGTGTTACACCATAAGAGCGAAACGTACTTCCTCATACAGCGATGAATGTGTAGGAAAATGACAATTGTCTTCAGATTGTTTGGAAAGGGTAAGACCTGCCGCTATCGGAAATGGAAGCCGAATTGCTGAGTTCCAAATCCAGCGCACAAATCACCTGACCAAAGTCACTCAACTAAACTAGAAGAAGAGACAGTGGTTAGATACAATGTATCCGGGCGTGCTGCTCTAGCGCTTTCCGTAGATACACATTGGTTCTATAACGTGTCCGATGTATATAGTCCATGTGACAGACCGAAATCCATTACCAAATTGGTGAACAGATCCAACAATGATTTTCGGTTAGCTTGATATCTAAGCTGTCCGAAATCAGTTGATGGACTTGCGGGAAATTTTGCCAAATGACCTTTCGGCGGCCATCTTTAAAGATGGCCGTCGTTATTTTAAGCAATCAGAGGGTTTAGGAAAACTTCGATTATTCCTCACTCACAAGGGCTATCGTCTTGTGATTTGTCTTAAAATGTTCGCAATTGAATTGTGCATATAGCAATATATAAATATAAATAATATAATGTGGTTATTAATTAATAATTATTGATTTTTTAAGGAAATCATGATATTTATCGATTTTTGTCGTTATTTTTTCTCTTTCAAATCGGATCTGAGTGTGTATTTGACCATTTGTTGATTGCTATATGCAGAGGAGGGTTCTAGGCGTCCATATTTAACATTACATTGACAGATTTTCGTTTAAAAATCCTTCATGAGCCCGGAATATTGGAAACCTTAAAGTTTAATAATAGTCCTGTCTATAAATAGGATATTTAGGTTAGACCCAACATTGGATTGTACAGTGAATATTTTTTGGTTTTCTGTTAGAGAATATGTTGCTATTGAAGAATCTGAATGATGACCAGCTGTCATCATTGAGCATTTTGTGAAAATCAAAATGGCGTCCAAAATGGCCGCCAAAATTCAGAAAAACAATCAGAGATGCCAGAAATTAGTTACAAATTTCTTTTTTGCCGATTGGTTGTAGTTAAAATGTTTTTAACACATGTATTTATATTATATCTATTGTTATTCGTCGATTAAAATATTGTGGGATGGCATCCATGTCGGCTGAAATCAAAATGGCGGTTACAACGGCCGCAATAATGGACATATTGATATATTCTATTAAAACATTTATTGAAATGATTTTTGTTGATATCGTAATTAAGGTAGTTAACTAACATTCAAATACAAGTTCGATTCGATTCAATTTACCCGTTGTCTTATTCAAAATGGCGTCCAAGATGGCCGCTAAAATCAGGAAATATGTCGGTGGTGCAAGCGATTAGTTACATAAATTACTATTGTTGCTAATTGGCAGTTGTGTAGATGTTAAACATAGTATCTATTCAAGAATAGCATTATTTATTGTTTGAAATTATTTAAGATAGCATACTAAGAAATCAACTACCGGCTGTAATGGCCATCATAATTGCTGAATAAGCATATTTTATTAAAATCGTATAGTATGTTCAAATAGTTTTTATTTGTATTAAACATTATATTTATCAGACATGCATTATGGTTTTACTTCAAAACGGCAGCAAAGATGGCCACTTAACATTACATAAGTGGTGAATAAATTGCAGATTATTCTTCTTTCTGTATAGTATATATGGTCGTCCTCTTGGGCATTATCGTGTCATTGATATTCAATTACAAGATCGTGTGAGCGGCGAAATGTTTTTGTTAAAAACAAATAATCATGATTATCCACTATAAATAAGACCCCTCGAGAAGGCATAATCGCTGTCGACAATGCTCATGAATCTGGTTCTAGAGTTTCCAACCAAAGTCACCAATGATCTGCCTCATGTTGCTTGTTGTGCTAAAGTACCGTTTGACGAATTGCGTCCAATATGCTGAACTGCCTCCAGCTGACAAATATTTGCCCTGGTTGACCCTTTGCCGAATTTGCGTATTGACAGGTGTCTGGTAACATCGTACCCTAATCTGTTTCGATAGTGGGTCAAGTTTGTCCTGAAGAAGGCGATGCTGTTGCTAGCTTTCCTCACAATGGTAGCAACATTGGTACTCAAGGAGGCCTCATCTATGTATACACCGATGTACTTATCTCTGCCACAACTTGTAACGTGTCATGCTGTTGTGGATGAAAAACGGAGTCTCAACACGAGTGCTCTTCCTAGTGATGCGGGTGACCATATACTTGTAAGGATTAAATGACATGAACCATGGACCCTCCCATTCATTGTTGTAGTCTGTCAATGTCATCTTGTTAGCCTTAAGCATTTTCTTTAGTAATTACCATGTTCAAGAGGTTGTTGTCAGCAAGCAGATGGTGAGTAGATGTTGCATGAATTAGAAGGTGGTAGATATACAACAGAAAAAGTTGTCCAATGGCTGATGACTGGTGCTGTGTTGGTGGACTGTTCTCCGACCAGTACATGTTGGGTTCTGATTGCAAGAATTATGCTAGTACTAATCCTGCCCAGCAGGTTCCACTGATATTGTAATAATTCAGTTTGCTGGCTTGCCTCTCCTCTCCTTAGACCGAAGGCTTTGTTGAAGTCCCGAATGACGGGCTAATCTGATCTCCACCATCTAGGTAACAGTTGTAGTTGGTTATATAAGGCAGCTGACTCTCAGTGGATATCTTTCTGAACCTTGTTGTTTGTCAGCTAGTATCTAAAACGTGTCAAGAAGGGCCATGATCTGGCTTTGAAGTAACGGTGTGAGCTCGACCAGTTCACTTCACGCAGACTTGATTGAGATGGACCAGTAGTTGCTAGGTCGCTATAAATTGGTCTTTAGTTTTGATGATGGGTGTGACGCTCTAGTCTGAAGGGAGTATAGTATTCCAAAAACTTGTGTGGATGTTGTTTGGAATCTTTGCTTCATGCGTACCGTGACCAGTTATATTCTTTCTTACATCCAGTTTGTCCTCACCTCACCTCAGTCGTTCGTCTTACACTATCATCCCAGTGTCTGCGATGAACTTTCTGATCTTCCGCAGATCATCAGCGTCTCCATAGAGCTTCTCTTGGAGAGTTGTGTCTGTGGGCCACGTTGCAGTTCGATCCTGGTTGTGTCATCTGCATCTTTGGAGGACATGATCGACAGTTTGTTCTTCTTTCCCTCATGGACAGATCGGAGACGGCACCAATTCATACTTCCGGTACATGTGATGGTTCAGCCTGTTGTGCCCTGAGCGTATTCGTACCATAATCGCTTGTTCTGACCTGTTAAGGCGATGGTAGGGACCAGCATCTTTATATCTCTTAATCTCTTTATATCTCACATGAACTGGCGGTTGTGCTGACTGTGCTTCCAGTTTTGCCAATTCATCTGCTGTTTCATTTCCAGGCATTCCACAGTGGGCAGGAATCCACTGTAGGGCTAGTTTGCATTGAGTACTAAGGTTATGTAGTATTTTGGCTAGTTCTGGTGTTTTGTTGTCATCAGTATAGACATAGGTCCATATCTCAGGAGGGTATTCTTGGCGTATCAAGTTATCATGGCTAGTGGCAGGCTCCTTCGAACACATTCATCATCTTGCTTTGCTGGCTCGAGTTGAGGGACTTGGAGTCTCACAGTTACTGCAGACAGATCATTTGCTAATGGGTTGACTATATCATCCCTGACAAGAGGTGTACTTGCTATGGTCAAATCAGGTGCAAATTCTTTGTCTAACTTTTTGGTTTCATGTACAAAGCTGCTTCGCTTGATCCGATTTTTTGGTAAATCCAGCCAATCTTGTCGCCATTTGGTGGTTCAGTATTGATCCGCACTTCTCCGCTTGAAGCATGACTTTGGCTTGCCTTCGTTTGTATAATGGCTGGATACCAGTGAACTTTTCCATGAATTCAATCGGTGTAGACTTCGAAGCACCAGTCATTATGCGCAACGCTTAGTTCAGGACCTTGTCGAGTGCTTAACTGTTGGTATCCAGTTTGTCTATACTGAAGTTGTGCGGAATGCCCACTTCTTCATCATAGACGTTTGACTTTTCTGATTACTACTAACAATGGTTGGAAATACCTGGGATCGTTTATGGGTTTGTAATTTTATATGGTACGTTGGCATAGTCTCTGAAATAACATTCATAATGTGTCAATATCAGTGGTATGAGAAAAGTGCTAGGCAAGATCAATGCTGACGCCCTGGACCATGCTTATGATGTTAATATCAGCCTTCTTCCACAAAAGTGTCGTTCTTGCCGGGATATTCCATCTTGCCGCTGTGGTCCTCGCCACTATGAATTCAGTGCTATGGTCGCTAACCCAAGATAGTGCTGTACTGGTTATACAGAGGATACGTTTGTTGTTTACCCCTATCGTGAAGATGAAAAATTGTTCTGAGCTTGTTTCTGTGACCGTGTCTATAAATATTAATAAGCAAGTATGGCGATGGTAGGTGTTGTCTGTAATCATGCCAGTTTCCAAGTCTATATCTGGTAAGTTGATGCTGCCTGTAAGCCATTTTGTCGATGTTGTGTAGGCAGGGTGGAGGTGGTTGACTTCATAAAAAGCTTGGTTGCTGCCGGGTGATCTGTAGATTAGTGTAATGGCGAGCGGATCGCTTCCGTGGCATAAGAATGGTGCTACTGTGAACTCGGTGTATGCGTCGAGTTTGATGTATGTGCAGATGATCTATTCTTTGACGGCAATGTGTAAATAAAACATGTATAACTATGTATGAAAATATCTTATGCATATACCGTACCATGTTACCAACCGAACACAAATTAGACAATCAGTACCGGTGGTTCACAATATTGATGGTACTTGACTTAAGGATAAGGACAGCCAACCAGATAACACCATAGTCAACACTTGGTCAGTTACAAGCGATGTGACTATGTGGCTAACCTTATTCTCTAAAACTATTAGATATGATCAGTATTGAATACCACTCCCATTTGAACATACATGGTTGGCAACCATCTTAGAAGTCATATCAAATATACTGCACATAAATTGTTCTAATGGTACAGTAGATCTATATTTTTAACCTATAGCAGTATTCACATCAACACATTCCATTACGATACATGTTTAAATGCACTTTTTGAGTTTGACATACCTGTATGCGGTGGCCATTTTGTCACAATTATGATTTTAGCCTTCATTAATACCATTTTAAACGGGGTAGGTCGATCACCAAATAGATATAATGTTATATTTTATACAGGGTATTTAAGTTGTAATTATGTTTGCAAAACTTACACTGCTATCGATCACAAAAGTATCAATTTTCAACTTCTTTGGACCACTAACACAATATGTAATTGATTTTGGAAGCCATTTTGGAAGTCATTTGGAATCAGCTAATGGTTCAATGCTTAAAACTCAAAGATTTCTGGGAGCATTTATTACATATTACAGTTCAATCATTTATTATACACCACTTCAACTTAAATTGTGATAAAAACAAATTATTTTCCTAACAGCTTGTCATTTTAGCCACCATGTTGATTCCAGCCATCACGGATGCCTTTTTACATTCACTAACTCATTCCATAATATTGCATATAAATAAATAATTATGTTTAAAACATTTAAACTACAATCAATCTGCAAAATGGCGATTTGAACCTAATTTCTGGCACCTCTGATTGTTTTTCTGAATTTTGGCGGCCATCTTGGACGCCATCTTGATTTTCACAAAATGCTCAATGATGCCAGCTGGGCATTATTCATATTCTTGAATTACAATAAATTCCCTTACAGAAAACCAAAAAATATTTACTATTCAATCCATTGTTGTGTCAAACCTAAATATCCCATTTATAGACAGGACTATTATTAAACTTTAAGGTATCAAATATTTCGGGCTCATGAAGAATTTTTAAATGAAGATCTGTCAATTTAATGTTTATTATGGACGCCTAGAACCCTCCTCTGCATATATCAATCAACAAATGGTCAAATACAAACTCAGATCCGATTTGAAAGAGAAAAATTAACGACAAAAATCGATAAATATCATAATTTCCTTAAAAAATCAATAATTATTAATTAATAACCACATTATATTATTTATATTTATATATTGCAATATGCACATTTCAATTGCGAACATTTTAAGACAAATCACAAGACGATAGCCCTTGTGAGTGAGGAATAATCGAAGTTTTCCTAAACCCTCTGATTGCTTAAAATAACGACGGCCATCTTTAAAGATGGCCGCCGAAAGGTCATTTGGCAAAATGTCCCGCAAGTCCATCAACTGATTTCGGACAGCTTAGATATCAAGCTAACCGAAAATCATTGTTGGATCTGTTCACCTCTTTGGTAATGGATCTTCAATTTTCAAGACCTGGGACATGGACTAATAGCACCGATACACGCGAGATTGCTCCTGGGTTGCTAACGAGTTTCAGAAATGTGCAAGTGCCCATATCAAAACGGCTTTCGGTTTTCTTAAATTACACTGTATTTTAAACTGAGAGTAGGAGAAAACTGTTTTACAACTATTTTTGACAAGTGAATCCTAAAGCTGGATATAAACAGAACCAATAATAAGTAACCATTAAAGATAAGATCGATATAACCCATTACTGATAGTCTTGAATTGCGAGTGAGGTTAGTTTGGAGCTTGTTATTATTAAAACATTAGTTAATTATTGAACAAAGTACAAAATGATGATTATATCTTCCCTATAAATGTAGACTAATTAGATATAATGTTTCGTTTAAGCAGAAACTTACCATACTGTCAACACGTACGAAAGTCAGGAAGTTGCTTAAGAGCTTTTTATACAAACCAACAACGTCGTAATCCTACTAAATATACATGTACTCGATGTTATTCAATTATATAGCTTGTGTAATTGTAATATGTTATAGATTGTCCTATTCCCAGACTTCAAACAACCCTGTAAATTCCTGGGAAAATAACTGTACGACAAAACCAAATCCCTACGCCTAATTCAATGTCCATTGTTCAATATGTTCATTGCATATTTTGAGTATGGCCGTCTTTATATACGTCGTTTATACGTGTGTTTAGTCATGTACGACCCTGATAAGTAGTGTTTAAAGGCATAATCGTAATGTTGTAAAGAACTTTAGCACATGTTGTTTTTTAAAAACATTATCTAAAAAGATATCATCTATCGAAGTGTATCATATTGACCCCCCTGCAGAGGTAGAGCTTTCACTTCGAGTTCGGGAGGTCCCCGGTTGAATCCCGATCGGAACATATATGATATTGATGTAGATTATTATTGATGTACTGTAAACTGTTGAACAATAAACGTACATACCGAAGACGAAATAACAATGGAACCAGAAATTATCTTGCTTCATGCATGCTTGGCATATATTGGAAACTTTTGTTTTCTTCTCTCATACCCGCTTTGTTTAAGCGTAATATGTTTGTCCTGTTCAAATATATCGGATTGATAATAACAACATGCTCCGACTGTTCGTACATTATCTTAAAAATGGGAGCGTACGCACTAACATCAACAGGAACCAATATTTTAAATAAAAACCCGCCAATTATTTGTTGATTTAACAAAATCCAAACAAAACTAAAAAATGTCCAAGAGTGAACTCGTCTAATAGTTTTTAAAGCATGAAGTATGCGATCTTGATCAGACAGATTCTATAACGTAAGTGTACATAAACTAATTACGACACGAAGCGCACATGAAACATTTGACCATTGACGATATTTTAGCATAATTTATAGGCTTAATATATTTTGTCTATAAACTTGTATACGGCATGTTGAAGTACAGTCATTGTTTTATGATTAATGTTTAATGTATTATGTACATTATGTATATCCCCTGTCAAAACTGTATGTACTCAGACAAAACGTAATGGATTTTGGATGACAGGGTGCATATAGTATTTCAAGATTTCACGAACTAGAAGGGATTTTCTAAAATTATAACAGGAAGCCTATATGGTTCCAGCTTATAAGTCGTTAGGGTGCTTATTAATAATATCAATATTTATTTGTCATTGAAGTAGCCGACATGATTGTTTCTTCGCATTCCCTTGTTTAGATGTGTATGCGAAAATGTGTACGTGCCGGTTTTTTAGCATTATTATCACTATATTATCATTATAGCAGACATATTTGATATAATCTGACCGAATAAATCGCCTCAACTGACAAGTGATATGTTTAATGAAGTTGGTTTATCAATATGGATTACGCGATTTGACTATCATTTGTCAATATAATCGTTAAATTTTGTGAAAAATTTAACAAATGGTATTTTTATATGACTATAGGACTATTATATGGACGGGTGAAGATTATAATCGCAACTCAACCTTACGCATGTGCGGTTATTTTAACCAGTTCAATTATTTTTGTTATAAACCATCGAATTCATTGTACATTGGTAAACTATTGGTCTAACTATAAATAATAGACTAAATATTTGTGTAGTCGAGATTTGGTAAAATCTTAAAAGTTCAATGCAAGTTTTATTAACGGGTGTCAAATACAAGAAGTTAATCGGTTTATGAACAAACATTTCGTCCATCGCGAGGATACTTATATGAGCGAGTTTCGTTTGTATTAAATAGTCAGCTCAATGTTGATAACAGCATTAAGTCTGGTTGTTTAGAACCATCATAGAAATTAAATGATGGATATTTGATGAGTCAAGGGAATATGCTGGGATATTAAATGACCTGGAGTTGTATTGAATAATTTGTTAGTGACATGACACGTAATGGTACCATTATGATTATGCTTATCAGTATTGGTAACAATGAAGCCTTGTCTAATGGCGGCAGCAAAAAAAATCACCCCGTACATATAGTGGCCTAATTTTATGCGTTTGTACCCTGCCTTGCTAGGCAATGACAACATAATGTTAGTGTGTTTACGAATCAAACAACAGATCTAAATTATTTAATACAATTGTAATGAGATGTTCATCTAACAGTCAAACATTTAAAAGTATTAATTCTATCTTACAAGTTGCGTATGTTCTATCTACTTGCATGTGTAATGAGAGAAGCACTGAAGGTGGTCATTCACACTTAGATCATATAGATACCATGGCTACTCCTGATGTTCTACAAAAAACATCCACTATGTCAGACGACTTCACCGTTTGCGGGTTGTGTCAAGAGACGTTCAATCAACCAAAAGTCTTGTCTTATCTACATACGTTTTGTTACGAATGTTTAAACAGACACATATCAGAATCAGGTAATGCATCAAAGCAGATTAGTTTCCAATGTCCCTCGTGTGATTTGGAGATAGAGTTACCACAATTGGCTGTAAATGGCTATTACGCCGACTATTTGCAAGACGATTAATTCATGACAACATTGGTTGAACTTATGTACACACGACATAATGACATGAAAAGCCCACAAGTTGTATGTGTCGATAGAATTGGTAACATCTTTGTTGCTGATAACTCGAATGATCGAGTTCAGCTGTTGAGAAGTCATGGTGCATTCCAGAGGTTCGTGTTGGTGAAGGATTCTGGTCTAGAACGACCATGTGCTATATAGATTAGTGGTTCGAACAGTCTTATCATTGTACAGAACGATGGTATGATGAATGA
Source organism: Spisula subtruncata (assembly GCA_963678985.1). Taxonomy (NCBI): domain Eukaryota; kingdom Metazoa; phylum Mollusca; class Bivalvia; order Venerida; family Mactridae; genus Spisula; species Spisula subtruncata. The sequence goes on from OY787668.1 coordinate 41,557,537, forward strand.
ATATAGTTATTGTTAGGCAGAGACCAGACTCTATTTACGCAACAATCTGATTGATTGTCCTGAGTTCAACTTAAGTATTGACCAACGAGAAAGCCTTATTTCTAGACTCGTCTACATACATGATCAGGTTTAAAACAAATGTCGGGTCATCGGTTCAAAGCTTTTGCTTTTGGCGTTTTAGGTTTTGCCGTGATGAATTACTTTTACAGTTTTGCTGTTTGTTACATGCCGTCCATTTCTTCAATTTGTGATAGAGACTTGATTTGTAATCAAAACAATACAGCATTTCTTATGCGTGCACTTAACGTAATTTAAATTTAAGCTTGAATTACAAAAACAACAACAGTTCAAGGTTGGTCACAAAACATTGTGACATTGTCTCCAAAGCGTGCTCTTAAATGAATCGCAAAGTTTGCGAACATCTGCTTTTCATGAATTTCATAAGTTACATCAGGGAAAATCAGTTAATGACGCACGCGGTGCGTATAGATCTAATCCAACGTCTATACGTACCACTGATTGCTGAACGTGGGAATTTTTTTATACATGCTTACATCTACTTCGTTTGCATGTTCGATGCACATAAAGCAAGGAGATAGATATGCGATTACGTAAGTGTGGTAGTTAGAACCATTACACAGAACACATTACGTCATTTAAAGCTTTTAAAGCTTTAATTGTAAGGTATCTTATAGTTATGCTCGTTCCCAAGCGTGTTCTTCACCAGAATAGTCTGGAAAGCTGACTAACCAGTGATATATAGGAAGACGATAAAGGATGAATGTACACTTCTTCATTTGACGGACGGTTATCCTCTGTTTAGAGGAGAACTGATCTTCATGTCTTAAGGCGTCACATATACCAAACTGGCAAACGTCACTGGGCGTTTCAGCATTTACATGTTTATTATTTCGAAAATCATTTCGTCAAGGGTTAAGGCTAATGCACGCTGTGAATGAGCTAAATAGAAACATTTCAGGCACTAGCGCACAATCGAAAACTGTCTAGACACTTGGCTCAAAGGAAAGCTTTTCAGACACATGCGATCAAAGGATACGTTCCATTTTCATTGTTGTCGTTATATGCATAGTTTATTATTAATTGTGTGTTTTATATATGGAATATAGTTGCAATTTAATCAGTATGCTATTATTAGATAGTATTCATATATTGTGTTATTCAGACCTGCATTTTGTATCTAGAAGCTTTTCTCATTTGTTCATTCTGTTAACTGATATTGTGAACAAGAAAATCAAACACGAATAGTAATTATTAATGAACCAGCATATTTTGCAAGATATAATTACATCCACTCACCGTTTTGTACACGTAGTACTGTAATTTTACAATCAATGATATTAGATGTTAAACCACCAATTCAACTGTTAATGGGAAAGGGAACTTAAAACACCAATTCCATATTTACCTTACGGTATTTGGTACCGTTCACGTAGTTTAGAATACGTTCGTTAATTATAATACAATTTCGTGTATTGAAATAACACAACCCAATAACTTATACTATTGAACTGCCTATGTTACAAGATGTTGTTATGACCATTCCTAATTATGTTATGTTCACGCTGTATTAAGTTATGTACATTTTATTATGGTCATTGCAACATAGCGATGGTGTTACATAGTGTACGGTTCACAAGAATAATTGCGAGTGACTTTTGAAGTATTTTATACGTTTATGTGTCAATGTTCACAATATGAGTCAGTATCACTGCATGAATTTATGATAAGCCATATCACCCTTTAAGAAATGCTTCTCATATGGTGATTTTGTCATGTCAGTTGGTGATGCATACTTATCATGTTATTCAACACTTACATAGCAGAGACTTAGACAATTAATTTTCTTGTTCCTACAAAATTAAAGAAAAAAAAGTTTTTTCTCCAAATTACTCCATAAAGTCATGTCATGAAGCCGAAACATTGTCTTATAACTAAAAATTAAAGAAAAAAAGAATACAAAATAGTTCGGCTCTAGTGGGGTTTGAATTCACAACCTATAGGAAATCAGTCAATTTGCCATAAAATTACTGAACTTGAGAACTCTTCAAGAGGAGATTCTTTATTACACCCGGATATCCTTAACACTGTTTATGAAGATTCACGTAGACTGAATGGCGTGTAATGTGAATACGATATGTGTTTATACGAATCTGTTTATAGCATCATTGTAATAAAATGCTATATTCTGCGTTTCTACCTTCATTTATTTTATTATGTAACATTACTAAGTACTACTCTTTAGACGTTGTCTACCAGCGGGCATGCATTGTATTACAGAAACGCTCTATTACTTCCCTCGAACCAGAGCAAATTAAAAACGGTAAAATCGAATAGCCACACACTTCGGTTGTCTCAGTCAAACTCAAAAAGGAAGATACTAATTGTCTAAACAACACAAACTTCCTGGAGTAAGTGACTATTGGGAAGATGGTTTCAATCAAATTGTTTTGAATGCTGTTTCAAAGTTGCGAATTAAGATCGCCCCCTTGGGGATTATTTTTAAATAATCTTGATGTGCGATTGGACGAAATGTGATGTTGTACTAGAGCAATACACTTGGACTGAATGATGGCATATGAATGTGGATTATGTGAACTTTCACAAATAACGTACTGTTGTTGACGAACATTCTGCTTGTCTGGTACTTAAATGTCTACCGTACTCGGTTCTAAAAATCGTTACTATACGATATTTCAACATGAGATCTAAACATGCCACACAGACATTTATTTGTGAAATTCGATATTTAGTGATTGTCAGAATAATTGCCTTTATATCCAAATACAAGTACACGTAGTTTAGTTTTAGACCAAGACACCACCAAATAATCCTATAATAAACTGGAAAATATGCACCGCTTGTATATTTAGGAGACAAAGACCACCCCTACCAAATATACCTTCCTTATTGCAAGTGGGCGATCACCTTCGAAGGTCTTTGAATGTCAATCCGACTTATATTATTCACATACGACATTTCATTCCTGATGGTATTCACCACCACGATGGCATGAGAGAAGAGAATCCAGATTCCCTTGCTGGGCGTCTTGCAAGGGCATTTCTGGTTCCATTGTTTTGACGTTGGTATGACGCGGTCTATGAAAAAACTAGGAACCTGCCACACTCGAAGCGGACGCGCTACCACCCAAGGAGGCAGTTAATATGATACGCGTTGATAGTATATGCTAAAGTCCTTAACAACGATTGCATTCGTAATATAAATAAAGCAGAAAGGTTTATTCACAATTAAACATATGCATAAAAGGCGCATACACATACGGCCGCACTAAAAAAAGGTTTGTACGTTTTGTAAGATTTTAGTAGATATATGAGCATTAAATGAGATGTGGGAATTTGGTTTTGTCTTACAGTTTTTTCAAGGAAAAGATTGCTTGACGTCTGGGAGTAGGAAAAACTGTTACATATGATCTTTTGTACGATTACACACGCTATAGTATCGAGTACATGTACACTTAGTAGACAAACGACATTGTTGGATGGTATAAAAAGCTTTTAAGCAATTTCCTGACATTCGTATGTGTTGATAGTCGCGAGGTATGGTTAGTTTCTGCTTAAACGAAGCATTAATTATATCTTATTCGACTACATTTATTGTATTGATAAAACATCATTTTGTACTTTGTTTAATAAATAACTAATGTATTAATAATTATAAGCTTCAAACTATCCACGGTCGCAATTAAAGTCTATCAGTAAAGGGTTATATCGAGCTTATTTTAAATGTTTATTTATTATTTGTTCTGCTTATATCCGACTTTAGGATTCATTTGTCAAATATAATGGTAAACTCCTGGTTTCTTGACAAAGTTCATTTTTACCCCACATTTATCGATGTATGAAAACGTCACAATCTGTCTTCCGTACATTTTTGTAGCTCGGTCTGGCTTTTATGCCGTATTTAAGTAAGTTCAAAGGTTTAGTAGTATTAGTAATTAGTAAATACATATATTTCACTTATAATTGTACTGGACCTCCTAGTATAGCAATGACGTCAATGCAGAATATGTAAGTCCTGAACAATGTGATATATTGCCCCTCCATGTATAAACAGACACGGTTCGGGAGTAAGGACGAGATCATTACTTTATCACCGCTATAACGTGTGCTTACAGAACGTTGTTAGGACAGTTAAGGATCAGGGGCCTTATTCACCAACGCTGTAAGTCTAAAATTGAGACTTATACTTTATATTACTAAATGTTCTGTTCGCTCTCACGTTGCTATAAATGTAACGATTTAGATATAAATTGGTATATGTATAAATGTTAAATGGGTAATAACAAATAATAAATAGAATTCCGCATGGTTAAATCTTCTTACAAAGTTATGTCAGCGATCATAAATGTTGTCAATTTTAAGTATTAGTCTGACTTTTAGACTTACAACGTTGGTGAATTAGGCCCCTGAAATCTATTTTTGCAATTATGTTGTTATGTTTTTATTGCACTACTTGACTTGTGTCGGACGTTCTATTAAATAACGGCATCCATTCGCTTACTATATACAAGTCTCAACAAGACAAACTCGTAAGGTTCATGCTTGTCACAAATATTTTAGAACGATGTCCCATGATAAAATTCTGATTTTCACCATTGACAGGTTGTGTTACATATTTACAAGGACCTGGATTAAGTTGTTGTGAGCGTAGTCTGAGTGCTTTGATGTATTTTTCTGATATCCTCGACTTAACTATCTACCATAGGTGTTTAAATGTACGGTCTGTAATACTTTCACTTGAAAGTACTTCAGAATAAAATATTCGAAATCGTATTATATATCCGCCTCACTCAAGATTGAAATTGTGTAACTCAATCTTTGTTTTATCAACATGCCCTAAATATAAGTCCGTAAAATTCAGGATTATGGTTTTATGTCTGCATGTCAGCGTTCTCATATGTGTTTTATCTTTTTGATTGCAATACAATCGAACCTTCAATCAAGTTACTATGTCGTAACATAGAGCTGCGGATCGGCCAATATATAATGACACCGCCGTACAAATGTCCCGACAGGTGTCAGTTCTGTATTGTCGGATTGCTTAGAAACAATATACCATAGGGTACTTATATACATTCAAAAATTTACATCATGTAAATTACGTCATTAAATGAAACAAAGGTATGAGGAAACCAGAAAGGGAAGGTAGAACTCAACCTAACACGCCGAGCACAGAAATCGGAAACATCACAGCAAAACTACACTGAGCAATGCCCACACAAAAGCCAAAGAAGCAATTAAAAATCCAAGTCTCCGCCGAAAAAATGCAGGTTGACCCAATTCCACGAAGAAATAATTGAATATCTGTTATTGCATGAGACCGAATGAAACGTAGCCAAGATTCAACCAAGTTCGCAAGGCCCCGCTACACTGCGACACAACCACACAAACCTATGCCAATACGGCGACTATATGAGGCACAACAACCCCGTGACATAGTTTAAAACACCATTGGCAGTGACCTAACGTTAATGTGACATAAAGAGGCACAACTACGACTTGTCCTAGTTTAAAAAATAATGGCCAAGGTAGGAATAAGTCATGAAATTACATTGCATATTTCTAGCAACTTAACTGAGCAATGTCATCACATAAGTTCCCGCCGAAAAAAATGCAGGATGTCCCAATTTCACAAAGAAATTATAGAATAGAAATATAGAACTCGGAAGTATATGTGCTTGGATGTCCGTCCCGTAGGTCAGACAGGGCATGCTGTTGGCTCTCTTATTACGTAAAATAACAATACTAATAAAATAATTGAAGTTATTATTAATCCACAATTTATTTCGATTGCCAACGTTGTTTTATTTCCAGATAAAAGAAGCATCAGACTGAGTACAACAAATTAATTTTATTGTAATATCATGTCATCGGTTTTCATTGTCTGGCATGTGACCGATAGCCTTCCTTAGCATGGTCCATCATAGCAACGGGTTCGTTGGACCGGTTGACTTGCGAAAATGTAGTCCATTATAGAAACGGATGCGGTCACATTCCGATGTCAGCGATAATATTCTTATCATCAAACACCGGTATATAAACGTACGTGTTGACAGCTAACATTATTTTAAACAAATGTATAAAAAGCGACAAATGATAGTTTCACCATTCGACTATCTCTCAGATTTATACAGGTGGCGTACATGTGAATGAAAATAATACATCCATGTACATGGTCACAAGTATTTGCAATGTTGACAAAACGAGGCTTAATTCAGGCTGATGGTATTCAATATATTTAATTATCAACACAGACAAGAACCGGTGTAACGGTCAGTTTTATCCCCCGACCAGTTTATCCACCGGGACTGCCATTTTGTAACTGCTTGTTGCAAATCATATCAGTCCATATTTCGTGCGACAGATGGGTGAATCACATTTTAACTAAGTAGACAAAAACGAATTGGTCACATAAGCATTTATAACGGAAGATCGTAAACGAAAAATGTCTGATCTTCTTGGACGAGTGTTACAATATTATAACTTGAAAGACTCCATATATGACAGAACTATTTTGTTGGTAGCCCTTTGGTCATTTCTGACTCTCGGTGTATACAGTGCAAACTCCCGAAGTACTGAGTACCGCTATTTACCCATACAAAGACGAGGAACTTCAGTTGCAGTGGTATCACTAAGTTTTCATCTAAACTTACAGAGACTATTATTCCATTATTTATGGTTTCTTTTTGATAAAGTGTATGTCAATATACTACTAAGTATACTAACCGCTATTGGCAAATATTTAATTCTCTTCTCATGCTAACATTTTCCTTATCCGACACCGTTACTTAATGTTGTTTGTTGATATCAAATGGTGGACGGTTACATGATTTGGTAATCAAGTACAAAATGACCATAATTAATAAACGATTTGATAGAAGAATGAGCCCAGTACTAAATCAAAAGATCAACCCATGCAAGACAAATTGTCTATATGATAACATTGTACGAGTTGTTAAAACACAAAGAAAAGTTACAAAAGACCTAAATGACATAATGAAGAAATAATTCTATTTTGTTCGATTTGTCTTTGATAACGCTAGTTTCATTCAGACGAAAGATTGGCTCGTGAATTGCTTCAAAATAGTGTAGACCTTTACTTCATCAATTCTATTTATCTATGCACCCTTATCTATATCGTCTTTACATCAATATGGCTTGCTGCGTAGCTTTCATACTTGCATTGATATTGTATTCGAATACGCTCTAAACACCTATATCACCTGCCGAAATATTTACATTGACCTAATTTTATACTTAGACTTACGGATATGCCAATTTCTTTCACAATCGAAGTGGACTGTTAATAAAAAAAATTATGGACAATACGAGTACATTTCATAATCGACCTGAAATATGTATAACATTATTAATACCCGCTAGTGTTTTAACTTTAATGACAACTGTTTTTCATGACTTTCAACAGTTTGGCTTATAAAATGTAAACAATTGAAACAAAAAGATGGTAAACCAGTGAGAAGTATTTATAGATCACATATTACATTAAGACTAAATGCTATGCTTATTACAGTGCAATCGATCTTCCACAATGATACCTTAGCTGTGTTCATGTTTAGCTTAACACACAGGTAGCATTGGTGTAACTACAATTATTGTACATGTAGAATGAAACGGGGAAAATTTAAAACACCCTACTTATACCAACTATAATTAGTAAATGGCAACGTCAACCTTTCAATGGACCGCGTTACATATTAAAGAGTGATATATTTGTTCTGATTGAATATATCGGGCTAATAAATACATGCTTTGATATCAACAAACAACTATTTCCCACTCTTAGTGCTTTAAAGTGCACGGGAACCAACAAAATGATGAACAAAACAACCATTAACACTTTATAGTCATGTATCTAGACTATTAGAGCCTATCTTGTAAGTTCGTGCACAAAAACGGATTACGTCACGAAGAGCAAATGGAACATTTGGCAATAAACGAGACTTTTGGCATACAGGCGGAATATATGTTATCCATACACTTGTATACGGAATGTTCAAGTTGATTCCTTGCTTTATGATTAATGTTTATATGCATATCCCCTGTCAACATTGTATGTACTCAGACAAAACATAATGGATTTCGGATCACAGGATGCATATGAAAACTGAACAAACATCGTAGGGTTGTCAACAATAATTTTACTTGACTTCAACATTTATATCCTAGTACAACATGTAGTACATGGACTTCTTGCAAAATGTATCCCCGTGGTTCAATATAAATATAGTGACTTTTACGTAGAATCGTATTTCATTGGTTGTCTTGCTAGTAACCTAGCCATGTTATATACGGAATAAATTTTATGAATGTTAGCTTTCCATTGGTATACACCACAATCAGAAGGTATCAATCATTTTCTTACATAATTCTGATGTAAGTGATGTAGTGTGATACTATGAATCACCATGTACTCTTTCGCATTAACAGTTGATCTATGTTTATTATTCATTGTACATTACAGCATTTAACTATAAAGCGGGAAGTGGACGTTATTATCTCTTGCACAATCCACTGGCTAATTAATTAATAACTATTAGTGTTTGATCTTTCTTGTTCACAATATCAGTTAATAGAATGAACCAATGAGACAAACTTAGATTCAAAATTCTGGTCTGAACAAAATATATGAATACACAACTGTTGAAGTATCTAATAATATCATACTGATTAAATCTACATTGCAACTAAATTCCATATATACGAGGGGTGTTCCAGAAATAATAGGACTTTTCTCATAACTTTTTACTCAACACTTACATTTTAATGAAAATTGTCTCATATGCTTAACAATGTATGCTCTATATACTGATAGTAACATAAATTCTTTGTTGCTGATGATGCTCCTACAATGCGTTGTCATAGAAACCATGTAACGCCAAGGCGGGTCACACTATAATTTGTCTATACCATCCTTATTAAAAATGTGAATATCTCAATAACCACTTGATAAATATTAACGCCTAATTGTATGTCATTACGTGGATGACTTTGACATGCGCATGCAAACTTTCGAAGAAATCGGTCTATGTTTGTTACCATAAGTCAGTAATCATGGGTATGCATCTAAGCGCGTAATGGATGAAAATGACGTCAACGCCAATAAACAGAAACCGCGCGATTGTCAAATAATGGCATACATTTGGAAAACCAACAGTGCTAACCAATGAAATAATGAAATGCATGTTATGTAGTGGCATTAAGCAGCCACTTGTGTTCTGTTGGCTCATATTGTTAACACATCGCTGATTTATAAACTTACAAATAAGCACAGGTGAGGTCATTGAGCATTAAGTTGACGTTAATAGCCCTGTTTGTACCCTGATAGACGCTCCATGGTTTGAGCAATTTTAAACATCATTGCAAGACATTTTTTGTGAACCAGGCTACGGAAACACATTTAAACAATCAGGACAGTATCATTAGATCAGTTTAGAAAGTCAGGATGACTATAAATAAAATTATTACATGTGTCTTTATGTTAAAATACTTTGCTCGAAATGCGACGTCATAATAACGTCACGGTGCGACCCGCCTCCTTGATACATATCATATTTAATGTTTAATATATTTCTTATTTTTCATTCAATTTCTTCGATATTTCGCATATTTGTCAGTGAAAGATCAAAATTTAATAATATTCCATTAGTTTTCTTAATTTCTGATTTGCCTTGCTGCTATGAAAAAAGTCCTATTAATTGTGGAACACCCCACGTACACATCAACTGTAAGAACGATGCATATAACGCAAACAATGAGAATGGAATGTTTGCCTTTTAGCATAAGTGCATGGAATGGGAATCTTTCCTTTAAGCGCATCTGCCTGGAATGTTGTCGAGCTCATTCACAGCGTACATTAAAACCATTGTCGTCATGGTGTTCGAAATGTCACGTGTAAATGCTGAAACACCCGATGACGTTTGGCACTTTGGTACATGTGACACCTTAAGACATTAACATCAGTTCTCATCTCAATATATTTATCGAACATTCGGATTCGAAACAGAGGAGAACGTTCGTCAAACTAAAATGTGTACGTTCCTCTTTTATCGTCCTCGTATATATCGTGGCGAGTCAGGTTTCCAGACTATTTCGACGAGGAACGCATTTAGGGCGAGCATGACAATAAAATACCTTACAATTAAAGCTGTAAATGACGTAATGTGTCCTGTGAAATGGCTCTAACTACCACAAGAGAACTAAGTACGTATAAATAAATTCCCACGTCTAGTAATCAGCGGTAAATATAGACGTTTGATTAGATCCATACACACCACCTGCGTCATTAACTGACTTTTTCGTGACTTGACTTATGCATTTCATGTAAAACTGATATTTACAAACTTTGCGATGAATTTGGAGCAAATGTCAAAATGCTACGTAACCAACCATGAAATGTTGTTGTTTGTTTCATTCAAACTAAAATACAGATTGCAATAAATGCACCCATAGGACGTGCAGCATTGATGTATTTAAATATAGTTTTTTAACACATTTAGATGAAATGGAAATGTAGAGGAAATTCATGACGGCAAAAACCTAGAACGCTAGTAACATAAATCCAGTGTTAAAAGCTAGCATTTCATTGAACCGAGCATCTGACGTCCAATATACCATCGAACTGTCTCTGTGTGTTCGTCTTCCGAATCAACACTAGTGACTTCCTGGTTGAAATGAAGATAACGAGGCGCCCTATCAGTGGTACAGCCTTATCAGTAGCTCTATATGATCAGCCAGTTCACCCTGCTTGTTAAACTTCTGAATTCTTTTATTATTGCAGTCTGTCATTATGATGTCTTCCAATGAAGTACATGTGACATCCCAAGACGATATTACATCATCAGCACCGGTATCGACTTAGATTTAGCCCTCCTAGACTTGACTTTTCATTTCATCCAAGTATGTTAAACCAGCGTCTTCAGGTTTCACTTCTACATTTACTTTCAACTTATCAGATTAATGAAATCATCAAATTGTTTCATCACCTTGGTGAAAGCCATTTAAACTCCAAAATCACTTCCGTATTTCAACTGATTTCCCAGCCTATGATTGGCAGACTTCGCGGTTTTTACCTGTGCTTTTCTATGTTCAGTTCGCTCCTTAAGGACCTTTTCTGCATCCGCCGCTTCGCTATTGCCGCTTTATGGTTTGAAGCTGCTTCTTTCTCAATGCTTCCAATGGCTCACAGTATGTGATGACGTCACCTTTACGTGTAAGTGTACTTTAGAAAACGACTCACATAATGTATCGTTGCGGTTTGAGCACCAATTTTTGGCAGGGATATTTTCCTTTCTTCTTAGACAAACATCACTATATTTGTCAGCCTACAAAGCTTATTTAAGTTCAACCAATGTTGTCATGAGTCGATCGTCTCGCAAATTGTCGGCGTAATGGCCGTCGACAGCCAAAGGTGTTAATTCTATCTCCAAATCACACGAGGGACATATGCAATTAATCTGGTTAGGTGCATTGCTGCTTCTGATATGTGTCGGTTTAAGCATTCGTAACAAAACGTATGTAGGCAAGACAAAACGTTTGGCTGATTGAACGTCTCTTGACACAACCCGCAAACGGTGAAGTCGTCTGACATGGTGGATGTTGTTTGTAGAACATCAAGAGTAGCCATGGTATCGATATGATATTAGTGTGTATGACCACCTTCAGTGCTTCTCTCATTACACATGCAAGAGATATTATAACGTAAATTGAAAGACAGTAATGTTTGAATGTTAGATGCATGTTGCATGACTCTCACCACAACTAAGTACTAGTAAATAGATACATATGTAGTGAGATTCGTAAACACACTGACCGTATGACGTCATTGTCATATCCAGGGCATGTCTAATTAAATTGACACTGAATGTACGCCATAATAAGCGTATTTAATTTAATCATTATTATACTAATGCGTGTTGTGGCACTGACAATATCATTCCAAGTCAATTAATATCCCCGCAGATTTCCCTGGTCAAGAAAATATCCATTATTCAATGTTGCACTATGATTCTACAAAACCAAAATAAGGTCATTATCAACATTGGTCAGAATATTTTATACTCGTATACAAAAAAATGTACACGAAACTCATTCATATAAGTGTAACCCTTACGATGGACGAAATTTTTGCTCATTTAAACGATTTACTTCTTTTATTTGACACCCTTTAATCAAACTTATCAGATTCTATTAAATCTCAGCTACACAAATATTAAGTCTGTATTTTATTGTTAGACCAAGGTATTAACAATGTTCAATTATTTCAATGGTTTATTACAAAAGAGTTTTACTGGTTAAGATAACCGCACATAAGACGTGTTGAGTTGCGGTTTTTTCTTCTTCCAATCGTACAATATTTCCTTTTGTCATATAAAAATCTCCTTTTGAAAAAGTTCTCACGATATTTTTACGCTTATATTGACAAATGATAGACAAATCGTGTAATCCATATTCAATTTGATAAACTAATTTTTATTAAACATATCAAATATGTCCGTTAAGTATTTACTAGTATAATAATGCAAATAAAACGGTGCACCGTATATTTTCGTAGTCGAAACGGTGAAACGCGAAGCATTATTCCGGCAACTTCAACCGGTATATCATGTTTATCACTTTCCGTTGATTTATAAGCCTGTCAACGATAGCCTTATACTCCAGTTCGGATACTTTGCGAATGACGTAGCCGTTTATGTGTAGCCAAAAGATTACGACCATTGCGGGACCATGTAGCATTTAACTTAGTGCTGTAATTACGTATACTGCTCATGTTTGCATTAGTCTAATAATTGGTTTACACAGTGATATTGGATTCTACCGCCTCGCCACTCTGTTTACACCCAAACTGAACTCGTATATGAAAATTATTTCCAGGAGCCACATACCAAGTATATATAACATCATGAGGATACATTTCGCAAGATGTAAAGAATAATGTTATTGACATTACTCCGATATATGCATTGTTTCAATATGCATCATCTCAACCAAAATCCATTAAGTTTTGTCTGAGTACATACAATGTTGACAGGAGATATGCATATAAACATTAATCATAAAACAAGGAATCAACTTGCTCATTCCGTATACAAGTTTATTGATAACATATCTTCCGCCTTTATGCTAAAATCTCGTTAATTTGTCATTTGCTCTTCGTGACGTAATCAGTTTATGTGCACGAACTTATAGAATTTGGTTTGTTAAGATCACAGACTGTATGCTTAAAAATATTTTTAATGATCCACTTTAGAATATGTTTGAAATTTATTTGGATTTTGTTTAATTCACAATTAATTGGGTTAGTTCATCATAATATATATTTGTGAGCATGCGCCTATTTCAAAGAATGTGTTGATGTGGTGGCTATTATATCATGTATTTGTTAGTCTGAAATTTACAGAAAAATACGCTTAAAACATTTCATGTAACGCGATCCAAATATTGATTTACCATTTACTAATTATAGTTGGTTTAAGTAGGATGTTTGATTTATTCCCAGTGTATTTAACAATTGTATTAACAACAATGCTATCAGTGTATTAAGCTATACATTAACACAGACAGTTAACATTGTGTATGATCGATTTCACTATACAAATTATGTAATAAGCATAGCATTAAATCAAATGTAATATGTGATCTATGAATATTTTCAGTTGTCTGTAACAGCACGGAATTGTTCTGCCACAACACGTTCGCTATTTTCACTTGTCTGTAACAGCACGGAATTGTACTACCACAACACGTTCGCTACTTGTATGGAGAAAATTAATTCAAAGTTACATATTTAAAGAATGTAATATATGCATTGCTGTTTTCATTTAGGCAATGTAGTAATAATAGAAACAAATAATTGATTTTGAACGGATAAATTCCTGAATATGGAGCGTGAAGCCCAGTTATGTACTTGAAGTTACTGACCAAACATCCCGAAATGCTAGGAGGTTTTATGTTCAATGTCATTGTACAGAAACAAGCGGACGATCAGAAAGCAGTTTCAACATTCAATATTTTAAAAGGCAAGGATTACCCATTCCAATACAATTTTATAACCCAGTTTATAACTGAAATAACAATAGATTTTATTACACATGTACACATGCCCACATGGCAGCCAAATAGTCAGAAATTGTAACAATAGAGGTCATCTACTACTAAAAGCTAAATTACATTTAGAATTGGAACATCATATGGTCGAAAAAGTGACCTACTGACCTCTAGGGGTCTGGCCAACATTCATGCAAATTTTGAAGATTCTAGGACAAAGCCTTCTTGTGGTATTGAACGGAAACTGTTTGGTCTAATGATTTACCGACCTTCGACTAATCAACAGACATGATCAAAGATGGGGTCATAATAACCAATTAAATGACTCCTGAAATTAAACGCCTCAAGAAAAATAATCAACCAAGAAATAGCAACATTTCTCACAAAGGTCTGTTGCTTTGGTGTGGTAGTAATGTATGAATATGATGAGATATCAGCATCCTGCAATAAATTACGTCGTTATAACAAATAACTACACTGCTACGAATTGATACTGTCAAAATAAAATCACACTCAAATGGACAGAGATATCCAATTACAGTAGTCGTCCGATTGTCGATATCATAGTAGCACAAGTGTACTAATGTCATAAAAGCACATGCGTATTGTAGATATGGTGTGTCCGAATCGTAATTACAAAATTTTAATGTCGCCAAATCGTAAAGCAAATATGACACTAGCCAAAACGTATTTCAGATATTACAGTTGCATTTTCGTGTGAGTGCACATCTAAATATATTTTTTTATATTCCTATGTTGATATTGTCATCGCATTCACTAATTACTTTAATGTTTTAATAACATCATTTGAACGCAATATTATCTAAAGTAATCAGGAATTTATAGCCAAATTTAATCACGCAATTTGTTCCGAAGATGATTAATTGTCTATTGTTGGCTTTATTAATAGGCTTACAATTAATTAATTAAAAAAAAATAAACACATATAATAATTTTTATCACAATTGTAATACGCCCAGAACTTAGTCTGCATATTTTCTGTTGTTCTATGCTCGGGTTTTTAGTTGAGTGTTTCATGTCTCCCCAGTCCGATTTTGCAAATTATCCTTAAGAGAATCTTAAGCATGCTAATACAATCAATCAAATTCAAAAGCGTTAATTTCTAAAGCAGTTCAACAAGACAAATATTATGTCACAATAATATATGGTCATATATAATTACGCAATTGCTTACGGATTTGTAATAACGATACAGTGATCCAGCTTGTGTGTGAACTTAATCAACACAAATTGCCTAATAGTCGTTATCAAAATAGATATACTTGTTTTAGAAGTAAATAGTACAGTCTTAAAATTGTGAATTGTCTTGTTTTACTATGGATGTGTAACTGTGAATGTCAATACTGGTGATTGTTCACGAACAATTACAATTACATCGAGACATACCATGCCATGAACTTGTCCAAACTAATAGACAAAAAGCAAATGCAGTTCAACGACTTCTTTCATTTGTTAAAAGAAGCAATATCAAATGCAAACATTGCTGTCAAATATTTCAGGGTTATTTTCCATTTACGTCTCGCTATGTCTCATTATACCAATACATCTATACAAATTTGCATAATATGTCTGAAATGACAAGTAACAACAGTTGTAAGACTGTATGAATACATAGATATTTAAATCACAAGCTACATTAAAACCAAATGATAACTTTGCTCATTAATTTCCAGTCTTAGTTGTATGGTCAGACAGGACAAATTCTTGATAAAACACAACATTGAAATGTAATGGCATACCGGTTTATATTGTACATTTTGTTTTGGTTAATTAGTACATTGAACGTGATATACATGTATTTACCTCAGACAGGGAAAACAACTATCAGCAGAATCATTGGAGGACCAAAGGAACAAAACACAACTAAGGAAACATAACGGAACGCATGAACACACCACAAGGTCAAACATTGTATTGAACGAGGCAACTTGAGACTAAACAGCTGTGTAACCTCTATACTTTTCTCATTGCATTGCAATGCACCATTGTCTCGTATGGTTTTGTACATCTTTATTAACTTGTTTTGTTTAAGGTGCTGTTGTTCCCATTCTGTGTGCAAATGTTGATATATGGCGTATCCAGTCAACATTTGGGACTTGAGAATGGCAAGCTGAAAATAACTAATTCCAGATAGGATGAGTTTTTCACATTGGATAATGTGATATTTAGATATAATTCGTGAGCGAGGTGTTCTCATGAGGTGTCCTCAATGGAACTGTTCTATTTCTCGAATGAAGTGTTGTTTCCTGTTTTGTTTTATGGTGTGGCAATGCAATTCACCTGCTTTCACAGGCACCATATTTGACAATCTGAGCAGCTTTGTATGTCGTTACGAGTATATATGACAATCTGAGCAGCTTCTCACACCAATATTATGAACACAAAGGCAAACAATTGAATTATGCTACTTAGACAATATGTTCTGACAATCTTATTGTTTTACTGAAAAGCATTGTCTTGTACGATGTTTTAGATTAGATATTTATGTGAATATGTTTCTGTATATTTCGTTATTAAATGAACAGGTAATCCGGTACTTGTAACATTTCTATATTCATCGAACAAAAACATGAATGTCTATTAGATTTTGTCAATTATACAGTAACGTTCTGAGACACACGGGAATACTTATAAGTTATAAGATGATGTATGTGACCCATACACGTTTAGTAAGGTATATTTACATTAGATATTATCTCCCATTCAAACATAAATACACAATACGAAGGATGATTAAAAATAACGTAGACGTTTGCTTCAACTTTCGTATGTGTCAAATAATCATTTACAAACTTATATCAAAATTAATCGGAATATGTCCGGCATATTCCTAAAAAATACAACGGAAAAATAATTATTCAGTTTTGAACCTGCTCATTTTTATCTCAAATGTCAATAATCCTAATTATCACTCCACTATTTAAGATAACATTTGACCTTAAAGGCACTTAAAATCGTAAGGTGATTATGTATAGCCCATTTCTTACTTGAATTTCATATCGTATAATTGCATATGCAACATGAGAAAAGACACTATGTTTGTACGCCGTATACACATAACTATGGTTTCAAAAACACTCGGTGTGCTGGCTTTTTTGGTGTCAATGTGAAATTAGTTATCAACACATGCCCACATGGAAGATTGAGAAAACAAATGTGCAGCATCGTTAAATAAAATATCTACTTATTTACATACACCCACCTGACATGTCCCTTAGTTGTGGTAATGTTCTGACTCGTATTTGTTTTATTACTGTAATATTACATCTCCGTGTGAGCTTGCAGAACAGTCTCAAAAGGACAATACGAAATCGGTCTGGAAAGACATGCATCTATCTGCTAAACACCCGTCCACATAAAACCGAAACAACTCAGACTCTACGCATATTGCAATTATAAAAAAAACAATTGTTTTCTTTTTCAAAAGCAATTAAATGAATTTTGAGCAAATTAATAAAAGACGTTTCATCCAACCTGAACAACATTAATAATCTTCGATGAAATTGTTTAAATAAATTTAGCTATAAATGCCTGATTAGTTTACAACATATTGCGTTCGCAAGATGTTGTTGGAAAATTAAATTAATTAATGGCTACAATGACAATATCAACATAGCAGTTTAAATAACTACTTAGGTGTGGACTCCTACAATTATGCGACTGTGGTATCTTCTAGACGTTTGTGCGACTGTGATTTTGGCAATTACGATTTGGACGCATCATGTATACAATACGTTGGTGCTTGGTACAACAATAATTTTGCTACTGTTATGAGATATCACTGTCCGTTTTAGTGTGATTTTATTTTGACAATATCAATTCGTGGCAGGGCAGTTATATAGAGGATATTTGTTGATTTTGGTGTAAGATCGAATTTTATTTCACCGAGTGATCACAGAAATTAATATTTTCACGAGTGGCGTAGCCCCGAGTGAAAATATAGTTTTAAGTGATCACGAGTGAAATAAAATTCAATCTAACACCAAAAAATAAACACATTTTCTGTTTATTGTATGCGAAATTAATCATATTATTAATATTTGACAAACCTCACCCCGTGGGGCGCCCCAAATTCATTTAAACCTATTCACATTTTTAACAGAAGTTCCGCTAAAAGTAGTGCAACTATTTGCTGTTATATTTTTCTGCAAAACATAAAACAAGATATGTGTGAAGTTTACAAATAAAACAAATGCAATATTTGACGAACACAAAACTTTTTTAATGTTGTATAACAAGGGAAATAAATAACTGGCATTTATTAAATTTAATAGCGGAGTAATTTCATTGTCATCAAACAATTTTGCCATCCACCATTTTGAATTCATGTTAGGATGCCGGGAATTTTTAATCATTATCACGTCATAGACTTATTTTTTATGTAGCCAGTCTGATAAGTAAGGGGAAATCCTCATACTGACAGCTAAAAACGGGAATCGCGAACAGATTGACTTTATCATGTGTTTTGACGTCATCACAACATCGGATTTCTAGGACATGTTGATTTTTTGACGATATGCGATTTTGAATCTCAAAATGCATTAACAGTACAGGCAGTAGATTCTACATGCTTCGATAAATTGTAGGTTTGTGTTTATTGCTTTTATTTGAATTGTTCAAAGCTCGGTCAGATTTTCAGATTCGCCTTTTAAATACGGAACAATAGATTTCATTCTGAGACCTTGGTATGTCAGAACAGACGAAGCCTTCTTTCAACTCATCCAATAAATTGAAGGATCTATTCTCTTTCTAAAGGCCCTTCTAGGAAAGCACCTACATAAATAGTGGTTCTTTCACCTGTCTCATGTTGAGGCTCTTGATTTGCAGTAGATTCTAGGTTCATTTTATTCCTCACCATAATGAGGCCACGGGTAACTGTGCAGTAGGCCTTTCGTTAGTCCAAGCTACTTAGACGATGATTATTCCATTTTAGTGATTATTTCAATTCATTTTTTCTTTGAAAATTTATATTTTTCTTTTACTGTACTGTAGATCTACGTTTTTAACGATACCTTTGAATGAGGCTCGAATAAATGCCAAAAAAGGCTTCGAATTCAAAGCTATTGATATTAGATTCAGCAAAATACTCCATTTTTGACAGCTTTCAAGTAGCAGACATAATCAAGGAGGTAAATATGTAATTAAACAAACAATACAGGGAGGTCATTTATTTTTTCATTGAAGAAAGAAGTTCCGTCAAAAACAGTCAATTATCAAAAATGTTATTTTCACTGTTATTTGTCATTGTTATTTTTAACTGAAAATCGACATAATCCATTGAAAGTATATAATAAAACGACGTTATTTATTGCACCATACTGATATCAGATTCTCTAGTTCACTTTTAGTTATATCACTTTACTACATATCTGACAATGTTCAATATTTTCTTTAACTGTAAAGTACAATAGTACTGAATACAATGCAAAACAGAACATCCACGTATTCTCTACAATAAATTAATCGTATTACTTTTAAGGAATCCTTATATTGATAAAAAACATCAAATGTAGTCGACCTAGATATCGTAATGGAAATCAATTCAAACTTCCCCTTATACAACTGGTTTATTTATGCACGTTAATAGCTAATAAATTACAAAAAAATGAGTGAACTATATTGCAGACGGGGGAAATATTAGATTTTCTGAAAACAAAATGTTTCTCTATAATAAAACGGTGTTGTGATGTATAATATTTGTATAAACATGTTACAGTTAAAGTCCCATAAAGTCTCAGAAATAGCAATATTCTACTTACAAATAAGACCGTGAAACATTGGCAGGTTATAGAGCTCCCCAAATGTCATAGAATCAGCATATATTTGATCTATGTTGACTTTTATCCTAAGAATAATAATCTCCGCAAATCGTCAATTTGTAAACAAAGGAGTATTTTGTCCACCACACAAAATACTCCTTTGTTTACAATCTGAAATCGACGGGTCGTTCCGAAGACAGTACGTAAAGTTCCGGAATATATCGAGGACACATATATTGATGACCAATTTATGCGAGTATATGTATATGCATTTAAATAAAAGTCAAATACCGACCGGTATCCTCCGGTACTGGTAATCGCCGGTATCCTATTGCACTATATTGTATAGGGTAATCGAGTGTAATATATCACGGGTGAATTAAAGGGTAGATTGTTTTCATTAGGTTATAATATAACATATTGAGAAGTAAAGTGTCTATTTAATAATGTTTTAGACCTTACGTCAACTAGACTCCGGTACTATGCGGAAGGGATGCTGATTACAACATGCTAGTTTCGGGAACCCTTCAAGTTCATTTAATGAAAAGTATGGATATTGGCGAGAATAAGTAACATGGGGCGCGCTGAGGGTGTCAGAATGACAAAAATCCAGACATGTATGCTAAAACGTCATTTTGAAAAATGCGATATTTATAATAACATGGGGTTTAGCTCGAATTAGTGCGAGGAACTTATTTTGTATCAATAAAATTGGACAGTATCGAGGTTTCGATTATTTGTATTCTTCTAAAAGCAATTTGTTAAAAACTAATTTATAAAGACACGTCGCCAATTAGAAATTCGTTCAATGTATGCATTAATCTGACGTCATGAGCGCGTTCCACATGGCTCATTCTCACAAATTGTAGTGTTTTTAAGAAAAGTCAATCAACAGGGAACAAATTCATATACCAAGTACGAAAATATTCCAAGCTGTTTACGAGACCAACGTGCAAAAAATATTTGCCGTTACGCATGGATGATTTTTTACATGATTAACCAATTATATTCCGGAAATCAATAAATTAGTGCGTGGAATGAACAAATTACACAGCCTAAGGTTTATCGATATAATATATCAGATGACATAATGTTGTTTTAGGGTGGCCAATTAGAAATTTGGTTAAGTGTATAGACGATGCCGAACTACTATCTGAACCTCTTGGTAAACTGTAGGCATCGCATCCGCTGCCATTCGAGATATACGCTGATGACCCGGCATCATTTCTTCCACGACCAACTGGTGCCTTTGGTAACTTTTCGCTTTTCGGCTTGTGATTTTAACACAACCTGCATAGCTTCCGAGTGTAGAACTCATCCCTTCGGTGTTTTCGGGGAGCTTTTGGCATCGATTCGACTTTGGAAACCTTTCGGGATGTCTACATGATTACGAAGCCTCACAGAAAGCGCCTCGAAGATGTGGATTGAATGTGGAATGATGCGGAAGGGTTCCAAAACATCGCGAGGACATTCCGAACCATCTCGATCTGGCGAATTTCTGCTTCGGGAACCCTTAGTCCTAGTGGACGGCAGGTCTTAGACATTTTAGTTTAAAATATAAGTATAAATATTTTATGAATATTTTAATTTTTGTCAATCCTGTTAAAAACTGCCGCAAAGAAGCGTTGGCTTTAACAGATGAAAAAGTGTAATATACAAGTAGCACATAGTTAAATAGAAAACTATCACACTGTTTGTGAATAAGTAATACGAACCAACCCACCAACGCTTAGTTATAACAAAATCTACTCTATACAAGGCAATATACAGTATGTTTAACCAGCGATACCGACAGTTTCTATAGTTTCAAAAAGATACCGGCGGACACCTAGATTTAGTACTCGCCCACGTATGTGAATAACTTCACGCTCGCGTGCACTCGGTACTTGACGAAAATAAGCTCGGCGTGTATAACAGTAAACAAACCATCAGAATGAAAGGCCAGAATTATCCATATTGTGTTAGTCAACTTATTGTTGCACAGTAATCAATATTTATAAAAACATAATACATTCTCGATAAGTAACTCACTTTGGGCACAAAATATGACTTTTTTGAGCGTTAATGGGACTTTAACGGCAAATATTTTTGTAAAAAGGTATGAGGAAATCGGACAAAGAAGGAAGCACTCTACTTAATCAACCAGGCATAGAAATCAGTAACACCACACCACAACTACACTTGGCCATATTAAAAATGAAGAATGTGCGTGACGATTATGGCACTATTAACGGCCAAACAGTAAAACATTTATGCATCAATATCCTAGCTAGTACAGTATTATGTACATACTCATTTTAGAAGTGTGTTGTGACATTTTCCTAATCAAACGGTTGATTTTTCATCCAATTCCATCATAATTATTTAAGCTTAAATCATTAAAAATTGAATCGCCTTGTAATGTTTTATTTGAATATGCAAATATGTGTGGTTGCAAGATAACGCATTTGACAGTTTACGAAAATAATTGCAGTGTCTTGTTTGCAGGAATATTATTAGACCATTTTAGTTCTTCTCATCTATCATTTTTCATGATGTAATGATATGTTTGCAGAACACTTATGTGACGTTAGAGCGCGTGCATGGTTTAAGTAATACACGGTTTCATGTATTTAATATTGGGATTTTAGACTGCTTTCAAACTTTTTAAGTCTTCGAGCTAAGTGTTGTTGCTAAGAAGTTCAATTATGATAATTTAAAGTTATGCCGAATAGTTTGAATCGCCGTTTTAAATGTACATAACTTTGATTTAAGTTACGGGACAAGTTCAAACTCGATGGTAGGACTTAATGTCAAATCCGCACTTTTATGTTATATATTTATATAAGGTGTGGTGTTGTTTTTTGCCTCCGTAGCTCAGTGTTTAGTGCGTTTGCCATCTAATCGGTGACCCGTGTTCAAATCCAGGTGGAGGTACATCTATATGTATTCCATGTTTCAGTAGAAATAAAGCAAATACAAATATAGGCTATGCTCGGCATACTTCAAAATATAATATTGTGACGTCGCGTCACAAGTTGGAGCTATTTTGCGTAACGTCAAAAACGCCGTTATTTTAGCTAAATATGACGGACATAAGGCGTACAATTGACAGAATAACTAAATCATGGGCGCACAACAACCATAAACACATAAGTTGTGTAACTATGTGTATAGGGGGTATATTCAGCATCCTTCGGAATTACAGAACTTAGATTTAGGCAAAATAACTTGTACGTAATTAACCATATTGATGTAATGTGTGCATTTATCCCTTTGCTCTTTGTACAGTTTAGACTAGCTTGATGTAACCCCAATGAACAAAGAATTCAAAATAAAAATCCCTTGATGAATAAAGTACTGTGTACATTTCCTAGTATATAAAAAACATTTTCGAACCAATCTTTAAAATTTCGATTTCAATTTTGCATTGGATTATCGAAGCTACAACATAAACACTTAAGATATTTTGACGTTACTTAGTACGTAATTTTGCTGGTGGGACATTTTGTGTCGACATTGAAAAATACTAATAACTTTATCGTATATTGAACGATTTTGATAAACAATATACTATTCAACAGCGTGGAAAAAACGTATTTTATCATTTCAGTGACGAATATTGTTTTACAGAAAATTTCACGTTCGATCAAATCGAATTTCATGTTTAATTCAGTTTTTAGTTTTAAGCACAGGGTGGGACATTTTAGGTAGACAAAGAAAATTTGAAATTATTTTTGATATCCTGACTCAAAATCTAAAATGAGAACAGTATTTAACAATTTATGAAAACGTATTTTTTATAGGAAATTACAAAGAGAAATTATTAAAAATAAATATTGCAGAACAATTTTATCAGTGTAATAACAACTTATTTTCCTGTAATTTTGAAATCTCTACACAACTGTTCCCGCAACACAGAATCAAAATATTTGACTTTATGATGATGTCATTTTCTTTTACGTTAATGACATCAACTTTTAACGTTTAAGAATCATTTTTGCGTAAAAAATATAGAAATTTCGCGTATGGTTTTTGCTCTCCACACATTTTTCTCAAGCCCAACGAGATTGGATGTTACATCTCTACAGTGATATTTCACCGTATTCTGGTTCTTTCGAACCTTGAAAGTGTGGGATTTTGTAATAAAACTCAAAACATATACATTCAGGTCGAGTGTGCTGATTATCTTCGTTCGATTGATATATCACATATTATATTTATTGAAACAAACAGAATTACATTTGCACCATTTGGCAAATAAATTACGCGAAATTGAAAATAGCTCCAACTTGTGACGCGACGTCTGTCGTACAGGACATAGTCCGGTCAATTATGGATGCTCCCTCGTACATGTTCGCCCTACATCTGACATCATATACTTTGTCTGAGAACGCGGTCTACCACTGATTTTGGCGAATGGTGCATTTATGGCACATATTGACATAATTATATTGTTTCTATTGAATCATCTCGCACATATGCTATCACAATAAACAACGAAATTGATGGGAATAGGCAAACCTGCTACGCTATGACGCAATATCGAGTACTTTAGTCAGACTGTAGTAAGACAGTCGTCATAATTAATCAATAAATCAGCTCATCATCAGAGAATAGTCATGCTATTGTTATACTGCCATTCAATTTATTTTGTTATTGCCCAATATAACATGTTCCCTATTTATCTTCTAGTACTAGTACTTTATAATAAACAAAATCTCAATTACACAAAATTTATTAAATGGTAACAATGATTACTCTTCAAAACATTTCCATCAGTTTAATATATTTTATTTTGATTTTAACTTTTTTAATCCATCTTATACTACTCAGTGTTCGCTAACGGTCAACAAATCAATATGCAAATAAACGGATCGCATTCTGTTGTCACTGAGGCTTGAATGCACCACGGACATTTTAATGAGGTTGGGCCTATAAGTACTTAGGCATCACACTATGAAGCAATATTCATTTGTTTACAATGTTGCAGACACAACGTCATGCTTTTGAAAATTCAGTCCATCTTATTCAATTTTGCAAATGCTCACTAGGAAATTATGTTTATCCTTATCAAAATTTGAGTGGTATATAACCGAGCCTTTGTCTTTACTGTGGGTCGGAATTCAAGTTAAAAGTGTCAAATATTACGTTTCAAAGAATTATGGTAATAGGATAATTTAAAGAAATAAAAAGTATTGTGTACATAGTGTTACCATGACGTCTTTGATGTTGGAATCACAAACAATACAGTTATGTTATTCCTCAAACAATAATTGGCTAAAGTGATGATGCCATTGTAACAATGAATTTTGTCCTTGGAACTATTATGTCAATCCAGTCTGAAATAACTATCATAGTGAGTATACAACTCATTAGGTTACAATAGAATCGTATAAATGCTCGTATATTTGCGTGATAAAATCATTTTTATGTTAAACTTATCATCATATGCTACAACATCGTTACAACAGTTAGAGAACAAGGTCATCAAATACTACATGTAACACGAAAAATGATTAAAGAGAAACAAACATTACGAGCAACAAAACTAAATCTAGAAACTAACGAGTCATGATATGAAGGATGACATAAAAGTTATTTCTTTACATCGATCACGCGGAAATAGAATAATATATATAACCCCGTTAAGTTACCAGATTAAAAAGTCCGTTTTCTGTAATTTAGCCAGCCTTTTACATTAAACGTACCTAATTATTGGACTACACACGCAAAAGAAGCGTTTGATTCACACTGGAAATATTTTCTCTCACGTGTTTTGTGTGTAGCCAACATCGAGATATATGGCACCTAGGAAGACGAATCAAGTGCAGATACTACCCTCACATGTACCTATTCACAAAATGGTCGAGTTGAGCAGTAGTAGTTATTCTTGCTCAGAGAATTTAGGCAGTTGGACAGATGGCTTCGAACCCGAAACCTTTCGACCCAAATTACAGCACCAGTCTAGGCTTCCACTCACTACTCAACTACGTTTAAACGAGGAGACGTAATAATAAAGTAATAATCAAAAATAATTCATGGATAGAATGCAAATCTTTCATCTGCAAAAGGAAATTTTGCAAACAATTTCCTCTTTTCTATGCTCCTTATACCCTTGATGCTTAACAATGTAGCAATTAGAGAAACTCCCTACGTCAAAACATGCATGATTCAAAACACCTTCACAACCAAAAATGCCTTAATTGTTAGAAGTTAAAATTTTAACACATTTAAAACAGCGACAAGACATTATTTGGAAACATAAAACATCAGTATCACATTACATAAGCCGTAATTGAGACGTTACTGGTTGTTGAACATGAGTATCTTAGTAACAACTTTTGAATGACTACTGATTTTGTGTCTTTAAAGCACATTTATACATAAAACATTCCTGTAGCAATGCGATATCTTGTCGTTTTTGTTATCACCTTAAGAGTACTTAAATCGATATGCATCATCTAGATATTAATTACGAAGATAGTTCAACAAATCGTTTGGTGTTGTTACTAAGCAAGATTTCATATAGATAAAAAGAAGATCAACATACGCTTACCACTTTTCCCATTGAATACCAGAATACATTATAATTTCGTTATCAAATGTTTTTAATTGAATGAATCAAATAAGCAATTTGTCAAGAAATAGAAAATAAGTTACTACACGAGTAACTTGCAGTCTTCAAATTATTCGAGATAAAACTTTTATTTGTTCTGAAATGTTACTTCATTAGTCCGGTAGGAGTTTTATTTTCACTAACAATTCAGTTCCAGACAGAAGCAAAACATGAACCACTTACACGAGCAATGTGTTCATCATGCTCTTCGAACCTTTCTCAAATTGAAGTGGAAATATTAAACTTCATCAAGTCTTAAAATGTTTATAGATAACGAAATTGCTGCATTGGGTACTCAATTTAATTAAATTATTGCAATCGCTCAAGGCCTGGAGATAGAATGTACAGTTATGCACTTGAAGTTTGCTGACCATAAATTAATAAATGCTACGAGGTTTCATATTCAATGTCATTTTACAGAAACAAGTGGACGAAAAACAATGTTTCAATAGTGGTATCAAAACGAAAAATTTGGAACGGCAAAGATTTGACGTTCAAATACACCTTTATCATCGAGTTTATGACAGGAATTACGAAAGCTGCTTGTAGAACACGTATGCCCCAATGGCAGATAAAGTCATAAATGGTAGGGTCAATGCGACTTTGACCTTTACTTACTGACCTCATCAATAGGGGTTATCTACTGACCAAATTCTATACCCTGTTTGAAGATACTAGGGTCATGCGTTCTGGACTTACACAATGTATGAGACGGAAAACATATGGTCTACTACCAGACCAGACCGACAAACATGAGTAAATCAATATGTCAACGCACCAAAAATAGAGACCAAATAACCGTAATGAACGTTTCCAAGACTACGAACCACCAACATTTCTCCCAAGGGCATGTTGCTCAATTCGGGCGGCCGTGATTGATGAATCTTACATCAGCATCCTGCAATAAATAACGTCGTTATAACTTATAAGTGAACGGCCACGAATTGATATCGTCAAAAAAACCCCACACCAAAACGGACAGTGTTATCCCATTACAGTAGCCCAATTATTGTCGAACTCATAGATGCACAAGTGTACTAATATTATACAGCACATATTTTGTAAACTAATCAGGCATTTATGGATATATTTAACAAAGCAATTTGTTCGGAGTCTTTTATTAATTGGCTCCAAATTCATTTAATTGCATTGAAAAAAAAGAAAATAAATATTCACTTTTATGATGATTGCTGCATGTAATTCCAGTCGGA
This sequence comes from Spisula subtruncata, assembly GCA_963678985.1. Lineage (NCBI taxonomy): Eukaryota > Metazoa > Mollusca > Bivalvia > Venerida > Mactridae > Spisula > Spisula subtruncata. The sequence continues at coordinate 41,585,228 of OY787668.1, forward strand.
TTTTTATTGTCCTTCTGGGACTGTTTTGCAAGCTCACACATAGTTTAATATTACAGTCATTGAACAATTATGAGTCAGAACATTACCACAACTAAGGGATAAGTCAGGTGGATGTATGTAAGTAAATAAGTAAGTTAAGACGTTATTTAACGATGCTGCACATTTGTTTTTCCATTCTTCCATGTGGCCATGTGTTGTTATTACGATGCAGGGTTCCACAACATTTGTTTGAAAATCACCAATCCTTTCTGAATAACCTTTTTTCTAGAGAGATGTTGCAGTGAATGTCAATACTGGTTGTTGCTCACAAACAATTCCAATGAAAAAGAGAAAGGCAATGTCATAAATTTGTCCAAACTAATAGACAAAAATCAAATGCAGTTCAAAGACCTCTTTTATTTGTTGAAAGAAGCGATAAGATTGCCGTCAAATATTTCAGGGCTATTTTCCATTTACGTGTCATTATGTATCAATGTACCCATGTAGCTGTGGTAATTTGCATAATATGTCTGGAATAACAAGCAACACCAGTTTTAAGACTCTTTGAATACATAGACTGTTTTAAAAGTCACACGCGCTGCATTATGACAAAACTGAACAATTATTTGTTTAATATGTTCCACTTTAATTGTATGGGATTAAACTTGACCATGTTTTACGATCAACAGTCCAGTTAATTCGCTAATAAAACACAACATTGTTTATCGGAAAATCCATGTTCAAGTATATTGACACAGCCAAAAGCATTTATTGTGCCTCTAACTCCATACTGTAGTCAATTTAAAAGGTGGGTGATGTCATCTAAATTCAATATGTTATTAACTCAATATACATATCAAATATATTCTTACTCTGCTATAATTTTCTAGAAATGTATTTTGCACAATAACCATATTAAGATAAATTTCATGTGCATATCCTTTCTGTACATTCGTTTCAAAAGGTACAAGTAAATCGATACTTGTCTATGAGGATTTCAACTTGCTATGTTCATCTAATCAAATACATGAATATATAGAAGATTTTGTCAATGCTACAAAAATGTACTTATACACACGGAAATAATTAGACGTTATAATGATGATGCATGTAACCCATACACGTTTACACTAGATAGTTTCACACATTAAAACACAAAGACACAGTACGTAAGTTACATTGAGAATAAAAACGCTGATCGTTCATCATACTTATACTCGCTATGTACATGTACAGCATACTACCATATACATTTAAACAACGATTTAGCAAGCAAAATAGGTTTCTTAAATATCTTTCATTATATTTTGTTCTAAATTCCTAATTCTAAATTTTGTATTTTAATGATACAAAAACGACATAGTTCTTCAATAATAACCTTTACTGATGCCTTGTAATCGAACCTAGTTTTGTCCGATTTTCTAGAAATAATAGAGCTAAACAGTTGAATAATAAAGCAAACAATATAGTATAAGCAAATAAAAGGACTCGTGAAATGATCATGGCTATTTCAGTGCGTTACAAGCAACAGTAGTCAAGCCAAAAGATAATTGCAGTTTCATCACTTCACTACATTCCGAGTTAGTTCAAGAATTATATTACAAAGGACAAGTGTACTGAAACAAATGCAAAACTGAACACCCAGGTATTCTCCAAAATGAATGAAACGTATTAAGTTTCAAAGATGTATTGTATTATATTGTTGTCGACCTAGATACCGTAATGGAAATAAGGTTATTTCCTGTATATAATCCGGTTTATTTCTGCACGTAAATAGCTAATACCTAATTTTGACAAATAGAATGAGTGAACTACTAGTATATTGCAGACGATGGAAATATCAACTTTCTGGGAAAAGTATTTCTCTATAATTCAACGGAGTTGTTATGTAGAATAATTGTATAAAAATGTTACAATCAGCATTAGATCTTTCTGTATGGTATGAGGAAATCGGACTGGAAAGGCACCACTCAACATAATTAGCCGTGCACAGAAAGCAGTAATACCAAACACAACTACACTGAGCATTGCCCACACATAAGACAAAGAAGCTATTTAAAATCCAAGTCCCCGCCGAATGAATGTAGGCATAACCACCACGTGACCTAGTTTAAAACACCACGGATATTGACATAACGTAAATGCGACCAAAAGAGGAACAACTACGACGTGACCTAGTTTAAAACACCTCGCAAGGAAGGAAGGGGTGGGCAATAACGTAACATAAGTTTAGATACAGGTAGCTCCGAAATATCCACACGATGTAACAACAGCGACCAAACAAGGACTAACCGCACAGTGAACAAATTAAAAAAGTTTTCAGCGTTACTAGCTCGTTCAATTAAGGCCTAGAAGAATATGCGTATCGATTATGACACTTATAATGGCCAAACAGTTAAACGTTTATGCATCATTATAGCATAAAAACGGTGATTTTGCTCAAACTTAAACGGGGAAAAAAGGTACGTTATTGTAAAGATTCTCGCGCACACGCGCTGTTGGTGTTCAGTTTTAAGTATGCTCATTTCAGGACCCAACCGACGAAAATTAATGATTTACAGCGTTATATGAACTGTAATTCACATTCTAATTGTAACTACTAATCAATTTTCTATAATAGTAAAATAATAAACGTAAACCGACCCCAAATGTCACTGGTTCCTTGGTATTTGCCGATACCGGAAGTCGACACTCATAACAAAAACTGGTATATGACGTAACTTTGCTAAGCGACGTCGCGTTTGTTTTCCCGTCGTCGCCCAAAATTTCCCGCCAAAGTGTCATAATTTTGACAAACACACTCATAAGGTGTTGTGTTTATGCTATAATAGCGTTTACGCAAGCTATTTCGTGCTATTACAACTGCAGAGTCCCTCGGGAGTGTTGGTGCCCTCGCCCTAACGGGTTTGGGCACCAACCGTCCCTCGGGACTCTGCAGATGTAATAGCACGAAAGATCATGCGTTAACCCTACATTATCATAGCTGGTACTGTGACATGCTCATTTTAGAAATAATCTCGTCAAACCCGCTACGCTATGACGTAAGATCGACTACTTTAGTTAGATTGTAGTCAAACCGTTGTCAAAATTAATCAATAAATCATTTCATCCTCATAGAATGTTAATGCTATTGTTATGATACAAATCAATTTATTTTGTTCATCACAGTCTAGCATTTATCCTATTCAATTACTGGTTCACAAAATGAAATGAATTGTAACAAGTTATCTAACGATTAGTCAGATTAGAACATAATTGTACTATTCAAAACATTTCCAGGTTTTTCCACCTGTTTAATTCATTCATATTTTGATGTTTACTTTTTAAAATCATATTCTACTGAAGAACATTTGCCAAGAATCAATGCATCAATACCCATCTCTGTCTTACGACGTTAACTTGACACAACTTATTTAGGAAACGTCGTGTAAATGTTCTAATATCATATAATCTGCTACTTTATTTCGCAAAGTTCTTGAAATTAATGTGGTATTTATTGCCATACTGTTGCCTATTTGCAGGTACATTTGTAACTGATACGCCATATTTGCAGAAACCAAAGTTGCAAGAATAACATGTACTGTTGTCTATTCTCATACAATGCACGACCCGAAATGCAAATAAAGGGATTGAAGTCTGTTATCACAGATGCTTGCATGCACCACGAAATTTTAAGTAAGGTTGGGCTGATAAGCAATTGGACATCAAATAATGACGCCATCTTCATTCGTTTACTTGGTGAAGACGTAACGTCATGTGTCTAAAAAATCAGTCCATCTTATTCAATTTCGCAAAATATTCAATAGGAAAATATATTTACCCTTATCGAATTTTGAGTGGTATATAACTGAGCCTTTGTCGTAATGGTGGGTCAGATTTCAAGTTTAAAGTATTAAATATTTAGCTTACAAAGAGTAATTGTACAGTTATATGATAATTTAAAGAAATAACAAGTAATGTGTACATAGTATTACCATGACGTCTTTGACGTTAGAATCACAAACAACGCAATTACATTATCCCTTTATCAATAATTGGTTAAAGTGATGATGCCATTGTAATGACGAAATTTTTCCTTGGATTTATTATGTCAAAATCAGTGTGATTAACGATCATAATGAATATATTAAACATGTAGTTACACTTAAATCGTATAAACGCTCGTATCTTTGCGTGTACAATAACCATAGAACGAGATATATAAAATATTCACACGATACATGATTAATGAGAACAAACACACGAGCAACATAACTGAATCTGGAAACTAGCGAAGCAGGAAATGAAATTTTCTTCCAATTTCATTTTCAATTTATTTAAGTATGACATAAAACACATTCTGTACATCGATCATGCGGATATAGAATACTACAAAGTGCATCGTTAAGTTGCCAGTTTGTAAGGGCCGCTTTCAGCAATTCTGCCATTTAATTATCCTTTATATTTAACATCCCCTGGTCACTAGGCAACATAAGGAAATCTGCGTTTGATTCACACGGGAATATTATTTCTATCATGCTTTGGGTTCAGCCTCCATTGATAGAATATAGAACATGTGAAAACACCACCCCACATATACCAATTCACACCATGGTCGAGTTGGACAATGGTGGTTATTTTTGCTCAGCGAATTCAGGCAGTTGGAAATATGGACTACGGACCTGGAATCTTTCTACCCCAAATCCCGCACAAGTCTATTCCTCCGTTCACCACTTGCAACTTTTTTAATTGCTCTTGGCCATCAATAATTAAAGGAAAAACGATACATGATTACTGAAATCAAAGTTAACGAAATAAACCACAGTTAGGAAACTATACAATGAGACTTTATAATAAAGTAACAATCAAGCATTATTAATAGATGGAACGCAAAGCGTTCATGTGCAAAAGAAAGTTTTGCAAACAATTTCCTTCTTCTATGCTCTATACATCATAGAGGTTTTAGAATGAAGCAATCAGAGACAATCGCTACGTGACAAACTGCATAAATCAAAATACCTCCACTACTAAACATGCTCTCATTGTAAAAAGTGAACATTTAAACACATTTACAACAGAAACAAGATGCTATTTGGAAACATAAACCATTAGCATGACATAACAAGAGCCGTTGAGGTTTGTTGAACTTGAGGATCTTAATAACATCTATTGAATAACTACTGATTTGTGTATTTTAAGCACATAAAACATTCCCATACCAATGCGGTATAGTTACGTTTCAATTATCACTTAGAATACTTAAATTGAAATGGATCATCTAGAGATTAATTATTAAGATAGTTCAACAAACCATTTAGTGTTGTTTCTGAGCAACGCTTCATTTAGATAAAAACTAGATCAACATACATTTACCGCTCTTCTCCTTGAACAACAGAATGATGTATGCATTTAACAGGGGAAATGTATCATATTCCCTTCGAACCTTTCTGAAATGGAAGAGGACATACCTAACGCACACGTCGCACAATTCATATACATAAGGAACTTTTGCATAAAATCAAAGCGTTGCAAGCGCTCAATGCCTGGACATAGAAGCACGGTTATGTACTTGAAGTTTATTGACCAGACATTCAGAAATAGGAGGGTTTTTTCAATGCCATTTTTCAGAAACCAGCGGACAAAAAGATAACAGATTCAATACTGGTATGGAAACAAATAATTTGAAACGGCAAATATTACCCATTCCAATCCACCTTTACCGTCCAGTGTATAACAAAAAAATACGAGAGGTGTTTGACCAACACGTATGTCCCCATTGCAGATATAGTCAGAAATGGAAAAGGTCATGGTGACTTTGGCCTTTGATTTACTGCCCTCAGCATTAATAGGGATCATTTACAGTTGCCGGTGAACATTCATGTAAAATATGAACATTCTAGGACAAAGCGTTTTTGAAGTATTGGACGGACACCGTTTGGTCTACCGACAGATCGATCAACAGAAATGAGCAAATCAATATACCCCTCATGAAAGATGGGGATCATAATAACCAATTAAACGACTCCTGAAATTAAACGTCTCCAGAAAAATAAATGATCAAGAGTCACCAGCACTTCTCCCAAAGGCATGTTGCTTTGATGCGGTTGTTGTCGATGAATCTGATGTGCCATAACGTCGTTATAACGAATAACTGCACTGCCACGAATTGATATTGTCAAAATAAAATCACACTAAAACAGACAATGATATCCCATAACAGTAGCCCAATTATTGTCTAACTAAGTGTAAATTTGATGTGTCCGAATCGTAATTGCTAATATTACAATCGCCCAATCGTATTGCACTTATCCGTAGGAGTCCACCAAATTAGAAATTTATCCTTTATTCTATATACGCCTATCATGATATTGTCATTACAGCCATTAATTAATTTAATGTTCCAATACCATCTTTTGAAAGCAATATTGTGTAAACTAATCAGGCATTTATAGTTAAATTTAATCAAGGAATTTGTTCTGGAGATTATTAATTTGGTATGGTTTTAAGATCCTGTTTTATTCATTGGCTTAAAATGCATTTCTTGTTTAAAAAAAAAGAAACAATTGTCAATATGCGCAGTATTCTACTGTTTCTTTGTTTAGAACCTTCAGTTGAGTGTTGAATGTTTTCCCTGTCCAATTTTGCATTAACATGTTAAGACTCTTTTGCAAGCTCAGAACATTTAGCAAACACGTTTATTTCACGTAATGGCAGTTCAACAGGAAAAGTATCATCAGTGATATTGGGCTATGTAGTATTATACTATTGATTATGGAGTTGTAGTAACAAGATCGGGATTATGCTTGTGTTTTTTTGCTTTAAATTGAAACCTATTGATTTAAAGTGTATAGAGCTATATCTGACTATATTGTTTAAACATTCAAAACTGAAAAACAATTATGCTTTCATATCCATAAGATCATTTTTCGTTTCAGCTTTTTCATAAACTCTTTCTGTGATTTATTGGACATGCGAGTTGTCCGCTTTCATACGAAAGTGTTCTAGAACACCCTAAGTCGACGGTTAAAATTTTAAGAATCGTCTATTTTTTTCGACGATTAAAATCAAAATACACGGAATCCATCCAAACTTTTAAATTTGCAATTAAGGTAGAGTAGTATCATTCTAAAAACGATGCAAGAAATTATTTTGACATTAAATGACCGTTAGATATAGCTATATACACTTTAATTTAATCGTTAAAAGAACTGACCTAATTGTTTAAGAAATAAAAAGTACAGTCATGTCACAAAAAAAATCAACCGGTTCGGTTTTTAAACTCTTTGTTCGGATAATGTCCCAATATACAACACTGAGGACAGGCAATAACACAAATACAGCAATACGCAACTGGTTAGATTTACACAGCAGACGAGGTTTAGTACATGTATAGTTATGTTATTTCCTGTTCCTGTTCGCGTTAACCAAGAAAGAATTGTTTTGAATAACCATTCCGCTGTGAAATGTCTTTTTTTATTAGTTGATTTGTTGCTGTGGATGTCAATACAGGTTATTGCTCATGAACAATAACGGTGACAAGGCGACAGACCATGTCATGAACTTGTCAAAACTAATAGACAAAAAGCAAATGCAGTTCAACGACCTCTTTTATTTGTTAAAATAATCAATTTTAAATGCTAACATTCCTGTCAAATAGTTCAGGAGTTTATTCCATTTACGTCTGACACTTATGGTGATTTGAATAATATGTCTGGAATAACAAGTAACAACAGTTTTAAGAGTACATATATATTCAAATATATTGCGCGTGCACTACAACGGAAGTTAGTCGAAAATCAAAATAGACGATAATTTCGTTCGTATGCATTTGATTGTATTTGATATGATTACAATGTAGAGAGTTATATATTGTACAGGAACCATCTCTGACATATTTCACACATTTAGGTACATTTATTTAATTCTTGTTCCGAATAAATCTTGACAAATCTTGAATCGTATAGTTTCATGTTCAAATTATTTTTATATTAAACTTATATATCATTTGCTATAATATTATAACACCAGCCTAAGAACAAGATATGAGCCAGGCTCTGCGATTTTCACCCTTATCGCAAGTGACGTCATTTCCTGGAAAATGACGTCAAAGTTCAGGTGTACACGGAAGTAAAAATAAATAAATATTGTCGATACCTGTGCGCTATAAAATTATGAATTTTGCGGTAAATATGAAGAATTTGATAAAAACATAAACAGGAAAGATGGCAGAATTCACGGTGAGTATATTTTAATTCATTTACATGTGATTGTTTGGCTTTTTAGTTATTATTCGACTGTTTACTACAGACGTCTGCGGCGAAGCGCTCTTTTTTCAAAGACAACCCCAGTCCCGTTATCCCACCTCTATGTGGGAAAGTTAGTAGCCAATATGCAAAGTTAAGTTAAGTGTAGCTTACTTAGGGATTCTACACCAACACCTGGTCAAAATTACCACGAAATTGCTGTTTTCATAAAAAAAACATTGAAACAAAACACAGAGCCGCCCAAGGTATCAGGTATTAAACAACACTCGGAGCTAAAATGCGGAATGAAACCAATTTGAACCATGGTTATCGTTGCTAAAATACACAGTATAATGCACGAATAGTGTAAACCACAAACAAAATAAATACAACCCAAATATAATTGCTCAAGTTCCTTTCAAAACCGATTTATTGACTCGAAAGTGAAAACTCTATATTGTGACCGTTACTATATTTAGACTGCAGTATTAGTGTATTAGGTATATAATATCAACACGATCAACGACTAAAGAGAACAAACTTACAAGCAACAGAAAGAAAGTCTGGAAACGAGACATGAAATAGAAGTTCTTCCAATTTCATTTTCAATTTATTTAAATATGAAGTAAAAGTACATTCTGTACATCGATCATGAGACTATAGAATACCATAAAGTACATTTTTAAGTTAACGGTTTCAAAAGGCCGCGTTCAGTCACCCAGTCACTTTTGACATTTAACTATCCTGATTATTGGGCAGCATTAGGAAACCTGCGTTTGATTCACACTGGGAATATTATTTCTCTCATGTGTTGTGTGCAGCCAAAATCGATGTATACGGCACCAAGGAATAAAAAACACGTGCAGACACTTCCCTCAAAATTATCAATTCACACCATGGTCGTGTTGAGCAATAGTGGTTATTCTTGCTCAGAGAATTTACTTAATAGGCAGTTTGACAGATGGACTTCGAGCACGGAACCTCTCGACCCCGCACCTGTCTAGGCCGCCGCTCAACACTTATAACATATAATCTTCTCGTGGCCTTCAATAATCGAGGGTAAAACGACACATTCTTACTGCATGCAAAGGGCATGAGGTAAACCACAGATAAGGAACTATACGATTTGACGCATCGTTAATAATTATGGATAATTGGTGGATGGAACACAAATCTTTCATGTGCAGGAGGCGGTTTTTCCAAACAATTTCCTCGTTTTTATGTTCCTGACATTCTAAATGTTTTACATTAGCAATAAGGAATATTCTCTTTCTTTACAAAATGCATTAAGCAAAATATTTCCAAAATTAAACATGCATTTATTGTTCAGTTAAGAGTCCTACACATTTATAACAGAAACAAGACATTATTTTGAAACATAAAACAACAGCATAACATTACATGAACCGTATTTAGACGTTGACGGTTGTTGAACATGAGTATCTGAAAAACTACTATTGAATAACTACTGATTGGTGGCTTTTAAGCATATGAAAAATTCCTAAAGCAATACGAAATCATGTCGTTTATGTTATCATTTAGAGTACTTAAATTGAAATGTTTCCTCTAGAGATTCATTACGATGATAGTTCAACAAACCATTTAGTGTTGTTACTTAACCAGACTTCATTAAGATAAATAGTATATCATCATAGAATTACCAGTCTCCCACTTGATAAACAGAATGATGTGTAAATTTAAATTTCGTTATAAAATGTTTTAAATTGAAGGAATCGATTGAACAATTTGTCAAGAAATAGTAAATACGTAACTACACAAGTAACTTACAGTCTTCAAATTAATCGAGATAAAACTTTTATTTGTTCTGAAATCGTATTTTATATTGATCTGGTACAAATGTAGGAATGGTTTTTTTTCACTTAAAATTTAGTACCGGGCGGAAACAAAATATAAACCACTTACATGAGAAATGTATTCACAGGGGAAATATATCTTATTACCTTCGAACTAGAAATAGAGGAAATAACAAACTTCAGCTAGTCGCAGAATTTTTATACATAAAGAAATATTATTGCATTGGGTACTCAGTTTAATCAAAGCACAACAAGCGCTCAATGCCTGAAAATAAAAAGCGCATTAACACGCTCAAACTGAAAGTTATATTCAGTTACATTTAAAAATCGTCGATATCATAGTGTACTAATATCATGAAAACAAGGGTATTGAAGATATGATGTGTCCGAATCGTAATTGCAAATATTACGGTCTTCCAGTCGTATTGCAAAAATCACCTTGGCCAAAACGTAATGTAGATAATACAGTCGCATAATAATCGTATGCTTCCTCACAAAAGTTGAAATTCGTTCTTTTTATATTCCGAGTGTGATATTGTCAATATAGCAATTAATAAATTTAATGTTTCAATAACATCGTTTGACAGCAATATTGTGTAAACTTATCAGGCATTTATAGCTCAATTTAATCACACAGTTTGTTCCGGATGTGATTTATTGTTTATGGTTAAATGAGGCATTTTTTATTAATTGGCTTAAGATTATTCATTTTGTGACACTTGCAATATGCGCATAACTTAGTATGTATTGTTCCTGTTGTTGTGCTCGGGTTTAAGTTGAGTGCTGCATGTCTTCCCTGTCCGCTTTTACATTATTCTTTTGAGACTGTTGTGCAAGCACACATAATTTATTAAATACGTTAATTTCAGTCTGCAAGAGTTCAACAAGACAAATATTATGTCCACAATGTAATATGGCTATATAGAATTACGTTATTATCGATGGAGTTGTAGTAAAGAGACCGTGATTTAGATTGCGTACTTACTTAATCAACACCACTCGTTGTAACTTAATAATCGTTATCAGAACAGACATACTTGTTTAATATGTAAATATTGCAGTCATAAAATAAGAACGAATCAGAAGATAAGCACAACTATGGGATAATTCATAAAGGTCAATGTGTTGCTTTAACGATCAAGTCTTCGGTTAAAAAAAATTGTTCACAAAATACCAGAATATACAACACTGAGAACAAACAACATTAGCATACAACCATATAAAACTTGTAGGTTAAAAGGTGTTTAGGTTCACACAACAGACGATGTTCCATAAAGTTGTGGTATTTCCTGGTGTTTTCCGAGTTAACCAAAAACTTTGTTTGAAAATCACATTCCTATGTGAATTACCTTCCTATACTAGGGGAATGTTGCAGTGAATGCCAATACTGGTTATTGCTCACGAACAATTACCGTGACAGTCACGGAGACAGCCCATGTCATAAATTTGTCCAAACTAATAGACAAAAAGCAAATGCAGGACAATGACCTCTTTTATTTGTTAAAAGAAGCAATAGTAAATGTGAACATTGCTGTCAAATATTGCAGGGTTATTTTCCATTTACGTCTCGTTAGGTATGATAGTACCCATATGGCTGCTGTAATTTGCATAATATGTCTGGAATAACAAGTAACGACAGTTTAAGACTGTTTGAATACACAGACAGTTTTAAAAGTCACACGCGCTACATTGTAACCAACCTGAACATCTGTTTATTAATTCCCACCTTTAATTGTATAGGATTAAACTTCGCAATCTTTTACGACCAACAGTCGAGTTAATGCGTTGATAAAACACAATATTGTGATATCAGACATTGATTGTTTATCGGAAAGTCCATGTTCATGTATATTGACACTACCAAAAACAATTATTTTCTCGAAAACTATCTTAGTGTAATTAATTAAAAGGACTGACGATGCCGACTTTTTGTTCATTTCATATTTTGTTATACAATTTACATTTACCCAACAAAAATAAACAACACAAAAATAAGTTAACTCTCTTTACTCAAATTATGGTTTGGCATAATAATGGTTATGTCTGGTTGAAAATAGTATAATGATTTAAAATAATGTCTTTGTTTAGATCGACTTGCCCCGTCAACGGTTGCAAGTCTTTTTTCATGATAAATAATGCAAATGGCATAAGTCTATGTATTGTTATACACAATCACGCATCATGTATAAGATAACGTCAGATATGACACAAGAAGCATGTCCAGTCACAACGATTGATAACAATATCCTGGAAATATAAAACAAAGCACGAGAAAACGGGAAGGGAGGGAGGGACTTTCATGAATATTTTGCAGAAACTAAATTTAAACCAGAATGCACCATGTACCTATCTCTGCGGGAGTCAGAATTGAAAGGAAGTTCCTGAAACAAGTGTACATATGTGGCACTGGTCATGTGAGGAGTGTAGTAGGCGGAGGTTAATTTTGATGGGTAAAAATTTCAACCATTTATGTGCGGTTATACTGAATATTAACTTCAGTAGGGAAATACAGCTATCGGCAGAAATATTGGAGCACCAAAAAAGCAACATAACTGATCACAAGAGCACGTCACAATGTCAAATACCGTTTCGAACGAGGCAACATGAAACTAAACAGCTCCGTTACTCCTAAACGCTTCACATTGCATTACCAGTCACCATTGTCTCATTTGGTATTGTACATCCTTATTCGCTTGATGTGTTTAATGGACGCTGTTGTTCCCATATGGAGTGCAAATGTTGATATATGGCGTTTCCGGTCAATATTTGGGAATTGTTAGCCAAAAAGAACACAATTCAAATATTATTTTGTTCTCACAGACACATTCCAGATAGGATGAGTTTTTTCACATTGGATAATGCGATATTTAGATAGAAATCATGAAATATGTATCCTCGATGTAACAGTTTTATGTCTCGTATGAAGAATTGTTTCAAGTTGTGTTTTATGGTATGGCAATGCAATTTACATGCTTTTACAAACACAATATTTGACTCCGTACGCCTTGATGGTAAAGAAATGATTGTTTTCGTATGCATCTATATGTGGTAATTATATCATGTGCCTTTCTGTATAGCAATCAGAACTGCTTCTCACACCGAATGTATCACTATCATAACAACATAGACATAGGTCAGATATACTTGACAAGAAACCAACAATTAAATTATGCAACTTAGAAAATAGTTTTTGCTCTGCTATTATTTTCTAGAATAACCATATTGCATGTGCATATCGTCTCCATACATTTCGTTTCAAAAGGAAAAAAATGTAAACCGATTTCTATTTGCATCTAACAAGTACATGAATATACGTATATTAGATTTTGTCAATTCTACAATAATGTACTGGGAAACTCGGGAATACTTAGTAGTTATAATGATGTACAAATTTAGTCAGATGAATTTACCTCAAATGATTTCACTCATTAAAACAAGAAGGAACAGTAAGTATTCTCCAGAATGTTTATGCGGATCTTTCATCAACATTATAATCGCTATGTACCAAATGATGAGTTATGGTAGTTGGTGTTTATAAAATAAAATTAATATCTTTATTTATATAAGTTATATAATTCCTAGACATTAGTATTATACATGTATATAAAAACGATAAATTCCTACAATAGTGAAATCATTGTAAAATGAAAACTTTCACTGATATCTTGCAATCAAACCTAGAAATGGGCGAATGTCTATAAATAAAGCTAAACAGGTAAAGTGAATTAAGTTTCAAAAATCAATACAATATAAGCAAATATAAAAGGTCGTAAAATGATTATTGCAAACATATCATTTAAGTGCATAACCAACAGTAGTCATCCAGATTGAAAAGATGGTTGCAGTTTTAGTTACATCACTTTACTACATTTTTGATAATGTTCAAGAATAACATGTACTGTAAAGTACGAGAGGTGTTCAACTTATTCATGAACAGAAAATGAACATCGATATTTTGTTACTTTGTGGGGAGCGGTGGCCTAGAGGTAGGGCGCGCGCTTCGGGTTCGAGAGGTCCCGGGTTCGATCCCCTCTGGACCACTGGTCAAAATCTCTGAGCAAGACCCACAGCTCCACTCCACCATGGTGTAAAATGGTACCTGCGAGGGCAGTGTCTATTCCTGGGCGCCGCAGATCAATGTTGGCTGCCACACCACAGGAGAGAAATAGTCTCCCCAGGGAGACACGAGTGTAGGTTACCATATGTAGCCCAATGACCAGGTAAGTTAAAATGCCAAAGGGTGTTTGAGCGGCCTAACAGCTGAAAAGAGCCCTAGGAAACTTAACTTTTTTTAACTCTTACAATGAAATTGAATAAAAACTTTAATATTGTGTAAAGTAGTGTATCAAGAAGTATATTTAATAATTGTCAATTGTCAATACGGTACGGTTAACTCATAAACTGCATTGGAGTAGAGGGTGTTATTATTTGCGTTTTGAAGGTCCACAACTCGTAATTATTACGCTTTCGTTTTCCTTCTTTAATCGTTGTTTTAGTATCAACTAGATGAAAAATTATATTGTTAAAGCACGAGAAGACTACGAAATCCACTGTTTGGTTATAATATATATCAAAGTTATATTCTTAAGTTTTTTATTTGGCGATGCATATGGTGACTTGAAGCTGAATCTGGATGGAACACTATGTTCTTGGAACAGTCACTACGATACGTAACACTTTTTTGTTGAAAACCCGCTTTGTTACTGTTTGTACGTTGACAAAAACTTTCAATTTCGTCAATTTGATATTGATTTTGACGTGCGTATTCCCATAATAACAAACCCTATGCCTTTCAACGTAAACGGTCGCAAACACACAAAGCTGGACACACATGAACTTTTACCTATCATTGTGACCTTTTCTAAAATAGCATACCCTAATCTATCATTACATTCTCTAAGATTCAGCATTGCTTCGCCATAATGAAACAAATTTTCAGCATACTGTTGTTTATTACAAATTTCTAGGTTCGAAGACTTTTGGCTGCGCGGCATGTTTTTCTTTATTTTTTAGCGTAGGAATTTCGCATTTTCCCAGAACTATGCATTCAACTTCTTCTAAATAATTTCACTGATAGTTTCTATGGGCACTCCCATCCGTGGAACTATTCCATGTTTTGCAAATTAAAAGTTTTAAGTGATCTATATTTAATTGTTTTATGTTGGGCCTGTTTGGGGTATTTAATTTTAACTTTCGAGTAAAACTTAAAGCAAAGTGGTCACTTATTGACAACATTGGTACATTAACTGCAACAATTTTACATGGCATATTGGAGTAAAGATGGTCTATGAATGCGGCTGTTTCAGCAGTTACTCTTGTTGGTTTATCAATTAGCTGTGTAAGATTATATTTACAAATGATGTAATTCCATTTTGTGTTTACCGATGTCTCAGTTTCAGTAATAATTGTAGTTAAAATCACCTAAAAGAAGGATTTCTTTGTTCTCATTAAATATGTAGTCAAGGTTTTTGTCCATCTCATCATTCCATATTGCTAGCGAGGAAGGTGGTCTGTAAATATATCCAAGTAAAAAATATTTCTGCTTCTTACATTTGATCTCTAACCATACTGATTCAGCTGAAGATTTATCTTCTATGTCATAACGGCGAATACAGAAATATGAATCTCTTATGTAGATGACTTGACCACCCCACCTGTGTTTCTATCTTTGCGAAATATATTATAGCCATTGAGATGTATCTGGTTATCCTGATTATTATCATTTAGAAATGTTTCACAAAACAAAAGGCATCAATGTGATTTTGCTGGCTCGCTAGAAACTGAATTTCATGAAATTTATTGTAAAGGTACGAGTAGTGTACGTTTAAATGCATTACTTTAAATCAATGCTGTTTAAGAAACTTTACACTAGAGTCAGTTCTGTTATTTACACTAGAGTCGGTTCTGTTAAGGTCTTGCTGATTTACTTCGTTTGTCGTCTGAGGTTGAATGTATTTCTCTGGTGTTTCCATTGAGGGAATGGTGGAGGGCCCATGAAGAAATGAGGTTGTGGTCGGCCTGATGGCATCATAGGGTATTGAAAGTGATTTTGAAAGTGATGGTAACAATAATGCATCCATAGCCTAGCTAGTACAGCAACATGCTCATTTTAGAAATGTGCTATGACATTGTCTTAATTAAATGGCTGGTTTTTCATCCAAGTGCATCATAATCATTTTAAACTTAACTCATGTAAAATGAATTCGACTTGTGAGGTTATATTTGAGTATGCAAATGTGACTGGTTGTAACTTCAAGCACTTGACAGTTGAAGAAGTAACTGCAGTAACTTGTTTGCAGGAATGATGTGGTGATGTGGTGTTGTATTTTGTCTTACTTCATATATTATTTGCGTACTCGACATAGTCCGTTCAAATATGAATGCTCCCTAATACATATCCGCCCTTCATCTGAGATCATAATATGTCAGAGAATCAGTCTACCACTGATGTTGGCGAATGGTGCATTTGTGGCACATATTGACAAACTTCTGTTGTTTCTATTGTACTTTATTGTGCGTATGTCGTTACAATAAATAACGAAAATGTAGGGAATATTCAGACTAATCTAATTTAATCATATCGTCAAACCCGTTACGCATTGACTTAATGTCGAGTACTAATATCGAGACCGTTGTCATGATTGCATACTAAATCATGTCTTTCTCACAGAATGGTCATGCTATTGTTACAATGTATAATGCCAATCAATTTATTTTGTTCTTATCCCGTGAAACATTATCCCAATTCAAATTTGGTTACACTTAAATCATATAAACCATCGAATACGTATTTGCGTGTTCAAATTTTTTTATATTAAACTAATATATCATTTGTTACATCACCGAAACAATAACCAAAGAATGTGATCTTTAGAATGTTCAGACGATTAATGATT
The DNA here is from genome assembly GCA_963678985.1 of Spisula subtruncata. Taxonomy (NCBI): domain Eukaryota; kingdom Metazoa; phylum Mollusca; class Bivalvia; order Venerida; family Mactridae; genus Spisula; species Spisula subtruncata. The sequence continues at coordinate 41,602,139 of OY787668.1, forward strand.
AAAGAGAACAAAATCACGAGCAACAGAACTGAATCTAGAACATATCGAGACAGGAAACGGAAATTCTTCCAATTTCATTTTCAATTTATTAAAACTTGACATAAAATACATTATGTACATCGATCATGATAGAATACTATTAAGTACATTAAATTGTTACCGGTCTTTAAGGGCCGCATTCAGCAATTAAGTCATGCAAACTCCCTTTATATTCAAATTTCCTGGTCACTGGGCAACATAAGGAAACATGCGTTTGATCCACACTGGGAATATAATTTCTATCATGGTTTGTGTGCAGCCAGCATCGAGGTATACGGCGACTAGGAATACTGAACATGTGCGGACACCACTCCCACATGTACTAATTCATACCATGGTCGAATTTAGCATTAGGGGTTATTCTTGCACAGAGCATTTAGGCAGTTAGACAGATGGACCTCGAACCCAGAACCCATCGACCCCAAATCCCGTACCAGTATAGGCCTCCACTCAATACTTATGACTTTTAAACTACTCGTGGTCATCAATAATCCAAGGAAAAACGACACATGATTACTGAAAGCGAAGTACACGAAGTTAACAGCTTGGAAACTATAAAGTAATAATTAAGAATTATTAATGGATTGAATGCAAATCCTTCATGCGCAAAAGGACATTTTGAGAACAATTTCCTCTTTTATATGCTTCTTACATCCTAGAGGTTTTACAATGTTGCAATTAGAGAAAATCTCTACTTGACAAACTGCATGATTAAGAATACATCCACTACTACATTTTGTGTAATCATGCATTCAATGTTAAACGTCAAGAGTTCAACAAATTTACACAGAGACAGGACACTATTTGGAAACATAAAACATCAGCATCACATTACATGAGCCGTATTTAGACGTTGATGGTTGTTGAACATGAGTACCGGAAAAACTACCATGTTCTGATTTGGTGGCTTTTAAGCACAAAAAACTTTCCATGCGATATCTTGTCGTTTCTATTATCACTAAGAATACTTAAATCGAAGTGTATAATCTAGAAATTAATTAGATAGTTCAACAAACCATTCAGTGTTGTTACATGTACTTGCCAATACTTCATTAAGATAAAAAGTAGATCAACATACACTAACCGCTCTTCTCCTTGAACAACAGAATGATGTATACATTTAAATTTCGCAATACAAATGTTTTAAATTGAATGAAACAATTGAGTAATCTGTCAAGAAATAGTAAACTTGTAACTACAAAATAATTGAGATAAAACTTATATCTTTGTGATATTTAAATTTGTATTGGTCCAGTAGAATTGTATTTTCACTTAAAATAAAATTTATTACATTTACCATAAGTTTAAGTTTAAGTTTATTTATTTGTGTTATACAAGGCCACCGGCCCATGCACATTACAATACATATAATCAGTATATACAAAGTAGCAGTGAATAGGAGGAATCATATCAAAATGTAAATAAAATACATTGCATATAACAGTAGTTATATAATATGGAACATACATCATATCAAATGTCTCAAATATCAAATATAACATTACATCATTAATCACTTTATGGTTAAGTTAAACATTGTAAATATGATATTAATTTATTTATACATGAACAGTCACAAGGGTTTTCAAATTTATATTCTTCCAATAAAAAACTCAAAAAAACTCATTTCTAATTTTAAAGGCATAGTATATAAAAACCGCCAAGTTTCTAACAGTGGTTTCGTCTTTACTTGCCATAAGTCGAATAAAACTGTCTATGGTATTATTGTTGAGGAAATGTTCAGGTATATATTGAGAACGAAGAGTACTATATAAAGGGCAAACTAATACAAAATGCAGTTCATCTTCAACTAAAGTTTCACAATACGGACAAGTGCGGAATTCCCTAGATATATGATAATGACGACATTTTTCTATCATAAGAGTATGAGATGAGCATCTTAAATTTGCCATACAGCTTCTAAACTTATTTATTGTAATAGAATTAACGTACATGGCCACGTTATAATTATTTTTGAATGTTACATAATATGAAAGTTTGTTATTTTCTCTACATCTAGAATACCAGTTTTGAACATATATGGATTTCAGTCGGTCAACATATTCTAACAAGAACAAGTTAGTGTTTGCAACACCTTGTTGTTCCCAAATATATCCAAAACCATTTTCATACAAATGTTCACGTATAAAAGTTGCCCAGTTTCTGTATCCAATATTATCATAATATAATTGCATGTTATAACATAATTTTACGTAACGTTCATTTGGCATAGAGATTAGGCGTAACCAGTATTTTATACAAAGTTTAGCTGAATGTAAAAACATCGAATATCTACCAAGATCAGATAGTACAACATCATTACAAGCATTTTGGTTAACATTTAAAAAACGCTTACATGCATATAATTGTACCTGTTCGACACAGTGTCTACTTTGTAGTCCCCAAATTTCAGCCCCGTACATACACACAGGAGTTACTTGACTATCAAAAATTTTAAAAAACGTTTTATAAGGGATACATGGCATTGTGTGCAGACAACTAAATACATAATTTACTATTTTTCTTGCCTTTATACTCATTTGTTCTGCCATTTTATAAAGTGACATTCGAGAAGTAAAATACACACCAACATATGAAAACCCATTTGCTGTATCTAATTTTTCATTATTATAATACCATTTCTCATTTCTAGACAGCCTGCCACCATTTTTGAAAACCATGATTTTTGTCTTGCTAGTATTTACTGTAAGTTTATATGTTTCACAAAAATCTTTTAGTATATTTAACTGGCGCTGGAGGCCAACTACAGTATCAGATAAACAAGCAATGTCGTCTGCGAATAAAAGCGTAAAAATCTCAACAATTTCTGGAAATAATTGTATACCTCTAATATTATTTTCTTTAAGCAATGTAAAGAATTCATCAATGAATAGGATAAATAAAATGGGACTGAGGTTACAACCTTGTCTTAAGCCAACTGGACATGAGAAACAGTCTGTAACGATACCTTTAGATGTTCTGACCGTTGCTTTAACTGAGCTATAGATTGATTTTACAGAGTTTTGTAATTTACCTTGGATACCTTTCTTGATCAGTATATCATACAGTATTTGTCTATTGACAGAATCAAACGCCTTTTGAAAATCTATGAAGGCTACATAGAGAGGTTTTTTCCTTACATTTAAACATTTATTTACAATAGAATACAAAATAAACGCCTGGTCGACTGTACGATAACCAGCGCGAAACCCTGCCTGGGCCTCTGAAAGTTTCCCATATACCTCAGCATAGAATGTTAAACGTTTAGTAATAATATTTATATAAACTTTACTTAAAACATCAATTAATGCAATACCACGGTAGTTGTTTGGGTTTTGTGTATCGCCTTTTTTGTGGATTGGTACTATAATTGAGCTTGCCCACTTTTCTGGAAATTCTCCATTTTGAAATAATCTATTAAAGAGTTTTCTTAGAAAAGGTAATAACACATCAAGGCTATATATCAAGTGTTCTGAACACAAGTTCCCACCAGTAGCTTTATTAGTGTTGAGACCTTTTATGCTATCTCTAATTTCAGAATCTGTTATATCAGAATTAAACACAATGTCTTCAATTTCATCAAGATTATTTGCAGCATTGTTATTTATATCCTCATTTAGCCTATCATACACATTGTCATTTACTTCATTAAATAACTGACTAAAGTGATCGAACCATGTCTCAACACTGATATTGGGTATTTTAGTACGTCTTTGTGTTAGTTTCTTTATTTCTTTCCAAAACATACGACCATTTTTAACAGATTTCTCAAGTTTTGCTGTATTAGTTCTGTGATATTCCAGCCTTTTAGCTTTACAATTATTTTTGTATTTATTTTTTGCATCTATATACCTGTTTAAATTATACTCGCTTCGGCTGGACCGAAATATTTTTAAGAGTTTTTTGCTTTCATGCTTTGCTTGTTTACATGATTTATCAAACCAAGATTTATTCGTAAAATGTTTCTTTCTTTTTTTACGAGTCTTAAATTGTTCACTACAGCTTAGTAAGAAAGATTCCAATTCACTAATAACATTATTTATATCTTGTTCATCATCTTCAAGCATTTCATGCACCTGATTTAGACACCCATTTATAATACCATCAGTGACTAAATTTTGAAATATGTTACAATTGTCATCATTTAATTTATACATATATTCATCTACAGGACCATTATCTACACTGCGCTCTTCCTTACCAGGAATAGCTACATTTAGATTCAATGAAATAGGAAAATGGCAACTTTCTGTATTTGACAAAACATCAAATTGGATAACATTGGTTATTATAGATCTTGACACAATAAAATAGTCTATAACACTACAACCATTCTGGTTCACAAAAGTATAGTCATTGCACCCAAAACGTCCATTTGTTATATAGCAAACATATGTCTTACAAAACTGTAATAATAAACGTCCAAACTTATTTACAATTTTATCAGCTGACAGTCTTTGCACCCCTATGTCACCTTCAATAATATCGTGCACATTTTCTAGTTCTGGAATACAAGCATCTGCTTTTACATAGTCATCAAGAGTTCCTGTTCGAGCGTTTAGATCTCCACTAATGATGAGTTCAAGAGATTGTAAATTATTTCTAGTGAAGCAATCTTCAAAGATTTGTATACCAGACACATTTTTGTCTTCATAATATGGTGATGACTCGGGTGGAATGTAAATAGATGCAAAAGCAATATCTGTAGTAGTGTTAAAAAGCAACTTATCAAAAATAAGAATAACACCTAGATCAAAATCATCTATGGTGTCTTTTATATATTGTTTTATACTTTCATGAATCAATACAATAACTCCACCCATAGGTCGGCCACCATATTGTGAAGATCTGGCTGGACAACTATAAATAGAATAATCTGTAAAGTAATTTACACAATAGGTTGTATCAATATCCCATGTTTCCTGTAGACCAATGATTTTAAAGTTTGATATAGTTTCCAATATATTATAGTTCAACAATTTGTTCTTTAATCCTTCAATATTCCATGATAATATGCTGATTTGATCTAATGTTTTTTCAAGGCCTTGGCCACACCCCTATTTTCCTGATTTCGGTAAGTCACTATTAGTTGTATCCATGTTGTTTTGATTTGTGACCTCATGTTCTTGTCGCGCTGTTTGACGAACACCTCTTCTGTACGTACGTTGTTTCTGATTACCGGGAAATTCTTCAGTTATGAGTTTACCAGCTTTAAAGTAGGCTCTAAGGCCCCTTGCTTTAGCTTCCCTTAATTGCTGCCTTTGTATGTGAGTAAGATCATTGGAGATGCGGATGTTGACCTCTCTTAAGATATCTCGATATCTAAATAATTTGAATTTGTCCTCCTCATATTTAAACTTTACAATTATCATTCGAGCACTTCCAGTATGACTATTCCCCACACGTTTAGCTGACAAGATTACATCTTCATTCAAGCCTTCAATAGGATCAGTGTTAGCAAAGACTTTCTCGTTTACTACAGTTTTTAAATCCTTGCTATTGTCTTCATCTTCGTCCACACCAAATAATCGTAATGATGACTTAAGTCTCTCGGCTTCCATTGAATCTATGTGCTTTTCAATAGCATCCATTCTTTCACTTTTACGTTCATCATGATACGACAAATGGGCCATGTCATTATTGGTTAATTCGCTATTATATTCTAAACGGTCAACCTTTTGTCCTAGTTCCGCAAGGTGAGTTCTCATAGACGCCTGTGATTGTTCTACTCCAGCAACCTTACCATTCAATGTTCCAATAACAGATTTCATGTGACATAATTCCAACTTTATCTCTCCAAAACTGTTCTTAAGTTGAGATATTTCATGTTTAATAGTTCCCACTTCAGATTTAATAGTTCCCACTTCAGATTTAATGTCACTTATGGCTTTTAGTATCATTTCTGTATCTTCTGTTGGGCCTGGGTTCATTTCGATGTCTGCAGAGAGTAGTAGAAGTCTAGTATAATAAGTCAGGTACAAGGATCCAGTATCAACACTTGTACATGTTAACGGCAGTGTCGAACTAGATGCAGAAGTAATAACATCATTCGTACAAGAGTCCATATACGGTACAGCCAGTTCATTCTCTACATAGACACGACAAAGTACGATTCCATAAAAAGCACCACAAAGGAACAGAGCATAAATACTCATTACAAAAGTTCTCAAGTGTATGTCAGTCCCTGTATGGTGACTTTTGTAACGACCATATTTTACTCTGGGGGATCAAGCTTTTAGACACAATGCAAACACACCAATCTTCATACGATATTGCTCAATACACACACCCATGGTTATATACTTCAGTAATTGTCAAATGTCAGATGTTAAAATCACAACAGGGTATTCATGTAAAGTTGTAACAAGTTTCACCAGTAGTACAGTTATAACAACTGAAATTAATCCTTGTCAATACTGTTTATACAGTGTATACACATATAGTGATACACAGCACTCTACCTGGTTATCAGTTTATCCAATTATAAATCAATTTTAAATCCAATTTTTGATAATTTCTTCAAAACTGCACACACTGTCAATATGAAAGTTAGTCCAAAATGTTGCACAGGTCTTACACTATATGCACATCTAAAATTCCATTTAGTCACCAGTTTAAATCTGTTTTAATTTTGATACTTTTTGCAGAGCAAAAAAAAGCATGACCTCCCATTCACTGCTATATATTACATTTACCAGGAAAGAATAAAACATGAATGACTCAAAGGCGAAACGTATTCATTGGGGGAAATTTATCATATTCTTTTCCAGCTTCAATTTTTACACACGATGAACATTATAGAGAACTTTTCCCGGAACCGCTGGAACGTCCTCGGTAAATGCAGCAACCACATTAACAGTAAAAAGAATGTACGATGAGGCATAATAGTTCAACGAGAAAATATCAATAGTATAATTCGGAACTGTACGCTTTTAACCGAGTGCTCTACTTTCAAACAATTATTTCTGGTGATGCCCGTCTTTGACACAAACGATTCCCGTGTGTTTATGTAAATATTCTAGAACAAAACATATCCGCACCTACTTTATGGACAACACAGTTATTATTCATTGGGTGGTCCAAATGTAACAATACTGTTGCGATAAGTACCAATATTTTGTTTCAAAATATACCAAGCAAGCTGAAGCCTCACAGCGACTTTAAACATTGTATGCTCGCTATTTGTAGTGATTTCTTCATATCACAATGTCTCTGTATGTACAAGCACACACTAGGTAAATGCTAAGCTCTCTATTTGACGACTTTAATTCCAGTTGTCTAGAAATCAATTGGTACTTGTGAGGGAAGTGTCTATTCTTTGGAAGCCGCGGATCGATGTTCGCTGACACACGCACAGGAGAGAATGCAGGTTTTATTAGGTAACCCAATGACCAGGAGACGTAAAAATGTCAATGAGTGGTTTAGCCGCTGAACAGATGAAAACAACCCTCGAATATTGATAATTTTCTTGACTTAACAAGTTTATCATCGAAGCGAGGACGTACAGTTAAATGTGCAGTTTTATGCTATATTAATAATTTCCAGTAGTTCCACCCTGGTTCGACAAGCGATACATGTACCATTCCACTTTGATACTCTAGTAACTTTATGTTTGGAGGGACATATGATATAAATCAACAAGTCATTTATGTGGTACCACCTAGTGCCACCCTAAACACGACTCAATAAGGACTGGTTATTACCGTTCTAGATAGCATTGTGTGATATCCTGTGGTATCCATTTGACTCTTTTATACTATAGCAAAACATGCTTTACTTCTAAATCCACCTGGTATAGTCAATGGTGCCATGTATTTCAAGCCTTGTTATATTTTACTAAACCTATTGTATATAGATATAATAACTAATGTTCCATAACGACATATCGATGGGTACCCGCAAGAGTGTGGTAACTAAAAATAATTAAATCGTTCGTATTTATTACTCGTACAATAAATAACGAACATATAGGGAATAGTCAGACCGTTGTTATATTTACAACCTAAATTATATCTTCCCCATATCAATATTTGAAGTGGTTGAGTTTGTTCGTGCATCCAGAAACGCGTTTTCACAGATAAAATGTGAAACCAAACTAAATCAAGTTTAATAGTCAGCCGGCTACACAATTTACATTAGGTCAGAGAAGTAATCGCTTATCCTTGGCAAAAGTAGTTTTGCGAAGTTTTTCAAATTAGTCCGTTGGAATATGTGGTTTTAATTTACTGTGTATATATTAGTGTTCATCCTTACTGTTCTATAGAAATTAGAAACGTCGACGGGAGCGAAGCGACAGGAGGCGTTTCTAATTTCTATAGAACAGTAAGGTTAAGTTTTCAATGAGTAATGGTAAAGGGAGCTTTCAGAGAAGAGAAATACACTATTGATGAGTAAATGTACATACTGCTACCATGACACCTTGCAAGTTGGAACCAAGAACAATTTAAATGCATTATCCCTGCTGGAAGATTCCATTAATAGTGATACTAAAAGTAGGCTTTATACCCCAAGAGTGCGATATGGAATGTTCTTGTAGTACGCATCTGACAGTGCCCTCGTTTTTCGACTAAAAACCTTCAATCCTAATGGGAACACTATTTCATACTTATGTGACTAAATTAAATTCAATAGCCCTGTAGAATACATCAAGATAGTAAATGAAATTACTCGGAAAAATTCTAGACATTAGTGAATGAATGTCAACGATGAACGAGAAAATATGATAGGAACTCTTAAGAATAGAATTCGCTAGCTCAGAAAGAGAAGGTCGTATCAACTGCGAGGGATGCCCCAGTAAATCGTGTACTTTGCTAATCATGTTTTATTTGGCGTCACGCGATTATGATTTTTTTGTAGTTACCTTTATGAATCCGATTGTTTATCGAAATCGCGTGTGTATACGAATATGTGTATACTGCACATCATCAGTGATTACATTTGTAACTAACCACAAGTACGCAAATGCGGCACGCTCCATAAAAATTGCCGTAATTCATTCATTCGATTTTCATCAAACTTGTAATTTTATCTTTGTTATAAGTTATTGTAAATTATTTTCACGTCGGCAATTACGAGTATCTGCTTAGTGTCATGACAATAAGTTTCAAATAAAAATTATTATTTGTGCGAGATATACGCATGTTTTTATATCCACACTAAAATTTGACGTGCGAGAATTGCGACGTCAGGAGAGGAAATACCCGTAAAATGCCGTGATAATGATAATATTTGCAATATGCAATAAAGCGCTTTTTATGAGTCTAGTTTCATGAAAATCGGAACTTTTCATGTTGACAAAAATAAAGTTGTTAATGCTTGTTCTTCCATAAGTAATGAGTACATTTCAGACAGTTTTTCTTATTTTCTTAAATATTGATTTTGCACTTACGTCCTTCTCATTCTAAGCCAGCGAAGTGTGGTGATTAGCAATTAAATAAAGCAAGAGTTCTTTTTTTCATGAAAACCTAGGACCATGAAACCGCAGCAAACATTTAACATAATCTGATCAAGAGTCAACAGTTAATAATCGATTATACATATAATCCCACAGTAGAACGCGAAACAAAAATAGTACAAGTATTTGTCTTGCAGGGTCAAGGCGCAGTAACCCCTCATATGGTCACGCGGGATCACCGATTTTTTCATATCTTTTTCACAGCGGGAACTTGGTGAGCTGAGTCGGGTCTAAGTTGCATTTCATTCGGTCACTTTGGGTCATCGTGTTTGGTATTTATATGTGAAACTATATCATTCTGCTCTTTTACATCGAGGACTTGGGTAATTATTTTTTCGTTAGGTTATAAATGGACATATCCCCTCGTAGCTGTGATTTTACTGCTTTCTGTGCTCGACTGGTTAAGTTGAGTGCTACCTTCCCTAGCTGATTTCATCGCATCTTTTTATACTTCTCTTGCAAAATGACACATGCAAAATGAACACATATCAATAAACACAAAGGCACAGTGTAATTAAAAGTAGCAATACAGACTGACAAAATTTTTTTCCATATGGAACGATGCCCCCTTCCCTTGCCAAACTTATCGGCCCATGACATAATAAGTTCACACAGTAGTCTATGTAAAAGTTATATTTTGCAGCAACCTTTTCCAGAATTACTTAACTTTTGTTATCTTTCTAATTAGAACATATCGTGATTTACAAAATAAATGATAATCAACTTGCGTAAAGCTCGTATATGTTCCGGTAGAGATTATTATTGTATTAAACTCATTAATCATTTTCTAATTCTAAATCCGGAGGGTTAGCGTAGTAACTGTAGTATGAGAACAAGAGATTCCAGAAATTATGTATATGATAGATGACAGAAAAACGAGATACAGAACTGAAACTGGCAACTAACGAGACAGGAAATTAAGATTGCTTCCAATTTCATTTTCAATCTATTTAAACATGTCATAATAGCACGTTATATATATTTATCTAGTGGATATAGAGTACTATAAAGCAAATTGTTAAGTTACCAGTTTTCAAGGGTGGCGTTCGCCTATTTAATCTTTCAGCAACCCTTTGCCATTTAACTGTCTCATGGTCATTAGACAACGTAAGAAAATCCGAAGTCAATACACCTACTACGGATCTCCACTACTCTGTAGGTACAAATATATTTTACAATCATTGTGTCACTTGAATATTCATATCTGGACAATAGAGTTAGGGTCAGTTGTTTTTGCATATACAGTTGTACCCCGATTATTCGACAACCTTTTATTCGAAGACCTGGTATTATCCGAAATAGAATTGCAGTCCCGTTTTACTTCCTATATAAACCTATACAAATTCGATCGGGTTATTCGAATTCTATTTTTCGAAAAGCCTCTGTTATTCGAAACAATTTTTGAGTCCCGAGTATAATATTTCATACGAATTGTACCCCTATTATTCGAATTAGCATTATCAATGATAGCTAATTATATTTTTCTACCAACGAAGTTTGAAAGTTTTCGCACCTATTGTTCAAAAGGTGTTTAATTGATGTGATTAAGTGTTGACATTCTCAAGTTGTGAAAAATTCGAAGCGGTTGTACGTAATATTTGCTATTCCGTGAAAAATACATATCATTATTTTTGATAACATGTTTGACTTATCTACTTCCTTGTTGACAAGTAATGTCAGCGAATGCATTTTGTGTATGTTTAAGTAGAATCTCATACATGTTTTAAGCTGCATACTATATCTTGTTGTCGATTCGTGTTATATGTGTATATATTAAATAATAAATAAATAGATTAACGCAGGTTTTGGTTGTTTTTTTATTTCTTTTTACTTCTTTATAATTTTATTTATATTAACAACAAAACATGTACAGAAACGAGTATCCTACACGGCTTCAGCTAAGATGGAGACTATTGAGTTTAACAGAGGTTTGTCTTCTTTGAATTTGGATTATTCGAAGCCCTGGATTATCCGAAATAAAATTTCGGTCCCGTCAATTTCGAATAATAGAGGTTTGACTGTATATACAAAACCAGTCTAATTAGGCCAGATTTGTTTGTACATGTAAATAAGGGAAAACCTACCTTGCACATAGTTCTGGATATCAACTATTGCTTCATGATCTGTGTGCAGACAACAACAAGATACGGCGTCCAGAAATATCTAACATGTACAAACACTTTCCTACAGGTACTAAATACCACATTGATCAAGTGTGGCAGTTGAGTTTAATCGTTATTTAAGGTAGTGTGCAACCTCTATGTCGTCGATCTGCAGTTGTGAATTTTAAACTACTCAATGGTCCTCAATAATCCATGAAAAAAATGAAGACTGACAGCAAATGACACGATCTGATTTATAGCAAACTAAAGAAACTTTGAGGGAACTTTACAATATGACGCATTTGCTTGATAATTATAATAATATTGATGGATGGCACGCAAATCTGTCACGTGTAAACAACCTCCGCTTTTATGTGCTAATATGCATGTAATTCTAGATGGTTTGCAGTATACTTAGCATTTAGAGAAACTATCTACCTGGCAAAATACGTGCTGCAGAATTAAACTGATATACTTAGCACGTATTCGTTGTAGTGTTAAGATGTCTATACATTTGAGTAAGAAGCAGGATGCATTTTGTAAATATAAAAGTATCAGACATTTTAAGCCATATTAAGATGTGGTCTGTTGATTGATGTGGAATATCTAAGTAACAGCAATGTTTAGTATTTTATCCGCGTACATGATTCTTATAGCAATACAATGTCTTGTTTGGTCCTGCACCACACAGAGTACCGAAATAGAGATGTATTATCTAAAGACAAAATTACGAAGATATTTCAATAACCTTTTCAAAAGCCATTGGGTCAATTAATTAACAAGACTTAAGGCAAGGCATTCTTTAACCTCATTAACAGCATGATTTGTAAATGAAACAAGCTCCGTTTAAAATTTCATATTGAAGGCAACAATTAAGACATGTATCAAGAAATAGTAAAAACCGGACTTAGAGATAATCGAAATAAATGCATGTGACGTGTTCTGTTTTAGTTATTAATTTTTAGTGTTATTTAACTCAAAAGGCAATACGTTGGAGTGTATATTTGACAGTGCTAGTACAGTAATACTATAAATTGGTCCGGAGGGTATTTTGTTACTGCTTACAATTTAGTATGATACGAGAAAAAAAACATGAACAATTTATATGAGAAACGTATTTTCAGACGAATTGTCTTATGTTCCATACGAACTTTTCTAAAATGCAATAGGAAAAACGAACATGATAAACTATCAGGAATTTAGTTAATGGATACCGGCTTTGGGTATTCAATTAAAATGCAAATTGCCCAGATTATGTTGTCTTACATTTCTCTTATTATCGCAATGTACTTATAGAGGATCCCCATGGTATGTTGTCTTACATATTTTTTATTATCGCAGATCAAAAGTGAAAACCAAATCAAATAAAGTTAAATAATGAGCCGGCTACATAAGTTTCAACTCGCCAGAGAAGAGATCGCTATGCTTTGTTTATGGACAAATTTGTCATGGTTTTCAAGTTAATCCGTTGCACCATGTGGTTATAAATAAGCCATACTGTTAAATTTAATAAAAAGGGTTGTGTTTTACAACTGGCGTTACATCTTTTGGCAACACGTTATCGAAGCAGTAGCTAGACTAGAGCTTTACATTAACGGTCCATAAGTTTAATAAATTCATATTCTGATAATGTAAGTTTTAAAGTTATGTAATCAAAAAAACGAAAATTTGTCGTTAAAAGTTAGATTTGTAATTTTGTGTCAGAATCCGAAGTGTGGACGGTTAAACTTCCGATGAGTAATGGTAAAATGAGTTTCAAAGAAATACAATATTTATGAATATATGCACATAATGCTACCATGGCATCTGCGAAGTTGGAATCACGAAAAAAGCATAACCCCTGTTGGTAGATTGAGTTAATATTGATACTAAAAGTCACCTTTAAACCCCAAGAGAGCGATATGAAATTTTCTCGTAGTACACGTGTGACAATGACCTCGTGATCTCGACAAAAACAATCTATCCAAATGGGAACACTATTACTTACTTATCTGACTAAAAAAATTACATTAAAAGCACTGTAGAATACGTCGAGATAGTTAATAAAATTACACGGATCAATTCGAGACATTAGTGAATGGATGTCGACCATAAACAGGAACATATTATAGGAATTATCTAGAATAGAATCGTGGTGATTTGAAATTCAATAAAACCAGATTGTCTTTCTTCTGGATCCGTATTTATTGAATAACGACGTTTTGTAGAAAGCGTATTATACTATGTTTTTTTCATAAATACGTAGGACCACTAAACCGTAGCCTAACTTGATCGGACCTAGAGTCAGCAATACTACACACAGTAGAACGTGCAACGGAAAGCGTACATGTACTAGTCTTGCAAAATCAAGTCGCAGTAATTGCTCAATTGGCATTTAGGGGGGGGGGGGGGTCAGCGTTTTTTGCATATATTTTTGAAACTAGGTCAGCCTTCTCTTTCACAACGGGGACTTCGCGAGCTGAGTCGGGTCTTAGCTGTGTTTCATTCTGTCACTTGTGGTCGTGAGGTTACTGCTGTCTGTACTCAACTGGTAAAGTACAGTGCTGCCATCTCTGTCCGAGTTTCTCGTATCTTGTTTTACTTGCCTTGCAAAGAGACACATGCAAAATGAACACATGTGAATAAATACAAATACAACGTAACCAAAAGTTGAAATACCGACTGTTTTTGCCAGAAAGAACGTTCACAAAGTAGGCTATGTAAAAGTTATAATTTGCAGCAACCTTATCCGGAGCTACATAACTTTTGTAATCTTTCTTACTAGAACATTTCGTGATTTACAAAATAAATGATAATACACTTGCGTAAAAGCTCGTATATTTTCGTGTACGGATCATTTTTGTATTAAACTCATTAATCATTTTCTAATTCTAAATCTGGAGGGTTAGCGTAGTAACTGTAGTACGGGAACAAGAGATTCCAGAAACTATGTATATGATAGATGATAGAAAAACGAGCTACAGAACTGAAACTAACGAGACAGGAAATTAAAATTGCTTCCAATTTCATTTTCAATCTATCTAAACATGACATAATAGTAAGTTATATATATATATATACTCGTATTGATCTAGCGTATATAAAATACTATAACGTAAATTGTTAAGTTACCAGTTTTCAAGGGTGGCGTTCACCTATTTAATCGTTCAGCAACCCCTTGCATTTTAACTGTCTCATGGTCATTGGAAAACGTAAGAAAGTCCGCATCCAATAGACCTACTGCGGATCTGGTCAAAATAATTTTTTTAGCGTTATAATCCTTGTATTATTAGACACTTGAATATTCATTTCTGGACAATAAAGTTGGGGTCAGTTGTTTGTGCATTTAAATACAAAAACCAATCTAATTAGGTCAGATTGTTTGTACCTACATGTAAATTAGGGGAAAACTCACCCTGCACACAGTTCAGGATATCAACTATTGCTTCCTGATCTGTGTGCAGACAACAACGAGATACGGCGTCCATAAATATCTAACATGTACAAACACTTTCCTACTGGTACTAAAACCTGTGTGGCAGTTGAGGTTAATCGTGCTCAAAGAAATCTAAGGCCGTGTGCTAACTCTATGCCTTCGCTCTGCAATGGTCTTCAATAATCCATGGAAAATGAAAACTGACAGCAAATGACACGATCTGATCTTGAGCAAACTATAGAAACTCTTTAAGGAACTTTACGCATTTACTTGATAATAATGATAATATTGATGGATTGCACGCAAATCAGTCACATGCAAACAACACCCGCTTTTATATGCTAATGTGCATGTTATCCTTGATGGTTTGCAATATACTTAGCAATTAGAGAACCTAACTACGTGACAAAAGACATGGTACAGAATTATAATGCTATACCAAGAACGTATTCATTGTAGTGTTAAGGACATTCGTTCCTTTTAGATTTTTCTGTACAATGTATATAAAACCTGTTATTTTTATGAAGATCAGATTAATGCCACTCATGTAGAAATTTTCCAACAGTTTTGCTCGGCTAGTTTGTAAGATATTCATAGACTTAGATGACAACCCCTAAAAACTTAAAAATGTATTTTACCGAAAAAGTTTCGGTTCAAAAAGCATAAAACTTGGCATACACGAAATTACGTATGTAAGGAATTTTAAAAACAGTAACGTTTATTATATACTTCGTAAGTAATTTGTATTTTTAAATAATATTTTAAAATATGTATTTTTTTTTGAAAATATGTTTAACGTGAAAAATCGTTGAAGAACATAAGTTTTTCTTATATGCAACAAGTACAGCAACAATTATAGAACTTTCATAGCAAATTTCATGACGATTGCTCGGCTAGATTTTTTAAAAATTGAACTTTTAGTGAACTCGGAAATGCTGAAATCAGGGGAGGTTACAAAACGAATCAACGTTTTGCATTCGTTGTCTATAGTTTTCGCGATAATACGTGTTAAATCAATGTTTAGAATAATAATAAAATATATTAACAGATTAAGCGTTGTTTCGCCTGCATTTGCTAGTCAATATCCTTAAGAAATAAAACGCAAAAGAACCTTCTTCTAAATAGTTTGGGATGCGGTTTTAAAATATTGAATTTGATTTGATATGATCGAGTGCATAGTTCTACGTTTTACAAACGTTGTAACCAATTCGTGAGATTTGGTGTTTAAAACCATTTGGAATAAATCGTTAATAAGGCCTCATCAGTAGTTACTTCGATATTATTATCAATAATGTAAATTAATATTTGATAATCAGGATGATCTCGACTTCAATATGTGAAAATGTACCACCACATCACTTTTAAACTTTTGCATACGTTGATCATGGTAGTTAGATGCTTGAGATACGTCTAGGGGACTGCGATTTTTAAACTTCCGTTCAACTGAAAAGGAACGAATGTCCATAAGATCTCTAAACATTTGAGAAAGAAGCAGGATGCATTTTGTAAATGTAATACTATCAGACATTTTAAGCCATATTTTAAAGAGGTGGTCTGTTGATTGATGTGGAATATCTGAGTAATAGTCCAGTCAAATTAGCATTAAAGGTAAAACAAATTGCAACAGAAGCAATTTTTCGTTTTTTAGCAAGGTAATCATATGCTGATCACCAGAAAAAAGTCCTCAAAAAAAATATGTGTCTAAAGGTGAAAAATCCAAGATGGCTTCCATGATGGCCGCCATGAACTATATAACCTCTAAATATCAATGTGGTGGTCTTATACATAGATATAATTCTTTATAATTGGATTGAAAATAATCATTTAGTAGTGTCCTTCAAATTTGCTTGCAACAGTGACCACTTTTATGCCAAGGTCAAGGTCATTTCAAGGTCAAATACGAAAAAAGCTTAAAACTCGTTGTCCCCCCTTATTTTCCTTTCTGTATTATAAATTTACACCTTTTCCTATCATTATAAAGTTGGTATAATGGTTGTTTAGTATGTATTTATTCAATATGAATAATACTTTTAATTAAGACCATTACAGTTCGTTAAAACAGCCCATTTTAACAAAGTATATGGTATCCAAGACGTTTTGGATTCTATACTATTATTTGCTTGATATCACTTTTCTAATTTAATATGTAGACATAATGACACATATTTAAAATGAAAATGTGCATTAGGTCGTGTCTTCAATATTAAAATAGAAAAGTGACCATACTAAGACCAAGGCCAAGGTCATTTCAAGTTCAATATTTGAAAAGCTTAGTTAGTCTTACCAATGGTACAAATAAATGTTTACAAATAAGAATACTTTGTATACTTAAATATAGTGTGAACTTAAAACCAGACACCAAACAATGACCATTTGAAGGTCAATGTACATGTCTTTAAAGGTCAAAGTTTTAAGCATAGAGATTTTATTAGAGCTCTAAGCTTAATATTGTACATTTTGTAGAACCCGAGTATGTTGGAAATACTCACATAATGCCCTTTGTGGTTCTTCAGTTTGGTTTGAAAAGTCATAATATACATAACAAGGGACACATCAATGTTTGGAACTGTAACCCTCAGGTTACTGTTAGCGACTCGCTATTAGGGTGTGAAGTTTCATCATCAGTACAATGGGGGACTCACCAGTGTTGGAGACCGTCATTCTCAGTAAGTATCGGGGACAAAACAGTGACACAACAGTCAACCTATGTATTGCGGGCGACACACCAGTGTTAGGATCAGAAATCCTACGTTCTACAAGGGACGCACTAGTATAATAAGCAACCATCCTTTAATGTGCTTTGGGGGACTTATCAGTGTAGGAAACTGTTATCCTTTGTTCAGTGGGGACCCGCACTGAGCGCAAGAAACAGTCATCCTTATTCCATGGAGGTAAGTAACGGGTATTTTAGATCTTAGGTACTAAGTGAGACTCACCAGTGTATAATAACTATTATCTTATGTACTATTGGCAATTCCCCGGAGTACATAACTGCCATCTTGTTATATGGGTTTTCAATAGTGCAGGGGACAGTCATCATAGGTCAACCCCTTAAAATAGTCATCATAAAACCTATTTGTAGTTACCATAAGTGTTTGCATCCGTCCAAATAGGGCCTATGGGAATTGAGCATATTGCCATATAGGGATTCACTAGTGTATGGAACTGCCACACTTATAAGGACTCACAAGGATTTAGAGCAGTCATCACGTACCCCTTGGTGGACTCACAAGTGTTTTGAGTAGAAGTCATCCAAGGCTTTTTATAGACAAACTAGTGCTTGAAACAATCAAACAGTCCATGCTCAATAGATTATACATAAGCTCATAAGCGTTGATTCACTTAGGACTGTCGTATTAAGCCCTGTGGTGGACTCATCGGCATTGGCAGCAGTCATATTTGGGTCTACAGGGACCATCAGTGTTAGGAACAAACAAAGAATGGCTTATGTGGGGGACTCGGCAGTGCTGGGAGAAGTCATTCAATGTCCTGATTGACCTGTGTTTGATGCAGTTGTCTTAAGCCATAGGGGGACTCAGCAATGTTTGCAGCAGACATATAATGGTCTATGTTAGCTGCACCATCGTTGAAGTTGGACATTGGGACACAGTTGTTTTACATTTGTAATTTGACCCTTATGTTAGACTCAGGGGTACTGGAAACAAACATACTAGTATATGGATATATAAATGACTCATCATTGTTGGTAGCAGTCATCAGTATAGGAAAAAGTCATCCAATATCCACTCATGCAGTGTTTGTTGCAGTTGTCCTAGACCCTATGTGATTCGGGAGTGTTGACAGCAAACATATAAGGGTCTATGGAAGACTAATCAGTGTTGGCTACAGTCATATTAGTGAACATGTATATGAAGAACTCACCAGTTTTAAAGCTGTCTCGGACTCATCAGTGTTGGTTGAAAACCATCGATGAAGGTCTTATGGGAGACTCATCAGTGCTTGCTTCATTCGTCCTATGTCATATGAGGGACTCATCAGAGCTGAGAGCACTTATCCTAGCGGCTTTAGGGACTTGCAAGTATTGATAACAGCCTTACTATATTCTATCGATGACTAACCAGTGTAAGGAACAATCACAAGGAACTATTATAGTAGATCCAATAATGCCTGGAAACTGTTATTCTCAGTACTGAAGGTCTCTCCAGTACACGGATCATTAATCTTAAGCATTTTTCTGTGTTGGGAACCATACATGTAGTGCCAATAGGGGAATAATCAGTGCAGGGATTATCATAGGCCCGCCCTGGTACTAGCCAGTGGTGGCAACAGTCATTTTATGTATCAAAGTCGTTGTAGTTAGGCCTTGTTTATATGATGGACTCATTGGGTGTAATTACATACCGCATAGAGGAATCATTTGTGGTTACACCACTAACAAAAACTACACAAGGTCCAATTCAATAGTCAGAACTGTTGTTAACAGCCATTCAACAATTCAATGCTATAATTGTAGGGACAAGCCTGTACAGACATCAACGACCCCATGGCAGTATTTAGTTTTGACATAGTCAGTTTTGGCACTTTGTGATGCTCAACTGAACAAAAAATTATTATGATAGGCCCTATGGGCAACTAACTGTGTCGGAATATTCTTCATCGTTATATGAGTTACCATAGTATTCACTAATGTTTCAAACACACATTCAACATATTGAATATTGTTATACCCTCAGCAACACTTCAAGACAAATATCTAACCCACTGAAAAAAATTCAGTGTGGAAATACCATTGCATTGCAACTGTGTATTTTAACCTGGACGACTTTGACCCTTAATTGGTTTGTGTAAGAAGTTATACCTACTACTTGCATGCTTTAATAGCCTTATAAAATGTGAAATGTATCTAATATCAATGAAAATATAGCATAAAAATCTTTTTTTTCTGTATTTTGACCTTGAAATGGCCTTGACCTTGTCCTAAAAGTGATCGTTGTTGCAGACCTTATTCAATTGATAATAACCACACAAACATTTATTTATACCAATGTAATTTCTTATGCGACGACTGATAATAATAGATATCACAATCAGCTCTTGGACAGAATGTACTAGAGTAAAAGTGCCTGTTTTCAAAAACTTTCAATATGCTGATTAAAAAAATATGCCTTATAATAAAGAATTATACTCTTAACTTAACTTAACTTATTTCATGCTTAAATAGTCTACTAAAATGTAAAACATATCTTAAACCAATGAAAGTATAAAGGAAAATTCATTTTTTGTAGGGTTTTTAGTAGTTTGACCTTGAAATGACATTGACCTTGACCTTTGAATGGCCCCTTATCCCATCCAATTTTATTCACACTTCTATACAAACACTTTCCATGCAATTATTCCTTATTATATCTATATATGGAACTACCTCGTTAGAAAATTGATAACTAGTGGTTCAGCAATCTATTGCAGGCATCCTAGACGCCATCTTGGAGTTCACCCCTTTCCCCTCATCAAATTTTTGAGGACTTTTTTCTAAAGTCCGCCAAGGTTTGAACTTGACATTGGTGGTTAAATTGTTTCTGTTGCAATTAGTTTTGGGTTAAGCCCATTGTGAGCCTATTTTGACTGGACTATAAAGACAATGTATAGTATTTTAACCGCGTATATTATTCTTACAGCTATACCATGTCTTGTTTGGGCCTGTATCAGACATAGAACCGACATAGAGATGTATCATCTAAAGACTAACTTACGAAGATATTTCAATAACCATTTTAAAAGCCATTGGTTCAATCAATTAACAAGACTTAAGTCAAGGTATACTTTAACCTCATTAACAGCATGATTTGTAAATGAACCAAACTTCGCTACAAAATTTCATATTGAAGGGAACAATTAAGACATGTATCAAAAAATATTAAAATCCGGACTTGGAGATAATCGAAATAAATGCATGTTTTCTGTTTTATTTATTTTTTCCTAGTTATTTTAACACAAAATGCAATACATTGGAATGTACGACAATAGGCAATGCTAGTACAGCAAAAATATAAATTGGTCCGGAGGGTATTTTGTAAGCACTTACAATTAAGTATGAGGCGAGAAATAAGCATGAACAATTTACATGAGAAACGTATACTCAGACGAAATGTCATATGTTCCATACGAACTTTTCTAAAATGCAATAGAAAAAACGAACGTAATAAACTCATATAAATTTAATATATACCGGCTTTGGATATTCAATTAAAATGCTAATTGCCCAGATTATGTTGTCTTACATTTCTCTTTTTATCGCAATGTACTTATAGAGGACCATGGCCTAGTACATTGCGATATGACGCACTTATAACAACTGTTGCTTGAAAGCAAAACCTATCACAGAGTATTCGCCAGGGAATATGTTTATATCTGTGTATCAGTTTAAACATATACCGTATACATGTATGACGTACAAACTATCGAAAGATAACCATTTGCAAAGTACTTATGAATGGTAACTACGCTAAAGTGCAATTTATACGGAGACACTTTAACAATGATATAAGATAACTCACACAGAGAAGACCGTGCTCAATTTAATCAGACGGTAGCAGTAAACAGAAAACATAAAAACACCTCATACTACAAATACCCAACACGATACCAAAAACATAATTGAACGAAATAATGACTTAGTTTCAGTAGCCAAAAAAAGGAAAGCCCAAGTCCAAGTCGTCCAAAGACAGAATTACAGAAAGCGGATACAATGTTTTCGCTACAAAATGCAGAAACGAGTTTTATAAACGTATGTCTGCAGACTTTATTTAAACAGATGGGCAAGTCGGCCAGTGTAAAGAGCTACTGACTGCTGATCATAAGGTTGTAAGTTCGAACCCACTCCAGCCGCACAAGAATCCAATACTTTTCAGTCTTACACCACTAACTTCACTACCCGTGTTTCGTTTCGGTTGAGACATTAAAGACTAAGATGTTATTGAATTGCAAATATCAGTATTGGTACATTGTACAGCGATTATAATGGGAAATTAACTGATAGTCTTATGCAGTATTGAATTCAAATGCATAGTTGGTAACAAAAATTTGTCATCGTTGAACGGCTAATGAACGATGCTTAAATCCCCTTACTTAAGAACAAATATTAAAATTAAATAGTGTATCACTTTTTGTAGTCAGAAATGGTCTTTACACCCTCCATACATGCAACAATATTTGGAAGTACCTGCTATGTTTTAGAAAACGGAATAAACAAAATAATTTTACAGTAAGAATTCGTTACACCAATTGAATTATTTATACCAATGCTGGTCTGTAGCGATGTTGTTAATAACACAAATAGTTTTGTTACACGTAGTTTGCATGGATATAATACACCATAATTTTGTACTTAAAAGACATGTACGAATCGGCCTATTGTATTTAGATAGCGAGAGTTACCAATTCACCTTAAACTCATTTGATCATATTCCTAAATCTACCAATTAACTCTGGGAGAATTCGCTAATATTCAAGGAACCTCAAGCATTTTAATTACAATGATTAAGATGAATTATTTATAATTTTCAAAAAAAGTTCACAACTCATCATCACAGATCTGGCTTAAACTTTCAGGGTTAAAAGAGTTATGTATTATAAGTGTTTCCTGTTTCTTAGTTTTTCAAAATTCTTTTCCTGTTTCCTTGGATACGGATAAATGTTCGATTTTTTAAGATTTTGGGAATTTTGAGTACTTGGCCGGTATCATCTTCGTTCTTCACAACGCGAGAAAACTATACATAAAGGGTTATATATTCACAAAGAGCATTAAATTTCCTACAAAATGGATGTTTCAGATATAAAATAAAACATTCTCGGACAGAAATATAGCGTGCTGTATGCATGCTATCACTTTTTCGTAAATTTGTAGTAGGTCAAATTACGATGTTTTTTTTAAAAAATGCACGCAGTCTGTGTGAAATGAGTATTACATATTCAAAGAAGACATATGAATCTGCGTTGTATAAAAAAATGATCTATGGCGGGTTGAAACGGTCAAGTAAATTGCGAAGAAAGTCGAGCAACTTTCACGTAATTTAGACACTTTTTGGTAGTTTTGCGTCGATACGACGCTTGGTCCTTGGTTATCTAAATGTGCATTTTCTAAGTATGTCTGGCAAAAATAAATTCACCTGGCTTATGTGCAATGAGAACACTAACATCATTCACCTGTTTGCTGATTTCCTTCATGATTGTTATATTCTGAGATCTGCTTTATAGTATAAAGCTACTGTTTTGTGTATGTCAGTTTACACTTCGTACTGGCAGCTAAAACATCCTTGGAGAGAGACAGTGTTGTTGTTACTGTTTTTGTTTGAGTCATAATGTGTATATGCTTAGCAAATTTTCTTGTTGGTCAGTTTTCAAACCCATATTATATTCTTTTTTTTTTATAACATCTCTAAACTAAACAGCATGTTGCAGTAAAACTTTGCCACATGCTTGAATAGTGGTCTATTGTCCACATAAAACTATATCAGGTTTATATTGTATTTAATGTTATCGTTATGTGATTTCTGGTTTTGAGGCTGGTTGTTTATTAGATTCTATGAATATTTTTATGACTATACTATAATATTTGGTAATATGTTGAGTGGCCGGTTGGGAATTTTGCTCAGTGTATGCACAAGACTATAAAAGGTAAATTGTTATTTGTATGTACTTTTTTTTAATGATTATTTTCTCTACATTATTAATCTTAAGTTAATCATATTTCCCATCATAATAAATGATCAAAATTCTCGTTTTATTGGGGGGGGGGGGTATCATGTGTATATACATGTATTACTTTTTTTTTTCTACTTTTCAAGTGCATAATGGGAGATGTGATTATTAAGACCGAAAGCTTTATTTATTTGTGTTATAAAAATCAGAATCAAGCCTTATTTATTTTAGAAAATCTTGGTTGTTATTATAATTGTTATTATTTCAATACATTCTGTTTTATCTGTAATTAACATGTCACATAATATGACCCATGATTGGAAAATAAACTTTATCTTATCTTATCTTATCTTATCTAAAGCGTTTGATCGACACAGATGACAACAAAAATGGCGCGCTAAAGTTGCATGTTACTTCCGTATTTTTTACAATGAAGGCGATAGAGAACTAACCGGTTTGTCTAAAAGATCGGAGTATAGCTTAAATTGTTCAGGAAAATTTTCTTCACTTCACGGCATTGACGACGATTCTTGATATATCTCAATTAAAACAAGAAACATTCAGAAAGGTCGATTTTCTCAGAGAAACCTGTGTAAATTACACTGTAATGAAGGATCAAACATGTTGAGTCTGAAATTAACAGTCGCTAGTGTTGGAAATAGTCCTCATATACATACATTGTATGAGATTAACCATGGACGTTGGAAGACCAGTGTCACTTGTCAAAAACAAACAATACTGGGTCTGTGCTTGGCATTTTTGGGGCCCCAATAATGGATGACTTGGGAGAATTTGTATGCAGACGTTACTGGGAGAGATGATCTACAGCGGAATGCCAACTCTGTTGACAGACATGTGACTATAATCAGAAAGCGGTCATCAGCAGTAACAGTTGAAAGAAATAAGAACTGGTATGTTCAGATTCTATAGTTTTGATCCTAGTTCTGGGTACCATAACTAAATGATCTTTTATTGATAATGACGTCGATCTTAATCACTGAAATGGAATAATCGTCGTCTAAGAAGCTTCGACTATTTTAATCCCTGCATTGAACTTGTAGATCTTTTCTATGTAGTGGTAATATTGTGAAATTTAAACCAATGCCAGCTTTACGCGTTGTCCCTTTTACGCAATCTACATACTTGATTCTGACCATAGCTTTTATTTGCTAGTCAGCTTTTTGCTGAAATATGAATGCCTCCATCCAGACTTAAATCCAGGTCACTGGATTAAGTGGCAATCATGCTAATCACTCAGAGCTGCAGATAAGCTGTGTATTGGGGTAATTACCCAATTAATTTGCTCAAAAACCCAATATATTTTGAGAGGCGGGAGTAAGAAAAAGCAATGAAAATCTGAAATACCCAAAAAGAAAAGAAAACTGTACATAAAAGATCATTTACCCTATGCGTTTGATTATATACCCAAATGAAATTTGTCAAAACCCAATCAAAATTGGGGTAATATACCCAATGGACTAAATCCTTATCATACTGTAGCCGTGCACTGAAAAATGATACAAAGCCCTGGTGGTTTAGGCATGTAAGATGAAGGGCGGCCGAAAAGCCTTCACCAGTTTGATGATTATGATAATCAAACCAATCATCTGCTCACAGTATACTATAAAAAATAATGTAGAGCATTTGGCAAGTCAGAAACTGACTTACTCCTTTTCTGCCACAGAAGCTTGTAAAGATAAAAGAAACATGTGATGAACCAGTGTACACAGTGCTCACTTAGTATAGACACTTCCTCTTTATTTATGACCAGTTGCTTTGTATAGCTTTCTTATGAATAAGATTACAGGTACAATGTAGTTTTGTCAGTTCCCGGTTGTAGCATCTTTCGGGATACAATGAGTCCAAAGTAATTTTTCTCCACATGTGGAGAATTAGATCTTTTAGGGTAAGTTAGAACTGGTTCGGATCAAGTCCAGGATAACTGGTTAGATGAATCAGCTTACATAACTGAAATTGTTTAAGAAACTCTAATTTAACTCTAATTTTAAACGCAACCTTTGAGCCTGACAATTGCGCAATCACCAGGGGAACCAAAACAAAATGACATAACGTGTATATTTTGTTTTGCAGGAATTGATTATAGTGACAATCGTTTTGATGTGGGACATACTGATACCTTATCCTATTCCAAGCAGTAATTTCAAACCTGTCTAGTTACCGGGATCCTAATTGGAAACTAAAGGATTGAGTAAGTTATTAGTTTATTACAACTTTAAGAATAAATTCAACTTACTACTGCATCCACAGCTCTGGTTCAGTGATAGGTGCATATTATCTGTTACCTGGCAATTTAGGTTTGAGTCCAGGTTGAAGTAAGCCATACGGTACCTGTTTTTTTAAATTGTCTAATTTCCTCCACTTGTGGAGAAGAAGTTGTGGGTTCTGTTTGGAAGGTAAATGTACCTTCTAATACTAATTATTGATTAATGAAATATTTAGGTAAAACTGATCTGTTGATTGTTTTCTTTTTTTTCTTCCCCATGTGGAAAAACAGCTGGTAATAATGTTGAAGAATAATTTGCTATTAAATACTGGTCAGGCACCAGTCAAGAAAAACAAAGATTACTGTATACCTCCCAATAAAACCCCGCGGGGCCATGCATTTTGCAAAAGGGTGGCTTTTATTTGGGGTCTTACTTTTTAAAAAAATATTTATTCTTTCTAATAAAATGGTGAAAAAATCATAAAAAAATTAAAATGTCTATTTTATTAATCAAGCAATAACAAAGCATTAATTACCATCAAATTAAACATCAATAGGTATACAATTTATCAAAAAACAACAACAAAATTTCTCAAAAAATGGAGCTTCTTCTATTTGCGGGGAGCTGTTATTTGGGGGAATATGGTAGATAAACTGACCATTTTACATTTATAAATTAACAATGGTTGAGAAAATGCGTTTATTCAGATTTATCAACCACAGAAATTTGATTTGCAAATAAAAATGAAAAAAAAGAAGCTGCCATAATGGCCCATTGATACCTGCTAGCTTTACCAAAATTTTCAAAGCACCCTACGCAAGTAAGGAAATTGTTCATTACTTCTAACTTACCTTAACACATTTTTTTTATTCTTTTGCAGTTGCTGATGAATTGCTATGCTCATTTACATTGGTGCTGGGGAGTTGCTGCCAGGATAGGAGTTCAATACATATATTTTAGCAAAATGTGCAGAGTTGAACTGAGTCTGTTACTCAATTTACTGACTTATCAGTTTTGAATTCTTATAATCAGGAAGTGACAAAAAAAATTGTGTTAACTGGATGATTGACTATTTTATTTTAATGGACTACCCAAATTTAAATCCATATACATACATGCGTTTTACTTTTATGATGATTGCATATTTTTTAGCTCACCTGTCACATAGTGACAAAGTAATCTTTTGTGGTCAGTCTCTTAGTCTGTCGTTGTCCATAAACAGTTTGCTGATGTTCACTCTAGAGGTCACACTTTTGATGCAATCTTCATGAAAGCTGGTCAGAATCATGTTGATCTCTATGAAATCTAGGCTAAATTTAAACATCGGTCATGTGGGTAAAAACCTTTATCAGTAGGTCAAATATAAGAACAACTTGGTGTTAACTCTAGATGTGATTTTTTGATCAATCTTCATGAAACCTGGTCAGTATGTTGTTGTCCAAAGTTTAAAACTTGGTCAAGTGGTATCAAAAACATGGTCACTATGTCAAATGTTAAAAAACCTTTTCACTCTAGAGGTCACAGTTTTTATCCAATCTTCATGAAACTTGGTCAAAATATTGTTCTCTATGAAAAAAGCCCAGTTTAAAACTGGGCCATGTATGATCAAAACTAGGTCACATGGTCAAATATTTGAAAAAACATTGTGTTTTTTCTTCAAGTCACAGTTTTTATCTGATCTTCATAAAATTTGGTCAGAATGTCAGTTTATTAAATGTAGGCCAAATTTAAATATGAGTATTATCGGTCAAGAACATGGTCACTAGGTCAAATCTTATACAAGCCTTGTGTTCACGTCAGAGGTTACAGTTTCTATAAAAAAATCACAAAACTTGGTCAGAATGTTAGCCTCTGTGAAACTTCAAGGCTAAGTTTGAAACTGGGTAATGTATAAAAAAAATGTCAAAAACTTGGTCATTAGGTCAAATCTTAGATAAAGCATGTGCTCACTCTAGTAGTGACCACAGTTTTGATCCAATTTTCACGAAACTTGGTAAGAATGTTAGTCTCACTGATATATTTATGCCAATGTTTAAACTGGGTCATGTTGGGTAAAAAAACTAGGTGTATCTAAGACTGTTACTTAAGCCAGTACATCTGTGGTTTGTGGCTTAAATCCGATTTTTATGCCCCCATATCGATAGATAGTAAGGTATGTAGGGATTCACCTGTCCGTCCATCCTTTCGTCCGTCCAGCCTGGTTAACCCAAATTGACCGTTTCTGCTAGCATTAATACGGCTTGCTACAAAGCTTTCAAACTTGCATGGATGTTGTATATGACCACTCTCCACACGTCTGTATCACCTGACTCCATTTTGACCTTTACCTTGACCTAATTTTGGTCTTAGACTTATTGAAATGGCTTCCACGGGGGCGTAAGAATTATTAACAATAAAAAACAATGCTACTTGTCAAGTGCAATAATTAATCAGAGTTATGCTCTTTTTTTGAAGTGATGACATTTTTGTTGAGGGTTTTCGGGCATGCTACTATATTGGACACTTAAATATCCATATTATTGCATTAAAACTGACAACCCTTGTTAACTATATGATAAGCAAGTCATAAAAAAGTAATAGTCAACTTCATTACCGGTAGGTTATGCCCCTTTGTAGCTTACTTTGTGCTTTTGTGATCACTGTCGTCTGTTTGTCCATCAACAGTTTGATTGGGTAGACAATTTAGGCCTAATCATTATGAAACTTGGTCACAATAAGCATCTTAACAATATCTAGGTCAAGTTCTATATCAGGTCATCTAACTGTGGTAAAACACAAGGTCACTTGGTTAAATCGTTGCAAAGCATTGTGTAGTCAATAGAGTTCACAATTGTGGCCTAAGCATAATGCAACTTGGTCAAAATGACCAATTTGACAAAATCTAGGTTGATATTTGGTCATATGTAGTTGAAAGTAGGTCAGTAGGCCATATCATAGAAAAAACTATCAATGTTGGCTTAATCTTTATGCAGTTTTGTCACAATGATTATCTCAACAAACTGTAGGTCTAGCTCAATATTGGGACATTCAAGGACTGAGGCAAAAAAGGTCATTAAGTCAAATCTTAGAAACTTTTAAGCTGATTTTTTATTACCATTGACCTTATGGTTTGACCTTGATATTGTTGTTTTAAAAATATAACTGCTTTCCAATTTGAAGTGTATTAAATATTCAAAATATATTTATTATACACATAGATACATGCTAGATAGGCTAAATTTTATGGGAGTTAAGGCCCTTTGCATTTATACACTTATGGTTATGTCTGAACTTTACTTATGATTGTTGCTACACTAGACATATGTACAAATCATCATAAATTAGATGTCTGATGCCAATTTACTATGGCTAGCAGTAACTGGGGGTATTCATCACATTCAGTGATATTTCTTGTTCTCCATCACATTTTTATTACTTTTGAAATAACATGCAAAAAAGTCACTTTAAGCACTATTTTAGGTGGGTGGGGTAACAAATTTTACCTGTAATCTTTTAGAAATCCCTTGAATATAACAATAAGTATTACTTCCTTGTTTAAGGGGTTATGGAGAAGATTGTTGAAGATAATTATCGGTTTTGGCTAATACATTTTACCGATAAAAAATAAAAAATAAATCTTGAGTGTTAGTGTGGATAATGGGAGAATTTGACCCCTATCCGACATTGGTGTGACCTTGACCTTAATATTATAAATGTGAAAATTCCCACTTCAAATGCTGTTAACTTTTTTAACACTTGTTGAACATTTGTTTGACAATGTTTTATCTATTTCGTGAATAATTATGAATTTTTCCAAATTTTGAGCCATTTTCCGGGTTATCAATGTGACCTTTGACCTTTATGTGTGACCTTGACATTGCTGTTGTATAATTTGCCATTGCAGTTTTTCTATCTATACTGTATAAGCCATGTATTTACAAAGTTATATTCAAACATATTGACTCTCATTCATCTTGTTAATCATTAACTTATTATTTTAAACAGTAATTTAGGTGGGTGGGGTACGATTTTAACCCCTTGATAAAAATAATTATTGTTTTGGATGT
This sequence comes from Spisula subtruncata, assembly GCA_963678985.1. Classification (NCBI taxonomy): domain Eukaryota; kingdom Metazoa; phylum Mollusca; class Bivalvia; order Venerida; family Mactridae; genus Spisula; species Spisula subtruncata. The sequence goes on from OY787668.1 coordinate 41,632,078, forward strand.
TGGATTGAGATTTCCTGTTTATGCTACTCATGTTTATATTACATGATACCAATAAGTTATGCGTTTGTTTGATATTTCATCAATTCCATTACAAATTGACACAGATCCTTGCAAATAAAAAATTGGCATAATGCCATTTTTGCAATTTTCAAGACTATAGAAAAAGATCAATTCAATTTGCCATAACTCAATCTTCCAGTATGTCTAACCTGAATACCTATAGTCCTTGAAACACCATATGGCGAATGTGGATATGCATGCATTTTTAAAGAAACGTCGTTTTAAATTGCCATATTATTGCAAATTTCACAATTCTGAAATATTCGATAAAAAGGGGTACCGATGGTTTAAACTGACGGAGTATTGAAAAAACGCAATATAGATTTGCCTATGCAGAAATGTTACGTTAGGTAGGCATATATTGAAACATCAAAGATATTAGCTTAATCAAGTGTATTTATTAAATGTTGAATCTTTGAAAATATGCATTTTTCAGATCTCGAAAAAGCAAAAAATCTTAATTTTCAAGGAAAATCACTATTTCATGGTTACCATGGCAACGGGTGTTGATATGATAGATTTTTTCACAAATATTCTATTCCTATGGTCATAACAATAAAAGGGTGCAATTTTCGTGAAATTCTGAGACTATGAGTTGTGGGACCCCTTCATAAAATTTTGACAATTATAAATAATCTCTCTTAAATGCAAGGCAAAACATACGTGTATTCTCTATAATAAATGAAATGTATTCACTTCTGGATCTATATAATAATATGCATTAATTGTGTTTGTCTTGTATATAACTAAATTAAGTAAGGTTTAATCAAGATACAGATGAGTTGGAGATACAATCGCTAAAGCTATCCCAGAATAAGACGGTTTCAAATAATCGACATAAAACGATCGTGTACCAAAGTATTGTTTTACTTAACCAATCAATCATTTTCTAAAACATTAATGTTAGCTTCGTTAAATATACCGAAAGAACGAGATAGACCATGCTAACTGTTTAGAGTAAACAGAAAAAGTAGCAGCAGAATTAAATCTGGAAACAAACGAGACAGGAAATGGAGAGCGATTCTGATTCAAATATCAGTTCATTTAAAAGAAAAGATTTTGTACATCGGTTAAATGTATATCAATTGGGTTGAACGCACGATTTAAAAGCATAATGTATTAAATGCACTGTATCACAGATGTCCAAAGAAAACGGTATATAAATGACAGTAAACATGTTAATTGAGAATTCAGCTGACCAATAAAATTATCCTTATTTGGTAAAGCATTGCTGATGATAACACAATCCAGCGGGGAAATGTTTGATTAGTAATACCAGCATAAATCGAAAAGAAAATAAAGTTTGCCCTGTCCGTTTCTTCTTTACATTTTGGTGACGTCTCAACATTCATGTATGCATTAGTTCTTCAAACTATTAGGACGTTTTAACACATGCCATTAGGACTTTTTAGAGGTTTGGTTAAATATCTTTTGGGTTTTGACGGTATTCTTGTGGTCTGTGGCTGTTCACACTTGCGTTTTTCATTTTGTGCTTTTCATGATTGGTGGTTTCTGTTGCCTTCCCTGTAAGATTTTGAATTATATGTTTATAAAATATGTCAAGAAATACCACTGTGTTTTTGGAAATTGGAGCTGTACGCCTATATTGCTAATGTAAATGGTAGGAAGAATGTGTACGACTAAAACAATCTGCAGTTTGGAATAAATCAGGCATTCATAATCTTCATTAAGAAATAGTGAGATATTGATCGAAAGGAAAATAGAACCAGTAGTCCCCATTGTGTCTTTTGCTTGTTTAATTAAATAAGCCGTTCTCCAGGAAAACCGGGCTTATCGACATTTATGTAATACTATACTGAGTACATCTAGAAACGCAACACTGGGATTTCTGTTAACACTTTTCAAACGTTGTATGATTGGCAACCAAACTGTATTTACTTGATGAAATTTTATTCCATGAACAATGCAACTGTAACATTGTTTTCATACAGTGCTATTGATGCAATTGAACAACACTTGTGTGTATAGTGCGACTAAAAAGTAACGGAACACAAATAGGTAAAATCCAATTTTTTCAGAATCGTTTTTCTAAGTGAAAAGATAACATTTTGATTAATTATTGATTGATTACATATGCATGACGTCTAACAAATTGATTAGAAGTGTTTGAACCAGTTGTGAACTTTGCCTAGATATGGTACATGTGGAGTTACTGGTCCTGTCGGAGAGTTGTTTCACATGGATGACCTGGGTATGGGTGATTGTAAACGGTGCCAAAGTGCTAGTAGAGTGTCTCCAGATGAAAAATTGTCGGTTCATGGCAATTTAGTCATAGTGAAACCTCCCAGTTGACGTCTCCGTCATAGGCATCCGAATCGCTTGATTTGGCCCATGTTCGGACTTTCCTGATATTTTTATTCTGAAGCCAAGAACTGTTCTCTTGTGATTTTCTTTCCATTGGCAAAGCTTACTAAGGATTCGAAGAAATTTACACCAAAATTAATCATGCATAAATGGTACACGTGGAATTCGTGCGTTTTGCATTTTCTTGACGCACGGGAGTTACGTAACCCAATCGATAAAATTTGGACAATAGCCAAGTTTCTACACGATTATACAATATTATTACACAATATTAAACAATGTATGACTAATGGAAGTAAGAAAAAAACAAGGATGAAAACGTTGCGTTTCTAGATGTACTGAGCATATTAAGAAATAGGTCTAAAAAGAGAAAAAAAAATATGTTCACTGATTATTCGTAAGTAGTTGGATAACAAAGTACTATCTTTAAGATTAAGATTTCTGATAAACTATGATAAAATTACTTCCGTCGTTGCAATGGTGACAAATGTCCGAAAACTACCCGAATTGAGAAAAACAAGGGATTAGTGGTTAAAAATAGCAGCTACTTTTCACTTTAAGCGAACACTCACATTTTTTCGTGTTTTATTAAAATTAGAATATTATACTAAAATGTGACAAAAATTTAAAATTTTAACTCCAATAATTCATTAGATACTGGGTTATGAAATTATTGTTAACATTACGTCAAATAACTTTCGCATGACGTTTGCAACGTCACTCAAAAACTTGGCTGGGGTGGTTAGTTTCAAAAGTCTATAACTTCGTTAATTCAAGTAATAATTCGTTCAAATTTTCAGAAAGTGTTCATAAGAGTCTCGTCGTTCTAACGACTTATTATCATGATTTTCGTATTTTTGTCAATAAGCCCGATTTGACTGGAGAACGGCTCAAATACTAGTCATACAAAACATGCGATGAGTATCATGAGTATTGAAATATCGGGATATGAGTTACACTGATTACAAACACGCAGTTACATTCCTTGTCTGCTCATCTCATTCCCAAATCATTCTAATTAAAAGAAGGTTTGTGTTTAATTATGAGAAGTACACATAACCTCTGATTGATTGCCTATATTTCAAAGCATGAAACATTTCAAGATGATTTTAATTACAGTCCTTTAACAAAAGAATCGAAATGTAATTAATTCCAAATAACTGTACGTTTGTTTAACACAAACACAATTAGAAATTTTGGAAGCCAGTTCTGAAAACTGTTAATGTAACAAAAACACATACTGGTAAGAGGAGCGCCACATAATCGGATGATCCTATGGGAGATGTTTACAAAATGTACAAAAAGTCTTATTATTGCCAAACATGAAGATCAGGAAATATAAAAGCCAAATGTAACTTAATTTGTTCAAATTTGGTACAATCAATACATATACATTATACAATCCGCAATTTCGGATGATTTTCAGATTTACGATCGTCTTTAAATGTCAAATACGACGATGCGAATAACAGTCGTGGCACACATAGCTTAATGTGATATTATTTTCCGTTGCTAAGCCGATGTACCTTCGTGTAAACATAATTCGATAGAAAAGAATACAGAAAAGCTCCCACCTAAATATGTGATTTTGTTACATTCATAGTTACAACAGAATGCATGAAACAAGTTCTGCTCTGGTAAGACGATACGTTGATAGAAAATGCATGCTAATATCACGGATATGCTCTCATAGAAGACAGAAGTGTCAATATATCGACGTTTAAGCAGTGAATTCACGGGAACTACTTTGAAGTTAGTTACAGTAATCCAAGTATTACATCTATACACGAACAGGAAATATCAGACGAACTGCTGATTCTGAAGAAAGTTTTAAAGTTGTTGTCATTTTGGTCCGCTCACGTTAACCTGACAATGCAGAAACAACCAAATGAATGAATCCAAATAATAGATCTATCATTTGAGCAATAAATGTAGAAACCAACCATAGACTATGAGTATTACAACACTCGTCAATGCACTTCCTACATGTATAACCTAACCGATACTTATCCTTCTTCTTTGTTGACAATTATTTTGCAGGGCCCAATCGCAAATTAAATAACTAAACAAGTTCGTTGCCACTGGCATACCATAGCGATCCAATATATAAAGGCAAGAAACAGCAATGTGTACATATAACTTGCTTGGACCAGCCATTTAATCATTGAAGATCTAGTAAGTGACGATGTGTTTTCTGGTAATTGGTTCCATAGTCGAATACTAGCTGGAAAGAACGAGTGGTGGTATACATCCGTTCTGTAGAACAGGGATAGTGAGCTGGTGGTAAAACCGCATATGGCAGATTTAGCTGGGTGCAATGATTTGTTAGCCGGGATATCCATGAGTAGGTGATTTGGAACACCAGTCTTCACTAGTCTTCTGTCAGATATTCTTATGCGAACACAGAAAGAATATCACACACTATACATTTGTATACTATTGACAGGCTACCACAAAGGGACATTTATTACCATAATTGTATGTATCCATATAATATATCCCTGGCTTAGAATGAGAAGGTTGTAAGTACAAAATCATTATTTTGGGGACACAAGAAAACAACGTCATTTTGGGCAACATGACAAGTTCCGATTGTCACGATCATAAGCTCATAAGAAGTGCCTTTTAATGAAGATTTCAAATATGCATCAACCTTTATAAGGTTGCAAGTTACGACCTTCTCATTCTAAGCCAGTGATATCTCCATTCGCAGAGCTTAGTTGCGAAATATGAATTCAATACACGATGTATAAATGTATCTGCAGAAACGTCACCGGGATCGTTGATAATCATCATAACTCGACGAAGACCGAAACCTGTATTTCGTTGGCTGTCATAATATTAATTTTAAATTTGTAAATCACCCGTAATGCACACGAGTTCTATATCAGTGTACATGTAGCAATACTATGTGGCATATTGGTTACTGTACTAAGACGAAATTTACTTCACTTCGAATATAATAAATAGTCATAAGTATGCTATCTCTTCATCATATTTTCACGTGGTATTGATACACTGTATATCATTTTTCCGATTCCAGCTTAGACTTTTTATTGTGATTATTCATTTTAGATCGATAATGAAACAAGTTTGTCTAACTTATATTCATTCAGACACCTCGTCCCTGTTGTACATCGCCACAACGGTATGAGAGAATTAGGGGAATACCGATTTCCTTTCATGCTGAGTGTCAAGCAAGGAATTGTCTGGTACCATTTCTATTTCGTTTTTGATGGTATAACAAGTCCAAGGATCTAACCGAGGACCTCCCACACTCGCAGCGAACGCTCTTCCACTAGGCTATCGAGGAGGCTGTCGTGATTGTTTATGTCTTTTAATGAAATGTTCTCAAGAACAGTGTACAAAAGTTCGACAAAAGCAATAATAAAATCACAACATAACCTGTTAATGACATCTGACATTTATTCAAATGGGAATTACGCGTATTTTAGAAATTAACAAATACCCTAGATACTTGTTATCACATTGAATTATTCGTTTAAACAATGCATCTTGAAAGACGAGACCTTTGGGAGTATTTTCACCATTGTGTGACTTGTTGGTTCAGCTGCACAACTTTGACAACAATGCCTGAAATGAGGGAGCAATTTATAAATTAATGCTCCTGTATATGATATCGCATTTGCATTCGAGATCCCACGGCAATTGATATATATCAAATAATGCATGCTCCATTTGGATCACTTTATGCCATTTTGGGGTAAAATCGTACAAATTATAAACTAAAATGGTGATTTTTGGAATCGGTTTAGTACAATGCCATTAATCACATTATTTAGTAATAAAAAACTTAGATAGTCACATAAAGTCTATCCGCTGAAGATATTTATAATCTAGTTTCAAAGTGATACATGTCTTGACCTACTTTTGAGGTAAAACAGTTCAATATATTAACACAACTCAGGATTTTTGGAATCAATTAATCACAATGTTATTCATAATCATATAAAAAAAGTTAAGTTACCAATTTTCTAGGGCTCTTTTTCAGCTGTTAGGCCGCTCAAGCACCCTCTGACATTTTAACTCCCCTGGTCATTGGGCTACATATGGAAACCTACACTCGTGTCTCCCCGGGGAGACTATTTCTCTCCTGTGGTGTGGCAGGTATCATTTTACACCATGGTGGAGTGGAGCTGTGGGTCTTGCTCAGAGATTTTAACCAGTGGTCCAGAGGGGATCGAACCCGGGACCTCTCGATCACGAAGCGCGCACCCTACCTCTAGGCCACCGCTCTTTTTTATCCAAAATAACTGCAATTGGTTTGTTATAACTTGTAGTATAATATATAGTAAGAAATTGATATCTTAAAGCTTTTGTTGAAGATACCATGTTTTTGGGTAAAATGTTACAAACTATAAACTGAATTGATGATTTCTGGAATCGGTTTAAACATAACACCACATACTGTTCTAGTTGATAATTAAACAATGCAAATAGGCATATGTTGTCATTTTGCACAAACATTAATATTATTTTCTAAAAAGTTGCTCATTGTGTGATTTGGTGGGGTAAAACATTACAAAATATAAACATATTAAGTTGAGTAATTTTGAATCAGAAGACCACATAATTATTAATGATGGCATTTAATAATAACTTACTGTGTTAGGTTGGTGGTAACAATTTGCTTAATACATCAAAACATTTCAGTATAAAGTGAGTAACATGTGTAAAATGCGATATTTTGTGATACAGCACTACAAATGTAAACGAAAACTGTTTATTGGAATCTGCTTACTTAAATGTTGTGAATAATTTAATTTCGACATAAAGGCTGCAATATGTACATACTGATTGGCATTTAAAGCATCCGAACTTTAGTGACAGATAGTAAAGACAATACGACTTTTGGGTGATAAATCAGAAAAAAACAACAAAAAAATGAGGAATTTTGGAATCGACAGACCACATAACCATTAATTATTATTGGTATTTAATAGCAATTTAATGTAATGAGTTAGCTGTCTCTTGAAGTACATTTTTGAATAACGTATCAAAACATCAATTATCTTCATGTCATACAAATGTAGTATTGAAAAGTCAATATTTTGATGTTAATCCTAACGTAATATATTTTTGGAACTGTCGAGCTGCCATTAATGATGTTATGAAATAATTATCAATAATTTCGGAATCAATTTGCCATCATATATCATCGTATGCCGGAATTGGTTTATATAAGTAAAACAATTTGAGAAAACCAGACAATGAAGAACATGACGTTTAACATAAACACGCCACTAAAAAAATTGCAAGCAAGACAGAGGCCTACATGTTTGAATCTACGACCCTTTGTATTATATTTTACATCTAACTTGCCATGACAACCACTATATTTGTTAGAATATGACAATATTCAAGCGTAAATGTAATCATTATGTGTTTTTCCCTTCAAATTCCATATACAAAATTTCATACACATACATCTGAAATTCTTTGAGTTATGACAGAATTCCAGATTTTGAAGTATTTTCAATATTGCGGTATCCATAGCAACCACATTCTTTGTTCAAATAAATTTACTTTCAGATGTTCATACTCTTCTTATTGTCACCTACCTACATACCAGGTTTCATCAATCGAGCTTGGAAACTGTATGAGTAATTAAAGGGTCCAGTATTTTTTTTACACATTTTTACTATTTCGGTCTCCATAGCAACCACAATTTCAGACACAATAAAAATAGACTTGCATAATTCTCTTTATTGCCCCGTATCCACATATCAAATTTGCTAAACATAACTTGAAAGATGTTTTAGTTATGTCAGGATGAACTAACTGACTAACGAACTGACTGACCGACGGAGGGCAAACCGATAGGCCCCGTTCGAAAACCGGTTGTGGACCTGTTTAACATACATACCATGACATAAAAAAACATCTGTTTTCAGTATTACTGTTCTGCTCCAAACATAGACTGCATTTATTTAATACAATGCCCATATATGCAGTTGTAATATTTTCCTGAGCATTAGTAGTAAACCAGAGAATTTTGCATATTTTAGTAATTGAATAAATGGTTGCTATGACAACAAAAAATAAGATAAAGACATATTTATACACACACATGTTACTCCTCACAAATGCGTATCATTGTTCAAATGATAAATTCAATCCGAGCAGATTAACAGCAGTGTGAAAATGTCACTTAAACACTAAACGGTAACAAAATATGTCCAAGTTGAGATACCCGTTTTTTGCCAAAAATGTTCATGTCATTGGTTCTTTTAAAAGGTCATAAAATTGTTAATATTTGAAATTTTGACAAAATATTTTCTTTCTTGTACACAGAAATGATAGATTCTTCGGATAATGCAAAAAAAATGAAAATCGACAATTTTTCATTAAGGGCCCTTTTCTCAGATCGCGGCTCATATATAATAAAACGGTAAAATTAAATTTGCTAGTTTTATAGAATACATTAACTTACTAAATGTAATCCCAAGGAAATATACCAGACATTTGTGTTTGAATGTCATCGTTTAAGTACTAAATCTTCGGATCTTGATTTGAATTACAATGAACAGCAATTCAATAAAGTTGAAAAGGTATTTCTATTATTAGATAACGGCAATTTAGAAACACGTTTCATCGAGTCAGTCAAATATATGTCATCGACAGCATTGGATCATTTATATCATTTCACGGAATATGCTGAACGTATGCTTAATATACAAGTAGAACGTAGAAAGCATACAAAATTGTTCCGCTTTTTGCGTTAAAATTGAGACTATTTTAAATACACTACAAAAACCGATCGTTTACAAAAGTATTGTTTTACTTAATAACCAATTAATCATGTTCTAAAATATTAATGTTAGATTCGTTAAATACACCCCGATACCAAAACATTTAACATGATAAATGCTAAAAGTACACATCAATACCAGCAGTAGAATTAAATCTGGAAACTAACGAGACAGGAAATGGAGATTGATTTTGATTCAAATATCAATTTATGTTAAATTAGACTTTTTTGTAATTCGGTTAAATGTATATAATATGCTATATATCGACTACTGTATGGCTTAAACGCAATATTTAAAATGCAAATGTGGAATGCACCTTATCACGAGATATTAAACAGATATTGTATAGAAATGACAGACAGCAACGCCTACTCGTTTAAATCGTCTTGTTCTGATGACATCTCAACAATCAGCATTTGCATGGTTAAAGCATTTGCAGAGCTTATTAACATTTAAGGACGTTTTTAGCATATAAAAAGGACATTTTAGCGGTTTGTTTTAATGTTATGTCAGTTTTCTTTTAGACAGTATGCTTGTGGTATGTTACTTTCCATACCTGTGTGTTCCGTTTTGTCACCAGCAATGCTCTACATAATCAATATGTATCACCATGACTTTAGACTTATACTGTTTGTGTTCGAGTCCTTTTTATGCATCTATGTGATGTGAGCCGTCTGTATAAATATCAACATGTTCCTGTAGTAGCACTCAAGATACCACAATAGGGACCACCAATGCTCTACATAATCAATATGTATCACCATGACTTTAGACTTATACTGTTTGTGTTCGATTCCATTCTAACCATCTATATATTGTAAGCCGTCTGTATACATAGACAACATGTTCCTGTAGTCAGCACTCAAGGTACCACAATGAGGATCAGTAATGCTCTACATAAATCATGATGTATCGCCATAATCATAAACTAATACTTGTGTGTCTATGTTTAATTCTCAGTCAACTACGTATATCGTTAAGGTGGCCGAGTATTCTAATCTACTTATTTAATTGATTTCACAAGAAATATCACTATATTATATTTATATAACTAATAAAGAATCACTATACCTCGCTTACAAAATCATCATTTGCTGTATTCAATGAGTTATTCATTTGTCCAGGCTCTTAACTTGGTTCTCTTTAATACATATAACACATTTATTGACTCAATCTCATTGTATACTAGTAACCTTGTTTATGTCTTTTTCTTTAATGTGTCAGTGTAACAGACTATTTTTATTGAATTAGCTGTAATACGTTTCTCTTTGGTATACGCAATGCCAGGTCAAACGGAATTCTAGTACACTGTCTGGTTCATAATTATTTTCAACGAAAATGTTGACAGTTCTATAGACCGTTATAAACCTTTATTAGTTTGATTGTCATCGTCAGTCTAAAATATGTCCGTGATATAGACCAATTTATCATGACATTTCTTCGAATACGTCATTGAAGTTATGTCATTCGGTTCAGTTCTTCAGGACATTTTTCAACCTTTGCTTCGACCAAAAAAAAAATTAAATATCAAACTACATAGCTGCTAACCATTATAGCATTAGCCATACCATCACTGAAAATATCACTGAAAATAAAAGGTTGCCGATAAATGAATTAGATGAATGAATTGAACATTTGATTATACTAATAGGAACGTCGGATTCATCTATAATACGCACACATCGGGGACACAAACACCAGATGTCCAAAAACGGACACCAGCACACATAATAATGCGATAAAATTCTATTTGCAAGTGTTGCAGAATTTATTAACCTACTAGATATCATCCAGAGGAAATATACCATACATTTGTGATTGAATGGCATCGTTTACGTAGTAAATCGTAGAAAATAATTTGAATTGAATACCAATGAACGGCAATTCAATAAAATCGAAGAAGCATTTCTGGTAGGCAATAAACAGAGGGGGTGATCACGTGGTGGTTGCATTTCGGTTTTTCTAATGGCGGCACCCATGTCAAACAGGTAATTTGCTGTTTTCTGTATTTTTTCTTCGATATGTTAACATATTATACTGACCATGTTCTGGCCAACAACGTCCGGTTTCCATTGATATCTTGCTTTTGGCTGTAGGTGCCGTAGTTTTTGTGATTACCCTGTGCACATTTTCGAATCGACGACTTTCTGTTATGAAAACCGCAAAAAAATCACGTTTTTTGTCAAATACTGGATTTTTCCAGATTATTATCGATAGTATATGTTCTCATTGCACAACATAGTATATTTGTCCTATCTGTTCAGCATTAAGAGGCATTTTAACGATTTTATTCGAATTAATGAATAATGATTGCATTGGGAAACATATTTTTCATGGTTGCATTGAGTACCAAGCAGTACAAAATAATCGAGAAGTTATACATGCGCTGTTTACTGTTGGCATTTAAAATATTTAACGATAAAAATATAATTTATAATACTTACATTGAAGTGCTATGTCAAAATAATATATCATATATATGTAGTCGGTATTTTCCATACAATTTATAAGGCATTCCTGTAGCACGCATTCAGAGTGTCGTATTAACTATTCATATTATCTTATTTCCAGTTTCTAAAGACATGTCAAGAAAGAAAAGTAACCTTCGACCATATATTTGACACAGTAGCGAGCTAGGTAGACGGCACTCAAACAAGAACACCAATCAAACACAAGATCGGGAAAACGAAAGGTAGAAAAAAACACTGTTTAGTCACCATTCAAAGCAGCACATCTTTATTTGAAGTCGCCTTCTGATAAAGGTCTAAATCTCTTAGAACCTTATTTTGTTCCAACAAAGAGTTCACCAAATAAAAGTGAATACAATGTCTCTGAGGAAGTCAGCAATTAATCCGGGAACTATAATGTGAAACTACTGGCAGTAGACGAACGTATATGTGAGTTGGGGTTTGAACCATTGTGCGATGATGACAACGACGATCAGACTGTTGAACCGGTATATTAAAGCAGGAACAATGTAATTATAATAGTCCAGTCAATAAAGCTAAAAAATATGGTCAACCTCAAACAAATTGCAAAACAGAGTTTCTTTGCATTTTCATCATCTACAGACTATTATCAACTACAGACAAAACGTCAAATATGCGAGTTCAGTGGGGAAAATACAAAAAAATCGACATGTTTAAGTTCACTTTTGGTAGCAATTTCAGCATTTTCCTTATTTCATACTACATGGGGAATTTTAAGTTCTAATAATTCCCATGTAAGTCGATACATATTTACTATTTGCACCTTAAAGCTTATATTTTCTGAAAGATACAACCTTCTTCTATCGAATACAAATATTGATTTTATCATCAGACAATTTGCTTCTCATATATATGCCAGTCTACGTGTTGGTATACTACCCATTCAAATGTCGACAAAATGACTCAAAATAGCACTTGGAAGGGGAAACAAAAGTTTTACTCATTTCTTTAATATTAATCCAATTTGTTTAAAATTTACACATATCATGTGTTGTATACATGTTTGTCTAATGGAAAAAGAATATTTGTGTTTGGACAGTATACAATAATGTCAATATACAAAATGTACACGAATTTATCGAATCGGGAGAAATAGTGATTGTTCCCTTTGTCTGTTCGTCCACAATTGCATTTGTATTCACAATTTTGACTTAATGATTATAAAACTTGGTCAGAGTGATCATCTGAACAAGATTTATGCCAAGGTAGTAAATGGATGATCAAGGATAAAAAACTAGGTCACTAGGTCAAATTGTAGCAAAACTTTGTGTAGTCATAATGTGACCTTATATTTATGAAACTTGGTCACAATAATAATATCAACAAAATCTAGGTCAAAGTTATAAATTGGGTCATCCGGGGTCAAAAAGTAGGTCGCTAGTTAAAATCAAAGTAAAACGTTGTGTAGGTACAAAATTTTGGTCTAATATTTATGCAACTTGGTCACAATGCTCATCTCAAAACATCTAAGACAAGTATGTTATTGAATAATTTGGGTCAAAATTAGGTCAATAGGTGAAAATAATTGATGCGACTTTTTGGCGCATGAAGGTTTGTCTATTTTTTGATCTAGTGACCTAGTTTTAACTCATGATAAGTTAATATTGAATTTGACCGACATTTTGTCTTCATTATCCATGTGACATGGTTTCATAAAGATAAGGTAAAAAGGGCGCCTTCTAAAGATTTGTTCTATAATTTGGCCTAGTGACCTAGTTTTTTACTCAGGTTAATCCAATTTCATACATGACCTTGAGTTTTGTAAGGTAATCATTGTGACTAAACTTCACATGTGTAAGGTCGAAATTGCGACCCCTGGTGACTATATCTTGTTTTTTCTTTATTTTGACCTAGTGACCTAGATTTTGGCTCCGTTTAACTCAAACTTTTATTTTACCTAGATTAGCTTTCGATGAGCATTGCAGCCAAGTTTCATAAAAATCAAACCAAAATTGCGACCTCTCAACACGATGTAAAAATAAGTTACTGGTACAAGTCAAGATTTATGTACATCAAATGTGACAAATATCGCGAAAACATGTGACAATTCAATATATTTGTAAATATCTTAAAAAGTCCCACGAATATTCAATTAGGACATTTTGTACATTGCTAAGGATAGCTTTACGCACCATATAAACTCAAAACTGTTTGTTTTGCAATTAGTTTGAGGTTACAAGTTAAAATGACTGGACTATAATCTTTAGGATTTAGATAGTTCCTGATTAAAGTCACTATTTTAATAAGCTATAACTCGACAACAGGCACAACGGCAAACTTCGCTCTTTCACAATGATGAGACGGGATATATAATTTCATGCAACACCTGTAGTTTCGAATTAAATTCAAGAACAGCATTCAGGGCGATAAAAGGAACGCATTGTATAGATGTGGCAAAAGCTGTCATCGTGTAAACTACTAGTGTACCGTACAGACATAAACGTGAAACTAAGCATGTACGAGTAAACTTTTCATAGATTGTTAGTTTGATCACGTTCTTTGATATTGTTTTAATATTGCATAATCTGATTTCTTTTTAGCTCACTTGTGCACAAAAATAAATCCTCTTCGTCGAAAATTTGTTGTATGTGTTAAGTAACGTATGAATTATTATCAATGCGTATGTCTTTTGCCCACTTTTCACATTTAGCTACTGTGAGCGACATAGGGTCATATCAACACTTAATAATTAATAACAGGGTCCCTGGAATAGCGCACGAGGAAACGTTTAATACTGAAAACCACTTGAATTGCATTTGGATTTCTTCATTTTGGTTCACCAAAATATTTGATCTAAATTACTAGTCATCAGTGTGGACATACAAGATCTATGTGGTATGTGACGAAGATGCACCAGTATATATAAAGGGAAATTAGACAGACGACTCTTCCCAACAGTCGGGAATTTGACAACCTTATCTACTCCAAGTCCCTGGGAAAAGACTTCGACTCGGGAATTACTACATGATAACGTGTCCCATCCCTGGGGATTTAGACAGTATGTGCGTATTTAGACATGGTGTTGCTCATTCTAGACTTGAGTGTCGAGAAAGTCTCGTTAAAATCGGTAAAAGAATCAAATACTTACGGTTGTGGGCACACATTTACTTATAAATGTGTTTTTAAGTCAAACATTCATGATGTCTCATACCACATGTTTTGTCTCACTGTAATATCAATCCAATTTTGTATGCCTTTACGTTAACATAGGCACGACATGATCTAAGTATAGTGAGACCTTGAACCGTGTGTATTTGTACAATGTGATTTCCTTTTACATAAATAAAGTTGTTTCTGTAATTTATAGAATGTAAAATCATACATTTGGTTCACATTATTTGTTTTCAGTTTTTATTAACACAAGTAGTGTTTCTAATCATATTTTCAAAACAAATCCATTTACCAATTTTTCATAAACAATAAAAATATGTATTTAAAAAGGGTGTCCTTTTATTTATTGACCAAATAGCTCAACACATGTATGTATATCAGGAACGACAAAGTTTATTACAGATAACTCGGAGCTGAAATGCCCCCTATCGGCCATTTGCAGACACTTTCTCAGTGGTTCTTGAAACCATCAATACAAGTTACGAGACGTTGCCAAAATATCCTCCAATCCAGTTTCCAAAACCACTTCGTCTTCTCTGTGTACCTCAAGTTTTGTTGTAGATGAAAAGTAAAACAAGTTTTCCGTCCGAAGAAGAAAAGCTATAAATATGGAGTGGAAACTGCTTGCTGGCGACGAGTTCAATACCCTTACTATAGTTGTACAAATAAATCTATTTTGCCAATCTCATTTAGACTTCGGGGCATGAACTTATAATCTTGGCTGTACTTGGATTTTCTTCCATTTGGTTATAGTACCGATACTTTAAAGTCACATTATTGCTCCCACAACTTTTTCTCCGATCATTCATTACATACAATGAATTATGGAACCATTGGGCTGTTTCTTAACAAATGATCAATACTCGACGACGTAATGTTAACTACTTACTTATGTCCAAATAGTAGACCATGTATCGTATTTAGCAAATTGTGTGGTGAACAAAATACTCATTTTGCAAGGGTTGTTCCTCTTAGACTTTAAATCATGCACCATCGGGATGTTTTATTCCATTTTCTTCCATCTTATGATGTTTTCCATAATTGGGAATCATCTAAAGTGCCCAAATTGCTAAATTCTGCAGAGAAGTTACCAAGTTATAGCTTATTAAAATCGTGACTTTAATATACCGGTTCAACAGTCTGATCGTCGTTGTCATCATCGCACAATGGTTCAAACCCCAACTCACATATACGTTCGTCTACTGCCAGTAGTTTCACATTATAGTTCCCGGATTAATTGCTGACTTCCTCAGAGACATTGTATTCACTTTTATTTGGTGAACTCTTTGTTGGAACAAAATAAGGTTCTAAGCGATTTAGACCTTTATCAGAAGGCGACTTTAGATAAAGATGTGCTGCTTTGAATGGTGACTAAACAGTGTTTTTTCTAGCTTTCGTTTTCCCGATCTTGTGTTTGATTGGTGTTCTTGTTTGAGTGCCGTCTACCTAGCTCGCTACTGTGTCAAATATATGGTCGAAGGTTACTTTTCTTTCTTGACATGTCTTTAGAAACTGGAAATAAGATAATATGAATAATTAATACGACACTCTGAATGCGTGCTACAGGAATGCCTTATAAATTGTATGGAAAATACCGACTACATGTATATGATATATTATTTTGACATAGCACTTCAATGTAAGTATTATAAATTATATTTTTATCGTTAAATATTTTAAATGCCAACAGTAAACAGCGCATGTATAACTTCTCGATTATTTTGTACTGCTTGGTGCTCAATGCAACCATGAAAAATATGTTTCCCAATGCAATCATTATTCATTAATTCGAATAAAATCGTTAAAATGCCTCTTAATGCTGAACAGATAGGACACATATACTTTGTTGTGCAATGAGAACATATACTATCGATAATAGTCTGGAAAAATCCAGTATTTGACAAAAAACGTGACTTTTTTGCGTTAAGACCCAATGCAATCGCGGTTTTCATAACAGAAAGTCGTCGATTCGAAATTGTGCACAGGGTAATCACAAAAACTACGGCACCTACAGCCAAAAGCAAGATATCAATGGAAACCGGACGTTGTTGGCCAGAACATGGTCAGTATAATATGTTAACATATCGAAGAAAAAATACAGAAAACAGCAAATTACCTGTTTGACATGGGCGCCGCCATTAGAAAAACCGAAATGCAACCACCACGTGATCCCCCCCTCTGATAAAGACAATTTAGGAATGCATTTGATCGATTGAAACATATAATCATACATGTCATCGATATCAATGGCTCATTTATATCATATCACAGAACATGCTTAACAGTTGTACACGATAAACGTAGCTAGCGTACATAATGGTATCGGCCTTTTCGCCAGCGATGGGTATGTACTAAGGTAAAAATGTTTGATAAATCGTAATGATGATAATAATAATCTTGCTGTTTTCACATAACAGATATTATTAAGACAGCAGATCAATATGCATGTCATTCAACAAAGACAAATGGGTATTCATATTCCACTAGTCCTTTTTTCAATATGATTAAAAATTTAACCGAATAGAAAATTGAGTCCATATATGTTATAACAAAATTAAGTTAGTTTTAATCAAAATACAGATGAGTTTGAAATAAGTAGCGCTTAAGATATTCCATAATAAGACTGTTTCAAAAAATGATCGACATTAAACGATCAAGTACAAAAGTATTGTTTTACTTAACCAATTAATCATTTTCTAAAATATTAATGTTAGCTTCGTAAAATATACCCCAAGCACAAGAGAGACCAAAAGCAATTGGCATGATAAATGCTTAAAGTGAACAGAAATACGAGCAATAGAATTAAATCTTGAAACTATCGAGACAGGAAACGGATATTGATTCCGATTCAAATATCAATTTATTTTGATGAAGACTTTTTGTACATCGGACAAATGTTTATCGAATACTGTATGTGTTAAACGCTCGATTCAAAATACAAATGAGCCGTTCTCAAGGAAAATGGGCTTAATAAAATTGTATCGTAATTATGCAATAGGATTTAGAAAAATGTATAAAATGTGAAAAAAAACTCTCCTTTGATAAAATATTAAGTAATTGGGTAGTATGGTACTATCTGTTAGCTTATTAAAATAACTTCTGTCATTGCTATGGTGATCGCTTTCTAAAAAGTACTCATATCAAGGAAAACAAAAACGTTGTGAATGACTTTCGTGACGTCATTCATAAAGAAGATGGTATGCGGTTGGTTTAAAAAGTCTATAACTTTGTAAGTGTATGAAGTAATTTGTTGAAATTTTCAGAAACGGTTTATAAGAGTCTCATCTTGCTAACCACTAATTATCGAAATTTTCACAATTTTGTCGTTATGCCCGGTTTTCCTGGAGAACGGCTCATATGTTAAATGCACCTTATCAAGAGAAATTAAACTAATACAGTGTTATAATGACAGACAGCTTATTCCTTTTCGCTATGACGACGTACAAACAACCATTTATGCAGCTATAGAGTTAAACCATTTGTACTGATTCTTAAAACATTTTGACACCTGAACATACATGAAGGACTTACTATCGGGTTGGTTTACAATTATTGTCTGTTTGCTGTTAGACAGTATACTTGTGGTCTTGTGAGTCAGTTATCTGTTAGGCAGTTTTCTTGTGGTCTGTGGCTTTTCGTACTTCTGTCTTTCTTTTGTGCCTTTCATGCAATGTTGTTTTTGTTGAGAGCTGTATTCCCTGTTATGTTTTGCATGATCTATTTACACATTCTGTCATGAAATACCACCGTGTTGGAAATTTGAGGTTAACGACTTAATCGCTAATGTATATGATAGGAAGAGTGTGGTTAGATTAAAAGCAATCTGTTGTTTTGAATGAATGAGGCATTCGTCATCTTCATTCAGACTTATTGGACATAAGAAGAAGAGACGGAAAGACTCCTTCGATTTGTTTACTGTTTCATACGTCCGGCAAATATACGCTTGGGACTGTTCGAGAGGAAAATCAAGTACATAGTCCCCATTGTATCTTTACAGCTGTTTAATTAAGCGCAAGTCTAACAGAGCACGTGGTGACTAT
The DNA here is from genome assembly GCA_963678985.1 of Spisula subtruncata. Lineage (NCBI taxonomy): Eukaryota > Metazoa > Mollusca > Bivalvia > Venerida > Mactridae > Spisula > Spisula subtruncata. The sequence continues at coordinate 41,650,876 of OY787668.1, forward strand.
CATGATTTGCGAATATCGGGACATGAGTTATACTGATTACAAACACGTATATAAATTCCATGTGAGATCATCTACTGCCCAAATCATACCCATTGAAGTAAGGTTTTTAGTTGATTTTTGAGAAATACACATGTCCTTTGATTGATTGCCTATACATCAAAGTGTGAAACGAGTTTAAGATGCTTATGATCGCACTTAACAACGATATTGAAATGTTATTTTTGTCTTATAATCTAACGCTCGTTTTACACGAAAAAAAGAGATTATGTTCTGATAATTTTGAAAGTCAGTTCTGAAAACTGGAACCAAGAACGCCACATGCTGAAGTGGATCCATCTAACATTGTCAAATGTTTGCGCATGGCTTACATATGCATAAACCTTTTATTTAACATGATACACAAAACAAATACCCAATTGTCGTTCCTGTAAAGGTCGTACTAGTTAGTTGTTATGACTGTTTTTAAAGGATATATCTCAACATTTAAACCCGTCAGGCTCTCCATGAAGACTTCCAAGATCAAGGTAGTGACGATGTGTTCTGGCAGGTGGTTCCACACTTTTGGCTACTGTGCAAAGAAGATATTTGCTTCACTTTGAACACGAAAACAGTCGTGAGTATGCTATTTCGGTGGCTTAGAAAGAGAAGGTCGTAACTACTACTTACGACCTTATAAGACGCATACATATTTGAAATCCGCTTCACAAGTCGCTTCTTATGAGCCCATTTTCATGAAAATCGAAAATTGTTATCTTGCCCAAAATGAAGATTAAAAACTTGTTTTTCCATCGGTAAAGAATAAATTACCAACAGTTTTCTCTTGTTTTCTCAATATATCGATTTTTGCAGTTACGACCTTCTCTTTCTAAGCCATCTATTTATTCATCATTTATTCACATGGTATTGTCACACTGTTTATGTTTCTTTTGTTTTCCGATTTCAGTTTATACTTTTTGTTGTGATACTAAATAAGACAATTTCAAAAGCTAATATTATATCACAACAAAACCAGTAAATGATTTCAGACATCATTCACAAAATAATGACAAATTGACAGATCCCCGAAATACTCGGATATGATCAGATGTGTTAAGTATATGTAAATGTTATATATTTATGCCAGCTCCTAGGCTGCACACACACTTTTGAAGCTCAGTTTGAGGGCATTACTTAAGACTCTAATTGAAAACACAACACCTGGTTTGATTGAAAAATGTCATTCACTTTCTGTCGTAAGTTTTGGCGTATATTCACGCCAAGATTGGACTACCCTAAATAAAATATGAACGTAAGTGAAGAATTTTAACAAGCACTGTTGATTTCTGACCGTCGCATGTTATTATAGACCATTGTTTGTCGTTTTAGACATCACTTGTTGTTTTAGACCATGTTTAATTATAAACATAATACATAGCTTTGAGGGCGACACTAAAAATGGCAGCCCTCGGAAAGTATTGTTACGGGTACAAATGAACTTACTTTCAATTTCAAGGTGTATTAATTTACAGTAAACTCTACAGAAGACAATTTCATGGTATAACGTATGAATTATATGAGTTAAAGACTCAAATACTCAAATCGTGTGTAAAAAGTTTGTTTTTCGCATAAATTTTATAAATATACCACGTTTCATGAAAAGTACTGTCAAAAAGTACTATCACCCTCACGCGGTGTATTGACCCGCTTGATCGTAATAGTTAGAATGCTACCTGTTTGTCTATGGGAAATTAACATTACAAACAAAGTCAGGGATAATGAAATCAAATCTTTACCACAGTTTATGTACATTTATTCATTCATTCATTATTCCAAGTTAAAATACACCTAGGGGATTAACCCATTCATAAACTCTCCATTATTTTTCAGGAATGGAGAGTTGTCTTAACAATAACTCTCCATTATTTCGTATACACATTACATTAAATGTGTATACGAAATATTGGAGAGTTATTGTTAAGAAAACTCTCTATGCCTGAAAAACATAACACACATATCGATGGCTTAGAATAAGAAGGTCGTAACTACCAAATCGATATTTTGAGAAAACACGGAAAACTGTCTGACATTTAATCTTTACTTATGGTAAAACAAACTTTTACAACTTCATTTTGGTCAACATGACAGGTTCAGATTTTTATGAAAATGGGCTCATAAGAAGCGCCTTGTGATGCTTATTCTAAATATGTATGAATCTTAAAAGGTCGTAAGTGGCACTTACGACCTTCTAATTCTAAGCCATCGATATGTAGTGTTAACAAAAAATGGAGAGTTATTTTTATTAAATGTGTTAACAGGTAATGGACAATTATTGTAAATAATGTATAATTTTACACCAGTGAGTTACATTCATTGACTGCCATCCCAAATAGATGGATCGGATAATTTGCTTTTGGGTTACTTTGTCCCAAAGGTATTGGTTCGGTGAAAATAATCCTAACATTTCCCCGGCAGTGCGGGGGAAGCTGGAGGGTAAAACACCATAGCCATACGCGGGGGTTGGGCCGTGGATGCAACTGAGTGGGGCAATACAAAATGTATGTGTTCACAGAAAAGGGCAATATAATTTGCAGGAAAAGCGGCTGAAACTGAAAGAGCCGAACACAGAAAAAGAAAACTAAAGACAGATAAAAATGCTCAAAGCATAACGAAACTAGAAAATGAAACCTACCCGCTGTTACTAAATAGCTTTTAACGTTAATATAATTTCAGCTTTTAAGGTGGTATGCACGCAAGAAATAAAGAAATCAAGATGATGCTAGTGTGATATGATAATAAATACCGTTAATAATTTGCAATTCCACTTTCGCGTGATCATGACCATTCAATAAGTTCCAATTACAGCTTTTATACATGCATAAGGGCCAACATTCTCACTAAATCATGACACAGAAAATGAAATAATGGACATTGGCCTACATTAAAATGTCCATAAACATTGCAACTTAGGTTTTGAGATGATCAGATGAAAAATGTTTGACTATAATAGTACGTACAAAGCTAATTTATAATTGTTTTGGTCATGCAAGGCATATAATCCAGGATGACATGTGCCGATTGGACTCCTAAGTTTGAATTAAAGTACAGGCAAAGTTTGTATTAATTTTTGAGTGTAAGAAAAAAGTTAAGTTCCCAATTTACGAGGGCTGTTTTCAGCTGTTCAGCCGCTAAATCGCTCTTTGACATTAACTTCCCCTGATCATATGACTACCCAATGAAACATTCGAGTCCACGAGGAGACTTTTTCTCTTTTGTGGACGTGGCAGCCAACATCGAACTGCGGCGCCTAGGAATAGACACTGCCCTCACAAGTATACTGTATATACCAATTTTTGAGTACATTAATTAATACTGTGCAAATACAGAGCTTAAAAACAACATGTTAAAAGGATGGTAGTTATGTCCATCAAGTTGCATATCAATTATAAATATCCATGTATAGTTTATGCACGGAAATATATCCTCTGACTGAAACAAAGTCTTAATAGTGTCCACCGTGTTATAACATCAAGTGACACTAGGTAAATGACCATTGATTGATCGTGTAACACATAACTCACAACTTGTGTTTTCATGGACTACACACCATTAAAAAGTAATGGAGAGTTATTGTATTAGTTCACTTGTTTCATGAAAAAAGCATGATCTTCTCGCTCAGTCGTGTTAATGTTTTAAATCTTCTATTTATAAGAGGTACACCAGGGGAGACTTTTTTGGAAAAATGCATTTTCTGTCAATTTGGACATTTACAGCATCTTTTCAGAAAATCAAATTTACATTTGATATTATTGGTGTATTTTAAGTCAGAGAAAATCCGCGTATCTGTCCATTCCTGAGAAATAATGAATACTCGGCCCCTTCGGGGCCTCGTCTCCATTATTTCTCAGGAATGGACAGTTACTTGGACTTTCTCCTTAACATAAAATTTCAAAACAACAACTGACAGCAGTAATAACAATTTAATTTTATAATTATCTTTATATACCAAATGACTAGCGAATATTGTTTATAATACATGTAATATATATAGGCTTGCCTTATTGCGATTATGAATTAAATTAAAGTGGCGAAGAATGGCCATGTTGACTTGTACTCTAACAGGTAACGCTGTTAGAGGTGAAAACGCCTTACGCAAGGTAGCAACCGAGGGCATATAAGATTTATTATCAAACTTTAACATTAATTTACTGTAACAAGAAACCGAGTACACTCCGATTACACATAGAAACCGAGTACGCTCCAGGTACTCATAAAAAATACCGAGTACACTCCGAGTACCCATAAAAGAGACCGAGTACGCTACAGGTACTCATAAAATACCGAGTACACTCCGAGTACCCATAAAAGAGACCGAGTACGCTACAGGTACTCATAAAATACCGAGTACACTCCGAGTACCCATAAAATACCGGGACGTACGCTCCAGGTACCCCGTAATAAAACCAGGTACGCTCCAGGCACCATATAAAGAACCATGTCTACAGTAAGTATGTATTTTAACCAAATGTGACTTATCTAAACAGATGAGACCTTTTACAGTGTGGCCATACCACGTGACCATGACATCACAAACGGCTATAAACCCAAGTATTTTTTTGATAATAAACCGTCGACTCGGAAAGGAAAACAGGCGCAAGTATTTTATTTCTTCATCGATTTCTATGACATATAGCCCATGCTAAGCGGAGAGTGATAAGCTTTCAACAAAATATAGTGACTCTTTCCGTAGCTGGGCCGTTTTTGCAAACATTCGGCGAAACCTTTGCTTCAGCTTGTTTGAAAGCGGACTACTTTGCCAAGCCGTTCTGCTTTTTCTTGTATTATCTGCTTTATCGTGCCTGAAGACTGATGTTTAAACCAATCGGTAACATCGGGTGCTATTTTGCATCAAATAAGATACATATGGTCACAATGCATGGTGGAAATCTTACATTTCCCTTTGATTTCTATTTGTGGCTACAATTGCCAGACTAAATTACCGGCTACAGTTGCAGGCTGTTTTCAGAATTCGCTACAATGCAAATCAAATACCATCCAGTATAAATGTTATTTATTTAGTTGTATTTCATTTGTTACTGTTACAGAACAAAACACGCTGGTACACTACACTAAGTAGCAATAGTTTACAGAATATACATGTAGGTTGGTTGTGCTGATTTTCTGGGTTATCAATAACATGTTATAATTATTCAAACAAGCGTAATAACAGTTGCCCTTTTTGGCAAATGAATAACGCGAAAATGGAAATCGCTCAAATTCTACGGTCACAATACTCGTACGATGTCCGTACGGATTTACCAACTCGTACGAGTAGGCTACGAGTCCAAAATATTTCAAATCCTAACGGTATTGGTAGGTTCTTAGCTTCTTGTCACAGCTCGTACGGACCTCGTACGAATAAAAGAGAATGCCTCGTACCAGGTCCGTACGGACATCGTGATCTTCGTACGGAGATCATACGGGACTCGTACGGAGATCGTACAGGGTTCACACGGTACTCATAGGTCAAACGAAGCTCGTAAGTCACTCGTACGATATCCGTATGGTGTCCGTACGGTGTCGGTAAGATGCTCGCACGATGATTGTACGAGGTCCGTGCGACAATAATAAAATTCTTCGGCATTCTTCAACTTTTCAAGGTAACATTAATCGTACGAGCTCCGTGCGAGTCGAAATGTATCAATGCCGTACGGAGTCCGTACGGGGTTCGTGAGGACATCTTAAACTCGTACGAGCATCGTACGGATTTATGTAACTTGTAGAGGACCGGGGAGCTCGGTGAAAAGTTTTCAACGAGCTCCCGAGTTGTCTACGAGCTCGTAGGTATATTTGAAGTAGGGAAGCTGGCATCACCTGTTTTAATTATTATTATATGTAGGACGATTATAGAATATTCAAACAATATCGACTTAGTACTATATACATGTATATCGTACTTTATACGTTTATGGTGTTTATTTCACCTAGTCAAACAATCTCGACTCTAGACTATATATATCGTACGTTAAGGAGCTAGAAAATGGAAATTTTAAAGAAGCTACAAGAAGACAGCCTCTCGTCTAATATATCACCATATCTTTTATAACGCATGATGCATTTTGGTCCAACAATTCACTCGTAGTTTGAATTCACAAAAGAAAGATAGTTTTAAATCGTTGAACTTATTTTATTTCAGATTGTTGCAAAGCGAAATGCCATTTGTGTTCTTTGTGTACCAAGGAGTTCAAATACAAGAGGAACCTGAGAACACATTAATCCTATTTTGGATATTTCATCGTCGGTGAAAATTCTGTATCGTGGAACTTTTGTCGCTTACCAAGCATCTGTTCGGGATTTAGTTTTATGATGATTTTAGACAGAATATATAAGGCTGTTGTCCTGAAAAATAATAAAGTAAAATCGATTAGTTTTTCCGTCAGAAGTGTTATATTTAAAAGTGATTTCTTATTTGAAAATATGTTTTGTTCCCTTGTATTATTAAGTGAATGTGTGAATGATCTTTAATTCGTAACAATTGTACGATAGTCAGTGCGACAATAAACGCTATCAATATCAGTCATAATTTTGCTATAGGCTTATGATCCATTGGTCGACTGAACCCAAATGATACTTATTGGACAAGTGAAAGCTATTTTGATTCAATCAACATCTTGTAGCAATAAAGTAAATGTACGTACGAAAAATTGACAATGTAGTTTTTTTAATTATAAATTAAGTTTTCACACATGATCGGTAACATTGCTTTGCATTGTAGCGAATTCTGAAAACAGCTTGCAACTGTAGCCGATAATTTAGTCTTGCAATTGTAGCCACTAATAGAAATCAAAGGGAAATGTAAGATTTCCACCATGCATTGTGACAATATGTATCTTATTTGATGCGAAATAGCACCCGGTGTTACCGATTGGTTTAAATATCAGTCTTCATGCGCGATAAAGCAGATAATACAAGAAAAAGCAGAACGGCTTGGCAAAGTAGTCCGCTTTCAAACAAGCTGAAGCAAAGGTTTCGCCGAATGTTTGCAAAAACGGCCCAGCTACGGATAGAGTCACTATATTTTGTTGAAAGCTTATCACTCTCCGCTTAGCATGGGCTATATGTCATAGAAATCGATGAAGAAATAAAATACTTACGCCTGTTTTCCTTTCCGAGTCGACGGTTTATTATCAAAAAATTACTTGGGTTTATAGCCGTTTGTGATGTCATGGTCACGTGGTATGGCCACACTGTTTTAAGAGATGCCATTTTTCTAGTTGAGTCAACGCTCGGACAAGTCTTAAACGCTCATAAAAAACTACAGTCAAGTGACTGAATTTTGTAACCACAGGAACCTCAGTCTCGACTGGTAACAGCTGTCGAAACCGAGAGAAAACCCATGGAAATGCAAAATATATGTTTTGTATTGATTCATTTTTAATAAAAATAATAGATATGCCCTCGGTTGCATCCCCACCACAGAATTTTACGCCACAAAATGAAAAATATAATTAAGCTTCGATATCCCTATTTCTTATTTATCTATTTTTTATTTCCCCAAAATTCTTATAATATATAACTTAAAATGCCTTCGCGAATGGCGTCATTATAGAATTCCAAACCAACGTCGGACAAGTGTATACCGTCATCGCGGAAGAAACCGAGTGAAAGAACGTCGATGTCGACCGTTATATGCCCGTTGGATTGTTTTCGGCCCATCTGGTTCACCCGTTTACGCTTTTTCTCTATGGCTTTCAAACTACAGGCGTGTTCTCCCCAGGTAACTCTGGGGAGAATGTCAACCCATATTATTTTTACTTCTGGAAATGCTTGATGAACATAAGTAACAGCCTCTATTATTATCTTAAAAATACATTTTAAGGAATGTTTTGTAGGATCATTGCCACCTAGATGGAACAATATAACTTTAGGACAACTCCTAAACAGGACGGGAATTTGCAAGAAGCTAATTAAATCGTCCAAACTCATACCCCGCTTACACCACCAAGCCATGGTAAGGTTGTCCGGCAACTTCAAATTCGGCATTCCTCTTTCGGCGGCTCGCACCCCAGCCCAATATGGAATTGAATCCCCGATAAACCATACGTCTGTAAAGACATAATTAAAGCCTGTCAGTTACGATAGTCCTATCACCATAGCGACACTATTGCTATACCGTGCATGATAAGTATATATATAATACCATGAATATAATCACCCGCTAGACAAACCTGGCCTAAAGTACGTTTAAACCCGTATGTATGTGTTATAGGCGGGGGAGTGCCACCTTCCCAGTTTCATAATGGCTGACTCCGACAATCCCATTAAAGCTTATTGCGTAGCCCTGCCTATGCGAAAACTATGGGTTTTAACATTTGAGTGGTTATACTGAGAACGGTCAATACATTTTTTCAGCACTGCTGCAAATTGATATCTGGTGGCTACTGCCCCGTTACTATGAATGAACAGCGGACCGGTTTGACTCGATTTATTAAAAAAAGATATTTCTGTTACGAATGAACAGGACATATGCTTCCATCCCGCTCACACGGTAACTTTAAAATCACCGGATTACCACGTTGATTTGTTTTAAACCTACTCATGGAAATCAAAACATGTTTGTTTGGTATATCAAGAGTTACGTCTCTTGATTGTAACATGTTAACTTGACCCTTGGTAGAGACTAATTCTCCTACGCGAAATAGGCCAAAATATGCCAGGCAAAACATAGCCTTAAATAACTGATATTCGTAAGCATCATGACAAATCGTGGGTAGAAGCTTACATATTTCCTTTAACATATCCATAGTGATCGGGGCTCTCGTATCGAATGTGCGGCGTGATCTATGACAACCCTCCAATAGCTTTTTGACAATAAAGGCTTGAGAAAAATCTGGCCAATTATTAATTTTATGAAAGAAAGCCAGACCAGAAATATATGTTGCTATTGTTCTAGCTGAGAAGGCCTTTTCGAAACAAAACGTAATGAACAAAACCACCTCGTTTAAAGGGAGTGGCCAGTTATTTGGTAAGTTATACGAGCCCCTGAATGACTGAAACTTGTTCCTTGCCGTAGAATAGGTCGAAGCGGTATTTTCCGCTATTCCTGCACTGGCCAAGTATTTAGATCTGCTTCGAAGATGTTCCAAAGAAAGTTCGGTATTACCGATGGATATAGATCCGCCTCTGGAGCTAGCTTCCTGAACCGTGAGAACTGAAAACGAGATAGTGCATCACTTATTTCGTTTTTTGCCCCGCTGATGTGTGAAGCTTTAACCCAACAATTATAATGCAAACATTGTAACGTAAATACCCTCATTAACATCATGACTGCGGGTGATTTAGAGGTCATGGTATTTAATATATGGACTACTGCCTGATTATCGCAATAGAAACGAATTTTCTTGTTACGTAGCTCATTACCCCAAATAAAAATTGCCGCGACAATAGGAGACAGTTCAAGCACTGTAATGTCTTTGGTAAAGCCATTTTCATGCCACACGTCCGGCCATTTCGCGTTACACCAATGCCCCTTAAACCAAATACCAAACCCTATAGCACCCGCGCTATCTGTATGAAATTGCTCGTCATCATTAGACACCCAAAAACGGTCGTGAAAGACTGAGACACCATTATGTCCACTGAAAAAACGCATCCACATTTTGAGATCAGATTTCATTTCCTTATTAACCCGCACGTAATGATACATATGTTTTACGCCGCATGTGGCATTTATAAGGCGCCTACAAAATGGCCTACCTATAGGAATTGCCCGACAACAGAAGTTCAAAGACCCTATAAGTGACTGTATGACCCTCAAACAAACCTTCTTTTGCGACAGAACGAACTCGATTTTTTGAACGACTTCCGTTATTTTATCGAGAGGTATCCGAACCTCCATTTTTATTGAATCTAGCTCTAAACCTAAGAAAATAATAATTTGAGTCGGGCCTGCTGTTTTCTCGTCCGCTAGCGGAACGCTCAAGTTGTCCATAATTGATTTGAATAACACCATCAACTCTTTACAAGACTTGTACGTTTTTTCGCCCCCTAAGAAATCGTCTAGATAATGCATTAGGTGGCCCGATTTCATTTTGGTTTTAACGCAAAACTCAAGAAAGGTTGAAAATTTTTCAAATAAACTCGGGGAAATACTACAGCCGAATGGAAGAGCCTTATCGAAGAAAATTTTATCCTCCACCATAAATCCCAATAGTTCGAAATCCTGTGGGTTAATTGGTAGCAAACGAAATGCATTTTTTATATCCGATTTAAACAAGTAACAATTTTTTCCCAGTTCCTGAATGATATGAATTGCTTGGTCGAATTCTGTGTATTTAACTGAACATAATTTCGGGTCAATGAAATCGTTAATCGATGACCCCTCTGGGTAAGAAAGATGATGTATCAGCCTAAACTCCCCGGGTGTTTTCTTTGGTACCACGCCGATCGAAGATATTTGAATGTTTTTCATCGGACTAACGGTAAACGGGCCAGCCGCACGACCGGCATCGATTTCTTTTTGTACTTTTTGTAGGACAATCTCGGGGAATTGTCTAGCCGACACCAAATTCTTTGAAAAGCGTGTCCCACGTGGACCAGTATAATTTAAACGAAAGCCGTGTGTAAAACCTTCTAATAGTATTAGTGCATCACGGGATTTGTAATCAGACAACCAGTGGTTTAAAGATTGGATATTAATAGGTGAAGGAGCTAATTTCGTCGGATTATTCATAAGCGACGGTATGTTATTATTTACTATATGAACCGCGTTGACCACGGTACTGGTTATATCCCCGCCAGCTGTATGGGCGGCGGCCTCGAAAGGGATTTCCATTAAAACCTTGATGGGTATTATGACCCGCATTATATGCTTGCGATTGACCGTAAGTACCCTGTTGGTACCCGAAACGTGAAGGACCTGACTGAGTACCTGTGTGACAGTTCATTATGTTATGCGTACCGCCACAATTAATACATGCGTGGTTATATTTACAACTCGGCCAGCTACATGAGCCTTTATTAAAAGCTACACATATGTTCTGCGATTGACCATGCTTCCGCGACTCGACCCCAAATTGTTTATACCTATATGTATCTTGCATTGAAGGCAAACACCTAGACCACAAGCCTTGATTAATCACCGACCACGACGACGGTGTGGTGGCCTGACGAAGGCGAAACTGCTGGTCGTATATTTTCCAAAATTGTCCCCCCTGGCGGGACGCACATTCTCGTATAACATAAAAATAGTGCAACATTTCATGTATCTTTGAGGGGTGTGTCGACAAATAGATAGACATATAGACAATAAACGCGTCTGTCCAGCGTTCAATAGTTCCGATATCATCTTTACATACCGTGGGCCGGACGGCAATCGTACCGTCGGTATTTAATTTGAGCGTACTACCGGAATATAGCTCGGCCAGTTCCACCGCACCCTTTATGAGCAAAGAAAGATTGACGTACTCGCCTTTACAGATTTTTTGTTTTAGAGTAGGCGGTACATGTAACGTAATATCGTCTTGGGCGACACGTGTCAGCTCGTGACCTTCAAAAAGCATGTTTTCAACATTTTGAGTTTCATTAAACGTGAACATATTAGCACTGGGTTGCATTACAGGCGGCAAACATGTACCGTTATATGGCAACGCCCCTATATCTAAATTTCCTAGAGGCAGGGTCTGAGCATTACCGGCGTTAGACAAACTACGGGTCTCCACGGGACTAGTATTAGTGATGCTACTGTTCGAACTAGCATTAACCTGGTCTTGTTCCTCATGAACCTGAGCCTCACAAATAATTTCATTAAAATCTATAACGTTATGATTTATACCTCTCGCTGGCTCCGTCCTGTCATCCAACGCCGGTCTAGCTCGCTTAGCACTGGCCCTAGTCCTCGGCCCCGTTGCTTCTGCACCGCGCCTTCTCTTTGCACCTTGTCCTCGACCCGGCATCATAAAGTATTGCTAGATAGCCAAAGTTTTAATTAATTTTCTTTAAAGTTCGTCGTTTGCTGCCGAACAAGCAAGTGAGCCGACGTGGCAATCATGTGAGTTCACGCTCAGTGAATATCGTATTCACGCGAGAATTACCATGGAAACGATAGCGACGCCGGGTAGCGATAAACGCACCATGTGTATATAGTACCCGGAGATCCCGTGAAATTCCGCCGTAATAAATTAGATTAATGCATAGGTGAATTAATCTTTATTATATTGGTTATATTGTGTCACGACTTACGTTCAATCTTCAATATTTGTGTATGGCAGTACTTGCTATCGTAAGGTCGATAACTATGCGTTAATAAACGCGACATTTACGCATTGTTAGAAAGATTAACCGTAATATCATAGATGTAATACACCATCTCCGTACTTTAAAGATACATCGGAATCGCACAGAATGTATGCGGATAGTGAGAGCTTCCAATACAGCATAAACATTAGTTCTAAATATAAAACGTTCGTACACTTTTGCTAATATTCATCAATAACAAACATGCTAAATTGCAATTATTAAAATGCAAACCGTACCTGTATTATGTGTACTGATTTAAACGTATTAGCTACAAGATCCCATATACTGATATGCATCGGTTTTGTTTGCTTGTATACGGTTATAGAAATCCGTTAATTTCCGTTATAAAAACTGTTGCTGCTGCGTACTTGAGAACAAAAACAATCGTGATCATTTGGAAAGGGAAATTACTATTATGCAGATGCAATAAGACAAAAAATCCCAATACATTCAACATCAGCACGGAAGGCTCGGAAACATACAAAAAGAGCTTGTGGAGCTCAGGCATGCAACACGTACTAGTAACTGGTTAGATGGTACGTTGTTTTAGTCAATCGAATACAAGCATAGGCAATTGAAATAACTTAATTTTCAGAAACTGTAATCCAAATACACGGCTTTAAGGGAATATACTCTAGTGTTAGTCCATTCATATATACGCATATAGTAATACCTATGCGATGTAGTAGACCTACTTATTTTGTCTTTTCACGCCCTTGACTTTCAACCAGGGGAGTGGTGGTCTAGAGGTAGGGCGCGCGCTTCGCGGTCGAGAGATCCCGGATTCGACCCCCTCTGGACCACTGGTTGTTTTATCTGAGCGAGACCCACATGCTCCACTCTACCATGGTGTAAAATGGTATCTGTGAGGGCAGTGTTTATTCCTGGGCGCCCCAGATCGTTGGTGGCTGCCACAGGAGAATAATCGTTTCCCCAGGTAGACACGAGTGTAAGTTTCTATTTGTAGCCCAAATGACCACGGGAGTTAAAATGTCAAAGGGTGCTTGAGCGACCTAACAGCTGAAAAGAGCCCTAGAAAATTGGTTACTTAACTTTCTATCGTTTTACCATGAGAACACTACGTGCAGTCGTATGTTGAATGTTATATCCATGTAGTTGTTCACGTTACTAGTTCCGTTTTGCAACCATACGAATGTCTTAATGGAATGGATGTTTTATCTGCGCAAGAAAAGCAATTGTAAAGAATAAATATCGAATATAATTGCATAGTGATATCGACATCATGATCATTTAGAGCTCCCAGAACTGTTTTTTAATGACAATTTCATGTATAGAAAAATGTCAGGTTATAACCTAACGATTTGTTAGTTGAATTAGACAGACATTCAAATCGGAAATTTTGCAGAAATAAGGAGGAGTGTTTCTGAAATACATAATCTAATAAAATGCTGTTTGCCCTACTCGTACATCATCTTGACAACAAAATGGCTGTTTTGTGTAATTTTGACAATGATGATTTAAATAATATTGAATAGAAAAAGCCTAAAATGTCGTTGCATAATTTGATCGAAGTCTGAGATAATTCTGAGAGTTTTGTCGTTTTGTGCCATACTTTAGGTGAGACATTTCGATCGTCGGTGCGCAACTAAACGAATATACAACAACGCAGTATTATATCAATTCAAGTTAGCAATTAGGATTCCATAACACCTGTGTTCACTCTAGAGATTATTTAGTGAAATAGCTTTTCCAATACATAGTTATCACATTTGTGTTGTGATCCATGTGAATAAATAAACATCATATTTCATGTAGTGACAAGAGGATGCCACCAAACGGACCAGCATTGTTCTACATAATCAATATGTATCGCCATGACTCTAGACTGGCACTTGCTGTGCTCGAGTCCGTTCTAAATATCTGTGTGAGGTGCACCCATGAATAAATAGAAAGCATGTTCCTTAAGTAGAACTCAAGGTACTACCGCATGGATCAGTAATGCTCTACATAATCATCAAGTATCGCTATGACCATAGATTTATTAAATATACTTTTGTACCTATGCTTAGTTCTAAGTCTACTACATATATCGGTTAGTTAACCGAGTTTTTGGTCGACTTCTTTAATGGGTTTTAGACAAAATATCACTATATTATAGTTAAATAACTAATAAAATTATAATCCTCTCGTGTTCTCGTTTGCAAAATCATCAGAAGCTGTCTTTTCTGATTTCTTTATTTGTCTAGACCCTTAAGACAGTTCTCTTCAATACAGATAACATATTTATTGAGTAGATTTCATTGTATAATAACACTCGTAGGTATGTCGTTTGCTTTAGTACTCCAGTGTTGCAGACTTTTTTTTATTGAATTGGCTCAATCTAAAATATGTCAATTCTAGAGATAATTTATCATGAATTGTCCGTGAATACGTCATTAAAGTTATGTCATTCGGTTCACTACTTTACTTTACTTTACTTTAATTTTGATCTTTGCTTGAAAACAAAAACATTGAACTTACTACATAGCTGCTAACCACTATTGCCTTAACCAAACCATCACTGAAAACACACGGATGCTGATAAAGAATTTAACATTTGATTATACTTATAGGAACATCGTATTTACCTATAATGAGCATACCTCAACGACGAAAATGAAATGTCAGGAAAAGAGAACATCGACACACATTATAAGCGATACAATTATATTTGCTAGTTTTAAGGACTACATTAGCCTACTAAATGTAATTCCAAGGAAATAAACCAGACATTTTTGTAATTGAATGTCATCGTTTATATTGTAAATCTCAGGAACTATTTTGAATTGAGTTACTATGAACAGCAATTCAATAATTTCTGTTAGGTATTAAAATCGAAGAACCATTTCTAGTAATAAAGACAATTTAAGAATGCATTTGATCGAGTGAAGCAAATAATTATACATTATACGTGTATGCAATCAAAGGCAATTGCTCATTTATATCATATCATGGAACATGCTGAACAGTAAAACACGTTGAACAAAAGAAGCACACATAATTACATTGTATGTCGGCTTTTTCGCCAGCTAATGGCACGTCCTTAGGAAAAAAGTTCGATCAATCGTAATGATATTAATTCACATAAAATTCGTATTAAGAAAGCAGATCGATATGCATCTAAATCAATGAAAACCAATGGGTGTTAAAAAAATTCAACTGGACATTTTAAAAAAAACCTCTAAACACTATAATCTAAGCATTTGAACGACTAGAAAATTTGGGTAAATACATGTAATAACAAAAATAACAATTCGAAAAGAAAAAAATCGTGGTAAGTTTGTTACTTCGTATTATTTGTTTCTCGTGGAATTGCTACAATGTACAAAACAAAGTATTTATATGTTTTGTTGTGTTTTATATTTCAGTTTAGAGTTTCTGTTTTGATTGTGCATTGATAAGGACAATGTACAAAAACTGGACAAAGGCAATAATAAAATCACAAAATAACCATTATTCAAATGTGAATTACGCGTATTTCAGAAATTAACAGATACCCTAGATACTTGTTATCACATTAAGTTATTCGTTTAATGAATACATCTTGAAAGACGAGTCCTTTGTGAGTGTTTTTATCCATTGTGTGACTTGTTTGTTCAGCTGCACAACAATGCCTGAAATGAGGGAGCAATTTATAAAATAATGCTCCTGTATATGATATCACATTTGCATTCGAGATCCCTTGGCAATTGCTACTATATATGGGATCTAAAACACATAAGCATTATACATTAATTACCCTCCTATGAGCTATATTAATTGTTAACACAAATATCTAGATCTGAATTGATGTAGGAATTCCTTTCTTATAGTAATGATGCTTATTGCAAAGAACAAGAAAAATGCATTTATACCGATACTAAAACCATAATCGGGTTCCCTGGTGTAATCCGTACTCGACTGTACTCAATATAAGCTGTGCTATAAATAGAACATGAAACACTGCTTTCACAGAGCTACTTAGTTATAAAGACAGAACCTGGAACACGCATTTATAATTGAACAGCATCACGATTATTTAATGTTGAAGATTTTATAATAACCATATCTGGTATGGCTTCGTTTGAATAAGAAATGTCTGATTATAATTTTATACATTCCTTTTGGTTATACACGACAATGCTTGAAATGAGGAAGCTATTTATAAATAATCTTCGGAACGATATCACATTTGCATTTGAGATCCCTCGGTATTTGATACTATCTTTGCAATGTAACGAATATCAAAATTGAAGACCACCTACCTAAGAGTTATATGAATAGTATATTCAAATACAAATGTACATTTGTATTAATGTTAGGCTTCCTTACTTTTATTAAGGATGTTTGAAACATATAAAAAGAAACATGCGTTTATATCAATATTACAAACAATGCGTTCCCAGAACTAGTGATAACAAAAAAACATGCATTTAGATTTGAAACCCATCACGATCATTAAATGTTGAATATTTCATAGTTATCATATCTGGTATGGCTTCGTTTGAGTATGACATTTCTGAATTTAATTTTATAAATTCCTTGTGATTAAACACGTGGGACCCGGAAGTAGTTGGACTATTACCATTTGAGAAATGAGAGGAAATTACCAAATTAGAAGCCGGAAGAAGATGAAGCCTTATTATGGACTTACTATCTGTGCAAAATGAAGGATTATCAGTAGACGTAAGGCCAGAGAGGTCAGACAATAAGTAGTTTTGTCCAGAAAAGGTATGAGGACATCAGATAGGGGGCACTCAACCTAACCAGCCGAGCACAGAAATCAGGAACACCACAACTCAACCACACTGAGCAATAGCCGCAAATAAGCCAAATAAACCATCGAAAGTCCCCGCCGACAAAATGCAGGATGACCCAATTTCACAAAGAAAGTATAGAATAGCGGTTGACCTAGTTTAAAATATTAGGCAAGGTTGGAGCGGGGCGGGAAATGATATTACATATCTCTAGCAACTACACTGAGCAATGCCCACACACTAGCCAAATGAATAATTAAAGACCCAATTCCGCCGAAAATTACAGGTGACCCTATTTCATAAAGAAATTATAGAATAGCGGTTATTGCATTAGACCGAATGAAACGCAGCCAATACTCGCCCAAGTGCACAGCTACACGGCTACCCAAACCCCTGTCAAAACGGCGACCATATGAGTCACAACCACACCGTGACCTGGTCTAAAACATTAAGGGCAGTGACCTTACGTTAACGCGACATAAATAGGCACAGCTACGACTTGACTTAATTTACAATAATGTACAAGGTAGGAATGGGGTCGGAAATTACATATTAGTACAAAACAAAGGCTGATACGTAAAAACAACACGTTCTCACAGTGATTTACAGGATCCACGGAAAACGCTAGTCGTTTTATTGCGATATTTCATTAATCAGTGGTGACAAAACGTCTATCTAGAAGGGTGACCAAAAAAACGGGGACCTACCTGCAAACGTTTCAAATCATTGATGTGTTGATGTTTCAGTTCGTTTCATTCGACGCTATCTAAAATACATAAATTACGATATGGTAGAAAATATTGATACCCTTGCTTTAACCTAGTGTCCTCTTTGTTAACGTCAATACCTGCGGAGTGTTGTCCTCATTTCTATTTTTTATTTATAATAAATCATGTTTCCTAGCAATAATGAGATTGTGATTGAAGTGTTTATAGCTTCAGATCATTTTCGACTGAATATCCGTTTTAATTACCGTTATATCTCGCAGTTGTATTATATTAACAACATGCATCAATGATAAGATAATGCATTGTTTATGTGATGGTTGACGGTCATTCCCCTCACCAAAATCCCAACATCAAAGTACGAACTACGTCAAACACACGTCAGCAAAGATAAAACCTCGTTTTACAGGCGAGTTATGCACTGAAAACATAACAATCTCACCCAATGTACCTAATTACGCGAGTACAAAATCATAATTCATAACATACGTCGTCATTGTTTTGTTTGGCGCATTATGATCTACCTAGCTATGTTTTTCTACAATACCGTTTTGTACAAATATAGCTTCATGCCTTCGCAGTGACGCAATTTGAATTGTAGCTATATTACTGCAACGAAATTTGCAAAAGCCATTTGCGAAAATTTGCGGAAACTACAACTAAATAGTTGTCTCGCATTATTATGTGCCAAAAACTCGCAAAATCATATATCATACGAATTATGGACTTTTGTTATGTAGATGAAATCAGTTTTCACCAAAAACATGTCTCTTAAATTGTATGCTACACATTCATTTGCTGAATTGAAAACTACTTTAAAGAATAGTTTGACGAAATTGCAACGGACTATTTAAGTCATTTCCTCTGACGTCAGTGACTTTAAATTTTGAAAAATAATATGAATCTCCCTTGCAATACTTTCTATTTACTCTCATAATGTAATGCATTATCTTCCTATGTTATTGGCACGTTGAATAATACATTCAAAACTACTCTGCTGACAGGAAATAATCGTGTTTGAAATCTCAACAATAAGTCATTAAGAAAGGTATTATTGTAGGTCGACTGTTTCCCATTATTTCAATATTTCCATATTGGAAAACATGCATCATATTTCATTCACGAGAGAGGTTGAATAACCTTATCTCATTGAAATAGAAAAAACGACTGTTGATGTTAATGATGGTTGGCTATGAATATACGAAATGCTAGCGTATGCCTAACAACTGAAAATGAATATACACCGTTTTAAGGGGAATATACTTTATTTTAAGCCCATATAAAATATAATGATGCATATACGTGTACGTGAATCCTTTGCAATGAGTTGCACCTACCAAGTTCGTCCTGTTTACACACATGATTTAAGGAAACTACTCATATCTGAATGTGTCAAGCTTATGCACGTTGTTCTACAATTTACTAGTATATTAAAACGGAATTCAGGAGAAATGCGTTTCTGAAATGCACAAATGTATAAAATGATGTTTGCCCTCCTCGGACATCATCTTGGCATTAAAATGACTGTACTGCGTAATTTCGCAAACGGTGATTTAGGAAATATTGAAACAAAAAGATTGCGGACTGATGATCGCATTTGTGAAACTAAACAAATAAACACTACCACTGTATTATGACAATTTAAGTTAGCATTTAGGATTCCATAGCACAATGGTATAGTTTTTAAACCATCGTAATTACACTTGTGTCGTGATCCACGTGAATAAATAAGCATCATGTTTCTTGTAGTGGCATCCAAGATACCACATCATGGATAAGCAATGTTCTACATAATTGTAGACCTTAGACTTGTATGTTCGTGCTCCAGTCCATTCTAAGCACGTTTGTGTTGTGTGTCCTATGCATAAACTGACTTCATGTTCCTGTTATGTTACTTTGGATACCATCACCTGGATCAGCAATGCTCTACATAAATTATGATGTATCACCATGACCTTAAACTTGTACTTTTGTGCATATGGTGAAATGTATGTCTACTATTGATTGACCTTCAAGAAATATCACTATATTATAGTTATATAACTAATATAATTACTATCCACGCGTTTTCTCGCTTGCAAAATCCTCAGCTGTTGTCTTTTCTGATTTCTTTTATTTGTCTTAGACCCTTAAGACGGTTCTCCTTAATACAGATGGCATATTTATTGAGTCAATCTTATTGTATAATCACAATCATTTGTATGTCATTTGCTTTGGTACTTTTATGATTTCATTGGCTAAAATATGTATCTTTGTATAAACGTTATGTCAGGTCAAATGGAATTCTTATATACCTTTTCGATCATAAGTCTTTACGACAAACATGTAGACTTTTCTATCGACCGTTATGTACTTATATTTGTTTGATTATCGCCGTCAGTCTAACATATGTCAGTTATGGAGACCAATTTATCATACATGACTGCGAATACGACATTGAAGTTATGGCATTCGGTTCAGTACTTCACGACATTTTAACATTTGCAAACAAAAACATTGAACTTACAACATAGCTGCTAACCGTTATAGCCTTACATTGTAACCAAAACATTACTGAAAACAAGTAAGAAAACATAGGCAGCTGATAAAGAATTGACCATTTGGTTAAACTTATAGGAAGGTTGTATTCACCTTTAATACGCATATCTAGGCGACAAAACTGAAATTTCACGGACAGGGAACATTGACACACATAATAAGCGATAAAATTACATTTGCTAGTTTTATAGAATACATTAGCCTTCATGTACCAAATGTAATCCAAAGGAAATGAACCAGACATTTTTGTAATTGAATGTCATCGTTTACATTGTATATCTCAGGAACAGTTTTGAATTGAGTTACAATGAACAGCAATTTAATAGAGTCTGTTAGGTAATAAAGTCGAAGAAGGTTTTCTGGTAAGCAAAAAAGACAATAAGAATGCATTTGATCGAGTGCAACGACTAATGCATATTTGAAATCTACATCACGGGCGCTTCTTATGAGCCAATTTTCATACAAGAAAGGAATTTGTCAGGTTGACCAAACTGACGTTGATAAAGCAAGTTTTACCATAAGTAAAGAGTAATCTTAAAATACTGATTTTGTGCATACGACCTTCTCATTCTAAGCCTGTGATATGTCATAAAAATCAATGGTATATCATACCAAGGAACATGCTGAACAATGAAACACGTTGAACGAAAGAAGGGTACATAATTGTTTTGGCATTTTTACCAGCAACGGGTACGTACTTGGGTAAAAACGTTCGATAGATCGTTACGATATTAATGATTATCCTGCTACTTCACATAAATGTTCGTATTAAGACAGCAGTTCAATATGCATCCAAATCAATGAAAACCAATGGGTGTTAAATTCAACTAGACCCTTTTTAAAAATAATCTAAACACTATGATTAATGCATTTGAACGACTAGAAAACTTGGTATATACACGTCATAACAAAATTAAGTTAGTTGTAATCAAAATACAGATGATTGTGAAATACAAGCACTCAAGCTATCTCATAATCGGACTGTTTTGAAATAATCGCCATAAACGATTGTGTACAAAAATATTGTTTTCAATCATTTTCTAAAATATTATTGATAGCTTCGTTAAATACACCCAGGCAACAGAGAGAACAAAAAACCAATTGGCATGATAAATGTTTAAAGTGAACAAAAAGACGAGCAGCAGAATAAAATCTGGAAACTAACGAGACAGGATATTGAGATTGATTCCGATTCAAATATCAATTTATTTTGAAGAATATTTCTGTATATTGGTTTCATGAATATCGAATGCTGTACGGGTTATAAGCATGATTCAAAATACTTGTTTGAAATGCACCTTATCAAGAGATATTAAACGAATATAACAATGACAGGCAGTTTCCCTATCCGTTTATTCCTTTTCGCTATGATGACGTAACCACAATCATTCATTAAACTATTTGTATTATTTCTTGAAACTTTTAGGACGTTTTCACACCTGGAACCAGCTGTCGGACAGTATTCTTGTGGTCTTGTGTGTCAGTATTCTGTTAGGCAGTTATTTTGTGGTATGTGCCTTTCCTTACTTATGTGTTTCATTTTTGTACCTTTTGGGGCTAGGTTGTTTCTGATGAGTGCTGCATTTCGGGTTAGATTTTGCACTATATATTTGACAATCCTGTCATAAAATTCACCGTGTTGGAAACAGGATGTGTATGACTATATTGCAAATGAATATGTTATGTTAGGAATAGTGTGGTCAGACTAAAATACAATCAGAAGTTTCGCATAAATGAGACATTCTTTATTTTCGTTGAGAAAAATTGGACATAAAAAGACGACCCTGAAAGACTCTTGCAATTTGATTGCTATCGCCTACGTCCGGCAAATATACACTTGAGACTGTTCAATCAAGTTGACGGAGAGAAACATACAAATAAAATAGTCTCCATCGTATCTTTGCTGCTGTTTAATTAAACATCAGTCTTACAGAGCACACTAGGTGACAATCAGGATAGGCAGAGCATCGGGATTATTTTACTTACAGGCTAAAACTATCTATAGTTCTTGATACAATTTTTGTTTTTATCATTGGATGATTGTTGATGCTGTTTTGGAAGGTTTTCCTCCCCGTTGGTCAGTAAACTCGCCACGTTTCCTCTGTTTTGCTATTTCTTGTCATATTTGTTTTATTTTTACAAGATTTTGATCACCCCTTCGACTTTTTATGTTGTTTTCTAACAATTAATGCTCTAACACAAATGCCCTTTTCTTATAATGCCACTTTTCAGGGGATTAAGCAAAAATAACGTGAATTGTTGCCATAGTGAAATAATAATAATAATAATAATAATAATAATAACGACTTTATTTATTGTGGATTACATATTTGACAGTTAATATCAATTTTCAATAAAATCCACTGAAAATATGAATATGAAAATGATGACTCCACTTCCTGTTTTAAAGCACCATATTTAAACAAGTGCCTTTTTAAGAAATGGGGATCCCTAATATACACTTTCACAAAATATCAACTTAATTTATCAGAATATGAATGAGTAATAAGGGTTTAAGGTAGGTCCCCGTTTTTTGGGGACACCCTGTATACTTTTTGCGACCTGCTTTAATCAAATAATTAAGACAATCTTGTCATTGTGTTTTGAGGTAAGTAATATCTTTCCCTATAGGTGATAGTTTTAGCCTGTAAGTAAAATAATTATGATATTAACAGTTACCAATTTTCGAGGGCTGTTTTCAGCTGTTCAGCTACTCAACCAATCTTCGACATTTTAACTTCCCTGGTCATTTGACTACCAGGTGAAACCAACATTCGTGTTCCTCCGTAGCTCAGTGGTTAGTGCGCTTGTCATCTAATCTGGCGACCAGGGTTCAAATCCGCATGGAGGTACATATATATGCCTGCCATGTTTCAGTAGACTTAAAGCAAATAAAGGCTTTGCTCGGCATAATTTAAAAAGAAAAGAAACCAACATTCAAACCCCCTTGAACTTTTTCTCTTTCAGCCATGTGCCATTATTCTGGCTTTATAGTATTATTCGAAGTATCGGTATGAACATATGGCCTGTTGGTGTTTTAGTAAAGCTTTTAATTATATTTACTAACAAAATGTTTTTTGTTTTCTTCATAAATAAAAAATATAGCTTCAGATTATTTTCCTCGGAATTTCCGTTTTAATAACCTTCATATCTCGCAGTTGTTTTATTTTGACAACATGCAACTTCCCATTAATAATGAGATAATGCATTGTTTATGTGATGATTGACGGTCATTCTCCTCACCGAAATGCCAACATCAAAGCACGGAATACGTCAAACAAACGTCAGCAAATATACAGCTTCGTAATTACATTAGAGTTATTCAAATTTATAAAACCGAAGCATCACCAATTTGTTTAACACTTAGAGAAAATGAAAGCATTGACGCATTGTGCTTACAACAAAACAATCCCCCACAACATACCTAATTACTCCAGTACATAATTATAATTTAAAATTAACACCGATTTGTCGCTTTATGATATGCCTAAAAATGTTTTGCTACAATACCTTTTTACCAATGTACATTTGTAGTTTCATGCCTATGCAGTGTAGCAATTCTGAGTTTTAGCCGCAGTACTAAAGGAAACTACAACCGTTACTACAATTATTATAGTTATGTCGCATTATTATGTGATACAAATTATGGACTTTCGTTTCTTAATATGTTCACCAAAGGCCTGTCTCTTAAATTATGTGCTACACATTTGCTGAATTAAATAGTTTGACGAATTTTAAACGAATCATCTCCTTTGACGTCATTGACGTTCAATTTAGAAAAAATAGTATAAATTTCCATGGCGCTAATTTCTATTTCGTCTCAAAACTTAATGTATTGTCTTCCCAGGTTATTGGCACGTTGAACACAACATTCAAAGCTACGCTGCTAACAGGAAATAACCGTGTTTGAAATCTCAATAAAAAGCCATAAATATAGTTATTGTTGTAGGCCGACTGTCTCCCATTACTGGAAAGCATACATCACATTTAACTTAGGAGAGAAGTTGAATGACTCTATCACTTTAAATTGCTATACAAAAACGACTGTTGCTGTTAAAAGTTACATCTGTTCTTTGCGAAATGAATGTCAAGTATATACACTTCTCAAATAAAAGAACATTACATTTTGCAATTTTGTTACTTTTTGTTTCTTGTATTTGCGTGCGTGTGGGTTTTAGGATGTTCGTTTTGACTGTGTCCCTTTTATTAGATTGCCTACCTTTGTTATGTCTATGTTTCTCATTTACTATATTACAATTCCATAACGGCCTACAAGTGAATATGTTTTCTGTTTGGTGTTGTTATACTCACTAATGTTATGGCAAACAACTGTACATCATGAGGCATGGTTAAATAAGTACGATAACTGTTCTTCGATGATGCCTGCTTAGATTAAATCATTAAGACACTTATGCCGTTGTATTTTGAAGTAAGTAACATATTTGTTCTAATGGTAATAGTGTTAACCTTTAAGTCTGATATATTATATGATATATTTCAGGAGCATGTTGCAGCAAAATGTCGTAATTCTGGCTTTTGAATATTCTCGGAATTCCTCGGAAATAGTTGTTGAAGTCCCGGATTCATATGGATTCTCATAAGTTCAGCTGAAATAATACATAAGCTTTCTTCAAAGACAGTCGCATCATGTAGTTTCCAAAACATAGTTACGCCCCCCCCCCCCCGTCTTTGGATCTAAAATTGTGTTATAGTTACCGTCCTTTAGATCCTCACATCGTCAACCTTAGTAAAGCATATGCAAAAAACACAAACATAATAAAATCATAGGATTGCTTCGTTATATTTATTTAAACTAGGATGCTTGTACTTGTACAGATTAATATCTGATTTCATATTCATCCGATCCATTTTCTTTTACACCAAACGAACAACATCACATGAACATCTGAAAAATAATCCAAAAATTAAACAATGAAATTCAAAAAAAAATATTTATTTATTTTATATAGCCCTTTTTTCATGTATACACACGTTCAAAAGTGCTGTACATTCATGACTAATACGTGGTTAAAACAGTATATAATGTACATAAAATATAGAAGTAGGCCCTACTAAACCCAGTAGGCAGGGGCTCTTCTTAACCCAGTAGGCGAGGTTCTACTTAACCCAGTAGGCGGGGCTCTACTTAACCCAGTAGACGGACCCTACTAAACTTAATAGTAGTGATCTACAAATAGGTGGATGGGGCTTATAGTCCTGGGAAGATGTGGGTCGCTGGGACTAATGATAGGGCGCCAAGGAGAACATACACACAGTTAGCATGAATAAGCTATAGTAAAATAGTAAGTTTTCAGCGCTTTCTTGAAGGACGGTAGTGTTCTACTGTCTCTGAGCGCTGTTGGCAGTGCAATCCAAAGTTTCGGTGCAGCAGTTGTGAAACATCGGTCACCGTAAGTCACAGTCCTCGTCCTTGGCACAACTAGAAGAACAGAATCATTTGAAACCTTAGCTGTCTTTGAGAAGTATAAACTTCCAGCATACTTCTGATGTAGCCAGGCGATTTTCCATGTAGTGCTTTGAAAACATGAGTCAAGACCTTGTACTCTACCCTGTACTGTACAGGTAACCAGTGGAGATCTTTCAGCACATGAGTGATGTGATTGTAACGCGGTGTCCGTGTGATGAGGCGGGCATCTGTATTTTGAATAATTTTATTCAGAATGATTTTCGGGGTGCCACATAGTAATGAATTGACGAAATCCAGTCTCGATGTTACTAAAGAATTTATCAGGGATTTTGTTGCATCGACAGTCAAGTATTGTCTGATTTGACCTCTTTGTCGGATCTGCATTAAACACGACCTTGAGACAGAGTTTACATGTTTGTCCATGTCCAAATGCGAATACAACATGGCCCCGAGGTTTCTCACTATCGACGTTGGTCAGATCACAGCATCACCAACTTTTACCTCGAGATTGTCGACTGAACTGGCTTTTCTTTTCGGTACAAACATGATTACCTCTGTTTTTTTTCGGCGTTAAGTTTCAGCAAAATTTCTTTCATCCAGTGCAAGATATCCTTCAGACAAGCTTCAATTCGTTGCAGTGTTTCATCTCACGAGACACAATCATTTGGTTTGAATGCCATATACAATTGCGAGTCATCGGCATAGAAATGATGTTGCAATTGATGTTTTCTACAGATTGCACCTACTGGTTTATACATCACCATATACAGATCGGGGTTTAGAGGATTTAGTAGTAATAAATACCATTATTATCCAGAATGGTGAAGAAATATTAATATATCCTATTGATGCTTGGCAAATTTTGCTATAAGGAGAACAAGGTGGTTGATATCGTTAGATTCAAACAATGTGAGTTCTATATGCGGGTATACTCACCTTTTATTTTGCCGGGCACAATAAGGATGTCAGTTGGCAGACCATGCTGTAGAACCTATCCTGGAACGTTTCCCGTTTGACTCGTTCTATCACTGGACTATCCCCCTCAGCCATCTGGTCACACTGTACTATCATGATGAACACACTGAGACACAAGGTCAAGGTCATTAGGGCTCGAATATCAATCATCGTGGAATACTGTAACGGAAAATCTGTATATTACACATTTATCTCATGTGACGTTCTCTTTATGATGAAAATACTAGTATTTTGTGATACATATAATCCGTACAACCAAAAACTGTATACAGTCATCTTTCTTAGATCACCAATCAAGCCGTTGATAATAATGGTATGGATCTGCCATATTTTGGAAATTGTTTGACGTAGCAATGTTGATATTTTAAGTAAAATCTACAAACAACTTCAACAAATCTACTCTAATTCGGAGCGAGTGTTTTTCATAAATTTAAAGCCAGAACTTAGCTTAACTACATTTATTTGTACTATCTATTCATTATGAAGCAACTGATCAGTTCAGGCCCTGTGATTATAAACATTTTTGTCATCCTCAAACTCCATAAGCCATGCTCCAACTTGAAAAACAGAATATTTTAGAATTTTGCATCAAAACCAACACCAACTTGTAGCAAATGATCTTATTAAGAAAATGAACCCCCATTTCATATGTTTCCATTCAGTTTAAAAGAAGTTACAGCAGTGTTTGTAACCAAGAAATAGCCCAGTTGCAATACGGAGTATGAGTTGGAGCATGGAGTACGTACTCCAATGTTTATAACAACCGGGTCTGGTTTCTTCTTCATCAGCACAAGTATCAATTAAGCCACAATCAGGTATTTAGTCAAGTTTTTTGCATTATTACTGCTACGTCTCTGCTTTAGTACATAATCTACTAAATATCTATAGTTTATATAAATTGATCAATTTGTCTTTGATTAAAAGTTACAATTAATTGGTAAGGAAATATTCCGTTTCAGTTAATATCAAGGTATGAAACATCGGTCGCGTTACACGTAGTAATCAATATGCGCGTACATTGTCACACACGCCTGACAGCACTATGCATGTAGTTACAATGTATGAAGGATATAGGATCAGTTAAACATTAGATCAACGTAAGCTGCTTGATCCAGGATTAAACAACAGCCGTTACATATTACAAACGAATGATGGACGATAGTGTACAATTTATATTTGTTTGAAGCCGACTTCCGACTATATGAACAGGTTGGTTAACCTTAAGTCTACCAATTACGTGGAACAGCCCTAATAGTAATACAATTATGTTCGACGCCCAACAAGGGTGATTATGTAAATTCCAATTATTTGCTCATAGCAATTGATTCTCTATAAAATGATCTATATCATTATATGGTTACGCGATGGATACTTTGAACATATTTAGTACAGTACACATTTCATACAAACAATTTCTTTCATACACATGGGTAAAGGTTTCGAGCCATGAGTTCCAAAACTTAATTACGGCTCTCTCCCCTTATGCGACGAACGAACAACATAATCACTTTACAAGAAATAAAAACGCCGTAAAGTAGCATAGCCCCAACTTATGACGCGACGTTATTGTGTTGGATATACACTATATGTTCTGTATTTATTACAACTTTCGATATAATGCCACTTCTAACATCTTCGGTTTGTCTTGGATCAGTAACAAATTCACAACCTCTCTTGCTCGAGGAAAGCGATGTAAGTAATCCACCCCCGAGAACGACTAAACAGAATATTTACCTTTTAATGGTGTACAATACCAACACATTAACACATCCATTTATAAAATGCCAATTTAGGCGTCATGAACAAGTAATGCACAGGCCCATTGAAACCCAGTCCCTAGCCCGGAGAAGGACGGGAGATAGAGGGTGGTATTTAAATAAAATTAGCATATGAAAGAAACATTATATGTAATAGGACAGGACATACAGAAACATGACAGAACTAAACGCACACTAATGAAGCGCACCTTATTAATTATCTTACATTAATCTCACCAAACAAGTTTGTTAATGAACGGTATTTTTGTCTGTATTTCTGTAACTGTTTTTAGGGGGAGGTGCTATTTCATTAACACCGTTTACGTTCACGCGTTTGCCCACTCCGACATAGTTGGTAGGGAGTGTACCGGTTGAGATACTGGTTATATTAGGTTAACATAATGATATTATTAAACAAATGCTATACATTTTGACAAACGGCAACAAACGTGACGATAATATAATAAAGTTTTACCCTCCATAGAATAGTGACAAAAATGAAGCTCGTATTTTATCTATATCTGCTGCTGATTAAAGACGCAATCCTACGCAGTATACGCTACACAATGCAACAAAACGTGACTGTTGCATTCACGAGTTATTTACATCGAGAGAAAAACCTGCATCACATGGAATCAAAACATCGACACATGAAACGTTGCAGCAAACTACGCATAAGATAACCTGTTGATAAAGCGGAAATGTTTTCGGAAATGACAAAGCGTGGTTATCTAATTACTGGACCATTACTGTTTTAGTATATTGATTTATACAAACTGATTAAAATAACCACATTTTGTTAGTTTAGTAGTGGTCCTTCTAAGAGAAACATCGTTAAATAGAAAAGTCGTTTACTCAGGAGGTTGCTTGCGTAGGCTTTCAATTACTACTTCTTAAAATGAAAGCAACATTTTATATTAAAGAATAATTATAAACATATAAAAACAGTTTGCTCTACCCTTAAAATATACAAATACTCTCCTACCTTTTGTGTTGACCGCTGCGTGTTAAAGTGGTTTGTGGGCGACATAGAGCTAACGCTTAAATAAGCAGACGACGTGCCAGATGTTACTACGCGCTATATCATCTGGTTGTCCTGACGATGTGACGATCGAAACGTTAGAAATAAGATATTAAAAACATTCATCGAACAAGTCTCCCGGCAAAACATGCCAAGCTGTGGCAGCCTAGGCTAGAGCGATTATCTTGTTTATTATCGATATCTTAATGTTGCGTTATCGATATCTCAAACCCAAAACAAGATCACTATCCACGAGTAATGTGCGCACGACTTTCTCGTACTTGATAATACCATTGTTCATGTGTGAGTGAAAACCCTCAGAATATCAAGGTTAGACTGAAAATATATATGCAGGTCAAATATTTACCAACTTTTTCAGGATGAACTCCCGTTGTGGTGGTGAATAACAATTTTAATTTCAAGTTGATATACTTGATAGTCTTTGAGTAATTCACATTTCTTTCTATTCAAAAAGTCAGAAAAGAGGAATTACTCTTATAAAATGCTGTGTAGAAATTATTTTCTCAGCAGCTGTAGGTTAATTCATGCCACAATCGTGTTTTTTTTCAAGTTGACAGCTTTATATATAGGCTAGTAAGAAAAAATCTGTAGCGGCCTAAATAAAGAAGTTTAATCAACCAGCAAGATTACAGAACGGGACCGGTATATTTTTAATCTACAATGGTTAGGCTTTCATATTCTGCTGTCCGAGAAACTCTAAACATGTCTCGTTGCCATGGTAACGAAGGTTACATTGGGTCTCTGCGAAAAACAAATTATTTGTCGAAGTGAGAAAATTTTGAATTACTACCCACTAAAAGTAAACGTAAGCAAATTAATATCATTTTCTTGCAACATTTGTCAATGCTATAGATTTATAACATATTTCCAACCCTTTTTTCATATTTGTACGTTCACATCCATTGTCAATTACGTTACACGTGCGTAAATGATGTTTACCCGTATAATACATACATTATATCATGTGGGGTATTCCAAATTGGTCAAACTAATTCACTTAAACTATATGATGTTAGAAAGGAAGGTGGTCATTTATCGGATTGCTTTAACTTTGTGTTAATAATGTGTAGTTTACGTTACAATTGCTATAAATTATTAAAAGATATTTAGTTCAGTTTTCAATTCAAAATAATAAAACTGATATTATTATGCATGCATATGTTGACTGAGAAGGTATTCTTAGGTAACTGTATCCATAATTTAAAATTCTAAGTTTTCTAATATAAAGTTGTCATTCTAATGGTCCATGCATAAATATGTGTTTGTATTATCATAGCTCGTTGTACAGTTAATGAACTTGAAACCAAACACAAGTTCAAAGTCACGTCAAGGTCAAATTATGAAAAATAGCGGAAAAATGGATATTTCACTCTTCTTTGCATGTTTTAGCCGATCATCTTGTATTCAAGTTGGTATTTAAAGCAATTAAATACTATGTAGGCAGATATACTGTATTTATTTGTGATTTCAAATATAAAAAACAACTGACAGTGTTATGCTTGAACATCTTGGCCGAGGTGGTGTTCTTAGATAGCTGCTTCCATTTTTCAAAATTCTAAGTTTTTAAATATAAAGTTGCCGTTGTATTGGTATACTTAAATGTTCGTATAAACCTTATTCGTGTAAACTCGATATGGGACATTATTGTTATTGTTAACTGTTAGAATACATGTATATTAGAAGTTTTATGGTGAATACCTGGATTCTTTTGTAATACTGAAAGTTGGAAGCTCTATGTCCTTCAAGAAAAAAAACACCCTAAATAGAATAATTACATAAAATAACGTATATTCATACTAACGGTTTGGGTACATCGTTTTGTCGCTGGATTTCGCGGTTTTTTTCTTGTATTTGATATTAAAACTAGGTCAAGTCGCAGCAACGCCTCATTTGGTCAGTTGCGGTCAACAATTTTTGCGTAACTTTGTTGAAACAAGGTTATACAACTCTTTAAGTAACTCACAAGTGGGAACTTTGGCTTTGTACACTAGGTTATGTGTGGGCATTGTTTAGTGTCTTTGTGTTACTAGTATTTGCTGTTGTTTATGTTTTCTGTACTCGGCTGGCTGAGTTGAGTGCGATCTTCCCTGTCTTATTTCATCATTTCCTTTTTAAAAACCTTGGCTAATATTTCCATATTTGTCAGTGATGTTTGCGTAACACACCTTCTGTATTAAGAATTTCGTCCGTTAGGGCACTTCAGCCAAACAGAGACTAGTAAATTAGTAGACCATAGCTTTATGAAACCACATATCAAGGTATATACTAATCTATTAAGGTGGATTGGGAAACAAGTTTTGAATCATGACTACCCCAAACCACAATGTTCGCTGTATCCAATAGTGATAAGTACCTTGAATGATCTAATATTGCTGAACTCAGTGGTTGTGAGCACAAGTACACGCAGTACCCCTCTGTCCCCGACATGGCTGCATGTAGTGATGTATAGTCCCCTTTATGGTCTGATAGTACCATACTTGTGGTTATGAGTGCCAATTTTGGGCTAATATGGCTGTGATTGGTAATGGCGGTAACCCGTAAGACCTGGTACGGCTGTATTTGGTTGTTTTGAGAAACCATTAGGGAATACTGTATTGGCTGTATTCTAGTATTTAGAGCCCTATAGGAATGGTTGTAATGGACCATTAAGTACTATATTAGATATGAACTGTATGCATGTTCTTAGATCCTGAAATAGGTGTACTCGGTGGTGATTAGAACTAATACAGGCTGGTTTTATGGTATTCTGTCTTGATTAATACCACATAGGGTATGGAAAGACTTGATGTGAGAGCATTTTACAGCTCAGTTTGGCTAAAATAATTGATAATAGGAACCCAATGAAATTGGATGGTTGTACTCTTTAATGGTAAGTAGACTCTGGAATTCCTGGAATCAATTTTTGAGCATACCTTTATAGCACCAGAGAATGGAAGTGTACTATTAATAACAATGTAAAAAAAACAATGTTTAATATACCCTGGTCATGTTGAAATTGTATAACTATCTTATCCCCGAAGTATCGAGACAACTTTCTTTGTAGAATGAAAAGTGTATGACCATCTTTCACATAAAACTGCATTTTACAGTTCGTTCATTGTTAAGGCCGCTGCTGTGTGCAATGTTTCTGTAATGTCATCCACAATAGCGGTGGTCACAACTAGACGAACGAGCAAGTACGTGATGTTTGTGTTGAAAAACGCAGATGGCACGTAGAAATCCGTACGTTATGAGTACCAACTCCGAACGTTTTGTGATTCCGCAGACACGACGAGGAATCTTTGGGTATAAAATGCTCCCGCTGCGTCCTATCTGCGTTCGGTCTTCGTGTTCGTCCACGTACGTGCAACATGCATGCCTTCTATTGTCAATTTAGCACATACGGACAACGCTTTTGAGTAGTACGTGCAAGTACGATTATCTGACAAATGCACAAGGATAGTACGCTGTAAGTACGTTGGACTTGCCATATGCGCAACGTACGCAAGGTCAGGGGAAACCGTACGCGTGTTTTGTGTCGACGTACTTTTGAAGAAAACAAAGTGGCCGTAGCCCCTCAAATACATACGTGCTAAACCACGCAGGTCGGGTAGTGACCAGGCCTTAAGCTACTTAAATCTATTTCAATAGTGTCAGAAATCGCAAACATAGCATGATTGCCTGTGTTATTAGGCATGGTTTCATGTTCCGAAAGGTGTTTGGCTATTAGTAGGCACATATGTATTGTGCACTGTGTAGCCCATAAAACACGTACCATAATACGGAGCTCTTCTGACAAACGTTTGTTCAGTATCAAGAAACAGTTGACACGTAGGAATACGTACGGGGTGAGTACGGCCGCCGTACGTTTTTCGGAGCACGCACACACGACGCCGTCCTTTTGATGTATGCAGAACATTCGCTGCGTTCGACCTGCGTTCTGTCAACGTGTTTTTCCACATTCGCGCGGTGCGCGTGCAACGTGCGTGCCTCTTACTGCCAACTTACTGCCAACTTACAACGCAATACAACGTAGCGACCGCCGCAAAAAAACGTTACAGTTGATAAGATTACTGATTTAGATTCGTATTTCTGCTTTAAAGTAAAAATGAGCAGCGGTTATTAAACCAGAAAGTTCATATAAGTATCCAAAATAACATGATTTGATATTTCAGAAGTTATTGGCAACCAGAATTATGTTATTTCCTATTGTCATATATTTTCGCGACCTTATTTTGCCTATTTTGTAAATCGAAAGTAGCATTACTGTACTTAACCGATCATTGACTGATTCCCCTTCACTTCACGAGGACATGCTTTAATAATTATTGTATCGTGTATTTAGCTCTACAAACGAAAAACAACATTCATGCAATTACGAACAGCTCTAATACAATACAAAATAGAACATTTTCCGCGTCTTAGACATTTTCAAAGTTTTTTTACTGAAAAGATATATAACATATACCTATTTTTACATTTTTATATAATGAAGTAATAACTAGATTTTATCAAAATGTATAGTTATTTTTGTTATTTCATATAATAAGTTAAGTATGCTCATTTTATCAAAAATGCACGTGCATCACGTTTTCGTGTTAACACATAAGTAAGGAAAATAAAACTGCTTGATAAATATTTCTACATACATATAAATAAAATTTACAAAGTTTCAGCAACATATCTCTTCTTATTCGCGAGATATGACGTTTTATAGTTTTCCAGACTTCGACTTGGCACCCGTTTCCATGGCAACGTAACACATTTGGAAGTCCTCGGACAGAAGTTTTGGAATACACTTACTGATACCTTTCATAATATGTAACTTTCCATCTGTAATCTTGCTGGTTGATTAAATTTTTTTTAGAACTTGATTTTTTACCTGCCTAATAGTAGTGGATTGAGCAAAATCACTTTATGAGTGAAATGTGTAAAATAATATAGGCCACAGTGTTGTCAGAATAGATTTCCTTTGTGATGGGGTATACATATCTTTAGTTTCAAGTGGATACCTTTGATAGTCTTTGAGACATTTGCTCTAACATTAAAACAAACAAACGCACACGCTGACGCATAAGCTCATGTGACTGCTGTAGCTCGATTACTTATCTTCAAAAATTGCCGAAAGGTCGACCTATAAACATAAACCATTTATTTACCTAAATCATACTATTTCTTTAAACCTTTTGGACAACAAAAACATATCATTGGTACTATAAAACAAACACAAAACCTATGAGTAACTCTTAGAAAATACAAAAACATATACTGTTGAATCAATACTCCCTCGGATTATGAAAAAAAACGAAGTTCAATTGATTATGTTTGGCGTATGAAAAATCAATAGCTAAAACGGCCACCCCATTTTCACTCACGAAGCAGGAAATAAAATGAATATGCTTAGTAGTGATTAGAATGAGTGATAATCAGGATTTCACAATTTTCGGTTTCCGTCTTATTCAAATTGATTAGTGTATGCTTTCTACAGATACTCAGGGTTGTAAGAACCAAAAAATGGTCATTTTGTTCACAAGGTGTATAAAGCACCAAACTTTCACAAAATAACAATCAATATATTGGCTTCCAGAAAAGTGAAAGAGACAAGCTCTTGAGCCCCTTAATTCGCATATATGAGGCCCCAAAAAGGGTCAATCAAATTAAATTGCTTTGCACACTAAAAATATGAAAACGCTGAATGTCTAAATCAAGTACATATATGATATATTGTATTATGAATTCCACTATCATACATGTTTCATTACAAATATGAGGCCCGAAAGGGGCATTTTTGAAAATTTCATAGAATTAAAAACATGTTTGTATAATTAGTTTTAGTATTATGAATAGTTGAACAAGACAACAATAGAATGCAGACCAGTTGGCCCAGTGATGCTTATGATATAATTTAATTCATTTAAAATACAACTTATTTATTGATTGAGGCCCTTAAAAGGACATTTTTCAAACATTAAAACGTGGATTAATGTAATATGTTCAAGGTGCAATCTGTAAGACATATAAATGTCTCTAAAATGTGCAACAAATGATTTGTAAAAGTGAATTATATTTTGTTGTATATGAAAATTAACCATATTGATACTTTAATAATAGTTCCAATGTGAAAATGAGGCCCCATTAGGGGTACAAACTAAACACAATACTTTATATAAGACACACTAGAAATTAAATCAGTACATTGATTCAATACTCAAATACAAGACATATTTTATACCAATCGTAAATAATAATTAAGTAATATAAATATACAGTAAATAACTAATATTTGATTACTTTTAGTGAATTGAGGCCATATAAAGGGTTAAATCTATTTTGAAAAAAAATGGATTGAATTCATATGTAGAGAAACGATAATAAAATATTTATATTTACTTATAGATTTAATCAAAGTATCTGTAACAGAAATATAATTTATATAACTGTGTTGAATGTTGGTATATAAGCTATACCGTATTGTAAATAGTAACTGTGAATATGAGGCCCCATATGTGGTTTAAACTTCACTTAAGCCCATTAGCGGGTGAATAGCATATATTCAGCAAAGTAATTAAAAAATTGCTAACAATATTCAGAATAATCGATTTTAACATGTCGCATACATGTTAACACCGAATATTCATTGCACAAATCGATGAGGTAAAACATAATATTGTGTTGTATAGTGAATGAGAATGTATATAAATATTAGTTCAATATTTGCCTGGTTATGTTGTTATGTTTTGTAATAGATGTTTGTATCGCGCATACTTTAAAACAGAATTTAGCACTAGCATTGCTCTTCCTAATGATTGTATTTGTGTTTGAAAGTATATGTCGATGAAGTTGTTTACTAGAGGTCGATTCCCCACAAGGAATGGTTGTATTTTTAGGGCCAATAATGACCCTTCTTTACAGATACTCCATGAAACCATGGCTTCGCAGTACATGGTTAAGTATTTATGAGGTAACATGTATCCAATGGCCATGAATTACTGAAGTAGTGCCATGTACCCCGGTACCACAAAATGCCATGAAGTTTTACATTGGCAGTGTACCTACTAATGAATTATTTGTCATTACACGAACCCAGAATATCTTTACATGAGGTCCTAACTTTTACTCTTAGAGCTAGGACTGATTTAACAGGGCATGTTTACCAACCCCATTGAGCCAGCTGTAGATGTGACAAATTGAATAGGTGGCTAATAAACCTTGTCCCCCATTGAGTTAGGACATACCAAATTGTTTCTTCGTTAAGCGTCCGTCCTAAGTTCGAAAACCTATCTAGCTATCCTGAGACAAGAACAAAACACTCGTAAAAAGACATAACGACTTATTTGCTCATTATTATATGGCTTACAAATATATCGTTCAAACTGAAAATTGTTTGTGTGAAACCTACTGATGTGTAGGGGTAGGGTGACATCTTGATATGATAAATATGAAAGCCATATCTCAATGGATTTTGATGAGTTACAATGTTTGTTGGTTATTTTTCTTCCCAAGATGCTCAAACCTATCCGTCCTCGGACGCTAAACGAAGAAATGGTTTGGTATGGCCTTACTGAGACAATTAATGTTAGGTTCCTAGCGTAGACAAGAAAACATGTGACCATTAGTTTTAAATACCAAATGGAACCTGAAATATATGTGTCAATGAGTGAAAGGTTACCCCCAGAGCCAGAGTATGAAATAAATGTGCCAAACATTTGAGCTACCTCAAGAGGCATGGGTGTGACTAGTACAGTTAAACATTAAGATTTCAATGGTCGCTTTCAGCAGTTCAGCCATAGGACAACAATTTAACGGCCATTTTAACTTTCCCTGATCATTAGCCTAAGGAAACATGCGTTCGAGTCTCCGTGTTGAGACTAATTCTCTACTGATTAGTGTGTGTCCATCATTGAGGCCCACTGCCCTCACAGGTATCAATTCACACACTGGTATCCATTAGAAATTGTTGAATAAGAGGGTGGTGATTACTTCAAAGGACCAACTATACTAGTAGCATCTATTGTCTGCTTTGCTCTCTAGATAGAAGTTAGTTACCAATAGGACCTGAAAGGACTGTATTATGCCATGAAATACCCATATGGTTTTGAGAACACGTACCAGTGTAATTGGTGAATGTTAGTATTTTATTGGGACAGGCAAAGCTGTAGCTTGAAAAATTAAATCACTTTATAGGACTTCAGTTTCAGATCTGAACGGCCTGTCGTGAGTTACTTTTAAGATCTGGATTTGGCGTAATGGGCATAACGAGTACACAACAGGTCTTGGTATGATTGTACTTTGTGGTGTTAACTGTATCTAAGTACAGTAAATGGCCTTACTCGGCAGTATTAAGTACCCCAAATGACTAAGGTCACCATCAGCTTAAATGAATACAACATTTTAACAGAAGTTGAAATCAAATCAAAGACCAACCTGAAATAATGTATCGGATTATTTGTGTACATCAGTCTATAACAATGGCTTGGTTTGATGATGTAACAACACATAGTTCAGCTGTTTAACCACCCTTTGACATTTTTAAGCTTTCCCTGGTCAGTGAATTACCTTATGAATCCCGTCCTGTGGGTGTTTCAGCCAACATCTATCTGCGGTGTCCTCACATTCTGAAGTGCGCGTCCTACCTCTATACCACCGTTCCCCCATCGACCACATTTTGACAACTGCATATTTTTGCAGTCTCTCATTGACTTATAGGGCCAAAACCGAGCTAATACAGAATAAGTACATGTACATGCATAAAAAAGAAAGAAATGAATCCCTTATTACGGGCCTCAATAAATTCTTTAAAAAAAGTCGATTTCCACAGTATATGTATCTAAAATTAATGTTCTGAAGGTGTTGATGCGGATTAATTTATAAAAAAATGTTAAAAAATCATTATAATGTATTAGGTCATGAAAACATTTGTACTCGGTAAGAAAACATTCAAAATATAGTAATTGGTACCATTTTCACATTTAAATTTAACTTATAATGAACTCAAGTTATGTTTATCAATTCAAATACACATTCTTTAAACCACAACAGAGCATCACATTAACATTTTACAGTTATTAGTCATAGCACAGCTGATATGCCTACAATCAAATGCACTGTGTATATGAGCTTGCTTAAATGGAGAGAAAATAATACTTCATTCTGTGATTTTCTGATAGAAATTTACCCTATTATGGCCTCGTTTGTATTATATGAAATATATATAATGCAGATTGTTTATACACTGTACTTACCAATGACTATGTAACTCAATAGTTATCGTTAATTATCAACGTTTATTGCATTTCTATATAATATACGACTGTGTAGTGTGATGGTGAGTCTAGTAGGTGGTTAACACCACTAGCGGGGCCTCAGTGTCATATTTTATTATTAATTTCAGATTGTAAATTATGATCACTAATTCAACATAATGTACAAAACAGTTATAGATTATTTGCGTAACAATTGAGAAAATAATAATGTGTACATTATATACAGATGAATTTGTGAAATCAAATACACATTTGGGGCCTCATTTGTACAAAACACGGGACCTCACATGTATCAAAACACGGGGCGTCACATACATGTTTTATTGGTTTTTATATAGGTGGTCGACTTGATGTGCAACTATGCTATGTTTGGTGATTTATATACATAATGTGAACATCCATACGCTCTTATTTTATTTTTCCTGAATTCGGGCCTCATTTTGTGTTAAAACCACCAATGGGGCCTTTATTCCAAGTTTTATTATTACAAAAAGCTGCAGATTTCAAGCATTCACATTAATCACTTTATATATTATGATTCAATGTGTTTTGCTTCACAATCAGGAAAGTTATCATGTATTTATACTGACGGGTAGGTGAAGATTCTCATACACTTTCGGGGCCTCATTTGGGCAGGAGACAGGGCCTCTCATGGTTGTCTCCTTGTTTTGTTTTTCATCAGACTGACTTATAGAGCAACTGTGCCAAATGTGGTGCTTAATTCATCATGTGAACATTCATGGCTCTTACAACCCTGAGTGTATTATTAATTTTATACGCCCGTTTGAAAAACGGGACGTATTATGTGAACACCCTTGGCGGGCGGGCGGGCGTGCGGGCGTGCGGGCGTGTGGGCGGCGGCGTCCAATATTTGTCTGTACTCTAACTCAAACAGTTTTTGTCCGATCGTCTTCAAACTTGCTGACAATGCTTATGGGTGTAATAGCTACGCCAAGTTCGATTATTGGCCAAATTGGTGCAGGCCTTCTTGGGTTATGGTCCTTCTTTTACCAAAAAAATGTGAAATTGGCCTTGTCTGTACTCTAGCTTAAACAGTTTTTGTCCGATCATCTTCAAACTTGCTGACAATGCTTATGGGTGTAATATCTAGGCCAAGTTCGATTATAGGCCAAATCAGTGCAGGCCTTTTTGGGTTATGGTCCTTCTTTTACCAAAAAAATGCGAAATTGGCCTTGTCTGTACTCTAGCTTAAACAGTTTTCATCCGATCATCTTCAAACTTGCTGACAATGCTTATGGGTGTAATATCTAGGCCAAGTTTGATTATAGGCTAAATCGGCACAGGCCTTCTTGGGTTATGGTCCTTCTTTTACCAAAAAAATGTGAAATTCGCCTTGTCTGTACTCTAGCTTAAACAGTTTTCATCCGATCATCTTTAAACTTGCTGACAATGCTTATGGGTGTAATATCTAGGCCAAGTTCGATTATAGGCCAAATCGGTGCAGGCCTTCTTGGGTTATGGTCCTTCTTTTACCAAAATAAATGTGAAATTGGCCTTGTCTGTACTCTAGCTTAAACAGTTTTCACCCGATCATCTTCAAACTTGCTGATAATGCTTATGGGTGTAATATCTAGGCCAAGTTTGATTATAGGCCAAATCGGTGCAGGCCTTCTTGGGTTATGGTCCTTCTTTTACCAAAATAAATGTGAAATTGGCCTTGTCTGTACTCTAGCTCAAACAATTTTCATCCGATCGTCTTCAAACTTGCTGACGATACTCATGGGTGTAATATCTAGGCCAAGATAAGTTTAAAGATGATTGTTCAAAAATGTTTTGACAGAATATGGGCTTTTATTTCATAATCAATATTTTTTCACTAGCACAACCAAGACGGGCGTATTTTGTGACATTTTGGCATCTTGTTTTATTTTCCCGAATTCGGGCCTCATTTTTTGTTTTAACTACTAGCAGGGCCTCATTTTTTGTGTTTAAGTATACCAAAATGCAATATATTTCAAATGTCACCATTAATCATAATATTTACCAAGGTTTCATATGTTTTGCTTCGCAATCAGATGAAAAAATAAATTCTACCAAGGAGTATGTACACTCTGAGGTACCCCTTCGGGGCCTCATTTCAGCAGGAGACAGGGCCTCGATCGAGTGTCTCTTTGGATGTTTTTAATCAGACTGACTTATACAACAACTGTGCCAAATTTGGTGCTTTATACACCTTGTGAACATTCATGGCTCTTACAACCCAGAGTACGACAATTACAGCCTTGCTTATACATCCATCACTTCCTGACATGTACATAATTTCACTCCTCTCACAGACTATAGAATGTGCTGACCGTTTTCATTATCGCAATCAATGGTAATATGTTGTTCAGGAAAATGCCCCGACATTAATTCCGGGATTTTATATTTGTCCTCGTGACATTGAGTGATAAGTCTCTAATTATCCTGTATTGAATCGTGATTAGCATTGATCAAGTTGTCAGTTAAGGCTATGAATGAAGCTGATTTTGATATTACATCAGCCAACAGAAGCTGGTATTTTCCTTATTTAACCTTTTCAATGTTGAAAAAAATGCGTGATAAAATCATCACGATATAACTGTTATTGTATTACATCATCAATTTGCTTGTATGTGGATATTTGCTAATGATCTATCCTTGATTTAATTAGAATTTTATTCTCAACATCTCGGTCATTCACATAACTACTTGATATGTCAGAAAACTTCATAAGCTTGCTGAAAACGGCCGTGCATTTATCTCCTTACGACGTTGTTCAATACATTTAAACATAAAATAGAACTTTCCGACTAAAATAAACCTTGGACATATTTCAGTTGCTTGATTATCAGTAAGATTTTACTTTGGTTTATGCCAATGACGTAGCATTTAATAAGCCATCTGTTTGACGGGTGTTGTTTACAATATGAGATTGGATAGATAGTTAATTTTCTGACACTGCCAACAATACTTTGATAGTAGGACCGTGAAATCATGTTTTAGTATTGTACAAGGACAACGAACAGCCAAACTATAAAATATACCGAATTTGTACGGATGCTCCATACTAAACGTATTTTGAATAATATCATTAAGTCGTAGTTGAACAATCGTAATAACAGACTGTACACGATAGTTGCGCCCACACATACCGCGTTTCAGAAATTACTGTTTTGCAATTAGATAAATATACGACCGACGTTGCTTTTAACATTTGAGAATTTTCAATATATATATATATTTACACTTCAATATGCATCATTAGGCAAATACATTGTAGTCGCAGCTCATAAATATAAATATACGGCAGACGTTGTGATTAAATATTTTAGTATTGATAGTTGTCAGATATTGTATGCGTCGAAGCAATACATTTGAAGCAAAAATGAAGTATAACGAATGTTCTAGACGTGTTTGTACAGTAACCGAGTTTTATTTTGCAAACTCAACTTTGTGCTTGTTAACATATATTTTATTATAGCAGGAGGTAGTTATGTAAGGTACAATAATCAACAACGTTACTAGTATATAATACTAATCAGGGAATTGTGTTTCATTTTCTGAGGATTTTTTTATCATTAAGGACATTTGAACAGCTTCAACTGTTTATATCAGCCAGTTTTTCCGCTCCAACTTTACTTGGACATAAGGCTTTTTGGCAACTTGAACTTAAACTCTCGATTAATTGACAGCTGACAATTATCATTGATACATTATTTAGTAAATGTGCTCGTTTAGTTAAAATATGTGTGTTCAAAGGCAAAGTGTTATGTAAATGTGTTATGTGATATTTTTGCTCGGCTGTATAACTTGATCGGCTTTTTATCCGCTTTTCTATAATTTCAGCATAATATGTATGACAAAGATAAAAGACAATTTGACAGGGGATGCCGATTTCAAAACAAAATGAAAACATTAGGTGACAAGCGACGTAAAGAGCGGTACAATTATTAGAAATTGTGAGACAGTTGAAAATGTATCATGCGACATGCACTTGTTTTTGGAACTATGTAATACTCCCCTAGTAGTTCTAGTCTGAAAATTGTCTGTTGTGGACGATAGTTAAATGTCTTATAAAAATGTACATTCGTGTACTTTTACCCACTCATTATGCTTATTGAGATGTTTGCTCCATTTTATAGTTTATTCCAACAGTACTAAAAAAACATGTAACCGTACCGAACAGTATTTACTACGGGTTTTACCGCTTTAGCTTTCCTCGAGAGCTCTTAATGCCACAAGCTACACTAAGCCGTCACATTGGAACATTAAACGTTGTTTGTAATGAAGCCATTACTGAGTTGACAAGTTCTACCCAGTCCTTTTTGTATCAGTAATTAATATATAGCAATTTACGGAAGTTCATGCAAAACTTAGTGTTTGTTCGAGTTTGTCGATCAATTAGCGGACTTGTTTTCCGTTGGCTACTCTTGAAAAACGTCCATATTTAACACACTGCACCCTCACCAGGGAAGCCACTGAACACATGCTTAAATATAAACTAGCCCTTCGGAAAGTATAACGAGCAAAATCGTCACACTTTTGAAATGTACTCGATGACAAACGTTCTGCACGGTATTCAGATAGCATCAAGGACAAGGCATACAAGTTTTTCCTAACTTGTGTTGAACTTGAATGTCTTTAACTAAGACGTGATTTGTAACAATTCAACATTAACTCGCAGGCTTGCTTGTTTACTTTCAAATTACACAAACGTGAAATGCCTTCATCATTTGACTTCAATACTGACCCCATAATCAACCAAAAAATCAAACTAGTGTCTGCAAATGATGTGACTGACTGACTCTCCAGAAGGAATGACGGAATGGTCTCCATTGTAGATACAATGTCGATGAACTTAACATAGGGTGCTTTTATATCATTTCGTACAATTATTTCATCATTTCCTTCATTTAGTGTACGCTTATATCATTTGTTTATGACATATTGATCTAGCCATTCGTTGTACTTAACTAGCCAAGGCTTATCACTTAGACAGTAACATGCACAAGCCCAGTACATAATATTATATGTCTTGTCTTTGATTGTAAATAACACTGATGTGAAGATTGATGCTTCCCATTATCCGACATCGACTGTGCTAGCCTCACTGTATCATAGTCCACAATAGTCAATGTTTCCTTATTGGTTCACATTCTTTTATCATAGATTATACTCAGCAAATATATGACAGTACAGACAGTACTCGTGTCACGTGTCTGAATCCATTACACAGTAACAATGAGATGGTAGATTTACATTTTTTGTTGTCCCCTAACCAGGTAATGGACACCGTCAGCCACTTTAACATAATGAGCTTAATTTAGAAACAGTTAAGGACAATGGTTCTTTCGATATTGTTCCCCTAAGCTAAGATGTGCTTCATTCATCATTTATTAATCCACTCTTGTATAGTCAATCGCCCGTTTCCGAGTTATGTTTCCAATAGCGCATCGATACACTTATTTCATTTCACATTCCAGACTTATTTCAATAATATAAAGAAAATAATAGTATACATGGGGCGCTGCTTAAATGATGACGCTTAGACTGACTTCGCGTGACGTTCAACGACATGCGTCTCTTGTATGAACAAAATAAGTTTATTAGTGCATTCGGTGGCAATCTTATCTTATTCCAAATGATGTTACATACATTGGCTCTAAGCCTTACTGCCAATTTGAAATTGGTAGAAGGAAGGTCCTCCTCGAATATATTGATCACCACTCGCATGTAGAACATTGACATTATTGCTAACGACTGGAAACAATATACTCGAGACTTACTACAAATAGAAGCACAACTTGAGGTAGGTATTAATCATTCCGTCCATTGCCACATCGTAACAAGCCAATACAGAGCAGTAATTGAATCATTCGCGTTATCGAAGTCCTACTTTACTAACAGCATATTGCAATCAAATAATGTTCACTACTATACACAATTTGCTAGAA
This sequence comes from Spisula subtruncata, assembly GCA_963678985.1. Classification (NCBI taxonomy): domain Eukaryota; kingdom Metazoa; phylum Mollusca; class Bivalvia; order Venerida; family Mactridae; genus Spisula; species Spisula subtruncata. Next base: position 41,695,528 of record OY787668.1, read on the forward strand.
TTAACTGAAGAATGTAAATAATAGCAAAATGTCCCAAAGGAGCTTTACATGACAAATAGTAATAAATTGCAACGTGAGTGAGGCAATATTCATTGTATGTATCTGTTCGTTAACTCCAGCATAAAACGTGTTTGACTTATACATCTGGATCCTGGGTTTTGACGGGCAGACTGACCACAAACGACACAGCTATAGGTAGTTGAATGATGACTGAAATGAGAGCCAACAAGCAAGAACGATTCACAAGATGACACACGTCACCAGAAACACCATAGAGCAACACCAAATAGAAACACACTAAGCGTATGTTTTTTGAAGCTCAAATAACGTTATATGATGCTGCAAAACATTAACCGTGATCGCTTGTTTTGTTTTAATATGGTCACAACAAACCGACAAAATGATGTAATGCAATAATGATATTAATATTTAAATAAAAAATAATTAAAACTTGCCGACCACATCTGCTTAGCTTTTATATAAAATGGATTCATAGTAGACGTATGCGGAAAATGACATAAACACAAGTACTCTTATTGCACCTTTGTTACAAAACATTATAAAGCAGACATTTTTTTATATTCAATAAGCGATATGGTAAATGGGTGAGAAATTAATCTTGAAATTTTAATATTTTAAACTTATTTTATAACTCGACACGGGAATATGTTAGCTAAGAGTGGTGAAAACCGATGGAAACTGTTTGGTCTTATGCTGAGTATAAAAGGTAAAGCTGATGTGGATAAATTAAATGCACCTTAAGTGTAAAGCAATTATATGTTAAATTATGATGGTGTTTTTTGTTTTCCGTCAATTGAAAACAATAACAATCAATTTTCTAACTTCAGTCTGTCTTTTTACCGGTAAAATCAGTTTACCTATGCGTTTGGAGCCCTCTAGCCGCACTAAACGATTGGGCTCGGTAAATTAATAAACATGAAATTATCTCTTGGATAAGACATGAATTTGGAAACTTGAAATAATAGGGAAGTTGAATATGATCGGTATTTAATGTGTTAGAATATTTTGTAATGAAACTCGAAGTAGAACAAGTTACAACATTTTTAACTTACATTTTAGGTTAATGTCATTTCGAGTTACTTTAATAACACCATAACTAAATAAAATATTATGGTTTGTTTGCACTTAACATACATCCTAATCATGTGGCAAAATTCACTGACGCTTTGATATCAGCAATTCGTTAAATTTGCACCTCGTTGAACGACGTACGTCAAAAAGTGGACATTAACTTCTTAATTTATTTATAAACTAACTGGACCGTGGTGACTTTTAAAATTACAAAACCGTCATGTCCTAACGGACATTCACCCGTATTTATGTCTTTTAGGGCAAGTGATTTTAAAACACTTGGTAATATTCATTATGTTCTTAGGTTACCCAGTACTGATTCAGTTATTAAACGACTGAATAGTTACCATGTTACACTAACAGCGCTTGTAACGACATATCCATTACGCAAATGTCTCAAGTACCGACAATGTGGACATACATATCATCCCGGGATTCAAACCATCTTACACCGCATTTCATGTTTTCAGGATGATGACACTTGATAGATTAACATGTCACTTGCACACTATGGTGCTTCCCTGCTTATGGTGTCTGTGATCTGAAGACAAAAGGGATCGAAGCAGCTTTTGAATGGCATAACGAAAAGAAGTTTAGTATTAACTCCCAAACGTGACTCAAATACAAATCAATTAACATGTAATATATCAAATACAGAAACTTATCAATTATTTGTGCAGAAATATCCATCACCATTCCTTTCATGTCCTTCTGATGTATGCTGTGTTGTTTAGAGATGTCATTGTAAAGTCAATTTTGCAGGCAGTTGTTTTCAGCTAGTAAGTTTCATTTTTTCTTGTAATGTACGGGTTAGTACGGGCAAGCGATGTACCTTAGCACCAAATATGAGTAGATAAAGTTATTGTTGAAAATTCTGATATAATGCCATTTCAACAAATGGGATAATTTCAATAATATATAATTACTTTCTGTATGACTAGACACATATCATTAGGCTCCAGTACTTCAAAACGTGTTAATATTTTACAAAACCGGTTTCAAATAAATCCCAGGTCGTTTGGAGTCAACTATTCAATTTAATAGTAATTTACAATGAATTGTCGCCTGTTGTGTCATCGAAAGCCTACTGGCTCCGAAAACGGATGCAATTCAAATATAACCCAGACATGGCCTCGCGAAGTTCAATTTTATCTTGTTTTGTTACAAAAATGAACATCGCCTTAAAGACATTCCCAGCAACCTGATCTAAATTAGGATCAGCTTTGTTTTGCAAAGATTAACTCCAGACAGTTTGAGCATTAAGTTTCAGCGTTGACAACACCCTCTTGTTGTGCCCATTATAAACATTAATATTGGAGACAATCACGCGATGGTATGGTTTGTAGTTTGATAATAATCATAGTGCCACGTACAAACGTTTGGTTAACATCTAAACGATCAAGGGTACAGTTTGAGGGTCCAAAGTTAAATTGAATTTTGTCTCGATCACAACTTTTAAATCATTGTGCGTATGCGTGTATACGGTAGGAATTTTAACATCCATGTTAAGAAGTGTTGTGCTCAAACTACCGATTTGTATAAAAAGAAGAAGGCTACATTCAATTGGAGATCGCTCAATCGTTTTACTGATGGTTTATCCTGGTATAAACGTTGATAGCATTTCCTATTGCGTAGTTATCAATACATTAACGTCTGTATAAGTATACTGGCAATGATTACGTACCGGGATAATAAGATATGAAACACTATGTTAGTCCTGGTCCTACGAGTTCTGCCTCCATGTTCGTGAGCACAACAAGTTGATACAGTCCTTAAATATTTTCATAGCAGAGAAAACCAATACCGTGAAATTAATCTCTCACATCCAAGTTATGAGGATATAGTTCCCAAGAATCGCAGTGGTCCCGTCATATTGTTCAATATTTGTATATTTCATTCCGGGAAAATAAGATTTTAATTAAAAAAAATTGTGCTAAACCAAATGTCGATATCCATACTAACTGTAAACCCTAACATGGTGTATTAGATGAAAATATAAATTCCAATGCGTATGTTCCTAGCATAAAGTCAAAAGAAGCGATATATAACAACTGAACCAAGGTTATTTCTCAATTAGAAAATTCACAGAATTCAGAAATATGTTAATATAGTCGCATTGTTGGATTCCATAAGACAATAAGCACATACCCATGTGTGTCCGATTATCCGATATGAATTTCGAACGTAGACGCAAATCTTCAGCCCTACCTCTCAGTAACACGAAACAATTGTTTTGTAATTTACGTGACGGGGGATAAGAACAACCAAAACAGAGTTTTTCTTTAGAGGCAGATGCTACATCTCATTATAATGAATAGACTTGTTGGAACTACGGAATTTGAGTAACACCGCTATAACTTGCGATCTACGAAGACATTATTTGATTTGTCTTTTTCCATTTTAAGCCTTATCATAAAAATTGTCAATCGATTGATAGAGTCAGTTTTCGTGATTTAATACTACTCACCAGCTCTTCTGAAAGCTAGCAACAATGTCTCCACAGGGGATGAGCATGAACATAGCAAATATCAAGTATATCTTATTAAGTTAAAATAACTTTTGATAATTACAAAATGTATGTATAGTATTCTAACGCTTTACAATTAAAGTATAGGCCGACGTAGTTCGTAAGGTGGTGGAGTGCAGACTAATTCTTCAAAACAGGGAATCTACCTGTCATGCCCAATTGGACGCTGGATACATTGATCAGCTTTGAGTCAGATTCTATTGGAACTGAGAAATACATATATGAAAGAACTGCTTTGCTAGTGACATCTAAACCAAGATGTCTATCACTATTATGTTAATCAGTGCTAGTTGAGTGAAGGCAAAGTCGGTCGACAGCATCCAGAAATGTTTTTAAAATGTCTAAAGTGCTATGCCAAGTACCATTTCGTTTCATTTCGTTTCGCACTGCACGTCGGCAAATAAGAAGGTTTCTCTTACGCAATTATATTTATAGGTACTTCTAGACGACTATGTTAGTTGTACTTGGTTGGAATAGGAATACGATAGATTCTATACGACATAATTTTTAGATTATCTAGATTGTAAGCATCTTATCGTACATGATGATAGTCCGTTCTTAAAAAGTGAAACACCAGGAAGACAAATTACGTAAGGATGACATTGACCTAAGGGGCAAACAAGTCCGAATTGGTAGGTAATGGTGACACGAATATAGTTTCGCCCGAGATAATGTATATCTTATTTAGATTGATAAAAGTTGTGTCTCCCCCAATGTCATGTACATGTATACACCGTCGACAATCCCAAGGTCGTCGACCACTCTATCTGTAGTTATGAATTTGCCAGACAATCTCCGACCTTCATCCGCAATATAGAGCCGCAATCGGATCGGATACATCCTCTGCAAAACGTATTATATTTCAATAAAATAGTGCAGTGAGTGAGGCGTTCCACATTATTACAATATTGTGTTTTCTTTAGAATGTCATTAAGAGGACCGTCCGGACGAGATAATTTCCAATTTAGATAAAATGTCGGAAACGTTTTGACACAATTAATCGGATATAAACGTCAAACAATTCGACAAGAAAAAACCGTACATATCACTGATATAAAACGTTTACATGATATAATAATTATTCTCTCGTTTATTAGCCTGGTCAATACAAGATTGTTATTGACAGAAAAAGTACGCACCTGTCTGATAACGTATTAGAGCAAAGTTGTTTCATATCGTTTGCTATGAATAATTTCTTTAAATGAGTTTAATGTACATGAAATTTTTTAACCGCATACACGGAATCGACCAGGTACTTAACTTAGATTCATTGGAAACTTTGAAGCTCACATACAAAATCTGATTTGCTAGTGACGTCTAGGCCAAAAAAACAAATGCTATTACAAAACAATCTGTGCTAGTCATGTTTGACAGCTGTCGACATCTTTTAGTTATTTAGAGAAATATTCATGACATATCTAGTAATGTCAAGTCAAGAACCAATACATTACATCCTGTAACCCATTGTACGTCGACAAATGAGAATAATGTGGTAAGGCAAACATATTTGGAGGTACTTTTAGACGCCATTTAGAGTGGTGATGCGTTAAAACAGGAATACAATGGTTTCTATACGACATGTTAGGTAGATAATCTATGTTTTAATCATCAAACCATACATAAATAAATGGCATGAAATACACATTACGTAAGGATGACATTGGCCTAAGAAGCAAACC